>CM065189.1:14178202-14778202 GCA_033026295.1 Channa striata | reverse complement strand
TGACAGCAGGAAAACATAGACCCTGAACCTCAATTGATAGGGAGTTACCAGCATTTAAATAAGTGGAGCTGCATCAGCATGTGAATTTGATTAGTATTAATTAAAACAACCTGCAGAATGAACCACATAAGATTAGAAACTTGTTAACAGAACTCACCACCCGCTAGTCTTGGAGGCAGTGATAGTTGTCTTAAGTTAGAAAGCATCCCTCATGATGAGATCATTTGGAACAAGACGTGTTTTCTTTACACACTCCAAGATTCTTCCACTGACAAACATTTGTGCTTCTCACAGGTTCTGAATTGTTCCAGACTGCTGACACACATCACTCCCAGAAAGCATGGCTCTACCTACACAAAGACCAATACTAATTAATATTAAACAAGATCATTTTAGGTTTGCAAACAATGTTACAGGCCACAGGAGTGACCCTTGTGCCACAACTGTGGACTTTTATGTAATGTCAGACTGTCAGTGATAGTGTCGGTCTCTGCCACCTCAATTTGCCATTTTTAAGCCAGATGCTCATCATCTGTGCTGCAAAATGACGTGACTGCAGTATATGGTCTGTAGGTGAGGCTTAGCTTACTCAAATTTACGGCCCTCTGTGCTTGTGCATACTGTTTTGTACACCATGCAGGTACTGGAGTAGAAGATATATACAGTAAAGTACAGTAAAGTTTCAAGCCACCTAAATGTGTTGTCGTTAAGCTGACTTGATCAAGTGATTCCACAAATAATTACTATTCAAAACTCAAGTGTGACTCCGGCATGTATGTACACTGCACAGTTTCTATCCAAAAAGAAAAATGAGGCTTATAGGCTGGGGGTGTGTCACTGTTTAGGTGACCACATCAATGTGGTTCAGTTGAAATCACATGCATAATTTTTGGTATTCAAGGAGACACTGGGTTTTAGTGGGAATCACTTTAGCCTGTTAATATTTGATAATCTTTATCATGCTGTAGTTATTTTAATAACCACTTTAATGCAGCAGGTCAACTGGTGAATAATGACTGTGTAGTAACAGAAATAGGTTATAAAGACAGACAGATTTTAGTGAGTTAACAGCGCAGTAATCAATAATATTACCCAAACGTACAGTGTGAATACAAGATAAAGGATGTGGAATTCCTGTAAGGCTAAATAAAGTGTTGAACATTTAAACCAATGCTATGTAAAATGATGGAAGGTGGCATAATGTCAACAAGACACGTCCTAAAGTGGGGATGTAATGATCCAAAAACAAGCGTTCCTTCAATTTTGAGTCTGCAAAAAGAAGAGAAGGTAATGATCAAAGTAAGTCTCATATCAGCAGATTGAAATATTGTACTTGATGTTTTTGATCTACTAACTTGCAGGAAGAAATATCTGTTTTTCTGACACAGGAAAAACTGAAAATATAGAGGCTGGATATCTGCAGCAGTTAATGTTTGCATATAAAAGTCTTTTTGAGCAATGCACTCAAACTATGATTGTACCAATATAGTCCATATGTACATTCATAGTTTGATTCCTGGTCGACTAACCTGTTTGGTCTATAGAGCAGATCACATTTCATTCACTGCATGTTGGTCTCACAGGAGCCTGCCTGCAGTATCTGAAGAGAGAAAATGAGTCTGATAGATTTTTTAAACCAGGGGTAGAAAAAGGCATAAATCACAGGGTTTAGACAGGGGTTAGTATACAAGAGAAAGAAACAAAAAGTTGCAGATAAACCACCAGCAGTGGTACTTAAAAAGGTGATGAAGAAAAATGGGCAGAAACACATTAAAAACACAACTACAACAACACCCAGAGTCCTGGCTGCTTTCAGCTCAGATTCCTTAGTCATTGCAGTCCCTGAATGCTGGATCGTGACGGCTGCAACATGAGAACGCATGGCACGAGCCTGAGACACAGCCGTCACAAACACTCTCATATACAGAATTATGATCACAGTGATTGGAGCAATAGACGACACAACTGCATCAAACAATACTAAATTGTCGTCAACGACTATCACACACTGTCCATAACAGGAGTTGTCTATTAAAATGTCTTTTAATATCAGACCATTGTAGACAATAGTACAGGTCCAACACATACAAACACACATCTGAACTCTTCTCACAGTGACTCTGGTGGGGTAATGCAGAGGGTCACAAATAGCCACATAGCGATCGACTGATATAAGTATAATGTTTCCTATTGAGGCACCAAGAGTAATTGAGCTCACGTTAAAATAAAGTGAACACACGAGGTCACTGAAAAACCAACAGGTTATGTGTTTGTAAACTCTTAACGGTGTCCAGACCCCCAAGAGAAAATCTGACACAGCCAGAGAGAGGATGATGAGGTTGGTGGGTGTGTGCAGCTGCCTGCAGGGAGACAAAGACATGTAATATCAGACATTCATGTAAAGTGATATGCCTTACATGTGGCACATCTGGACATTTAACATTCAAAAACATTGTCAACAAAGCAGAAAATACGTCAAAATTATAAACACACTAAAATGTTATATTAAATCAGACTGTTATTATCCACTGTAGGTTTTACTGAGTTTATCTTTGCCTGAAGTGGGAGACTGAGATGATGACAAGCAGGTTGAGAAACACAGTGAACACAGAGATGAATAACATAAAATACAGCAGGACAGCCTTAGACTGATTGATCTTTGGTTTCCTGCAGGAAGCATTGAGGAGTTGTGGAAAGCAGAGATCCTCCATCCTCAGAGAGAGTATGAGGAGAAGCTGCAGCCCTGGCAGCTTCTGATTCAAACTGTCAGACAACTAATGTTTTAGTTTCTGCCTTAACCTGCATCGCTCACTCTCTCTCTCTTGCTAATTACATCACGTCCTTCTTTTCAACACTTTCTCTTTTTCTCTATTTACTTTTGCTTTTCAACTTTTCTCCCTTTTACACACAGTTTTGATAGTATTATACATTCCTCTCTGCCTGTTTGTTGTTCTTGTTGTAACACAACACACTGATTGTTGGTTCAATTTGGCTTATTGTTATTTAACAAGACGTATAATAATAATAATAATAATAATAATAATAATAATAATAATAATAATAATAATAATAATAATAATAATAATAACAAAACTACCATCATCCCATGGAGATGTGATAATCTAACAGCGGTAGAAACAGAACATCCAGCTATAACAAAAACCTTAACTTGGCTTAAAGATTTTAAACCAACACAGAGCACACTCTCCCGTCTCCTGTTTGTGGTTCACTTCCAAAAACTACTTAAATATTCTCTTCAATCTAAATGTACTTATATTAAGAACAACCATTTACCTTACAAGGACACGTAATTATCCTAGAGGTCCAGTCAACATTAATTTGTATGAAAGGCCACTGTGGCTCCGGAGGTAGAGCAGTCATCCAGCAGTAACGTAGAAAAGCGCAGACCATGTACTGTTAACATCCAATCTACTTCTCTTTCGGCTTTTCCCATCAGGGGTCGCCACAGCGAATCATCCTTTTCCACCTCACTCTATCCTGGGCATCTTCCTCTCTGACACCAGCTAACCTCATGTCCTCTGTTAGAACATCCATATATCTCCTCCTTGGTCGTCCTCTCGCCCTCTTGCCTGGCAGCTCCATCTCCAACATCCTTCTACCAATATAATCACTATCCCTCCTCTGCACATGTCCAAACCATCTCAGTCTGGCCTCTCTGACTTTGTTGCTAATACATGCAACGTGCGCTGTCCCTCTGATGAACTCGTTCCTAATTCTGTCCAACCTTGTGACTCCTAAGGAGAACCTCAACATCTTCATCTCTGCTGCTTCCATCTCTGCCTCTTGTCTCTTTCTCACTGCTACTGTCTCTAACCCATAGAGCAGAGCTGGTCTCACCACTGTCCTGTACACCTTTCCTTTGAGTCTTGCTGACACTCTTCTGTCACACAACACTCCTGACATTTTCCTCCACCCATTCCAACCTGCCTGCACTCGCCTCTTCACCTCTTTTCCACACTCCCCATCAGACTGAACTGTTGACCCCAAGTACTTAAACTCCTGCACCTTCTTCACCTCAGCCCCCTGTAACGTCACACTTCTACCTGGATCCCTCTCGTTTACACACATGTATTCTGTCTTACTACGACTGACTTTCATGCCTCTTCTTTCCAGAGGAAACCTCCACCTCTCCAGCTGTTCCTCCACCTGGTCTCTACTCTCACTGCCAATCACAATGTCATCTGCAAACATCATTGTCCAGGGAGATTTCTGTCTGACCTCATCTGTCAACCTGTCCATCAGCATAGCAAACAAGAAGAGACTCAAAGCCGATCCTTGGTGTAGTCCCACCTCCACCTTGAATTCCTCTGTCTGACCTACGGCACATCTCACCACCGTCATGCTTCTCTCATACATGTCCTGAACTACTCTGACGTACTTCTCTGCCACTCCCGACATCCTCATGCAGTACCACAGCTCCTCCCTCAGCACCCTGTCGTACGCCTTCTCTAAATCCACAAAGACACAATGCAGCTCCTTCTGACCATCTCTATACTTTTCCATCAACAATCTCAAAGCGAAAATGGCATCAGTGGTGCTCTTACGGGGCATGAAACCATACTGCTGCTCACAAATCTCCACCTCCTTCCTAAGCCTGGCCTCCACTACTCTTTCCCACAGCTTCATTGTGTGGCTCATCAGCTTTATCCCTCTGTAGTTGCTGCAGTTCTGCGTGTCACCCTTGTTCTTAAAGATCGGCACCAGAACGCTTCTTCTCCATTCCTCAGGCATCTTCTACCTCTCTAAAATCCTGTTAAACAGACCTGTCAGAAACTTCACTGCTGTCTCTCCTAGACACTTCCACACCTCCACAGGTACGTCATCAGGACCAACAGCCTTTCCGCTCTTCATCCTTTTCAGAGCCTTCCTCACCTCATCCTTTCTAATCTCTCCTATTTCCTGCTCCACAACATCCACATCTTCCTCCCTTCTTTCCCTGTCATTTTCCACATTCATCAGCTCCTCAAAATACTCCTTCCATCTTCTCTGCACACTCTCCTGGCTTGTTAGCACCTTTCCATCTCTGTCTTTAATCACCCTTATCTGTTGCACATCTTTCCCATCCCTATCTCTCTGTCTGTCTATCCTGTACAAGTCCTTCTCTCCTTCCTTCATGTCTAACCTGTCATACAGCTCATCGTAAGCTTTCTGTTTGGCCTTTGCCACCTCCCTCTTCACTCTGCGCTGCACTTCCTTGTACTCCTGTCTACTTTCCTCAGTCCTTTCTACATCCCACTTCCTTTTAGCTAACCTCTTCCTCTGGATGCAGTCCTGTACTTCCTCATTCCACCACCAAGTGTCTTTATCTTCTTTCCTCTTTCCAGATGACACACCAAGCACCTTCCCTAATTACCTCTGCTGTAGTTTCCCAGTCATCTGGAAGCTCTTCCTGACCACCCAAAGCCTGTCTCAACATCTGCCTGAATTCCTTACAAGTTTCTTCATTCTTTAGCTTCCACCACTTGGTCTTCTTTTCTGTCTTTCCTCTCTTCTTCTTCCTGACCACCAGAGTCATCTTACACACCACCATGCGGTGCTGTCTGGCTACACTCTCTCCTACCACCACTTTACAGTCACTAACCTCTCTCAAATGACCTCGTCTACATAGGATGTAGTCCACCTGTGTGCTCCTACCTCCACTCTTGTATGTCACTCTATGTTCCTCTCTCTTCTGGAAGTAAGTGTTAACTACAGCCATTTCCATCCTCTTAGCAAAGTCCACTACCATCTGTCCTTCTGGATTCCTGTCCTTTACACCAAACCTGCCCATCACCTCCTCATCACCTCTGTTCCCCTCACCAACATGCCCATTGAAGTCTGCTCCAACAACTACTCTCTCTCCTATGGGGATACTCTCTACAACCTCATCAAACTCACTCCAGAATCTCTCCTTCTCTTCTAACTCACAGCCAACTTGTGGAGCATACCCACTGACTATGTTCACCATCACACCTTCAATTTCTAGCTTTAGGCTCATCACCCTGTCTGAGACTCTTTTCACCTCTAGAACATTGTTCACAAACTCCCCCTTCAGGATCACTCCTACTCCGTTTCTCTTCCTATCCACACCATGGTAGAACAGTTTGTATCCTCCTCCAATACTACGTGCTTTGCTGCCTTTCCACCTCGTCTCTTGCACACACAGTACATCTACCTTCCTTCTCTCCATCATGTCTGCCAGCTCTCTACCTTTCCCTGTCATTGTGCCAACGTTAAGAGTCCCTACTCTCACATCTAAGCTCCTGCCTTTCCCCTTCTCTCTCTGACCACGCACCCTTCTGCCTCCTCTCCTCCTTCGACCAACAGTAGTCCAATTTCCACCGGCACCCTGTAGGTTAACAGCACCGGTGGCGGTCGTTGTTAACCCGGGCCTCGACCGATCCGGTATGAAAGTGGTATGGATGACTCGCATGGTTGTACTTGGCAAAATTTTACGCCGGATGCCCTTCCTGACGCAACCCTCTCTATTTATCCGGGCTTGGGACCGGCACAGAAGTTACTGGCTTGCAACCCCTGTGGCTAGATTTGACTGTTAACATCCAATACGATCCAGATTTGAGTTTCATGAGTAGCACATCAGGGGCAAGAGTGAACTTTCAGTGCTAGAGTTAAAGATGTTACTGACATACACTTGTTGTTGATGATGACCAGTTCTACAGTTGGTTTGATCCCAGCTCCTCCAGTCACATGTTTGTAGTGTCCTTGAGCAGGGCCCTGAACCCCTACCTAGTTGCTCCCGGTGAGTGTTGGCCAGCTGCATAGCAGCTTCCCCATCGGTGTATGAGTGTGTGCGTGATTGTTAGTGTGAATGGATGAGAAGCAGCGTAAAGCTCTTTGAGTAGCAACAGGTAGAAAAGTCTTATATGTGTACAGTGTTAGCTTGGCTTTACTTACCAGGCTGCTTGCTGACTTATTTGAAGAGTTTAACTGCATTCGCAGCAGCAGCTGTTCACAGATGAGTTGAAGGGATGGAGATGTAGATCAGCTGAATGAATCAGAGCACTGCATGTAGCTCTTAAGAATTTGCCCATTTTAAATATAAATATATAAAGACAATGACTATGTTTCTGCACTTGTGCATTGGTGAGCTGCACTTCATCTTTCTGGATTCTGGATCATCAACACCCCTGCATGTTTCTATTTAAGGCCTTGTATTTAGTTTTGGGGTTGCTAGTGTGTCTTGGTTCGTTCTCGCGCAACTCCCTGATCTTATTCGGCCTTTCCCTTAATACTGTTCATGAGTTAGTTGATAGTTTTGGTAGTTGAGGTTCTTGTTATAGCTTAAGTCTCTCTGTCTTTGAGTTTATACTCTCAAGTGAGTTAATATTATTAAACCTTTTTGACTGAGTTTTATTAGAGTTCAGGTCTCTGTGCTGAGTATTATAGGATTAATAGTACGTGTGATCATTAACTGTATCAGTAGTTCACAAAAAAATTGTTGCACTCTCTGCTTCTGGTTATCAGTATGTCTCTATCAGTATGATAGAGACATAGTGATAGAGATGGCTCCCATGCAAGGTGCTCATCTGACAAACCAGGAGCAACTTGGGGTTCAGTGTCTTGCCCAAGGACACTTCAGCACGCAGCTAGGAATGACTGGGGATCAAGCCACTGACCCTGTGGTCCGTGGACAACTGCCTTCACCACTGGTCAGAACGGCACTGGATGGAGGTATGTAATTCTGTCTGTAAACTTCTCTCTTGCAAGATAATAAAACCCTTAAAAGACATCCTGCATACAAGCTTCTTGTATTCCCGAGGTATCTGGAACCAGTAGTTGTCAATTTTTTCCATGACAGGCTTCTCACCACTCTCATGTGGTAAGAGTCACACCTGGCATGCAAGCTGCCAGCCTGCGCCATCAGGAGCAACCTGGGGTTCAGCATCTTGCCCAAGGAAACTCAAGTGATTATTAATGAATTATTTAATGATAAAGTTAAGGTGAAAAAGAAAATACTACGTACACGAGAAAACATAAATATCAAACACATAAATAACTAGGTAGAAGGATTGCCCAAAATAAAGGGAACCTTCAAGTCGTAGATAAGGTCCTGTAATATATGTGACATATTAATATACTGTATTGTATCCCTGAAGGATACTAGGCTATTGATATCTCTTTAGGAAAAAAGTTTTTGATCACAACCTAACTTTGTCCTACAATTGGGACAAAGATTGCATACTCTAAAAACAATTATGATGTAATTAACTGTGTTGCAGCATAAACAAAGACTCACAGAAAACAAAGTTGATGCCAAAGAGATTAAACGTGACCCAAGTAATTGTTTTTGATCCATTAGTTTCTTCTAATGACAATGAGCTGCGCCTCTCTAGACACATGACACAACATCTTAATCTCTGAGGTATCACTGCAATCAGAGGTGTAAAAAAAACAAGGATAAACACGGCGTAGCCACCACAAATTACATGTGATACACTCACTGATATGAATGTGTGTTTCTGTGTCTATTAATGAGTTGATTTCTCTTGTGACCTTTGACATTTATGTTTGTTTGAAGTCCAAAGAATTTTGCACAACACAATATGCAGCTTCATTTCTTGTAACTAAGAACCACAACTGTACAATTACACACATTTGATAGTGGGATTGATAGAATTTAGTTTGAACCTGTTTCACAGCATCAGTCATCACACCTGTTCCACATCATCCTTTATAAGTTTTTACCGCTTTCTATGATATTTTATTATGTTTAGCTGTATTCTTTTATCTTGTTTTTATCTCTATTTCAATTTATGTTTTATTATGTTCAGCGACCTTAAGTCTCATGAAAGGCATCTATGAATAAAATTACTATAATTATTATTCATTCATGTTTATAAGGACTGCTTTTGGTCATGTTATTTGTTAGTATGTCTTCCTTTTACTAAGTTCTGCATTTTTCATTCCTGTCTCTTCCCCAACCACCAACCTTTGTTCAATTAAATTAAATTCAATTTTATTTATATAGCGCCACTGTGAAGGTTCCGTAACTGGATACTGTAACTATAGGACCCAAAAGCAGAAGCTGAGACACACCAAGAGTGCAGGAGGTTTATTAAGACATGAACCTCTAAAAACAGTTAAACAATTTAACTCAAAGACAAAAACTTACATTATAACCAAAATCTTACAAGGCAGAAACTTAGACCATAACAAAATACACTCATAATGAGAAAACTAACACTATGACAGAAAATCAGAGGAGAATAATATTACAAACAGAAACTTACTCTAAACAAGAAGACTAACAAAGTAGAACTATGAACAGACTCACGACAGCATCAAAGGCTGAAGATCAGGAAAGGAGGGAAGGATTAGGAAGGAGCACCAGAACGGACCATGACACACTAGCAACCCTAAAACTAAGCAAGACCTTAAATACAAACATGCAGGGTTGATGATGACGAAGATGAAAGGCAAAAGGTGAGATGAAGATGAAAGGCAAAAGGCAAGTGCAAGGACACACCAAAAAACAAGAGCAGCAAAAACCCAAAGCAGGAACAATATACCAACTCAATACATCCAACTCATCAGGACCAGAGACGTACCAGGAAGTAATTCAATGGCGCAATCATAGGGACGATGGGAAGGGAAAGAGGTGGCTTTACTCTTAATTCAATTCAATTCAATTCAACTTTATTTATATAGCGCCAATTTACAACAAGGTCATCTCAGGCTCTTTAAATAATAAAGTCAAGACTATACAAACATTTAAAGAAAACCCAACAAATCCCCCTTGAGCAAGCCATAGGCAACCGTAGAGAGGAAAAACTCCCTTTACCGGAAGAAACCTCCAGCAGAACCAGGCTCAGGGTGGGCGGCCATCTGCCTTGACCGGTTGGGCTGAGAGGAAAGTGGAGAGAGAAAAGAACAGAGCAACAAAAGCAACAACAAAACATTGGGCAGGTTAGTAGGACCAGTAGCTGCGCACTGGAGGACACACATCGCCAAATCCGGGGAAACCTGAGGACAGGGACAGAGAGAGGGAGACAGAGAGGGAGAAAGACGACTACGGGACAAAGAAGATACAGAGTTAATGTCCTACATTGGTGACATTACAGATCTGGGGTGAGAGGAGAGAATGAAGAGGAAAGGAAAGTGGCTCAGTGCAGAGTCCCCCAGCAGTCTAAGCCTATAGCAGCACGACTATAACCAACTATAAGCTTTACCGAAGACGAAGTTTTTGAGCCTAGTCTTAAAAGTAGAGAGGGTGTCTGCTTTCCGAATCTGGACTGGGAGCTGGTTCCACAGGAGAGGAGCTTGATAGCTGAAGGCTCTGCCTCCCATTCTATTTTTGGAAATAAGCCTATAGCAGCAAGAAACAGTGGACATTATCAAACCTTTTGAGGAGGTCACTGTTGAAGTGAACACTGAGCTACCATTAAACCCACTGAAGATTAGCTCCTGTAGCAAAAGAAAAGCAATAGAACACAATCCATTAGAGCCACCTAACCAATCCTGCTTTGGGAAAAGGAAACATGCTCTTAATTAGCGCACAGACACAGAAAAACGAATATAAATATACACAACTATAACAAATTGTAGATATATTGCAACATGGATATACATTATTTGTAAAGGTTACTGTAACTAGATACTGTAACTAGAAGACCCAAAAGCAAAAGCTGAGACGCGCCGAAAGTGCAACAGGTTTACACATGAACTACAGATCTACTACTACTCTTTCGGCTTTTCCCATTAGGGGTCGCCACAGTCAATCATCCTTTTCCACCTCACTCTTTCCTGGGCATCTTCCTCTCTGACACCAGCTAACCTCATGTCCTCTGTTAGAACATCCATATATCTCCTCCTTGGTCGTCCTCTCGCCCTCTTGCCTGGCAGCTCCATCTCCAACATCCTTCTACCAATATATTCACTATCCCTCCTCTGCACATGTCCAAACCATCTCAGTCTGGCCTCTCTGACTTTGTTGCTAACAGAGACAACGTGCGCTGTCCCTCTGATGTGTTCATTCCTTATTCTGTCCAACCTTGTGACTCCTAAGGAGAACCTCAACATCTTCATCTTTGCTGCTTCCATCTCTGCCTCTTGTCTCTTTCTTACTACTACTGTCTCTAACCTATAGAGCAGAGCTGGTCTCACCACTGTCCTGTACACCTTTCCTTTGAATCATGCTGACACTCTTCTGTCACACAACACTCCTGACACTTTCCTCCACCCACTCCAACCCGCTTGCACTCGCCTCTTCACCTCTTTTCCACACTCCCCATCACACTGAACTGTTGACCCCAAGTACTTAAACTCCTGCACCTTCTTCACCTCAGCCCCCTGTAACCTCACTTTTCTACCTTGCTCCCTCTCGTTTACACACATGTATTCTGTCTTACGACAACTGACTTTCATGCCTCTTCCTTCCAGAGCAAACCTCCACCTCTCCAGCTGTTCCTCCACCTGCTCTCTTCTCTCACTGCAAATCACAATGTCATCTGCAAACATCATTGTCCAGGGAGATTTCTGTCTGACCTCATCTGTCAACCTGTCCATCAGCATAGCAAACAAGAAGGGACTCAAAGCCGATCCTTGGTGTAGTCCCACCTCCACCTTGAACTCCTCTGTCTGACCTACGGCACATCTCACCACCGTCATGCTCCTCTCATACATGTCCTGGACTACTCTGACGTACTTCTCTGCCACTCCCGACATCCTCATACAGTACCACAGCTCCTCCCTCGGCACCCTGTCATACGCCTTGTCTAAATCCACAAAGACACAATGCAGCTCCTTTTGACCATCTCTATACTTTTCCATCAACAATCTCAAAGCGAAAATGGCATCAGTGGTGCTCTTACAGTGCATGAAACCATACTGCTGCTCACAAATTTCCACCTCCTCCCTAAGCCTGGCTTCAACTACTCTTTCCCACAGCTTCATTGTGTGGCTCATCAGCTTTATCCCTCTGTAGGTGCTGCAGTTCTGCGTGTCACCCTTGTTGTTAAAGATCGGCACTTGAACGCTTCTCCTCCATTCCTCAGGCATCTTCTCACTCTCTAAAATCCTGTTGAACAGACCTGTCAGAAACTTCACTGCTGTCTCTCCTAGACACTTCCACACCTCCACAGGTACGTCATCAGGACCAACAGCCTTTCCGCTCTTCATCCTTTTCAGAGCCTTCCTCACCTCATCCTTTCTAATCTCTGCTATTTCCTGCTCTACAACATCCAGATCTTCCTCCCTTCTTTCCCTGTCATTTTCCACATTCATCAGCTCCTCAAAATAGTCCTTTCATCTTCTCTGCACACTCTCCTGGCTTGTTAGCACCTTTCCATCTCTGTCTTTAATCACCCTTATCTGTTGCACATCTTTCCCATCTCTATCTCTCTGTCTGACTAACCTGTACAAGTCCTTCTTTCCTTCTTTCATGTCTAACCTGTCATACAGCTCATCGTAAGCTTTCAGTTTGGCCTTTGCCACCTCCCTCTTCACTCTGCGCTGCACTTCCTTGTACTCCTGTCTACTTTCCTCAGTTCTTTCTACATCCCTCTTCCTTTTAGCCAACCTTTAAGAGGTTGGCTAAAAAGAAACAAGTAAAACTTGATTAAGTTAAGTTATACTAACTCATTTGTTAAATGTTGGAAGAACTTCTTTATGAGTCTAAAATATTTTATATTCTAAAGTTTCTTGTACTTTAGCCAAAAAATATTTTATTAAACTATTTGAGCTGATAACCCCAAATGGTTAAAGACAGGATAGAGACAACCAAAATCCTTTTCTTCAAATGTGACAATGTTAGTGAGTTAAGAACAACAAACCACATCTGGTTTCAGGTCTGGATCCACATCAAGGGCTGTGTATTAACATTTGCTGTTTAGCACTCACATAATTAGAAAAGACTTTCCATCTACCTTTCTATCATTACCATCTACCAGACCCAGAAAGGAATAAACAGGACAGAGATAAATTTTGGAACGCAGTCATTTGGACTCGAAAACAGGTACAACAACAACACCTTATACTTAAGGTATACTTACTGCTCCCTCAAGAGGGATGGGTTAAATATGCAGGAGTAAATTTCAATGTAATATGTATGATCAGATGTATATGTGATGAATGTGACGAATAAAGGTTCTTCTTCTTCTTAAGGTAAACCGGGAAAGATGGAAAAGGGGAGTTTTCATACAGGGTTTAAACACAGGTAGAAGCTCTGACAGATACGGGGGAGCAAGGTTATGGAGGGCTTTGAATGTGAGAGTTAAAATCTTGGACCGGGAGCCAGTACAAACGAACTATCAACTTTCATAAGATTCATACTTCTGTGATCAGGAGACAATTTGGTAAAAGTGGATACACAGTTCTCTATTGTACAATAAAGCTCCACTAACTCTTTAGTGTTAATTAGTTATTAGTTAATTAGTTTAGTTAATTGTATAAAAAAACCTCAGTGTTGAATTAGAGTAACGTGATGCAACATTGCCATCCTTAAAATCTATTTTTTAATGATGTAGTCTGAAAGTTAATATAACAATGTCATGCTTTTCTGCTCGCGTCTTACTTCTCAGAAACGCCCATGATATTTAATAAGTTTAAATCTCATTTTGAGTGGAGTTCAGAGTTTACATCAGATTAGAATTCTACCCTCAAGAAGAAAGTGTCTTGTTTAAGAAACCTTAACCAATGTCACCAAGAACTACTAATTGTTAATTCTTGTGTTCGTAATTTTTCAATCATTCTTATGGCGTGCAACTTTTTTCTATGTTTTTTTCTGTAACTCAGTTTCGTGACTTGAACTCCAAGCCAAATATCGGATCTTCTTTCGAATTGCAAAAGCAGCTCCAAATTAGTCTAAATTGAGCCCAAGATTTTTATCTAATATCTTTGGCTCCTGACTCAGCGCTTGCTTGAATACCAGCCGAGACCCAAAACTGTACCACCGTAGCCAGGCCTGGAAACTGCCCAACACCCTCCTTAGTTTACCAATCCGCCTTGAGTAACTCGATGATCCTCTTTCTGCTTTCAGCTCGTTGCATTTGGTTTCTCGTTCCATGTGGTTTATAGTTTTGCCATGCGGTTATCCATTGGTGACATAGCTCTGTCTAAAGTGTCCATTCGATGCTGCGCTTCTCTATGCTAATTTTGCAACGTGGTCAAGCGGTCAAATCGACCTTCCATTGACTTTTTCATATCTTCTAAGAGTGCCAAAACTTTGTCCAGTAGCTCAGCCTTGGTTACTTATATCCATTTGCATATTCACATATATTCACATTGTACATTACTACATATAAAAAGAGCGGGTTCTGTCTGTCTTCAGACAAACGAATAAGAGGTCCATAAAACTGGAAAAGAACTCATGACAAAAGACTGATTTGGGTTTATCAAAGTCCAAGTGACTGATTACTTGACCACTGACTGTCATGATCTGTGTGTTTTGTCTGCCCTTGTTGGGTTTGTTTTTTGGTTGCTTTTCTAATTCAGTCTCTCTATGTGCAGGTCGGCAGCTCCCTCTCCCTGTTGTGGCCTCACCTGGAGCCAGTGCCGTTAGTGGGGTGCACAGCTGCCTGCACTTGGGACTGATTAGAGCGCACCTTTTAAAACCTGTCCCGTACAGGCACTCTGTGTTGGTGCGTCATGTATGCTTACATGTGTTCCTGTCGGTCCTCCTTGTCTACAGTGTACCTGGTACTCATCGGTTTATTCACTCTTCCTTTTGAGGAGTTGGTTTTTGTTATCTTTGCTTTGTAGTGTTCTTTATTCCCTGTGTTTTCAAGAGACAGTAAATCTTGTTTATTTTCTACACCACCTCCGCCTGCGTGTGTCTCTCTGCTCTTGGGTCACTATTTAGCAATCAGTCAAACTGAGTCTCTAATAAACTAATAGTTAATCATAACTTGGTTCGGCTTATACAATCTGATGCCCCACTTCAAGGGATATGTTCATAAGGGATATGTTCCTACATTAACATTAACTTACATGTTGTATATCACTACATGCATAACAGCATTCTCTGTCTGAGAAAAGGCAATTGGGAGCATAATGCTATTATTAAGCCTTCAGTTAATCCAAAATGCTGTAGCAAGATTACTGACTAGGATTGGTAAGAGCGATCATATTTCACCTAATCTAGCTTCTCTCCATTGTCTTCCCATTAAATGTAGAATAGAACTTAAAACCCTTCTTTTTACTTATAAAGCTCCATCCTACCTCAAAGATCTCCTTAGTTAATAGTTCAAAAGCTGACGACAAAAGAGGGAGAATAGATAGCCTGTTGTTAACTGAAATGGTGTTAACACCCATATAGTCAATACAAGGCCTCAGCCCCCCACCCTTCTTGCAAATAAATAAGAAAGAAAGAGGGTCGGATAATACCTGCTCTCAAAGAGACACCAATGTATGTCTGCACTGCCTTCTTCTCTGATTCTGACAGGGAGTAGAGACGACCTCGGTGTGGCTTGGTACCTGGTTGTAAGTTGATGCCATACAAGTCTATTTTTTGTAATTACAACTTAAACGCTTAAGGCAATTAGTTTCCTCAAATGACTGGAGTACCCAGAATAACTGCAGTTATTGTATCTACAATGTAATAACTTACTTTAGTGAAATTAAGTAAAAGAAACTTAAGTGTTAATAGTAGCATAAAAAGAAACAAGTAAAACCTGATTAAGATAAGTTATATTAACTCATTTGTAATATGCTGGAAGAATTTCTTTATGACTCTAAATTATTTAAATTAACCACTGAGCTAATAAACTCAAATGTTTAAGGCAATCGGTTTTCTCAAACCATAAAATTGAGAAAAGGCGATTGGGAGCATAATATTATGCTGAAATTACACGCATTGACTGTGGCTGAATGAAATGTCGTACAATCATGTTTCCATGCTCTTCTGAGTTGATTTGGGCTAAATAAGTAGGAAAATATAGTTTTATTTGAGTTTGGTACAGACATTGTGAGCTACAAGAAGATGTGCATAAAAGCCCTCTCTCGCTGAGAAACTACAGACATGTCTAAAAGACATAAAGACCTGGATGTCTCATAATTTCCTTCTTCTAAACTCAGGTAAAACTGAAGTTATTGTGTTTGGGCCTAATATCTAAGAAACATGTTTTCCAACCATATCGTCACTTTAGATGACATAACTCTTGCCCCCAGTAGTACTGCAAGGAATCTCAGTCATTTTTGACCAGGATTTGTCATTTAGCTCACACATAAAACAAATCTCTAGAACTGCCTTCTTCCACCTAAGAAACATTGCCAAAATTAGGAGCACCCTGTCCCAAAGCGATGCTGAAAAATTGGTTCATGCATTTGTTACCTCTAGATTGGACTACTGTAATTCTCTACTTTCAGGCTGCCCCAATAACTCTCTAAAAAGCCTCCAATTAATCCAAAATGCTGCAGCATTAGCATCATTAGCTTCCCTCCATTGGCTTCCCATTAAAATGTAGAATAGAATTTAAAACCCTTCTTTTTACCTATAAAGCGCCATCATACCTCAAAGATCTCCTAGTACCAGATCATCCTAATAGACCACTTCGGTCTCAGAATGCAGGCCTACTTGTGGTTCCCTGAATGGGAGGCAGAGCCTTTAGCTATCAAGCTCCTCTCCTGTGGAACCAGCTCCCAGTCCAGATTTGGGAAGAAGACTCACTCTCTACTTTTAAGACTAAGCTCAAAACTTTCCTCTTTGATAAAGCTTATAGTTAGTTATAGTCATGCTCTTTTCTTTTCTCACTCAACTTTCCACTCACCCCAACCCGTCAAGGCGGATGGCCGCCCACCCTGAGCCTTGTTCTGCTGGAGGTTCCTTCCGTTAAATAGAGTTTTTCCTCTCCACTGTTTTCCATGGCTGCTCGAAGGGGGATTTTTGGGGTTTTCTCTAAATGTTTGTAGAGTCTTTATAATGGAAAATATTTTGTGATCAATTTACTTTATAGGCTTTTGTTACATATCCTGTTCCTAAAGATAGATTAACGATAACTAATACGAATGTGTCTAATACGGGGAGAGCATCTTTGAGCAGTCTAACTGGAATGGGAACAATGTTGTTGACTTTGATGACATAATAACTATTACTATTAGTATATCATTACTATTTAAAGACTCAAGTTTGACTCCAGCATTTATGTACAGTGCACAGTTTCTATCAAAAAAGGAAAATGAGGCTTATAGGCCTGTTTAGGTGACCACATCAATCTAATGCTGTTCAGCGGAAATCCCATAATGTTTGATATCCAAGGAGACGTTGGTTGTCAGTGGGAATCACTGTAGCCTGTCAGCATTTGTTAATCTTCATCATGCTGTAGTTATTTTAATAACCAGTTTACTGCAGCAGTGCAACCAGTGAATAATGACTGTGTGGTAACAGAAATAGGTTGTAAAGACAGACAGATTTTAGTGCGTTAACAGTGCATTAATCAGTTATATTGCCCAAATGTGCAGTGTGGATACAAGTTAAAGGATGTGGAATTCCTATCAAGCAAAATAAAGTGTTGAACATTTAAACCAATGCTACGTAAAGTGACTGAAGGTGGCATCATGTCAACAAGATAGGTCCTAAAGTAAGTCTCATACCAGCAGATTTAAATATTTTACTTGATGTTTTGGTCTAATAATTTAGTACATCGCAGGAAGAAATATCTGTTTTTCTGACACAGGACAGACTGAAAATATAGAGGCTGGATATCTGCAGCAGTGAATGTTTGCTTATACAAGTCTTTTTGAGCAATGCACTCAAACTATGATTGTACCAATATAGTCCATATGTACATTCATAGTTTGATTCCTGGTCAACTAACCTTTTTGGCCTATAGAGCAGATCACATTTCAGTCACTGCATGTTGGTCTCACAGGAGCCTGCCTGCAGTATCTGAAGAGAGAAAATGAGTCTGATAGATTTTTTAAACCAGGGGTAGAAAAAGGCATAAATCACAGGGTTTAGACAGGGGTTAATATACAAAAGGAACAAAACAAACGTTACAGATAAATCATCAGCAGAGGTAAAGGAGATTAAAAAATATGGGCAGAAACACATTAAGAACACAACTACAACAACACCCAGAGTCCTGGCTGCTTTCAGTTCAGATTTCTTAGTCATTACAGTCCCTGAATGCTGGAGTTTGACGGCTGCAACATGAGAACGCATGGCGCGAGCCTGAGACACAGCCGTCACAAACACTCTCATATACAGAATTATGATCACAGTGATTGGAGCGATAGAGGAAACAACTGCATCAAACAGTCCTAAACTTTCGTCAACGACTATCACACACTGTCCATAACAGGACTTGTCTATTAAAATGTCTTTAAACATCAGACCACTGTAGACAATAGTACAGGTCCAACACATACAAACACACATCTGAACTCTTCTCACAGTGACTCTGGTGGGGTAATGCAGAGGGTCACAAATAGCCACATAGCGGTCGACTGATATAAGTATCAAGTTTCCTATTGAGGCGCCGAGAATAATTGAGCTCACGTAACCATATAGAGAACACACGAGGTCACTGAAGAACCAACAGGTTGTTTTTTTGTAAACTCTTGATGGTGTCCAGAGCCCCAAGAGAAAATCTGACACAGCCAGAGAGAGGATGATGAGGTTGGTGGGTGTGTGCAGCTGCCTGCAGGGAGACAAAGACATGTAATATCAGACATTCATGTAAAGTGATATGCCTTACATGTGGCACATCTGGACATTTAACATTCAAAAACATTGTCAGCAAAGCAGAAAATATGTCTGGTGTCAAGATGTGGAATTATAAACACATTAACTCTAATATTTTCTAGTAAATCAGAGTGTTCACACGTTTAAAAATTATCCACTGTAAGTTTTGCTCAGTTTATCTTTGCCTGAAGTGGGAGACTGAGATGATGACAAGTAGGTTGAGAAACACAGTGAACACAGAGATGAATAACATCAAATACAGCAGGACAGCCTTAGACTGATTGGGCTTTGGTTTCCTGCAGGAAGCATTGAGGAGTTGTGGAAAGCAGAGATCCTCCATCCTCAGAGAGAGTATGAGGAGAAGCTGCAGCCCTGGCAGCTTCTGACTCTGTCAGACAACAGATGTTTTCATTTCTGCCATAACCTTCATCCCTCCCCCTCTCTGTCTCTCTTGCTAATTACATCGCATCCTCCTATTCAACACTTTCTCTTCTACTCTCTCTACCTTTGCTGTTCTACTTTTCCACCTTTTACAGAGTGTGATGGTATTACACATTCCTCTCTGCTTATTTGTTGTTCTTGTTGTTAACACAACACAGTGATTATTGGCTCAATTTGGCTTAGTGTTATTGAATGAAACAGAAAATAATAACAAAAGTAATAACTTATAAGTAATAACCTATAGAGATGATGGTTATTACACACAAAACTATTTCTAAAACTCTAACAGCGTTAGAAACAGAACATCCAGCTACAACAAAAACCTCAACTTGTCTTAAAGACGAAAATTCAGTTCATATTTTAAACCAACACAGAGCACACTCTCCCGTCTCCTGTTTGTGGTTCACTTCCAAAAACTACTTAAATATTCTCTTCAATCTAGCTCTACTTATATTAAGAACAACCATTTACATTACAAGGACACTCAATTATCCTAAAAGTCCAATCAACATTAATTTGTATCAAGGCCACTGTGGCTCCGGAGGTAGAGCAGTCATCTAGCAGTAAGATAGAAAAGCGCAGACCATGTACTGTTAACATCCAATACGATCCAGATTTGAGTTTTATGAGTAGCACATCAGGGGCAAGAGTGAACTTTCAGTGCTAGAGTTAAAGATGTTACTGACATACACTTGTTGTTGATAATGACCAGTTCTACAGTTGGTTTGATCCCAGCTCCTCCAGTTACATGTTTGTAGTGTCCTTGAGCAGGGCCCTGAACCCCAACCTAGTTGCTACCGGTGAGTGTTGGCCAGCTGCATAGCAGCTTCCCCATCGGTGTATGAGTGTGTGCGTGATTGTTAGTGTGAATGGATGAGAAGCAGCGTAAAGCTCTTTGATATCAACAAGTAGAATAGCCTTATATGTGTACAGTGTTAGCTTGGCTCTACTTACCAGGCTGCTTGCTGACTTATTTGAAGAGTTTAACTGCATTCGCAGCAGCAGCTGTTCACAGATGAGTCGAAGGGATGGAGATGGACATCAGCTGCATGAATCACAGCACTGCATCTATATCTTAAGAATTTGCCCATTTTAAATAGAAATATATAAAGACAATCACTATGTTTTATTTTGTAGTTGTCTGCACTTGTGTGTTGGTGAGCTGCACTTCATCTGCACTTCAGTGGTGCTCTTACAGGTCATGAAACCATACTGCTGCTCACAAATCTCCACCTCCTTCCTAAGCCTAGCTTCCACTACTCTTTCCCACAGCTTCATTGTGTGGCTCATCAGCTTTATCCCTCTGTAGTTGCTGCAGTTCTGCGTGTCACCCTTGTTCCTAAAGATCGGCACCAGAACGCTTCTCCTCCATTCCTCAGGCATCTTCTCACTCTCTAAAATCCTGTTAAATAGACCTGTCAGAAACTTCACTGCTGTCTCTCCTAGACACTTCCACACCTCCAAAGGTACGTCATCAGGACCAACAGCCTTTCCACTCTTCATCCTTTTCAGAGCCTTCCTCACCTCATCCTTTCTAATCTCTGCTATTTCCTGCTCCACAACATCCACATCTTCCTCCCTTCTTTCCCTGTCATTTTCCTCATTCATCAGCTCCTCAAAATACTCCTTCCATCTTCTCCGCACACTCTCCTGGCTTGTTAGCACCTTTCCATCTCTGTCTTTAATCACCCTTATCTGTTGCACATCTTTTCCATCTCTATCTCTCTGTCTGACTATCCTGTACAAGTCCTTCTGTCCTTCCTTCGTGTCTAACCTGTCATACAGCTCATCGTAAGCTTTCTGTTTGGCCTTTGCCACCTCCCTCTTCACTCTGCGCTGCGCTTCCTTGTACTCCTGTCTACTTTCCTCAGTCCTTTCTACATCCCACTTCCTTTTAGCTAACCTCTTCCTCTGGATGCAGTCCTGTACTTCCTCATTCCACCACCAAGTTTCTTTATCTTCTTTCCTCTTTCCAGATGACACACCAAGCACCTTCCTACCTTTTTCCCTGATTACCTCTGCTGTAGTTTCCCAGTGATCTGGAAGCTCCTCCTGACCACCCAAAGCCTGTCTCAACTTCTGCCTGAATTCCTCACAAGTTTCTTCATTCTTTAGCTTCCACCACTTGGTCTTCTTTTCTGTCTTTCTTCTCTTCTTCTTCCTGACCACCAGAGTCATCTTACACACCACCATGCGGTGCTGTCTGGCTACACTCTCTCCTACCACCACTTTACAGTCACTAACCTCTCTCAAATGACCTCGTCTACATAGGATGTAGTCCACCTGTGTACTCCTACCTCCACTCTTGTATGTCACTCTGTGTTCCTCTCTTTTTTCTGGAAGTAAGTGTTGACTACAGCCATTTCCATCCTCTTAGCAAAGTCCACAACCATCTGTTCTTCTGGATTCCTGTCCTTTACACCAAAGCTGTCTATCACCTCCTCATCACCTCTGTTCCCCTCACCAACATGCCCATTGAAGTTTGCTCCACAGCTACTCTTTCTACTCTGGGGATACTCTCTACAACCTCATCAAACTCACTCCAGAATCTCTCCTTCTCTTCTAACTCACAGCCAACTTGTGGATCATACCCACTGACTACGTTCACCACCACCCCTTCGATTTCTAGCTTTAGGCTCATCACCCTGTCTGAGACTCTTTTCACCTCTAGAACATTGTTCACAAACTCCCCCTTCAGGATCACTCCTACTCCATTTCTCTTCCTATCCACACCATGGTAGAACAGTTTGTATCCTCCTCCAATACTACGTGCTTTGCTACCCTTCCACCTAGTCTCCTGCACACACAGTACATCTACCTTCCTTCTCTCCATCATGTCTGCCAGCTCTCTACCTTTCCCTGTCATTGTTCCAAGGTTAAGAGTCCCTATTCTCAGATCTAAGCTCCTGCCTTTCCCCTTCTCTCTCTGACCATGAACCCTTCTGCCACCTCTCCTTCTTCGACCAACAGTAGTCCAATTTGCACCGGCACCCTGTTGGTTAACAGCACCGGTGGCGGTCGTTGTTAACCCGGGCCTCGAGCGATCCAGTATGAAAGTGGTATGGATGACTCGCATGGTTGTACTTGACAAGTTTTACGCCGGATGCCCTTCCTGACGCAACCCTCTCTATTTATCCGAGCTTGGGACCGGCACAGAAGTTACTGGCTTGCAACCCCTGTGGCTAGATTACCTAAAACAATTAAATGTGGATTATTAAATATCAGATCTCTCTCATCTAAATCTCTGTTAGTAAATGACTTGATAAGCGATCATCAATTCGATTTATTTTGTCTCACTGAAACTTGGTTGCAGAAGGAAGAATGTCTGTTTAAATGCGTCGACCCCCCCCCCCCCAAGTCATATTATCTATCATGTTCCTAGAAGTTCAGGCTGAGGAGGAGGAGTAGCAGCAATCTATCAATCAAGCTTTCCAATAAACCCTAGACCTAAACATAGTTATAACTCATTCGAGAGTCTTACTCTCACGCCCAATTTGGAAAACTCAAAATCCAATTCTATTTGTTATTGTGAACTGTCCTCCAGTCCCTTGTTCTGAATTTTTGACTGAATTCTCAGATTTTCTAGCTTATTTAGATCTTAGTGCAGATAAAGTCGTCATAGTGGGCGATTTTAACATTCATGTAGATGCTGACAGTAACTCCCTCAACACGGCATTTACTTCATTATTAGATTCAATTTTTTTCTCTCAAAATGTAAATGAACCCACTCACTGTTTTAGTCACACCCTAGACCTTTCATAAGGCATTTAAAGTGATAATCTAACAGTATTTCCTCATAATTCTGTTCTCTCTGACCATTTCCTAATAACATTTGAATTTAGTTTATTGCACTACACAGCAGCTAGAAAGAAGTTTTGCTTCAGTAGGTGTTTATCTGAAAACACTGTGAACAAATTTAAGGAAATTATCCCTTCATCAGTTACTTCAACATGTACCGATATAACTGAGAGTAGCCTCGTTAACTGTACTCCTGTACAAGTTGATTACCTGACTGATAATTATGCAGCATCTTTACGTTCCATACTTGATAGTGTTGCCCCTCTAAAAAAGAAGGCAGTAATTCTAAACAGACGATCTCCATGGTATAGCTCGCAAACCCGCAATTTAAAGCAGGCGTCACGAAGACTAGAAAGGAAGTGGCGTCCCACTCATTCACAAGAATCACGCTTAGCCTGGAAAAAGAGTTTATACTTATACAAATTAGCCTCCGTAAAGCCAGAAATGCTTATTATTCATCATTAATAGAGGAAAACAAGAACAACCCCCGGTTTCTTTTCAGCACTGTAGCCAAACTGACTAAGAGCCATAGTTCAGTTGAGACTAGTATTCCCTCAACGCTATGTAGCAATGACTTCATGACCTTCTTCACAAACAAAATCGTAGCTATTAGAAATAAAATTCACAGACCCTCCCCACAAATACAACAGAATTAGAATCATCAGTAAGTCCTCAGTCCCTTTTAGACTGCTTTGTGCCCATAGACCTTGCTGAGTTAACTTCAACTATTATGGCATCCAAACCAACAACATGTCTGCTAGACCCTATTCCAGTTAGACTGCTCAAAGACGCTCTACCCTTATTAGACACGTTCGTATTAGATATCATTAATCTATCTTTACAAACAGGATATGTACCAAAGGCCTATAATGTAGCTGTAATCAAACCTCTACTTAAAAAACCTAGTCTGGATCCAGATGTCTTAGCCAATTACAGACCAATATCCAATCTCCCCTTTATTTCTAAAATACTTGAAAAAGTAGTTGTAAAGCAATCATGTGACCACCTGCGCAGAAACGACTTGTTTGAAGAACTTCAGTCAAAATTTAGAGTTCATCATAGCACAGAAACCGCACTGATTAAAGTCACCAACGATCTTATTCTGGCGTCAGATAATGGACTTGTCTCTATACTAGTTCTGCTAGATCTTAGTGCTGCATTTGACACCATTGATCACAAAATATTATTACAGAGACTAAAACATGTAATTGGAATTAAAGGAACTGCACTAAATTGGTTTAAATCGTATCTATCAGATAGATTCCAATTTACTCATGTTAATGATGAATCTTCGACATACACAAAAGTTAGTTATTGAGTTCCACAAGGCTCTGTATTAAGACCAATACTCTTTACTCTATATATGTCTCCCCTTGGCAACATTATTAGAAAACACTCTGTAAATTTTCACTGCTACGCTGATGACACACAGTTATATCTATCTATGAAACCTGATGAAACAAATCAATTAATCAAACTACAAGCATGTCTAAAAGACATAAGGGACTGGATGACGCATAATTTTCTTCTTCTAAACTCAGATAAAACTGAAGTTATTGTATTTGGGCCTAAAAGTCTAAGACACATATTTTCTAACCATATCGCTACTTTAGACGACATAACTCTTGCCCCCAGTAGTACTGCAAGGAATCTTGGAGTCATTTTTTACCAGGATTTGTCATTTACCTCACACATAAAGCAAATCTCTAGAACAGCCTTCTTCCACCTACGGAACGTTGCCAAAATTAGGAGCATCCTGTCCCAAAGTGATGCTGAAAAATTGGTTCATGCATTTGTTACCTCTAGATTGGACTATTGTAACTCTCTACTTTCAGGCTGCCTCCAATTAATCCAAAATGCTGCAGCAAGATTACTGACTGGGATTGGTAAGAGAGATATTTCATATTTATTTAGCTTCTGTCCATTGGCTTCCAATTAAATGCAGAATACAATTTAAAATCCTTCTTCTTACCTATAAAGCTTTAAACGGCCAAGTTCCATCATACCTAAAAGATCTCCTAGTACCATATCATCCTACTAGACCACTTCAGTCCCAAATTGCAGGCCTACTTGCGCTTCCCAGAATTTCCAAAAATAGAATGGGAGGCAGAGCCTTTAGCTATCAAGCTCCTCTCCTCTGGAACCAGCTCCCATTCCAGATTCGGGAAGCAGACACCCTCCCTATTTTTAAGACTAGGCTCAAAACCTTCCTTTTTCAAAAAGCTTATAGTTGGTTATAGTCATGCTGCTATAGGCTTAGACTGCTGGGGGACTCTGCACTGAGACACTTTCCTCTTCTCTTCATTCTCTCCTCTCGCCCCACATCTATAATGTCACCACTGTATGACATTAACTCTGTCTTCTTTGTCCCGTAGTCGTCTCTCTCCCTCTCTTTCCCCCTCTCTCTCTCCCTGTCTTCAGGTGTCCCCGGATTTGGCGCTGTGTGTCCTCCAGAGTGCAGCTACTGGTCCTATTAACCTGCTCAATGTTTTGTTGCTGCTTTTGTTGTTCTGTTCTTTTCTCTCTCCACTTTCCACTCAGCCCAACCGGTCAAGGCAGATGGCCGTCCACCCTGAGCCTGGTTCTGCTGGAGGTTTCTTCCGGTAAAGGGAGTTTTTCCTCTCCACTGTTGCCTATGTCTTGCTCAAGGGGGATTTGTTGGGTTTTCTCTACATGTTTGTATAGTCTTGACTTTATTATGTAAAGTGCCCTGAGATGACCTTGTTGTAAATTGGCGCTATATAAATAAAGTTGAATTGAATTGAATTGAATTAAGAGTAAAGCCACCTCTTTCCCTTCCCATCGTCCCTATGATTGCGCCATTGAATTACTTCCTGGTACGTCTCTGGTCCTGAACGAGAGGCAATAAGTAAATACATGAACAAATCCCTGGCCGCCTGACTCATCTGTCCTTCCTCTTCACCTGCAGGAGCAGGGTTCATTTTTGTGGCAAAGAAAGACGGAGGGCTTCGGCCCTGCATCAATTACCGTGGTTTGAATCAGATCACATTCCGAAATTGTTATCCACTTCTACTCATTTCATCAGCTTTTGAACTTCTGCAGGGCGCCACCAGATCTCAGAAATGCTTACCATCTGGTCCGCATCTGTGAGGGGGATGAGTGGAAGACTGCGTTTAACATGCACGCAGGGCCCTTTGAATATCTGGTTATGCCTTTCAGTTTGACAAATGCACCCGCAGTGTTTCAGAACTTGGTTAATGATTTATCAGAACAATCTCTTTGTCAAAGCGGAGAAGTGTGTCTTCCACTCATCCTCCGTGTCCTTCTTGGGATACATCATTTCCCAGGGTAGTGTGGAGATGGATCCTGGGTCTACCTAGATGATATACTGATTTTTTCCCACTCTCAAACCGAGCATGTTACAACGTTCGCAAGGTATTACACCCGCTTTATCAGAACAATCTCTTTGTCAAAGCGGAGAAGTGTGTCTTTCACTCATCCTCCGTGTCCTTCCTAGGATACATCATTTCTCAGGCTAGTGTGGAGATGGATCCTGGGAAGGTGAGTGCAGTGAGGGACTGGCCTGTTCCTGAGAATCGTAAAAAGTTGCAGCGTTTCCTGGGTTTTGCAAATTTTTACCGACGATTCATTAAGGGTTATAGCAATATCTCTGCCCCTCTACACTAACTTGCCTCTACTAAAAGAGTGTTCTCATAGAGTTCAGAGGCCAATAAGGCCTTTCTCCGGTTAAAAAATTTGCTCCCATCCTGACTCTCCCTGATCCTGAGAGACAGTTAAGGGTGGAGGTGGATGTCTCTGATGTAGGGGTGGGAGTGGTGCTTTCTCAGAGATCCAAGAATGATCACAAGCTTCACCCCTGTACCTTTTTCTCGCGTCAACTAACTGAGACAGAAAAGAATTATGACGAAGGTAATCATGAGCTCCTATCGGTTAAACTGGATTTGGAGGAGTGGAGCCATTGGCTGGAGGGGGCTAAATTCCCTTTTTCACGTATTCACTGACTACAAGAACTTACAGAACCTTAAAACAGCCAAGAGACTAAACCCCCAACAAGTTTGTTGCTCCCTCTTCTTCAATAGGTTTCAGTTTTCCCCATCTTACCGTTCCGGTCACAAAAATAGTAAAGCTGACACTTCATCCCGCCTGTTCGGCCCTTCGCCTGATGCAAAAGAACCTGAATTTAATTTATCCCTAATCTTCTCAGTTCACACTTACCAGGCTTGAGATTGAAGAAGTGAACTGAGCCCAAGCCACCGTGCGCATTCCTCCTTCCTGCTCCTTCTATTCGTACCTCAGGAACTTAGGTCTAAGGTGCTGGATTGGTGTCATGCTTTGCGTATGTTCCATCACCTTGGCATGTCACAGATTCTGTTCATAGTCTGCCAATGGTTCTGGTGGCCCTCGGTCGCGGGAGACACTCGTGAGTTTGTCTTAGCTTGCCCCATCTGTGCTCAGTCCAAGTCCGGTGACCATCCCCCTGTGGGACTCTTGCATCCTCTGCCCATTCAAAAACGTCCATGGTCTCATATTGCCGTAGATTTTGTCACTGGTCTTCCTCCGTACCAGCGAAACACAAATACTCAACGTCATTGACAGGTTTTCTAAAATGGTCCATTTCGTTCCCCTTCCAGCCCTACCTTCTGCCAAACAGACTGCTGAAGCCTTAATTACTCATTTGTTTCGTTTGCATGGCATCCCTCGCGATGTGGTTTCCGACCGGGGCCCCCAGTTTGTGTCTAGGTTTTGGAAGGGGTATTGCAGGTTGCTCGATGTCACAGTCAGTCTCTCCTCTGGCTTCCATCCCCAGTCTAACAGTCAGACTGAAAGACTGAATCAGGATCTGGAGGCCGCTCTCCACCTTTTGTGCTCTCGGGAACCGTCCTCCTGGTCACGGAACATGGTCTGTGTTGAGTATGCCCATAACTCCTCGCCATCCTCCGCCACGGGGTCTGTGTCTTCTTTCCCACTTAGTTGTCTCTCTCCCTCTCTCTGTCCCTTTCTGCAGAATAGTATCACACAGCAATTGATAATACTAAATTTAAAATTTAGTCCTACAATGTTTATTAATATCTTATATATAAAATGCATAATATCTGGTATTTCAGCATAACACTGGTTTAAATAAGTGGAGCTGCATCAGCATGTGAATTTGATTAACATTAATTAAAACAACCTGCAGAATGAACCACTTAGGATTAGAAATGTGTTAACAGAACTCAACACTAGATAGTCTTGGAGGCAGTGATAGTTGTCTTAAGTTAGAAAGCATCCCTCATGATGAGATCATTTGGAACAAGACGTGTTTTCTTTACACACCTCAAGATTCTTCCACTGACAACCATTTGTTTTTCTCACAGGTTCTGAATTGTTTCAGACTGCTGACACACATCACTCCCAGAAATCATGGCTCTACCTACACAAAGACCAATACTAGTTCATATTTAACAACATCAATTTAGATTTGCAAACATTGTTACAGGCCACAGGAGTGACCCTTGTGCCACAATTGTGGACTTTTATGTAATGTGTGTTTACAGATTATAGCCACTCTGATGCTGGGGTACAGTGCGCAGACTGTCAGTGAATGTGTCGGTCTCTGCCGCCTCAATTCGCCATTCTTAAGCCAGATGCTCATCATCTGTGCTGCAAAATGACATGTGACTGCAGTATATGGTCTGTAGGTGAGGTTTAACTTCCACATAGTTTCGGCCCTCTGTGCTTGTGCATACTGTATTGTCCACCATGGAGGTACTGGAGTAGAAGATATATTCAGTAAAGTATTTAAGAGACTAAAGTTTGACTTCAGCATGTATGTACAGTGCACAGTTTCTATCCAAAAAGAAAAATGAGGCTTATAGGCTGGGGGTGCATCACTGTTTAAGTAACAACATCAATCTAATACTAATAATCACATGCATAACTTCTGATATCCAAGGAGACGCTGGTTTTCAGTGGGAATCACTGTACCCTGTTAGCATTTGTTAATTTTCATCATGCTGCAGTTATTTTAATAACCAGTTTCCTGCAATAGTACAACCGGTGAGTAATGACTGTGTGGTAACAGAAATAGATTATAATGTTAATGTTTTTGATCTAGTAATTTAGTACATTGCAGGAAGAAATATCAGTTTTTCTGACACAGGAAAAACTATACGACAAAATATAGAGGCAGAATATCTGCACCAATGAATGTTTGCATATGCAAGTCTTTTTGAGCAATGCACTCAAATTATGATTGTACCAATATAGTACATTTGTACATTTATAGTTTGATTCCTGGTCGACTAACCATTTTGGTCTATAAGTGTAATGGAAAATTTCTTACTGTTTTTGTATCTTGTTGTATGATGGTTAATTATATTATGTTTATTTATATGTGTGTGTGTATGTGTGTGTGTGTGTGTATACATATATATGTATGTATGCTTAAGGGTGCAGCAGAGACTATAGACCCAAAGTAACTGTTGTCTACTGAACTTCCTGGTTTTCTGCAAGCAGGATGATGAAGCAGGCTGAACTCCTCCTTTTGTTACGCCTGTCCTACCATATTTGGAAATGTTTTATATTATTTTCATGTGATTGAATAAATAAAAAACCCCTTGTATGTATAAATGATTGTGTAGGCCAAACCTAGCTCACAGCCTCAGGGGGACATCTTTGGGTTTCCACTGACTGCTCTCCCCAGGTGAACCATAATAAAGAATGATAAAACGGCATAAGAACTTCTCTCACTGATTTATTAATACAAAGTTATTTTCCACAACATAGAGCAGATCACATTTCAGTCACTGCATGTTGGTCTCACAGGAGCCTGCCTGCAGTATCTGAAGAGAGAAAATGAGTCTGATAGATTTTTTAAACCAGGGGTAGAAAAAGGCATAAATCACAGGGTTTAGACAGGGGTTAGTATACAAGAGAAAGAAACAAAAAGTTGCAGATAAACCACCAGCAGAGGTACTTAAAAAGCTGATGAAGAAAAATGGACAGAAACACATTAAGAACACAACTACAACAACACCCAGAGTCCTGGCTGCTTTCAGCTCGGATTTCTTAGTCATTACAGTCACTGAATGCTGGAGTGTGACGGCTGCAACATGAGAACGCATGGCACGAGCCTGAGATACAGCCGTCACAAACACTCTCATGTACAAAATTATCATCACAGTGATTGGACCAATAGAGGAAACAACTGCATCAAACATTCCTAAATTGTCGTCAACGACTATCACACACTGTCCATAACAGGACTTGTCTATTAAACTGTCTTTTAATATCAGACCATTGTAGACAATAGAACATGTCCAACACATACAAACACACATCTGAACTCTTCTCACAGTGACTCTGGTGGGGTAATGCAGAGGGTCACAAATAGCCACATAGCGGTCGACTGATATAAGTATCATGTTTCCTAATGAGACACCAAGAAATATTGAGTTCACAATACCATATAGAGAACACGCGAGATCACTGAAAAACCAACAGGTTATTTGTTTGTAAACTTTTACCGGTGTAAAGAGTCCCAAGAGAAAATCTGACACAGCCAGAGAGAGGATGATGAGGTTGGTGGGTGTATGCAGCTGCCTGCAGGGAGACAAAGACATGTAATATCAGACATTCATGTAAAGTGATATGCCTTACATGTGGCACATCTGGACATTTAACATTCAAAAACATTGTCAACAAAGCAGAAAATACGTCAAGATGTGAAATTATAAACACACTCTACATTTTCTACTAAATCAGTCTGTTCAAATGTATAAAAATAATCCAAGTTTTGCTCAGTTTATCTTTGCCTGAAGTGGGAGACTGAGATGATGACGACCAGGTTGAGAGACACAGTGAACACAGAGATGAATAACAGCAAATACAGCAGGACAGCCTTAGACTGATTGGGCTTTGGTTTCCTGCAGGAAGCATTGAGGAGTTGTGGAAAGCAGAGATCCTCCATCCTCAGAGAGAGTATGAGGAGAAGCTGCAGCCCTGGCAGCTTCTGACTCAAACTGTCAGACAACAGATGTTTTAGTTTCTGCCTTAACCTTCATCCCTCACTCTCTCTCTCTCTCTCTCTCTCTCTATCTCTTGCTAATTACATCACATCCTCTTATTCAACACTTTCTGTTTTTCTCTCTCTACTTTTGCTGTTCTGTTTTCCCCCACTTTACACACTGTGTTGAAGGTATTGTACCATCTATTTCTGTGTGATGAAAAAGCCTGGACCTGAGCTACATTCTTCTACATTCAGGTAAAAGCGTTTCTTCAACCTCCCACAAGACAAGGAACAGAAAACCCTTGTTCTTCTACACCTCCCCACATCTGTTCCCAAGGTTCGCAAAAAGAATCAACGTCTCCGGCTGGCACCCCAGCCATTAACACTAATCTGCGATGGACCATCCTTGGAAGAATCCCTTAAATTACACTTGTAAATCTCCCTTATCAGACTCAACCAGCGGACCAAAAGGAGGAATAGATGAATTGGAATGTAACCAATTTCCTTTGGACTTCTAACCTTAGAAAATGCATATTCCGAATTTCCGATGCGCATGTGATGTACACCACCATGTTCAAGAGAAATTATGCAACAGTTTGGTGTAACTCTGGTTATTCTGGGTTGAAAATTCATGTTTTATCCAGGAATGATGGAAAGAGTAGCAGGGCACACTATTGCCATCTGCTGGGGGAAATTATAGGTGCACTGTAGGCGGCGCTCACTATGTCGCAGGCCTTATTTGTCTTGTTTTTCTGTATAAAAGTAAAAATCTAAATGTCATACTCTTTTATCAATTCCGTACGTTATATATACATCTTACATATACGTGTATACACCCGCTCAGGTACATAAACGTGATCATGTCATGTTTTAGTAATCCAACACTACAATTTGTTAATTATGTCCCAATGATGTATGACTGAATTATGAATTGTTGCTGTATGCTATCACTGTATTAATAGGTGTCAGACAAAACTGATTCGCTTTGTAATAAGTCTTGGATGTCATCTGCTTCATTTTATCCATGTTATGTTTGAACTCTATGTATCCTATCACACAGTTAAGAATGTAAACTTTTTATATGTTTCAAATGACATAGAAAATGTAATGTGTTGCTTTAATGGTGACGCAACTTTTGCTCAAGGCTCCATTTATACTTTCTTTTTTTGGCGAGACAAACTCTCTCTATATTTAGAATCTTAAATTTTTGTAATCTCTTTGTGAAACAAGAATCCCAAGCAAACTTTAATTTTTGTTTTGTACGAACAGGGAGACAATCCAACTATTCAAGCCGAACCTCACCTAGATTTTTATTCAATATTACATTTTCCCTTTTTTTTAAATAATTTGACTGAATTGGCTTGATCCAGTAACTGGGCTCCAGCCGCTCTCTTTTTGGCTAAATTAAACTGAGACTGAGACAACCAACGGATTTAGGATTCCTGCAGCTGTTGATCCGAGTTGCCCAGCTGACCAGGTGCCATCGTTCGGGCTGCACTAAACCGGGCCAACTATGAGACGGACAAACCTCGCTCTGGGAGCGATCGCCACTTGGCCGCGGAACGGTACAGACTTGCGCCAAATCCGGCAGAATGACCTGCAGCAGCACAAGGCAAGAGAAACATTTCTCTTTATTTTGTGGAAAGTCTGGTGTCTATACAGTCGCTAAAATAAGGGAGCCTTTCTAAAGTTACAAGTATTTCTTCCATTACTTAGAGGTGAATAGTAACTACACTCCTTTCATTTGTCCCAAAATTATCACAACCATTTGCATACTTGATTCATTTCATCTGTTCAATTAGAATTTGTTATTTCATGTTTGTTGTCTATTAATTTATTCCATTTATTCCATATACTCATATACATACTCACATTTATCTATGTTCTCTATAGTTGTAGGTTAATAAATAATTGAAAAGAACTGGTTCTGTGTTCGTCTTTCTTCAGAGAAACAGACAAAGTTACTGAAATGGTAAAGAACTCATGACAAAGACTGATCTTGGGTCAAATTGTTGTTTACTTAATTCTATTGTTACTGTGGACCATCGGCGGTTCAGGTAATATTTTAGACATAGCTTGGTTCAGCTTAAAAGACCTGGTGCCTCTATTTCGAGGAAATGAATGCTTTTGCATTAATATCAAATTACTCAAGTTGCATTAGATTGCTACACTGTCGGTACCGATTCCCGTGGTGAGCAGAAGTGTCGCCCCAGTTCGTATATTGGGAAAATACCAGAAAGAGGGTTGTCATTCACTCTAGGAGCAGCGATTCCGACTCACAGAGGCACCTTTGTCCAGTCCAGATGGTGTCTGTATCGACTCTGATGTGCTAGGTGTCTTAATAAGTTCTGCATTTGGAATGTGGCCAAAAAAGAGCAGAGTGGAGTCCACGATGTTGCATTGGAATAATTCAACAAAAATAGTTAACAAAAATATGACTATTGAATAACAATCTCAGGCTTGGTTTGGAATAATTTGGAATGGGTTTGTAATTCAAAAACAAAGGTCGAAATTTGCTTGGAGTTCTGCTTTGTGAAAAGGAGTTACAAAAAATTAACAGGAGATAACAAAAGTTAGATAACTTGAAGAAGTAGAAAAATAAAATGTTAAACAAACTTGAACTGCAGAATAAAAGAAGACACCCTAAAAATAAGGTCTTCACTTATAAATATCAAATATCTAATTTGATGACACAGATGCGATCAAAGAATTGCCATATGGCAAATTGGCTTTGTCTAATACCTAGTAACACACAGTAAGAACACACACACCACAATTAGGGAATTATGAGTAAAGTGAACCTTCAAGTCGTCATAAATAAGGTCATGTAATATACATGACATGAGTTAACATGGAGATAAGCAAGTAGTAGCTTGAGGTAACATAAACACAACATGCTCATATGTCTACGTACCTTAGCGGGTGTATACAAGGTTCATGTGAGTATGTAACAATTATGTGTCATGTACAGAATTAACAGAAGATTATGACATTGTTGTTTTAACTTGCAGACATCAACACAAACATTGGTAATTTCTATATGGATACATACTGTCTGGGGTGTGGTTATAAATTCCACCAAAGGATGGCAATGTAGCACCCCATTACTCTCCCTCATCTTGGTGGCTTTATTACTACATTTTACAACTTAGCTGTTATTCGGCACACAATCAACAGTGTTGCACCAAATTTTCCCATATGGTCTCCTGAACACAGTGGTGTGCATCTTATGAGGTTTGACAACTTCTTTGTACTTGTTTTGGAGTAATAAGTCTTTCCTTCCCAGTTGACTTGAATTCCTGAGTTTATGGCCGCTGGGTTTTGCTGTCCTTTGCTGGTCGTAACAGTGTGACTGGGGGGAATTTGCAAATGTGATTTAAAAGTTTTAAGTCTGGGGTGCGATAATGAATGGGGGAGTTGTTTGCAAAAGGGCACTAATACAGACAGAAATAGTGTCAGTAGATTTAAAGTCTTTAAAACAGATGCTGGCTTGTTGTTTTAACTCACAGTTCCTTTGTAGGTTAAAGAAGAGTCTTTCTTGTCTTATCCTGGGGAAGGTAAGAGCGGAATGTTTAATACAAATGCCCCTTTTATCTCCCTTCCGTTAGTAACGTGGGTGCTATATTATTTCGTATGTATATGTAATATGTATGTATATCCATATTACATCATGTCTACATTTATTTATTTATACCTTTGTATATTTCTGTCTGTATTTCTATGTCTGTGTGCTAATTAAGTGTGTGGTCCTTATCCCAAAGCAGGATTTAATGTCTCTAATGGATTGTGTTGTATTGCTTTTCTCTTGCTACAGGAGCAGGACGGTAGAGCAGCTGGATGTTAAAACTAAGGATACGCGATCAAATCCTGGCGTGGGATTCCAGCCTACCTGCAATAACCAGCCTACCCACCAGAGCTTACCCTGAGTAAGACACTCCCTGGCCCCGGGGAGCACCAGCTTTTCACAACAAAGATGGAGGCGCGTGCACATCGCGAGGCCCGGAGTCTCTCCAGTTTCTGCATTTTTGCAGTATTTTTCCTGCTCATTTCGGGTCTGTTTGTTCAGAACAGTAGTGCATTTACATCGTACACCCGACAGGAGCTTCTGGATATCGGTTTGTACATTTCCAACAGTTTTACCAACATTCTTCGACTCAACCCTGAGATCGCCAGAACACCCGTGGCCGCGCACCCTCCCCGGCCGAGTGGAAGTGCTCGAGATGGCGTCGCGACCGTAAGCTAAGGCTAACACCACACCGGCTATCTTTGCCCAGCATTTTCCTCGCTAATGTACTGGTGAACAAAATGGATGAGATTCGACTCAACATCAAAAACAGCAAGAGACTCTGGAACTGTAACGTCACAATCTTCACTGAAACTTGGTTAAACAGCGGTATACCGGACAATGCTATCACCCTAGCTGACCACGACGTGTTCAGGGCAGACAGAACGGCAGATGACTCCGGTAAGACCAGAAGACGAGGACTGTGCATTTATATTAACAAAGCTTGGTGCACAAACTCTGTCACTCTTGGGAGACACTGCTCAGCTAACCTAGAGTTTCTCATGGTTAACTGTAGACCATTCTATCTGCCACAGGAGTTCACCTCCACCATCATAACTGCCGTTTACGTCCCTCCCGATGCTTATGCCAAGCTCGCTATGAAGGAACTTCATACGGCCATCAGCAAACAACAGACTGCTCACCCGGAGGCTGCATTTATTGTTGCTGGAGATTTCAATCACTCCAACTTAAAGGCAGTGCTCCCCAAATTCCACCAAAATGTTTTTTGTCACACCAGAGGAAACAAGACGCTGGACCATGTATACACAAACATGGCTGAAGCCTACGCTGTGACCCCCCTCCCCCACCTGGGACAATCAGATCACCTTTTTTTGTTCCTGACCCCCAAGTATTCACCCCTCATCAACTGTGTGAAGCCATCAGTGAGGAACATCAAAGTGTGGCCAGCGGGGGCTGACTTCACACTCCAGGACAGGTTTCAACACACAGACTGGAGCACATTTGCTTCCCAGGCCACCAGTGGCTCTCACACGGACATAAACAGCTACACTTCCTCTGTTCTGGATTAAAATAATGCCACCATAGACAGTGTTACATCCCAGAAGCAGATCACCACATACCCAAATCAGAGGCCATTGATGAACAAGGAGGTGTGCCTCCTGCTGAAGGCACGTAATGCTGCCTACAGATCAGGTGACGCAGAAGCCTACAGCACGTCCAGGGCAAATCTGAAGTGGGGCATCAAAAAGGCCAAGCACTGCTACAAACTAAAGCTAGAGGAGCACTTTTCCAAATCTGACCCTCGACGCATGTGGCAGGGCATCCAGGCCATCACAGACTACAAACACAGCCACTCTACCCTCCCGGACACAAATGTCTCCTTCCTGAACCAGCTTAATGACTTTTATGCTTGCTTTGAAGGAGGTCAACGTGCACAAGGCTGCTGGACCAGATGGGATCCCTGGACGTGTTCTTAGAGCGTGTGCTGAGCAGCTTACTGGGGTATTCACAGACATTTTTAACAACAACCTTGCCCAAGCAGCTGTGCCAACATGCTTTAAATCCACCGCCATTGTGCCAGTGTCGAAACACTCCAGCCCAACATGTTTGAACGACTACCGCCCTGTAGCACTCACGCCCATCATTATGAAGTGCTTTGAGCAGCTGGTCCTGGCAAACAAGAAGGACTGTCTCCCACCCACACTAGACCCACACCAGTTTGCCTACCGTGGAAATAGGAGCACAGAGGATGCAGTCTCCATTGCACTGCACTAACACACCTGGACAATAAGAACACTTATACATGGATGCTGTTTGTTGACTTCAGCTCAGCGTTCAACACTGTTATACCCTTTAAGTTAATTACCAAACTTAGAGACCTGGACATTAACACATTACTCTGCAACTGGATCATGGACTTTCTGACCAACAGACCTCGGCATGTTAGGTCAGACCACCTCTGTTCCACCACCATCACGCTCAACACTGGGGTACCACAGGGCTGTGTGCTGAGCCCTTTCCTCTACTCCCTCTTCACCCACGACTGCAAGCCCATGCATGGATCTAACACCATCATTAAGTTTGCAGACGATACAACAGTGATCGGTCTCATCAACAACAATGATGACACTGCCTACAGGGAGGAGGTTCAGCAGCCGGTCACTTGGTGCACGGATAATAATTTGCTCCTTAACACCAACAAGACCAAGGAGCTTATTGTGGACTTCAGGAAGGAGAAAAAAGGCTCACACGATCCCACCCATGTTAACGGGATGGCCGTTGAGCCTGGTTCATCCTTCAAGTTCCTGGGGACCCACATCTTGGAGGACCTGTCCTGGAGCACCAACACCTCCAGCCTAATCACGAAGGCTCACCAGCGCCTCTTCTTTTTGAGAACACTCAAGAAAAAACATCTTCTCTCTGCTATCCTGGTGAACTTCGACTGCTGCACAATAGAGCGCATCCTAACCAACTGTGTCACAGTCTGGTATGGGAGCTGCTCTGCAGCGGGTAGTGAAAACTGCACAACGCATTATAGGGACTCCACTTCCAGCCATTGAGGAGATACAAAAGAAACACTGTCTGCGTCGAGCACGCAGTATTCTTAAGGACTCCTCTCATCCCGCCCACAGACTGTTTTCTCTCCTGCCTTCAGGCAGGCGCTTCAGATTTCCCCGGAAACAAACCACCAGACTGAGGAACAGCTTTTTTCCTAGAGCTGTCTCCTTACTGAACTCTGCCCCACACTGACTTTACTGACCTCTTTGCACAACATAACCATTGCACTGCTAATATTGCACATAATCATTGCACCAGCCTGTATATACTCACCTGTAAATTGTCTGTAAATAGCAAACTATGGCAACACTATATAGCCTCCATCTGTAAATTTCTGCTCTAGTTAACAACAACCTGTATAGTATGTTCATAGCATCTGTAAATATGATCCATATTTTCCCCTGTACATATTTCCTAGAGGTAATTTATAACCTGTATCCTGCACTTGCTGCTTATTGCACTTCTGGTTAGACTTAAACTGCATTTTGTTGCCTTGTACTTGTACATGTGTAATGACAATAAAGTTTAATCTAATCTAATCTTATCAACACAGGGTTGTAACAGACATTCAGATGTGTAAGTGTGAGACGATGACAGCAGGAAAACATAGACCCTGAACCTCAATTGATAGGGAGTTCCCAGCATTTAAATAAGTGGAGCTGCATCAGCATGTGAATTTGATTAACATTAATTAAAACAACCTGCAGAATAAACCACATAAGATTAGAAACTTATTAACAGAATTCACCACCAGATAGTCTTGAAGCCAGTGATACTTGTCTTAAGTTAGAAAGCATTCCACATGATAAGATCATTTGGAACAAGACGTGTTTTCTTTACGCATCCCAAGATTCTTCCACTGACAAACATTTGTGCTTCTCACAGGTTCTGAATTGTTTCAGACTGCTGACACACATCACTCCCAGAAAGCATGGCTCTACCTACACAAAGACCAATACTAATTAATATTGAAACCAGATCATTTTAGATTTGCAAACAATGTTACAGGCCACAGGAGTGACACATTACATACAAGTTGTGGACTTTTATGTAATGTGTGTTACAGATTATAGCCACTCTGATGCTGGGGTACAGTGCGCAGACTGTCAGTTAAAGTGTCGGTCTCTGCCACCTCAGTTCGCCATTCTTAAGCCAGATGCTCATTATCTGTGCTGCAAAATGACATGACTGCAGTATATGGTCTGTAGGTGAGGTTTAGCTTACTCATAGTTACGGCCCTCTGTGCTTGTGCATACTGTATTTTACACCATGGAGGTACTGGAGTAGAAGATATATACAGTAAAGTATTTAAGAGGCATGAGATAAGGGAACTTTTCCTAAAAATAAAGTTTCAAGCCACCTAAGTGTGTTGTCGTTAAGCTGACTCATCAAGTGATTCCACCAATAATTACTATTCAAAGACTCAACTTTGACTCCAGCATATATGTACAGTGCACAGTTTATATCCAAAAAGAAAAATGAGGCTTATAGGCTGGGGGTGTGTCACTGTTTAGGTGACCACATCAATCTAATGCTGTTCAGTTGAAATCACATGCATAATTTTTTATATCCAAGGGGACGCTGGTTTTTAGTGGGAATCACTGTAGCCTGTCAGCATTTGTTAATCTTCATCATGATGTAGTTATTTTAATAACCTGTTTACTGTAGCAGTACAACCGGTAAATAATGACTGTTTGGTAACAGATATAGGTTAAAAAGACAGACAGATTTTAGTCTGTTAATCAGTAATATTACCCAAAGTTCAGTGTGGATACAAGATGAAGGATGTGGAATTCTTGTCAAGCTAAGTAAAGTGTTGAACATTTAAACCAATGCTATGTAAAATGACTGAAGGTGGCATCATGTCAACAAGATAGGTCCTAAAGTGGGGATGTAATGATCCAAAAACAAGCGTTGCTTTAATTTTGAGTCTGCAACAAGAAGACAAGCTAATGATCAAAGTAAGTCTCACACCAGCAGATTGAAATATACTTGGTGTTTTTGATCTAGTAATTTAGTACATTGCAGGAAAAAATATCAGTTTTTCTGAGACAGGAAAGACTGAAAATATAGAGGCTGGATATCTGCAGCAGTGAATGTTTGCATATACAAGTCTTTTTGAGCAATGCACTCAAACTATGATTGTACCATTATAGTACATACGTATGTACATTCCTGGTCGACTAACCTTTTTGGTCTATACAGCAGATCACATTTCTCTGTTTACAGCATGTTGGTCTCACAGGAGCCTGCCTGCAGTATCTGAAGAGAGAAAATGAGTCTGATAGATTTTTTAAACCAGGGGTAGAAAAAGGCATAAATCACAGGGTTTAGACAGGGGTTAGTATACAAGAGAAATAAACCAAAAGTTGCAGACAAACCACCAGCAGAGGTAAAGGAGATAAAGAAATATGGGCAGAAACACATTAAGAACACAACTACAACAACACCCAGAGTCCTGGCTGCTTTCAGCTGAGATTTCTTAGTCGTTACAGTCCCTGAAGGCTGGAGTGTGAAGGCTGCAATATGAGAACGCATGGCACGAGCCTGAGACACAGCCGTCAGAAACACTCTCATATACAGAATTATGATCACAGTGATTGGACCAATAGAGGACACAACTGAATCAAACACTCCTAAATTATCATCAATAACTATCACACACTGTCCATAACAGGACTTGTACTGCCCTGGCTGAACCAAATTGTCTTTCAACATCAGACCACTGTAGACAATAGAACATGTCCAACACATACAAACACACATCTGAACTCTTCTCACAGTGACTCTGGTGGGGTAATGCAGAGGGTCACAAATAGCCACATAGCGGTCGACTGATATAAGTATCATGTTTCCTAATGAGGCGGCAAGAATAATTGAGCTCACGTAACCATAGAGAGAACACACGAGGTCACTGAAGAACCAACAGGTTATTTGTTTGTTAACTTTTAACGGTGTCAAGAGTCCCAAGAGAAAATCTGACACAGCCAGAGAGAGGATGATGAGGTTGGTGGGTGTGTGCAGCTGCCTGCAGGGAGACAAAGACATGTAATATCAGACATCCATGTAAAGTGATATGCCTTACATGTGGCACATCTGGACATTTAACATTCAAAAACATTGTCAGCAAAGCAGAAAATACGTCAAGATGTGAAAATATTTACACACCAACTCTAACATTTTCCTTTAAATCAGACTGTTATTATCCACTGTAAGTTTTACTGAGTTTATCTTTGCCTGAAGTGGGAGACTGAGATGATGACGATCAGGTTGAGAAACACAGTGAACACAGAGATGAATAACAGCAAATACAGCAGGACAGCCTTAGACTGATTGATCTTTGGTTTCCTGCAGGAAGCATTGAGGAGTTGTGGAAAGCAGAGGTCCTCCATCCTCAGAGAGAGTATGAGGAGAAGCTGCAGCCCTGGCAGCTTCTGACTCTAACTGTCAGACAACAGATGTTTTCATTTCTGCCTTAACCTTCATCCCTCCCCCTCTCTCTCTCTCTCTCTTGCTAATTACATCACATCCTTCTATTCAACAATTTCTCTTTTTCTCCATTTACTTTTGCTTTTCTACTTTTCTCTCTTTACACACAGTTTTGATGGTATTATACATTCCTCTCTGCCTGTTTGTTGTTCTTGTTGTTAACACAACACAGTGATGGTTGGCTCAATTTGGCTTAGTGTTATTGAACAAAACGATTTTTAGACCATTGTGAAGCATATTCTGAACAATAATCATTAGAAAAAAATATGGTTGCTTTTAATCACAGTAGAAACAACAACTAATGTCATATTGTGTTTAATTGCACCATTAGCAATTCAAAATTCAGCTTGTAAAATAATAACAAAGGTATTAACTACTATCATCCCATAGAGATGTGGTAATCTAACAATGTTAGAATCAGAACATCCAGCTACAATAAAAATCTTAACTTGGATTAAAGATAAAAATTCTGTTCATATTTCAAATCAACACAAAGCACACAGCTGCTCTCCCATCTACTGTTTGTGGTTCACTGCCAAGAACTGCTTAAATGTTCTCTTCAATCTAGCTCTACTTATATATTTAAAAAACAGTTACCTTACAAGAACAGTCAATTCTCCTAAAAGTCCAGTCAAAATTAATTTGTATCAAGGCCACTGTGGTTTCGGACATAGAGCAGTCATCCAGCAGTAACGTAGAAAAGCGCAGACCATTTACTGTTAAATTCAATTAGATCCAGATTTGAGTTTTATTAGTAGCAGATCAGGGCCAAGAGGGAACTTTCAGTGCTAAAGTTAAAGATGTTACTGACATACACTTGTTGTTGATGATGACCAGTCCGACAGTTGGTTTGATCCCACGCTCCTCCTGTCACATGTTAGAGACAGTAAGTTAGTTACTCCCAGTGAGTGTTGTGGTGAGCAGCTTCCCCATCGGTGTATGAGTGTGTGTGTGATTGTGAGTGTGAAAGGGTAAATGAGAAGCATCTTAAAGCTCTGTGAGTAGCAACAGGTAGAAAAGCGTTATATGTGTTAATCCCACCACCGAGCTGTATTCTAATGTTAGCTTGGCTCTACTTACCAGGCTGCTTGCTGAATTATTTAAAGAGTTTAACTGCATTCATAGCAGCAGCTGCTTACAGATGAGTTGAAGGGATGGATATGGAGATCAGCTGAATGAATTACAGCACTGCATGTAGCTCTTTGCCCACTTGAAACAGAAATATATAAAGACAATCACTATGTTTCTTCACTTGTGTGTTGGTGAGCTGCACTTCATCTCTCTGGATTCTTTTTGTTAGAGCTCAGGTCTCTGTGCTCAGTATTATAGGATCAATACTACGTGTGATAATTAATAACTGTATCAGTAGTTCACGTGTAAATAAATCCGTTGCACTCTCGGTGTGTCTCTGCTTCTGCTTTTGGGTCCTGTAGTTACAGTAGAGCGGTAGTAATGCCAGTAGCCAGCCAGACAGTTACAGTAGCCAGCGTAATAATGCCAGCCAGTCACTTTTACTGTTATGTAAATTTTGTCTGTCTACATAAATAGTCAATGGTAAGTGCCCGTTTATGTAGTGCTTTTATGCAAAGCACTTTACAGTGTAGCTTCTTATTCACCCATTCACACAAACATACTGATAGAGATGGCTGCCATGCAAGGTGCTCATCTGACCCACCAGGAGCAACTTGGGGTTCAGTGTGGAGCCTTGAGCTAAAATCCAAGATGGCGCCTGTGTTTATGGCTCGCCGTCTGTCTCTCCGTACCTTATTTGTGTTTATGCTGTTTTTGACACTTATTTTTAATAATGTCAACTCTCTGCTGGTGTACAGTCGCCAGTCTCTACTGGATCTTAGGCCAACTGATAACAGTTGTTTGTGGATTACCCAGGATGGACATAAAACGCTGCCCCCATTACTATCGGGAATCCCAGCGCACCTGGGCCGCACTCCCGGGCCACCCCCAAGCAAGAAACGCCACCGCCGTCGCGGTAAGCGTAGTGGAAGGTTGGTTAGGCTGAAAGTCTGTGTGCTTCGTTGTGGTGCTTCCTCTCTGGCTGAGTTTGGTTCGGTTCATCGCTTCTTTCCTTCGCGGCGCTCGCTGGAGCCGGTCAACACCTGGTTGATACCGATCGTCGGCCCTGATGAGCTGTTCCAGCCCCGCCTCCCGCCTTCTCCTCGCTCGCGCCAGCGTGGAGTGAATCTGCGGAACCTGCGGTCTCTCGAGCGGACTCCATGGTTGGCTAACACCCCAGCACGTCGGGCCGAGGCGGAGGAACAGCCGGTATTTACCGGAGCCGGTATCGGTGTAAACAGCTTTCGCTGTCCACCGCTTTATCCAGCTTCGAAATGTGTCTGTTTGAGCTTGGCTGCTCTCACCCTGTACTATGTGGAGTGATCTACAGACCACCGAAATACAATAAGGATTTTATCAATGACTTTGCTGACTTCCTGGCTGAGGTCATGCCCAAATATGACTGTGTCCTTTTAGTTGGTGATTTTAATATCCATGTGTGTTGTCCGGACAAACCCATGGTTAATGACTTTTTACACCTTATTGACTCTTTTAATTTGGTCCAGTCTGTAACTGGACCAACACAAGAGCGTGGACACACACTTGATCTGGTTTTATCATATGGTCTGCCTGTTTTTAACTTGGAGGTCTGTGATGCTGTTATTTCAGACCATGTGCCTGTGTTATTTCACGTTTCCCTGCCTTTTCCCACTGTTAAAAGTCGCGCTCCCGCTCAGCTCTCTCGGGTTATTAACCCCTCCACTGCCGCTCAGTTCTCAGTCCTCTTCAGTCAGAACTATGTGATTCCTGAATCCATGGACAATTCTACAGACGAGCTCAGCTCCAGCTTTCACTCCACCTGCCAGACTGTATTGGACACTGTAGCTCCACTTAAATTCAGGCACACTAAAGCTAAATCTGAGCCCTGGCTAAATGATGAGACTCGTGCTGTGAGGCGGGAGTGCCGCAGAGCTGAACGGAGATGGAAGAAGGACAAACTGCAAGTGTCCTTTCAAATGCTGAGAGACTGTTGGCGTCTCTATCAGTCCACAGTAAAAGACGCTAAAAGAAAACACTTTGCTAATATTATTATTTCCAACTGTCACAAACCCCGTGTGTTATTTCAGTCTATTAGCAAAATCCTGGATGCTCCTCAGACTGTATGTTTTGAATTCACATCTGAAACCTGTGAAAACTTTCTTAATTTTTTCATTAATAAGGTCTCTATGGCAAGGGCCCAAATCTCTCCTCCTGTTTTTGACCCGTCAGTCCCTCACTTGTGCTCTGCTGTCTTTCATCGGTTTGAGCCTGTCACCTTGTCTCAGGTTCAGGAGATTGTTGATCACTTGCAACCCTCAGGTTCACCCTGTGATGCTCTTCCCCCTCGTCTTTTTAAAGAGGTTTTTCTTACTTTAGGGCCATCTGTTCTCACCATTATAAACAGTAGTCTAACCTCTGGGCTGGTCCCCAAAAATTTTAAACACGCCATAGTTAAACCTCTCATTAAGAAACCTGGGCTCGATCCACTTGTTTCTGCTAATTTTAGGCCAATTTCTAGATTACCTTTTTTATCAAAGCTTTTAGAGAAAATCGTTTATAGCCAGTTAATAGCATTTTTAAATGAGCACAACCTTTTAGAGATCTTTCAATCCGGTTTTAAAACAAAACACAGTACTGAATCTGCTCTGCTGCGAGTGTTTAATGACATTCTCCTAGCCTCTGATTCTGGTGACTGTGTGGTCCTTGTACTGCTTGATTTAACTGCTGCATTTGATACAGTGGACCATGACATTTTGATCTCACGCCTAGAACACTGGGTTGGTATTAAGGGCCCAGCTCTGAGTTGGTTCAGGTCCTACTTAAAGGACAGAAGTTTTTGTGTCCAACTTGGAAATTTCCAGTCCTCCTCTGCTCCTCTGTCCTGTGGGGTTCCACAAGGCTCAATTTTAGGCCCTGTCCTGTTTTCTTTGTATTTGCTTCCCCTTGGCTCCATCCTCAGAAAACATGGAATCTGTTTTCATTGTTATGCTGATGATTGTCAGATTTATGTCCCTCTAAATAAGAGGGATGGTTTCTCTATCAGCTCATTACTGGACTGTTTAAAGGACATTAAGGCCTGGATGGCTTTTAACTTTTTACATTTTAATGATTCCAAGACTGAGGTAATTGTGCTGGGAACCAACTCCCTAAGGGGCCGCTGCCTCTGTAGACTTGGGTCCCTTGGCTGAATATGCCAAATCAGAAATAGTTAACCTTGGGTTTAAAATGGACACCAACCTAAAGCTTGACAGCCAGATTCGGTCGGTTGTAAAATCTAGTTTTTTCCACCTGAGGCAACTGGCCAAAGTTAAGCCAGTTCTTACTAAGCAGCACTTTGAGACAGTAATCCACGCCTTTGTTACCACCCGGCTGGATTACTGTAACGCACTTTATTTTGGCGTCAGTCAGTCGTCGATCTCTCGACTGCAGCTAATCCAAAATGCTGCTGCACGTCTTTTAACTGGCACTAGAAAACATGACCATATTACACCTATTTTATCCTCTCTTCACTGGCTGCCTGTGCATTTTAGGATCCATTTTAAACTTCTCGTATTTGTTTTTAAATGTTTAAATGGTGCTGCCCCAGAGTATCTCTCTGAACTTCTGCACTTATATACTCCTCCTCGGTCACTCAGATCAGCCGACCTGCTGCTCCTGAGTGTACCAAAATCTAAACGGAAGCTCAGAGGGGACAGAGCTTTTGCGGTGGCAGCTCCAAAATTGTGGAACGAGCTGCCCCTGCACATCAGACAGGCCTCCTCCTTGCCTGTTTTTAAATCATTTCTTAAGACCCATTTGTTTTCACTGGCTTTTGATGCAGACTGAGTTTTTGACATTATTTTACGTGTGTTATTTATTTATTTATTTATTGTTACATTGTTGGGTTTTATTTGAATATTTTATGCCTTAACCTGTACAGCACTTTGTTCAACCTTGTTGTTTTAAAGGGCTTAACAAATAAAGTTACAGTTACAGTTACAGTCTTGCCCAAGGACATTTCAGCAAATTGACTTAACCACTGGTCTACACCTGCCCAAAATATTGCTCATCTTGTGGATGATCGTTCCAAGCATATTGTTGTTGCGGTTTTCTAATTAAAATAATGAGACATCTGTCCAGCTTGTTAAGGCTCAGCTGTTTTATAACTTAGAGAACATTTTCAGTGTATGAGTTTACTGTAAATGACTGGGACATTGATAGTTTGCTAGTTGTGGGTTACAAGATGTGCAAAATTCACCAGCTGGACCCACAAGGACAAAGTTTGCATACTCTAAAAAGAATTATGATGAAATTAATTTTATTCCAACATAAACAAAAGGTCATGAAAAACAAAGTTTATGCCAAAGAGATTAAACTTGGTCCAATGTATTGTTTTTGATCCATTCGTTTCTCCTAATGACAATGAGCTGCACCTCTCTAGACACATGACACAACATCTTAATCTCTGAGGTATCGCTGCAATCAAAGGTGTAAAGAAAACAAGGATAAACACGGCATAGCCACCACAAATTAACATGTGGTACACTCACTGATATGAATGTGTGTTTCTGTGTATACAAAATATAAATATTTTTATTTATTTTTATTTTGCATTGAGCTCTATTGGAGCCTTTGATGCCTTTCATCTTTATAGAAAGGGTTCCAATTACTTTGTGTGCTGATGGCTAATTGTCGTTCAGCTAGCTTTCAGCAATCACGCGCATTTTCTTCCGGAAATGCAGCATTCTAGTTATTTCTTGTAACTAAGAACCACAACTGTACAATTATCACAGATTGATAAAGTTTAGTTTGAACCTGTTTCACAGTCTTGGTATTTACTAACACCATGACATTTATGTAAATTGGTTCAGTAGAATGAGATGTTTGTAACGGGTTCGAGCTTAACAGGAAAAACAAAATGGGGTGCCAGTCATAACTATGTCTGACAAAATATTAAATGATAATTCTTAGGAAATGTTAACCTGTACAACAATAAAACAAAAGGTTATACAATATACAAAAAAACACAGACAAACAACAACTCAAATTCATAGCATTTATTTTAAAGGTCCATCGCAATCTTTAAACTCATTGTTTTCCCCACAACCCTTCAGTTTACTCCACTTCCTTGTGTTACACACAACATAAAAGTCAAGACAGTTTCAGGAAGCGAACATCAAAACACAGAGTCTATGTGCGTGTTCCGAGTATTGACTTTATATTTCCAATATTTACAGTGTACTCACCGAGAGTAAGTCAGATGATTACGTTTGAAAGTCGGCATCAGAATTCGTCCCGCAAAGCCAATTCCAATCAGGAATCACTCTGAGATTTAATCCAGTGCAGGCAAACTCATTCCATTATAGATGCAGACTTATTGACTACACTGACCACCTAACAAAAGAGCGTGTCCTTCATCGGTTTACTCTGCCCCCTCACCAGCCTTCACATATCCTAGAAATACATTTACTGTTTCAGGATTTAAACTGTGAGGTGGGAGAAAAAAAATGTTGCGATTCGCTGGCTGCCAGTTATGTGCGTCTTCCGAGTATTGACTGTATATTTCAACTATTTACAGTGTACTCACTGAGAGTAAGTCAGACGGGCACGTTCGAAAGTCGCCATCAGAATTTGTCCCACAAAGCCAATTCCAATCAGGAATCGCGGTCACTCAGATTTAATCCATTGCAGGCAAACTCATTCCATTATACATGCAGACTTATTGACTACACTGACCACGTAACAAAAGAGCGTGTCCTTCATGCATTTACTCTGCCCCCTCACCAGCCTTCACATATCCTAGAATTCCTTTTTCTTTTTCAGGATTTAAACTCCGCAGTGGGAGAGAAAAAATGTTGCAATTCGCTGGCTGCCAGTTATGTGGGGCAGGAGAGAATCATTACTTATGATACACCCTAAGTCCTGTGGCTGCTGAAGAATGACCAATGTTCATATTATGGGAAAAACAGAGAAGAGAAGAAGATGACGACTGTCAGGCATGTTGGTGAATTTGAAGACCCAGAAGAACAACAACGGGAGGGAGTACAAATAGGACGTGAGACTTTATTACCAAAACCAAAAGGGACGAAAACAACACTATGTAAACATATAACTAAATTAAACTAACAAAGTCAGCTCAGAGTAAGCTCATAATTCACTGCCTTCATCTGCCCGAGGTTACTGTCCATTCCAGGCAGCCTATGGCTACCAGCTTCCTCTATTTGTTGCCCAGCAGTCCCAGGCAGCAGTACACACTGTAGGTGCCTTTATCAAACCCTGCCGCGCCACCTGGTTTACAGTAAGGTTGTAACTACTGAGGGGGCAACAGAGGTCTGCTCACTTCGCCAATCAGAGGAAGTCCCCGGCTCCCCAATAAAAGGTTGGCAACAGGGTGTGGCTATCCACCAAGGGCCTTCCCCTGAAGGTGGAGAAAAGAAAATTAGCTCTTCGGTTCATTGGCCCGTTCAAGATCAGCAAGGTGATTAATCCAGTTCCTGTCAAGTTGAGATTGCTGGGCAATATGCATGTCCATCCAGTCTTCCATGTGTCTCGCGTTAAGCCAGTAAAGGAGTCGCTGATCTCGCTTCCCCCCGGCCTTCCCTCGACTGCCCGCAGCATTGATGGAGGTCCAGTCTACAGAGTTAACCGTGTACTCCGGTCCAGACACCATGGGAAGGGCTTACAGTACCTGGTGGGAAGGGTATGGCCCGGATGAGCGCAGTTGGGTGCCCACTCGCTTCATCTTGGACCCCTCCCTCGTTGCAGGCTTCCATCGACAATATTCTGATCAGCCTTCAAGGGTCGCCAGGGGGCGATCTAGAGGGGGGGGGTCCTTTTATAAATTAAGTGCTTTTTGTCCTCTTTTAGTTTTTACCTCCTTGTATATAGGCATTCATTTGTCTCTTTGTGTGTGTCCCTGCAGTATTCCTCTCTTCCTCTGCTGATTTCCAGTGTACTCTGCCTTTGTCTTTCATCGTCATCAACAGTGCCTGTTATCGTCATCATCAGTACCTTTCATCATCATCGTCGTCACTCATGCATTTTGTATTTAAGGGCTTCCATTTAGTTTTGGGGTTGCTAGTGTGTCTGGGTTTGTTCTGGTGCAACTCCCTGATCCTGATCAGCTTTTCCTGATCTCTAGGACATAATCCTGTCCGTTAGTTTGTTGTTAGTTTTGGTAGTCTGGGTTTCTTGTTATAGTCTTAGGCTCTCTGCCTTTGAGTTGGTACGGTTATGTAGGTTAATATGGTTATACCTTGTGAGGGAGTTTGTTAAAGGACTGAGGAAAGTAGACAGGAGTACAAGGAAAAGGGGCAAAGGCCAAAAAGAAAGTTCAGGACATGTATAAGAAGAGTATGACAGTGGTGAGATGTGCTGTAGGTCAGACATAGGAGTTCAAGGTGGAGGTGGGACTACATCAAGGATCAGCTTTGAGTCCCTTCTTGTTTGCAATGCTGATAGACAGGTTGACAGATGAGGTCAGACAGAAATCTCCCTGGACAATGATGTTTGCAGATGACATTGTGATTTGCAGTGAGAGTAGAGAGCAGGTGGAGGAACAGCTGGAGAGGTGGAGGTTTGCTCTGGAGGGAAGAGGCATGAAAGTCAGTTGTCGTAAGACAGAATACATGTGTGTAAACGAGAGGGAGCAAGGTAGAAAAGTGAGGTTACAGGGGGCTGAGGTGAAGAAGGTGCAGGAGTTTAAGTACTTGGGGTCAACAGTTCAGTGTGATGGGGAGTGTGGAAAAGAGGTGAAGAGGCGAGTGAAGACAGGTTGGAGTGGGTGGAGGCAAGTGAAGTTGGAGACGCCAGCGGCCATAGTCCAATGTTACCCTGGGGCCAGAGCGGGCGACATCGAATCCCATTTGAACCTCCTGTCTAAGGATAAACGTAGATATAGTAAGATTATTATTCATGCAGGAACAAATGACGCCCGAATACGAAAATCGGAGGTCACTAAAACTAATATTAAATCGGTGTATAACTTTGCAAAAACAATGTCAGACTCCGTAGTTTTCTCTGGACCCCTGCCAAATCTGATCAGTGACGACATCTATAGCCACATGTCGTCACTCAACCGCTGGCTGTCTAGGTGGTGTCCAGCAAACGATGTGGGCTACATACACAATTGGAAACGTTTTTGGGGAAGCCCTAGGCTGATTAGGAGAGATGGCATCCATCCTACTTTTGATGGTGCCTCTGTCTTATCAAAAAATATGCCTTATTTTATTAGACAACCAAAAGATTGGCAATCCAGAGTTGAGCCTAGGACACAGAGATCCAGTCCTACACACGTCTCTGCAGTATCCTTACCGTCGTCACCCCCCCACAACTCCCACATTCCTATAGAGACTGTGTCTGTTCCCCGATTAACTAAATTTTACAAACTAAAAATGATCACAATTAAGAAAAAGTTAATCATAATAACTTCATAACATTCAGGACCGCTCCTCTTACTGAACAAAAAACTTAAACAATTAATTGTGGATTATTAAATATCAGATCTCTCTCATCTAAATCTCTGTTAGTAAATGACTTGTTAAGCGATCATCAATTCGATTTATTTTGCCCACTGAAACCTGGTTGCAGAAGGAAGAATGTGTTAGTTTAAATGAGTCGACCTCCCCAAGTCATATTAACTATCATGTTCCTAGAAGCTCAGGCCGAGGTGGAGGAGTAGCAGCAATCTATCACTCAAGCTTACCGATAAACCCTAGACCTAAACATAGTTATAACTCATTTGAGAGTCTCACTCTGAGCCTTTTACACCCAATTTGGAAAACTCAAAATCCACTTCTACTTGTTATTGTGGACCGTCCTCCAGTCCCTTATTCTGAATTTTTGACTGAATTCTCAGATTTTCTAGCCGACTTAGTGCTTAGTGCAGATAAAGTCGTCATAGTGGGCGATTTTAACATTCATGTAGATGCTGACAGTAACTCCCTCAACACGACATTTACTTTATTATTAGATTCAATTGGTTTCTCTTAAAATGTAAAAGAACTCACTCATTGTTTTAGTCACACCCTAGACCAGGCATGTCCAAAATCCGGCCCAGGGGCAAAATGCGGCACGTGGTCAAATTTCATCCGGCCCTCGGCCTCTGTCAGTGCGCAAACGAGGAGTTGCGCATCAGATATTTCATCTCTGTCTGAAGACTTCGGACAACGCTTTCGGATTTTGCAGCTTTCGAGAAGGAGATCGCTGTTTTTTCCTCGCCTTTTTCCGTGGACACAGATGATGTTCCAGACTAATTGCAGCTGAGCTGCAGTGTGACGCCAAGAGCCGCAGTCGGCACCAGCAGCTTTCTCTCTCCAGCTTTTACCGACAGCTGGATGAGGACAGGAGGAGAGATTCGACTCTCACCTGCGAGACACCTTGCGCATCAATACCGCTGCCTTTGAGCCAGACCTGGCCTTTGTGCTGCAGTCCAGATCTTATTAATGCCAACAAGTCCTTTGTCATTCGTCATTTACAATAAGTCTCTGAATTCATTTTTGTTAAGATCAAAATCGGTCATAAATTCAGACAAGTTGTCAGTTTTCACTCCAGAATAAACTTTTAAAAGTTCAATTAACATTTATATATACTGATATGTCATATTTCAAATGAGCCCTGCAATCATGGATATGTCTATTGTTTGCTAATTTCTCTGTTAGTTTATTCAAAAGTTCTGTGAAAATTGAACAGCCATGGTGATATGTTTCAGGTTTCAAATGCAATTTGCACTCAACAGTACAATTACTTCTGTTTGGGAAAAAAAGTTAAGTGAATATTCAATTACATGTGATATTCATGTTCAAATGAACCAAAAGACATGCTTAAGATTGTTAAAATTAAAATAAGGCAAATATGAAACACAGAATGGCTTGCTAAAATTTGTTTAAATATATATATATATATATACATATATATTTTACGTATATATATATGTATATGTATATAGTGAACGTCAGCCAAGGCCGGCCCCCTATTTTACCCCATCAAATCTGGCCCCCTTTGCAAAAACTTTGGACACCCCTGCCCTAGACCTTGTCCTTACATACGGCATTGAAATTGATAAATTAACAGTATTTCCTCATTATTCTGTTCTGTCTGACCATTTTCTGATAACATTTGAATTTTATTTAATGGACTACACAGCAGCTAGAAAAATACTTATAATAATTTTTGCTTCAGTAGGTGTTTATCTGAAAACACTGTGAACAAATTTAAGGAAATGATCCCTTCATCATTTACTTCAACATGTACCGATATAACTGAGAGTAGCCTCATTAACTGTACTCCTGTACAAGTTGATTACCTGACTGATAATTATGCAGCATCTTTACGTTCCATACTTGATAGTGTTGCCCCTCTAAAAAAGAAGGCAGTAATTCTGAACAGGCGATCTCCATGGTATAGCTCGCAAACCTGCAATTTAAAGCAGGCGTCACAAAGACTAGAAAGGAAGTGGCGTTCCACTCATTCAGAAGAATCACACTTAGTCTGGAAAAAGAGTTTATACTTATACAAATTAGCCTCCGTAAAGCCAGAACAGCATATTATTCATCACTAATAGAGGAAAACAAGAACAACCCCCGGTGTCTTTCCAGCACTGTAGCCAGTCTGACTAAGAGCCATAGTTCAGTTGAGACTAGTATTCCCTCAACGCTATGTAGCAATGACTTCATGACCTTCTTCACAAACAAAATCGTAGCTATTAGAAATAAAATTCACAGACCCTCCCCACAAATACAACAGAATTAGAATCACCAGTAAGTCCTCAGTCCCTTTTAGACTGCTTTGTGCCCATAGACCTTGCTGAGTTAACTTCAACTATTATGGCATCTAAACCAACAACATGTCTGCTAGACCCTATTCCAGTTAGACTGCTCAAAGAAGCTCAACCCTTATTAGACACGTTCGTATTAGATATCATTAATCTATCTTTACAAACAGGATATCTGCCAAAGGCCTATAAGGTAGCTGCAATCAAACCTCTACTTAAAAAACCTAGTCTGGATCCAGGTGTCTTAGCCAATTACAGACCAATATCCAATCTCCCCTTCATTTCTAAAATACCTGAAAAAGTAGTTGTAAAGCAATTATGTGACCACCTGCACAGAAACGACTTGTTTGAAGAATTTCAGTCAGGATTTAGAGTTCATCATAGCACAGAAACCGCACTGATTAAAGTCACCAACGATCTTCTTCTGGTTTCAGATAACAGACTTGTCTCTACACTAGTTCTGCCTGATCTTAGTGCTGCATTTGACACCATTGATCACAGAATATTATTACAGAGACTAGAACATGTTATTGGAATTAAAGGAACAGCACTAAACTAGTTTAAATCTTATCTATCAGATAGATTCCAATTTGTTCATGTTAATGATGAATCTTCCACATACACAAAAGTTAGTTATGGAATTCCACAAGGCTCTGTGTTAGGACCAATACTCTTTACTCTATATATGTCTCCCCTTGGCAACATTATTAGAAAACACTCTGTAAATTTTCACTGCTACGCTGGTGACACGCAGTTATATCTATCTATGAAACCAGATGAAACAAATAAATTAATCAAACTACAAGCATGTCTTAAAGACATGAGGGACTGGATGACGTATAATTTTCTTAAAATTGAAGTTATTGTATTTGGCCCAAAAGTCTAAAGAAGTCTAAGAAACATGTTTTCTAACCATATTGCTACTTTAGATAACATAACTCTTGCCCCCAGTAGTACTGCAAGGAATCTTGGAGTCATTTTTGACCAAGACTTGTCATTTACCTCACACATAAAGCAAATCTCTAGAACAGCCTTCTTCTACCTACGGAACGTTGCCAAAATTAGGAGCATCCTATCCCAAAGCGATGCTGAAAAACTTATAGTTGGTTATAGTCAATTGGTTCATGTATTTGTTACTTCTAGATTGGACTACTGTAATTCTCTAATTTCAGGCTGCCCCAGTAACTCATGCTGCAGCAAGATTACTGACTGGGATTGGTAAGAGAGATCATATTTCACCTTCAATAGCTTCTCTCCATTGGCTTCCAATTAAATGCAGAATAGAATTTAAAACCCTTTTTCTTACCTATAAAGCTTTAAACGGCCAAGCCCCATCATATTTAAAAGGTCTCCTAGTACCATATCATCCTACTAGACCACTTCGGTCCCAAAATGCAGGCCTACTTGTGGTTCCCAGAATTTCCAAAAGTAGAATGGGAGGCAGAGCCTTTAGCTATCAAGCTCCTCTCCTGTGGAACCAGCTCCCAGTCCAGATTCGGGAAGCAGACACCCTCCCTACTTTTAAGACTAGGCTCAAAACCTTCCTCTTCGATAAAGCTTATAGTTGGTTATAGTCATGCTGCTATAGGCTTAGACTGCTGGGGGACTCTGCACTGTGCCACTTCCTCTTCTCTTCATTCTCTCCTCTCACCCCACATCTATAATGTCACCACTGTATGACATTAACTCTGTGTCTTCTTTGTCCCGTAGTCGTCTCTCTCCCTCTCTTTCCCCCTCTCTCTCGCCCTGTCTTCAGGTGTCCCCGGATTTGGCGCTGTGTGTCTTTCAGTGTGCAGCTACTGGTCCTATTAACCTGCTCAATGTTTTGTTGCTGCTTTTGTTGCTCTGTTCTTTTCTCTCTCCACTTTCCTCTCAGCCCAACCGGTCAAGGCAGATGGCCGTCCACCCTGAGACTAGTTCTGCTGGAGGTTTCTTCCGGTAAAGGGACTTTTCCTCTCCACTGTTGCCTATGGCTTGCTCAAGGGGGATTTGTTGGGTTTTCTCTACATGTTTGTATAGTCTTGACTTTATTATGTAAAGTGCCCTGAGATGACCTTGTTGTAAATTGGCGCTATATAAATAAAGTTGAATTGAATTGAATTGAATTGATGACGTATAATTTCCTTCTTCTAAAACTGAAGTTATTGTATTTGGGCCTAAAAGTCTAAGAAACATGTTTTCTAACCATCTCGTTACTTTAGATGACATAACTCTTGCCCCCAGTAGTACTGCAAGGAATCTCAGAGTCATTTTTGACCAGGATTTGTCATTTACCTCACACATAAAACAAATCTCTAGAACAGCCTTCTTCCACCTAAGAAACATTAACAAAATTAGGAGCATCCTCTCTCAAAGCGATGCTGAAAAACTTATAGTTGGTTATAGTCATGCTGCTATAGGCTTAGACTGCTGGGGGACTCTGCACTGAGCCACTTTCCTCTTCTCTTCATTTTCTCCTCTCACCCCACATTTGTAATGTCACCACTGTATGACATTAACTCTGTGTCTTCTTTGTCCCGTAGTCGTCTTTCTCCCTCTCTGTCTCCCTCTCTCTGTCCCTGTCTTCAGGTGTCCCCGGATTTGGCGCTGTGTGTCCTCCAGTGCGCAGCTACTGGTCCTACTAACCTGCTCAATGTTTTGTTGTTGCTTTTTTTGCTCTGTTCTTTTCTCTCTCCACTTTCCATTCAGCCCGACCGGTCAAGGCAGATATCTTTGGGTTTCCACTGACTGCTCTCTGCGGGTGAACCATAATAAAGAATGACAAAACAACACAATAATCACTAATTTGTTATCACAAAGTAACTTTTAGTTTCCACGACAAACTTGCCGTCACGAACAGGATACCTCGAGTGGCCGTCCGGACGGAGCGATCGGTGGTGGCGACCCTGACTATAAAATCCGGGTCAGCCTCGACCCTCACTGAATAAGAGAAGGGAGAACTGATTGTTTCGCCTGCGATTGTCACCGCTAGAATCCACCGAACCAAATTTAGAAAGTGGATAAACGGTGAGAGAAGTTCCATTTGTAACAACTAAAACAATTTGAGTAATGTAAGATAGCAGCTCTCGGGGGAATTCTGTTGTGTTTGGATGCACACTCAAGGTAGAGAGTGGCAATTTGTCTATCCAGGAGAATAGAGCAGAAAGCACACTTGATATACTGGGGCAGTTCGCCTGTTCAGCGGATAGAGTAGTTGAGTTTTAAGGCAAATTGTTCTCGGAAAACAGTTTCCAGGTGTTAGCAGTGAACTGCAACAAACAGGGTCTTAAGGAAAATTGGACCTCAAGCTATGAAATAATTACCAGGGAAGGGAAAAGAGGATGTTGTAGGTCTGAAAGCCCCTACATATACGGATCCACCTGCAACCGCTGTTTCTCCTCTTTATCCTATTTCAGAACTGACAGCACTGTGCATGGACCCAGATCTGGCCTCCTGCCTACCACAACGCCTTAGGGCAGGGATGTCCAAAGTCCGGCCCGGGGGCCAAATGCGGCCCGTGGTCAAATTTCATCCGGCCCTCGGCAATGTCAGTGCGCAAACGAGGAGTTGCGCATCAGATATTTCATCTCTGGCGGAAGAGTTCAGACAACGCTTTCGGATTTTGCAGCTATCGAGAAGGAGATCGCTGTTTTTTTCCTCGCCTTTTTCCCTGGACACAGATGATGTTCCAGACCATTTGCAGCTGGAGCTCATTGAGCTGCAGTGTGACGCCGAGATCCGCAGTCGGCACCAGCAGCTTTCTCTCGCCAACTGGATGACAGCTGGATGAGGAAAGGAGGAGAGATTCGAGCGTTTGCTAAGAAAATGCTGAGCTTTTTTGGGTTGACGTATTTGTGTGAGAAGACATTCTGACCTTAAATAAGAGCCGTGTGAGGACACGGCTAACGGACTCTCAGCTGCGAGACACCTTGCGCATCAATGCCGCTGCCTTTGAGCCAGACCTGGCCTTTGTGCTGCAGTCCAGATCTCATTAATGCAGACAAGTCATTTGTCATTTACAATAAGTCTCTGAATTTATTTTTGTTAAGATCAAAATCGGTCATAAATTCAGACAAGTTGTCAGTTTTCACTCCAGAATAAACTTTTAAAAGTTCAATTAACATTTATATTCACTGATATGTCATATTTCAAATGAGCCCTGCAATCGTGGATATGTCTATTGTTTGCAAACTTGCCCAGGGCAAGTCAGTCTCTATTTTCACAGACTCTCGCTATGCCTTTGGTGTTGTACATGACTTTGGAGCACTGTAGAAACACAGAAAGTTCCTTAAATCTAATGGAAAGCCTATTCCCCATCATGACAAAGTCTCCGATTTGTTAGAGGCTATTTTGTTACCAACTACCATTGCTATCTGTAAGTGCCAGGCTCACACTAACACCACTGACTCTATTTCCTTGGGGAATGCGTGGGCGGATGCAGATGCAAGGACAGCAGCACATTCCTCACCCCCACATATTCTCTTATCTGAAACGTCTACTTCTCCCATCTCCACTTTAAGTAACATGCAAAGTTTTGCTTCCCCAGACGAATGCAGACTCTTGTCCCATCTTGGAGCAACCCACAAAGACCAGATTTGGCTAGGTCCTGATGGTAAGCCACGCCTTCCTAGGCTCTTCTTTCCACATTTTGCCCGTTTGACACACCATGTGTCAAAGGGGGGATGTTGGATGCTCTAACACAACATTGGTACACAAAGGGATTTTCTACCTATGCCCAGAAATACTGCGAATCTTGCATGATATGTGCACAGCACAACTCAACCCACCACCCACTCAACCATTTGAGCATTTAATGATGCATTTTATTAAACTAACACCATCTCAGGTTAAAAAGTATTGTCTGGTGATGTTGATATGTGGTCAAAATGGGTGGAAGCCTTTGCTGCTAAACATGCTAATAGTCACGCAGTCACCAAGGCATTGCTAACAGAGAAAATTCCAAGATGGGGAATTCCAACCAAACTTAGCAGTGACAACGGGGGAAAATTTTGCCAATCAAGCCATGGATGAAGTAGGAAAATTTTGGGGTATTAATATTAGAAAACACTGTGCTTACCACCCACAGAGTGGAGGTACAGTGGAGCGAGAGAATGGCATCCTGAAAAGCAAATTGTCCAAATTGGACTCAAGCACTTCCCATTGTGCTGTCTTACATGAGAATGAGGAGGAGAGCAAGAAATAATCTCAGTCCGTTTGAAATCCTCTTTGGCCGCCCTACCATGATGGGAGTCCAGCCAGAAACCAGACTCCTTCCTCCCACAGTCCTGTGTGAGGATGCAATGTTACAATTTGTAAAAACTTGTCTGTGGTATTGTCTCAGATATCTAAACAGGTCAAGGACGCCCTACCTAAACAGGAATCAGAGCCCCTACACAAGTTCCAACCAGGCGACTGGGTGATTGTGAGGGAGTTTCGACGAAAGCATTGGAACTCCAAAAAGTGGCTGGGCCCCTCCCAGGTACTGCTGACTATCCATACAGCAGTTAAGGTGGCGGAGCGAGCTACTTGGATCCACGCCAGCCACTGCAGGAAGGTCCCAGAGCCATGTGATGACTGCTCACCAGCTGTGCACAAGCACAGCTCCAAAGATGACCACACCTTGATATCACAAGAAAAAGAATACACTGGGTGTAGGCGGTATCGCTGCCCAAACCGCAGCATATATAGCAATACATATTTGTAGCGTAGGTACATACTGCACATGTTCCTGAGACAAACATATACATGAGTGATCTTGAGTCACCCAAGAGGGACTTCAATCAGCAGGGATCGTCAAGTAGGGAAGGAAACCTAGCGGTGTTAAAACTTTCTAAGCCCTGTTCATCAGCTGACCATTGGGTAACAGAAAAAAACATTTAACCTCCTCGCATTGAGTTGTTTAATACAGCTGCAATTGTATTAATTGGTTAGACAGTGTACATATTTTCTTAAAGCCATGAGAGCCATCAGCTGCTGCCCGTGGTGGCGTTGGCCGCTGATTTTCCCTTTCTTATTTATCCTTACACTCCCCGTACTGTGGTGGTTTGTTATTGGTCCAGAATTAGAAAAGGGGAACGTTAACAGAATCAGGTGTCGGGCCCAGACCATAGATCTCGACATTGAAGACATGATACACCACCCATATCAGACAAACACCTCCACAGGTACTTTCCAGTGGATTCATAACCTGACTCGGACTCACACAGTGTGTTTAATAGGGCTTAGCACCCATCCAGGTTCCCACCACATGAAAGATGCAAACTACTCCACTCCTTTAAACCTCTCTATACTGCCTTCACCTGTAGCCAAGATCTCATGCAATGTACTTAAAATCCTTTTAGCTTGGCCCCAAACTTAAACGCCCCTCCCAGCCAAAGCACACCTTTCACACTTAATCAACGGACAACTATATATCTGTGTAATTGCTAATGGCACCAAAAAGGTGGGCAGGTTCCCTCCTGGTTTATGTAATGGCCCTTACTCTTACTGTCCTTATAACAACAGAGCGTTCCAAGCATAACATGCAGTAAAGGATGAGAGAGGTAATGTGACAACGTGCTCTGCCCTAGCACCAGGGACTTTAGGTTCCCGTGTCCTGGCAGACTATTTTTGGGTTTGTGGCCATAACCTTTACTTGTCCTTGCCACCTAAGTGGAGTGGTCGTTGTGTGTTGGTTGCGGTATCAGATCACACGTTCATTTTGAAGAGAGACTTACACAATCACAGTCATACAAAATGTGCCGTACCATCTCCCAACTCTAAAGGGTTAACCTCAGACACAGAGGTTCCCTGAGAATTCCGCATATGGGGGGAGGTCAGAAATCCGGACAGTCCTTTTTCCCCTGGGTAGGACTAGGTGAGGTCAGAGACCATGTGGAAATCAGTCGCTACGTTTATGAGATACGTTAACGCGTCTTTGAAAGCAACACCAGCGCTACAGGAAGAGGTCGCCGCATTGAGAGGAAGTCATGCACAGCATCAGGTCGTACTCGACCTCCTAACAGCAAGTCAGGGTGGAGTGTGTGCTATCAAAGGTAAATCTGTACCTTTATTCCGGAAAACACAGAGAATGGATCGGCCATAGATCAACCCATTCGGGAAATGAACAGTCTTTACAGACATATGTCTAGGAACACACGCCGGGTTCGCCACCTTCATTCGATCTTCTGTCGTGGTTTACTTTCAGACAAGGGTGGCAGGGTTTGCTTAAGTTCTGCTTTTCGTTCCTAGCCATACTACTGTGCCTGTGCATCTGTTCAGCATGTCTAATTCCTATACTTCGTAAAATGATTTCTTCCATGATTACAGCAACCTATTTAGTGCAACACTCTAACCCTGTAGATCTCTCCCCTGACTCAAGCTCATGCGACATCCCATCAGACACTTTAGACGAAGATACCGTGTAAATACATTACTTTTACTCTGTCATAATAGCTTTGCACAAATAATTATTATCCTTTTCTCTTTCTTGTTACTTGTTACAGACTTATGATAACATGTTTTGAATCTTAGTGAATTAACATGTTTGATATTTTCTGAACAACATCATCGAACGTTTTTTTTTACCTTTATTTACATAATATATAGTGTGTTGGATTAATATCTAATGAAAAGGGGGAAATTTAATGGAAAATTTCTATTACTGTTTTTGTCTCTTGTTCGATGATTGTTAGTCATATTAAGAACATATGTTTTGTATGCATATGTATGTGTCGGGTCAGACAGAAAGAGACAGCACTACTACAGCTTAATTACACACAACAGCATTTTTTACTTTATAGTGCTGAAAAATCACTTCATAAAAATTGTTCTATCACACAAAGCTGTGTGTTGGTTTGTAAATTACCTGATTGGCGGACACTAGTGTGCAACTTGATGGTTTTAAGTCATTTTTTCATACAGCTTCAAACAGAGAAACATAGAGGGGGCAGGAGGAGATTATGACAGAAACTGATAAATCTGTTGTGTAACAGAGCATTTGATCAGAAGCTGACGGTGGTGCAGCTTCTCCTCTTTCTCTCTCTGAGGATGGGGGACCAGGACGGAGCAGAGCTCTGCTTTCCACAACTACTCAATGCCTCGTGCAGGAAACCAAAGCTTAGTCAGTCTGACTTTGTCCTCATGTATTCGCTGTTTTTCATCTCTGTGCTCAATGTGTCTCTCAACCTGCTCGTCATCATCTCAGTCTCCCACTTCAGGCAGAGATAATCTCAGCAAAACTTACAAATGATTTCTATAAATGTGATCAGTCTGATTTACTAAAAAATATATTTTTTAGAGTCAGTGTGTAAATAACTCTTCAACTTGACATATTTTCTGCTTTGCTGAAAGTTTTTAAATGTTTAATGTGCAGATGTGCCACATGTAGGGCACATCTGTATCACTTTACATGAATGTCTGATATTACATGTCTTTGTCTTCCTGCAGGCAGCTGCACACACCCACCAACCTCCTCCTCCTCTCTCTGGCTGTGTCAGATTTCCTTACTGGAATTGATTCAATGTTAGAAGCTTACCGATTAACAGGCTGCTGGTTTCTCGGTGATCTCATTTGTTCACTACATGGCTACGTAAGCTCAATCGCTTTCTCTGCTTCAATAGGAGAAATGGTTTTCATATCAGTCGACCGCTATGTGGCTATTTGTGACCCTCTGCATTACCCCACCAGAGTCACTGTGAGAAGAGTTAAGATGTGCATTTGTCTGTGGTGGATCTGTTCAATTGTTTACAGTGGTATACTTTTTCGCCATAATCTGGAGGAACCAGGTAGGTTTAATTTCTGCTACGGACAATGTGAGATATTTCTTGACTACACTGATGGAACTGTTGACACAGTTTTGTCATTTATTGCTCCAGTCACTGTGATCATACTCATGTATAAGAGAGTGTTTGTGTCAGCTGTGTCTCAGGCTCGTGCCATGCGCTCTAATGTTGCAGCCGACACGCTCCAGCATTCAGTGACTGTAAACAATCGGAAATCTGAGCTGAAAGCAGCCAGGACTCTGGGTGTTGTTGTACTTGTGTTTTTATTGTGTTTCTGTCCATGTTACTGTATCAGTCTTGTAAAAACTGTTAATGTTCTGCAAGGGAGGGACACTTTTAGTGATGTACCTGTAACCGTTGGTGTGTTTCTCGTGTATATTAACAGCTGCCTGAACCCTATGATCTATGCCTTGTTCTATCCCTGGTTTAGAAAAGCTATCAGACTAATTTTCTCTCTTCAGATACTGCAGGCAGGCTCCTGTCAGACCAACATGCTGTAAACACTGTGCAGTGACTGAAATGTGATCTGCTCTATGGACAAAGAAATTAATTTGTGTATTTTCTTCACTAAGTGAATTCACTAATCCAGACAGTGAAAATGTGCAGTTCTTAAAGTTGTTACTGTGACATAACCTGTTGTGTTTTCTGCTTGTAATTTTCCACCGATACTCTTTATTATCAGTAACTGTGCATACACACTCCCTGGTGCAGATATCTAACCTGTCTGTTTCCAGATTGAGTCTTCCCTGTTTCTCATTCAGCTTCAGGTTACAAACAGTTTTTTTCCTGTATGTCTGTTCTTTTATTCAGAACCAAATGGAAAGTAAACTATGAAAATGACAACGAAATGACATTCTGTTCCTCTTCCTCAAATGTGCAAAAACTCTTCAACAGACCCTTACATGTGAACTGTAAGTAAGATAAAGTGAATTGAAAGCAGATGGTAACAGACTGTGTGGTTTAATATAAGTCAATAATTGCCCCAACAGGGAGGGATTCAGACAGATGGCAGGACCATAAAAAAGGACCATTAGTTGTTCAGTCAGCTGAACAGAGGAAGGACTCGTTTCTTTTACTTTAAAATTCTGAATAACAACAACAGCAACTAGAATGCTGCATTTCCTGAAGAAAATGTGTGTGATTGCTGAAAGCTAGCTGCTGCAAACAGCTGCAACAAAACCTTCTTGAATAATGCTGAGATAGGAAACCCTGAACAATTTGGAGATGAATGGAATGAAGTCTGTGATGTGAGCCAATTAGCTATCAGCGCACAAAGAAACTGGAACCCTCTCCACATGAAAGGCATCAAGGGCTCCAATAGAGCTCAATGTAAAATAAAGATATTTTAAAATATTTTAATAAATTATTCTGTATTATCTATCAGCACACAAGTCGATAGGCACCATGTCCAAACATGTTTTAACAACATATAGTAAGAACACTGTTTCTAGCTGTAAGCATTTAGGACTAGATGCGGGTCGTAAAATGTACGGAGGAATCCGGAATAATAAATGAAATCGGTGATTTGAAAGTGTCTGTAGATGTAAGTGTCAGTAGGTTATTGATAGTTCAAATATAGCTTTACAACTCTTGTTGCTGTGGCTATCTTAAACTGTGAAAATGATGGATAGATGGATAAATACTAGAATACTACATGGACCTGAAATTGTTAGTAGTCTGGACACGTAGTAGGTGGACAGATTCAGATTCAGTTTAAAAGGTCTAATGAACAGTAAAATGTAGTTGGTAAAAAAGTAATACACTGGTAAATGAAGTAATGCAAACTCCTATGACATCTTGTTAGTGGACAGATTCAGATGTGTAATGTGTCATCTCATAGTCAAAAATCGGTGAAGTATGATGAATGTCCAAGAAATAAGCAGTGCACATGGAACTCACTAGCATTTCTTGCATTTTTCTCTGAAAATGAAAACATTATCAGAGCAGACCTCGAACTTTTATTTTGACAAGGGGGATGTAATGTATAAAGAAGCCAGGGAAAGATTTCCTAAATGGCCCTTCTGCCTATTGATGAGCTTCAGGTTTTGGCACGCTATACTGGATAAAGTTGATTTTGAACAATCCTTTATATTTGGAAGTTTTAAAGATCTATTTCCTGATAGTGTGGTTAATGCTGAAATTGGAAGCCCTGAATAATTAAAAATATATATTTTAACACAAATTGGCACGGACATGAAGCCAGGAAAAACTTTTATTCTAAGAAATTATGGACTTCATAATCATGGAAGTGCCTTGATAATCCTTAAACCAAACAATACGTTGTATCAAATGGCGAGATGATGGTGACAATGAATGGACGAGCTGTTTCGGTAAGTCTTTTGTAAGTAATACAGTTATACAAGGCATGTTATTATAATGATTATATTTTATATGGAGCAACTGCCAGCTGATTTGTTTTGTTAATACTTTGCTGTTGTAAAGTTTGACTTATGTTCAAGTGAGCCAGTATTGTGAACAGAGCATTGAATTGTTGGAAGAAATTAAAGCAAGCACTTGTGTTAAAGTTCTATTTAAGTTGTACAGTATTCAAGAACTATAAAGGCAAACAATCTTTGAACTCTTATTACGTCGTACAATTTGTACATGTATTGTAGATTGTCATGTATGTCGTGTGTCATGTAAATGTTTTTGTAAAGGCATTATATCCTATGAAAAAGTAATTGTATTTTATATCAAAGGTAAGCTATTAAGTGTTTAACTAAAGTTTTTTTGTGTCTTTAAGAGCAGAGTTTTATGTTCTGTTGAAACCAAAAATGGGCCTGTGCCTATGAGAGATATAGACAGTCTGTTGTAGTCGTGCGGTGTATGGGGCACAAGTGATCTCACTGCTGTTTCTTCAGTACTGGGTCCAGTTAGCTGCCAGCACCCTGCTGGCCGTAGCTTAGTTGCACCAGTTAGCTAGGTTAACCACTCTAGCTCCCTCTAAAACCCACCGTAGCCACCACACACCACCAGCTGGCTCTACACTGGTGTCAGAAGTGGGATCATTATTGTCTAGAAGACAAAATGGAGCAGAGTTTAGGCAAACTAGAATGCGTGGTCCTGGAGAGCAACCTGGTGGACACAGGTCCATCATCTGTCTACTGCGCCGGGGAGTGTTGCTGGGGACTGCTGGCCCCCTCCCAAAGGATTAGACCCCCACTTCTACCGAACTGTTGACAGTAACTGGGGCAAAGACAACACTACCCAGCAGGAAGTTGCTATCTGTCGTGGTGGGGGGAAGACAGTTGAGCCATGAGTTCTGGCTCGGGGACATTAAGGATTGCATTATCAGGTTGGACTTGTTGGCCCGGTGGGGGGCGTGTGTTGATGTGACAGGGCCTGCCCTCTGCCTCGGCGTGGAGACTGTACCTCTTCAGGTTGGCCAAAGAGCTATTGGGGGGTCTCAGAGGCATCAAGGGGACCGCTGAGCTGAGCATCAGTGGAGCTGTCGGAGTCGCACGGTTGGAGCCAGCCCTCCCCAGTCACCTCATTTCAACCTCCGCCACTCAGCTCGAGACTTCAGTGGCCGTACTCCAGCCCAGGCGGGGCCAGAGACGTGTCGGCGCCGTTGTAGGAGCCGTGAGGACAGAGCCTGCGTTCCCCAGCAACCTCATCCCAACCTTCGTTGTCCAGCTCTGGCACGGGTGGAGCAGGAGAAGCGACAGCAACGTGGAGTGGGCTGCTCAGCCAGGGCCCGTGCACCCCTGGGCCCAACTTTCTTATGAAAAAGAAAATGGGTGGGTGGCAACCCTGTGTGGACTATAGACAGTTAAATGGAGTAACCCCCAAGGATTCTTATCTGCTGCCTCGTATCGATGATGCGTTGGACTATGTGGCTGGGTCCCAATGGTTCAGCTCCCTGGATTTATGCAGTGGGTACTGGCAGGTAGAGTTGGCGCCGAAGGCTCTACCCAAGACTGCATTTACTATCAGGCAAGGACTGCTGCAGTTTAAGGTAATGCCATTTGGACTATGTAATGCCCCAGCTACTTTTGAGAGACTGATGGAACGGGTGCTTAAGGACATTCGGCGGAGTTGCTGTGTGGTCTATTCGGATGACCTGTTGGTGCATGCATAGGACTTTGAAGGGGCCAGGAGCAACCTAGCGGAGGTCGTTGCTGCTGTCCTCCAGGCCGGGTTGAGGCGGAACCCAGCCAAATGGTGCTTGCTGGCGTGAGAGACTCAGGTTCTGGGACACGTGGTAAATCAACAAGGGGTGACCACTGACCCGGCAAAAGTAGCCACTATTAAGGAGTGGCCTCAAAAAACCACCATAAGCGAGGTGAGGAGCTTATTGGGGTTAGCCTCATATTATAGGAGGTTTGTGAAGGATTTTGCCACAGTTGCCAGCCCTCTGCATAGACTGACTGACAAGGGTCGTCGGTTTGAGTGGTCTACTGACTGTACAGCGGCTTTTCAGCAGTTAAAAGCCACCCTCGCAAATGCTCCTGTCTTGGCATACCCCGACCCTCAACGACCGTTTATTGTGGACACGGATGCTAGTAATCTTGGTAAACAATTGGTTGGCTACTGTAAGCCGTCTCCCAATAATGTATAAGCTGGGCTAGGGATCTGACTCGCTGCAGTTGTCCTGTTAGAGACGAGAGGACGGCCAATGATCTGTCAGGTGTCCCTTTATTTCACCACCACATGTAAACTTCACAGATGAACATTGCTGTGTGTTGTGTTGTGTTGTGGTCTCTGAATAAAGTAAAAATAACACCAATTTGTTAGTTTAAACGGCAATCCACGATACACAAGTCAAATATGTGGCTGTAAACATAATACAAGTGATATAAATTGAATTATCACATCACAAATGTCACATGGCTTCCTACGCTACTATATGTAGTCATTCGTGTTACGTCACATTTCTAACTTACATAAGAACTGGCGCTGGGATAGCTGCTCTGCGCCGTGTGTGAACCCATTTGTTTAGCACATGGTTAACTAGGCTGAAATACAGCAACTCAGCAATTTAACTAACCGCAAAGCCGATCAATGAATGATCGTATTTTACTAGCATCACACAGTAAACAATTCTTCCAATTTACGAGGGGAAAATGTAAAACAACACTGAAGTGATTAGTACTTACAGAATTTATTACGCAAAACCATTATAACTGCTACCAAGAACACGAACAATCAGAAACAGTCCACATTGGGATCCGGACGTAACTATTTCCGTCCTGCGGCGGTGAGCTCTCACTCTCTACTCATTAGTGAGCAATACTGAGCAGGAGTCCACCGTTCTGTCAGCAGAGGGTGCTGTTTCATTGTTCTGTTACATCCAAGGGATTTAATCCTTACTCTTGAGGCCGTTTTAACAATTGGGGTTGGAGCAGTTCTCTCTCAGGGGGAGAGGACGGTGAGCGAGTGGTGGCTTACTACAGTGGAAGTTTGAGTCGCCCAGAGAGGAATTACTGTGTTACTTGGCGAGAGCTGCTGGCGGTGATTCTGGCTGTGAGACATTTCCGGCCCTACCTCCTGGGCACCCAGTACACACTGAGAACTGACCATGCTTCTCTCACTTGGCTGCTCAACTTCAAACAGCCGGAGGGACAAGAGGCAAGGTGGTTGGAAGTGTTACAGGAATTCAACTTTGAAATCCAACATCGGCCAGGGCGACAGCATGGTAATGCTGACACTCTCTCCCGGCGTCCCTGCCTGCCAGAGGGGCGCTGTCAGTGTCAGGAGAAGCGTGAGGCGGGGCCATCAACGGCAATGGCTCGACCAAGTGGAGCAGTCTTTCAAGGCGAGCCTTTCAGCCGGGAGCAGCTGCAGCAGCACCAGGAGGCAGACCCGTACTGGCGGAGGTGAGAGGCTGACTGGAGACTCGACAACGTCCAGACTGGCCAGCGGTGTCAGTGAAGGAGCCAGAGATCAAAGCGCTTCATTCGCAGTGGTTCAATGTGGAGCTGCATGACAGTGTCCTCTACAAGCGGTGGCAGGCGCCAGGTGGGGGGTCGGACCACCTGCAACTCCTGGTTTCTCTATGGTCGGAGGTCCTCTGGTGGGTCCATGGGTCGGTGGGGGTTGGCCACTTTGGAAACTCTAAGACGGTGCGCCAGCTGCGGCAGCGCTTCTGCTGGCCAGGCTGTCATCAGGATGCTGAGCTGCACGTCCACTGCTGTGATGACTGTGCGGCGAAGCAAGGCCCTGTGCAACGCTCCTGGGGTCCACTACAGCAGTACCTGGTTGGGGCGCCCATGGAAAGGGTAGGTGTTGACATTTTGGCTCCCTTTCCTACAACGGAGGCCGGCAACCGCTATATTCTGGTCGTTATGGATTATTTCGTTAAGTTGCCAGAGGCGTATGCGGTGCCGGACCAGAGTGCCCACACAACAGCACAGCGGCTGGTGGACGAGATGTTTACCAGGTTTGGGGTGCCGGATGAGCTGCACAGTGATCAGGGCTGGAACTTTGAGAGCCGGCTGGTTGCTGAGGCGTGCCAGCGCCTGGGGGTGAGAAAAACTTGGACTACACCATTCCACCCCCAAAGCGATGGACTAGTGGAGCGGTCCAATCGCACCCTGGCCACCCAGCTTGCTATTCTGACCGGCCGGCACCAGAGAGACTGGGACCAGCACCTGCCTCTGGTGCCATGGGGCTACAGGACTGGATGTTTGGGAGAGAGCTCCGAACAACAGTGGACTTGGTTTTTGGGCCACACCCGGAGCCGGAGATCAGTGTTGGGGCAGAACTGGACTACTACAGGCAACTTAAGGAGCGCCTTGAGGTGGTCCATCGGTTGGCACGGGACTCGCAGGTGAGTGCAGGGGTCCGACAAAAGCGGGTGTTTGACAGCCAGTGTCATGGACGTCCTTTTTCTGTGGGTAGCTTGGTCTGGGTGTACTGCCCGGTAAGAAAGCAGGGGCTCTCACCAAAATTGAATATACACTGGCAGGGACCCGGGGAAATCCTGGACCGGATTTCCGACGTGGCTTATCGGGTCCACATGCCAGGGCGGGGCAGGAGGGTGGTGCTGCATAGGGACCGGTTGGCACTGTACCATCCTCTGGCTCCATCCCAGGGGATGGCTCAGGATGACAGTCCTCTGTCTGGTGTGGAACATCAGGGAAGGCCTGCACGTGCCAGACGGCAACCAGGCAACCTGAGGGACTTTTTGAGGGTTTGGGGTCTGGACAGGACTGAGGGTTGTGAGGGCACTTAACCATCTTACGTGGGGGCTGTGTAGCAGCCCGGCCGTTGGACAAGAGGCTGGGTATTGTATGGGTATGGGTATTGTAAATAGTTGCTGTGTTTAGTGTGTTTTAGTGTAGTTGTGTTAATGATTGTGGCTGTGGGGAATGTGTTTGATTATGTGGGGGATATTGGATGTGTTTTATGAGGTGCTTATGTGTACTAGTGTTGGCCGGCACCGTGAGGGAGGGTGTTGTGTGTGGGAGTGACCCTCACGGTGACCGGCTCATGTTGTTGTTGGCTTTTCTGCCTGTGTTTAAATAAAGCTGGCTATTTCAGTTGAAATAGCCAATGAAAGACAAAGAGCTTGTTTCTGATGTTAATTCTGGGACACTTGTGCGGTGAATAGGGCACAAGTGATCTCACAGCTGTTTCCTCAGTTTCCTGTTAGCTGCCAGCACCCTGCTGGCCGTAGCTTAGTTGCACCAGCTAGCTAGGTTAACCACTCTAGCTCCCTCTAAAACCCACCGTAGCCACCACACACCACCACCTGGTGCTACAATATACTTGATGTAATGGCTGCTGAAATGTATAAGCATAAAGCAGATAATAGCAGATAAAATACCGTAAATTCTGGACTATAGAGCGCACCTAAATTTAGGCCGCACCCGCTAAAATTTAAAAGAAATATATATTTTGTCACATATAAACCGCATCGGACTATAAGCCGCCAATATCCAGGCTGAGAAATAATATCTGTTGTATGCGCTCCTACTCATTGTTCACAGTAGGCATGAGGATGTTCTGTGCGCTGTTTTACCGGCATTACGGTAAAGAGTGCGTTTACGTGTATGTGTGGCTGGTATAACACATGTCGAATGTACAGAGCCGACAAAAACGTCCTTGTTATAAATAAACGGCTTGTTCCGTAGCCAAAGGAGAAGACGTCTCTTATTCTTCACGAAGTACGCAGGAGTTGCTGCGCTCAACAAAAGATTTTGTACCATAAGTCTTTATTCATACACAGCAGTACTATTAAAGTCGCTTCATTCTCCCGTGCACTGAAACCACAAATCGCTATTCATCTTCCTCCTGAGCATTGAAACCACTGTCACACTCGATTTCCTTCACGGATAGCCAGATCGATGGCTTCAAATTAAAAGCTGCATCATAGGAATTTCTTCGCGTGTTTTCCATTATGAGGGGGTGAGGGTGTAAAAATATTACCGTATTTTGCTGTTGTGCGTCTTGGGTTGCATGCGCTAAGAATAAAAACTGGCGCTTTTTTGTTTGCACTGACTTCCATCTACAGCGCCCATCTGAGGGCTGCAGAAAAATTCATAGAAAAGCCGCATCTCTGTAAAAGCCGCATGGTTCAAAACGTCGGAAAAAAGTAGCGGCTTATGGTCCGAAAAATACGGTAGATTGGCAAGGCTGCAGAGGCTCTTAAACATGCCTGTCTAAAAGAAACTGGCTCCAAAACAGTGTATAAGGGTTGGAAGAACTGCCTGCACTTTAAGATGGGCAACTACAGGAACAAACTGAGCAAAGTTGGCTTAAAGGATGTGGCTGTGAATGCAGGAAAGCACAGCAGGACCAATCCAGAGGGTGTTGCATCCAGGGCGAAAATCAAAAGACCCAGAAGAGAGAAAGTCAACGTCCGTCCCAAAATATCCACATGGAGATACTAGGGATGATGGTGAGATGGTGGAGCAGTACAAGAAGACATCAGCAGAAAGACACACGATTCTCATCCATCAATACATGCAGCAGACCTTTGCACTCAGGTGGGAAGAAATGGTGAATTCAGCTCCTCCCAATGCTGAACTTCAAGACCGATGGCCTGCATTGTTTTGTGAAGCACAAATGAATAAAAAGGTCTAAACTGAGGAGCCAAAAACAGACAGTATTTGTCCTTATTTGATATTGTCCTAATAATCCTGTTTTTCTGTTACAAATGATTAAACAAATTGTCAGTTTATCTTTGTAAACTGTGCTTTTGTTTTCTATGCAGCTCTACAGTGAGTTCTGTGAGGGAAGTTTTTGATCAATGACCATCTGACCATCTGTTCACACTTCTAGCAGAGGCCAGACAACGAGTCCCCGCCACTCAGTAGGAAGATCCACGGGAACAGGTCCCAGAGTTTTTCCTTGACACCTTAACAGACCCTATTGTTCCTTTGAATCCTTGTTGACACCTTAAGCAGACAGTAACAGAAACTTGCTAATTAAGGACTCCTGATCAATGTATATGATTTGCATAGTGGAGCAGATAAAAGACACACACATCCTGACAGAAGGTATCAGATACAATCTGATCCACCCGGGTGACACTGCTTTTTTGCTCGTTTCCTCTGCCTGCTCCTCTACCTTTTTGCTTTTTACCTATGTTATTGTCATTAAATTGCTTGATGATCATTTGAGAGCTGCCTCCTGTTTCTTAACTTGCTCTCTCAGATTTTTCCACAACAAGTTCCACAGGATCACCAATCAGAATCTACTCTTTACCTTTTTTACTGCTCTGGACATATATACTCCTAAACTTCTTGAACTCTACAAAAAGAGGAAAACTGGTTTTGCTGAAAAGATGAATGTATTGATGGGATATAAAGAACAGGTAAAACTATTTTTAATGCATTAAATTTGCATAAAAAGTGAACAGTGGCTCTTACTCATGGATCTGTGTATACTTTGTTGATGCACAACAGGACAAAAAGAACATCAGCACAGCTAGAACAGCAGCCCTGGCTGGCCTTCCACTGTACTTAAAGGAGGATTTATCAGAAGTCTTTAAAACCTGCAAGGTATTAGTGTACACTCTTTAAGGGGTTCTAGCATTGGTAAGGCTGTGTTCTACTTGATCTTTATGTTTACTCTTTAAATTATAATGTAAGTGTAGTTTTTTTATTAGTTTGCCATTTTTAAATAGTCTTAAAAATACACCCCTTCTTTTATTTTTTATATCCCACAGGCACATAAACATAGTCACTATAAAAAAGAACGAACCTTGGACCTATATTATTTTATTTTAACACATTTAATCGTGGTTATTATACTGTAGGCTTTTTTCACACAAATGTACAAAATCAGACTCAGACTCAGACCCTTAAACTGAGTTAATCTGAGTCACAACCAATGCAACCAGTTGTTTCCCAAAGTCAGACAGTTGAATAAATGGAGATCACCTAAGTGACAGACATACAAGTCTATTTTTTGTTATTACAACTTAAACACTTAAGGCAATGAGTTTCCTCAAATGACTGCAGTAGCCAGAACAAAGACTGCAATTATTGTAACTACATTTTAATAATTTGCTTCAATGAAATTAAAATGTCTAAAAGAAACTTAAGTGTTAATATTAGCGTAAAAAGAAAAAGTAAAAAAGTAAGTAAAACTTGATTAAGGTCTGGATCCACATCAAGGGCTGTGAATTAATATTTGCTGTCTAGCACTCACGCAATTACAAAAAACCAACCCTATCCTTACCATCTACCAGACCCAGAAAGAAATTAACAGGAGCGAGATACATTTTGGAATTAAACTCATTTGGGCTTAAACTCCAAAACAGATACAACAACAACACATTTTACTTAAGGTAAACTCAAGGTCACCTTACAGACCCAACAGTAACCAATTTAGCTACAGTAGCATTATAAAGGTAATCAAAATAGACAGTTTGAAAAAGTACTTTAGATTATTGATTTAAAGTGAGATAGGCAAGATGCAAAAGGTGAGTTTTAAGACAGGATTTAAACAAAGGTAGAGAGCCTGGGGATTGGAGATCTGGTGGAAGTGAGTTGCAGAGATGGGGGGCAGAGTGACTGAATGCTCTAGCTCCCATAGAAGACAGGAGTGTGTGGAGTGGATAGGAGGTGGGCTGAGAATGAACGCCGGGAGCGTCAGGGTGTGTATAACTGATAAAACTCTGACAGATACGGGGGAGCGAGGTTATGGAGCGCTTTGAATGTGAGAATTAAAATATTATAGTTAATGCAGAAATGGGACAGGAGCCAGTGGATAGTCTAAATAAACTATCAACCTTCATAAGATTCACACCACTGTGTGTAACTTGGTGCAACACTGGCATCCTTAAAATCAATGTTTTAATGATGTAGTCTGAAAGTTAATAGAACAATGTCATATTCTGCTGTTAATTCTGAACAATCGTCATACATGTTACCAACTCATGCACACCTTGTATACACCATCTAAGGAACGTAGATATATGATTGTGTTACAGATGTATTGACTCCGTGCTACGATTTGCTTAATTGTTAAGGTCCATGTTAATTCATTATTACCTTCCTAAATTGCTGTGTGTTCATACTTACCAGATATTTACCAGATATTAGCTAAAGCCAACTTGCCAGGTTTCATCAGAATCCACGCATGCATGTTAATGTGAAACATTCAAAATATATGTATTATATCAGATTTGAGCATTTTGACCTCCATAATAATTTGGATAGTAGAACAGTTGTAATATGTTACTTTTGTTATTTTGTGATGGAATTTGGGCTTTATGAAAGGAGGAAAATCCAGCTGACATGTAGGATTAATTTAAACAAAGGACTAATCTGCTCCAGAGGGCGGGACTACACGAGTCCACGCAGGTTCTGATTAGAGTTTACATCAGATCAGAATTCTACCCTAAAGAAGAAAATGCCTTGTTTAAGAAAGCTTAACCACCAAGTCGCCAAGAACTATTTTGTTTGTTAATCGTTAATTCTTTCATTCGTTCTTTTTCTATCTGTTCGTAGTTTTGTGACTCATTTTTGTGACTTGAACTCCAAGCCAAACACCTGATTTTAATCAATTATTCTAAACTGACATTTTTATCTAATATCATTGGCTCCATATGACCTGGAGCCCCACCTCACCTGAAGCCCCACTTCATTCATGGACTAGAGATGAGAACAGGGAACTAATGGAATGCTACTACTCAAGTAACCCTAGCGAGAGGGGTTACATGCGGAGGATGTGGGATCTATGGACGCTTCGAAACCCAACATCTAGACTAACACCGAAACAGCTAGTAGCTCAGTGCTCTAATATCCGTAAGAAACACCTGCTATCGCAACTAGAGATTGATGAGGTGCAACACAAATGCTACGGCAAGGGGGAGCCAGGACGACAGGTCAGAGGGGAGATATCATCATCATCAACCCCACAATCGGAGATCGGGTTCCAAGCCCCAATAACAACAGAGCTTAATGCAAGAGCAGCTGACCTGAGATTGAAAATCATGGCTAAGATGGACTCTTGGCACCCCCGTGGCCGGTTACCAAGAATACGTGAAGTACCTTCTGAAAGTCTCCTAGAGGATGTTAATGCAGCACTACAGACAATCCCAACTACGACCATCACTGAGACCAACCAGCTGATATACAGCACAGCAACTGTGATCCTTGAGGTGCTTGGCTATAAGATCAACACAAGCACAAATAAGGTGCACTATCCTCCATGGAAACGGAGGTTGGAAGCTAAGATCAAGGCAACACGGAGAGAAGTTAGCCAACTATCGGAATTACAGAAAGGCATGATGAAGAAGTACAACCTGCCTGAGAAATACAGCAACCTGTCCATACCTGAGGCCCTTGAGACTGCCAAACAAAGGCTCACAGCCCTGGCTACCCGGCTGAAGAGATACACCCGAGAAGTTGATACCAGGAGAATAAACAGGATGTTCTCCACTGAGCCATCCAAGGTGTACTCACAGTGGCAGGGTAATAACACGAGAGCAGACCCGCCAAGGCTGGAGACTGAAGAATACTGGAAGAACATATGGGAGAAGGAGGCAACACATAACAGCAATGGCTGGTGGACTTGAGAGCAGACCACAGCAACCTTCCTGAACAAGATCCAGTAACCATCACAATGGCAGACATCCAAGAGAGGGTCTCAGGCATGAAGAACTGGACAGCACCAGGGCCTGACATGATCCATGCCTACTGGCTAAAGAAGCTAACTTCCCTTCATGAGCGACTGGCGGCACAAATGAACACGCTAATAGTGGATGGAACCCACCCTGAATGGCTAACGGAAGGACGAACAGTACTCGCCAAGATCGTGAAGGACCCCCAGAAGGGAGCAGTCCCATCCAACTACCGCCCAATAACCTGCCTCTGCACAACATGGAAGCTCCTGTCGGGCATCATAGCGGCTAAGATGACCAGGCACGTGGATCAATACATGAGCAAAGCACAGAAAGGAATTGGTAGTAACACCAGAGGAGCCAAGCACCAGCTCCTGGTAGATAAAGCGGTCACCCGAGACTGCAAGACCAGACATACCAACCTGTGCACTGCCTGGATTGACTACAAGAAAGCCTACGACTCGATGCCGCACACATGGATCATGGAATGCTTAGAACTGTACAAGATCAACAGGACCCTAAGAGCCTTCATCCAGAACTCAATGGGAAGGTGGAAAACAACACTAGAGGCAAACTTCCAGCCAATTGCCCAAGTCAACATCAAGTGCGGCATATACCAAGGAGATGCCCTGTCCCCGCTGCTGTTCTGCATAGGCCTGAACCCCTCAGCCAGATCATCGCCAAGAGCGGTTACGGATATCGACTCACGCAATGGAGCAACCATCAGCCACCTCCTCTACATGGATGACATCAAGCTGTATGCCAGAAGCGAACGAGACATCGACTCACTGATACATACCACCAGGATATACAGCCAAGACATCGGAATGTCATTCGGACTGGACAAGTGTGGCCGGATGGTTGCGAGGAGAGGAAAAGTAGTCAGAACTGAGGGGGATTGTACTACCAGAAGGCAAGATAGCAGATGTGGAAGACAGCTACAAGTACCTTGGGATCCCGCAGGCAAATGGTAACCACGAAGAGGCCGCAAGGAAAGCAGCGACCACCAAGTACCTCCAGAGAGTAAGGCAAGTCCTGAGAAGTCAGCTGAATGGGAAGAACAAGGTCCGGGCGATCAACACCTACGCCCTCCCGGTCATCAGGTACCCAGCTGGCATAATAAGCTGGCCAAAGGAGGAGATGGAAGCCACTGACATCAAGACAAGGAAGCTCCTTACAATGCATGGAGGGTTTCACCCCAAATCCAGCACCCTGAGACTGTACGCTAAGCGCAAGGAAGGAGGCCGAGGACTAGTGAGCGTCAGAGCCACTATCCAGGATGAAACAACTAAGCTCCGTGAATACATCAGGAAGATGGCCCCAAGTGATGACGTGCTTAGTGAATACCTCAGGCAGCAGAAACCAGAGGAGGAGCAAGGACAGGAAGAGCAGGATCCATCATGGAAGGACAAACCCCTGCACGGTATGTATCACCGGCAGATAGAAGAAGTGGCTGACATTGAAAAATCCTACCAGTGGCTGGACAAAGCTGGACTGAAAGACAGCACAGAGGCACTAATCCTAGCAGCACAGGAGCAGGCTCTGAGTACAAGATCAATAGAGGCTGGGATCTACCATACCAGGCAAGACCCCAGGTGCAGGCTGTGCAAAGACGCCCCTGAGACAATCCAACACATAACAGCGGGGTGCAAGATGCTAGCAGGCAGGGCATACATGGAACGCCATAACCAAGTGGCTGGCATAGTACACAGGAACATCTGTGCCGAGTACGGACTGGAAGTCCCAAAGTCACGATGGGACACACCTCCAAAGGTGGTTGAGAATGACAGAGCTAAGATCCTGTGGGACTTCCAGATACAGACTGACAAACTGGTAATGGCCAACCAACCGGACATAGTAGTTGTGGACAAACAGGAGAACAAGGCTGTAGTGATAGATGTAGCAATCCCGAGCGATAGCAACATCAGGAAGAAGGAACACGAGAAACTTGAGAAATACCAAGGGCTGAAAGAGGAGATAGAAAAGATGTGGAAGGTGAAGGCACAAGTGGTGCCCGTGGTGATAGGAACCCTGGGGGCTGTGACCCCCAAACTGGGAGAGTGGCTCCAGCAGATCCCAGGAACAACATCTGAGATCTCTGTCCAGAAGAGCGCAGTCCTAGGAACAGCTAAGATACTGCGCAGGACCCTCAAGCTCCCAGGCCTCTGGTAGAGGACCCGAGCTTGAAGGAAGAAGTAAGACCGCCCCAAAGAGAAGGGGCGAGTGGGGAATTTTTTTTATATATATATTAATGTTCCCACATTAATATTAACTTACATGTTGCACATTGCTACATCCATAACAGCATTCTCTGGCTGAGAAAGGCGATTGGGAGCATATTATGCTGAAAGTATATGCATTGACTGTGGCTGAATGAAATGTCTTTTCATCTCAGAATCATGTTTCCATGCTGTTCTGAATTGATTTCGACTAAATTAGAATGCAGAAAGTGTTGAAACCTGCTGCACAAAGGAGCTTAGGTGGCAAAGAAGAGAGTCTCTTTCCAACTAAGAAATGAGCTGCAGTCAGAGGCGAAAGTTCCTCTAGCTCATTATAGATAAAGGTGAGGGCTCTCGAGTTAATTGTGGCCTCCACCTCTGCCAGCAGAGAAGAAAACTCCTCAAAACTAAGTAAAGCTCTTCCTGCTACCGTTTTCACTGATCAAACCAGTCTCTCCCAAAAGTCCCCCCAGCAGGCCGCTCGTTCCACAATGTACTTCCACTTGATCCCCTGTCAGAAAAGTACCCTTAAAAGTTCAGGCTCCTTTCCAGAGGGTTCTGAGGTCCTGATCCACCCATTTGAAGGTTTGAGCATTATCTGAGTAGACGTTCCTACAGTGGTCTCTTCTGGATATGAACCTCTTAAAGGCCAACAGGAATTTTTCTGTTGATAGACCCGAGACCAACTCCAGGTGCACAGCACGAGTGACTGCATAGGTAAATTATGCTATGTATGCCTTCTATGGTGTGTTCTTGGTTTTGACATAGAGGGGACCTGCAAAACCGACTCCAACAATTTCAAATGGAGCTGTTATTTGCTGTGCATCCTTGGCCTTAAATATCTCGGAGATGATGCAGAATGAAATGACTCCCTTGACCCTCTGATGAGACTGAGGGATCCAGTACCTTTCTCTTAGTTGCACTAGAGTGTTTTTCACACCTGCATGCATCACCTGTTCATTAGTGCATTCTATTAGCATCTTGGACAATTTATGATTAGAAGGCAGAATCCATAGGTGCCTCTCGCTGAAGCTGAAGTTTGAGTATTGCAACCTTCCTCCTACACACATCAGTTCATTTTCATCTAGAAACGGATTTAGGCCTCTAACCTTGGAATCTTTGTGGACGTTCGAGCTTGCCTTCAATTCACACATTTCTCTATGGAAACCTTGATTTTGTGCCTTTCAAATGCAATTTTATTTCAGCCTCCAACAATTCCTCTGCTGTAAGCTCTCCTTTCTTCCCCTCTCCTGCGTGGGTGTTGTACATGAAACATTTGATCCAAACAGTGATTCTGAACACGGTTAAATTTGCTGTAGTTCTCCAACTTTAGCAATGGATCTGGTGGTATTATTCCTCTGTTACTTAACTGCACTGTGACCTAGCTTGACCTAAGTTCAGCTTCTACTCCCTGCAAGCAAGGCTTTAAATCCTGTGATTTTGGCTGCAATGATTAAGTCAAGAATAGAGGGCCTGACCACCAGAGCTCTTCTTCCTTCTGTTTTGAAGCTGTTTGACCCCTTGTGGTAAAGTCTGCTTGATTAAGCCTTCCACTACAATGTGACCAGGTTCCTGGTGTAGTGAGTGTCTGTATTTCCATCATTCTATTAGCTACAACGGGTTTCCACCTGTGTGCTGACCTGCAAATCCACCGGATGACTACCATGGAGTCAGACCACATACAAATCTGGGATGGCTTCATGTTCATTTTCTTTAACAGATTGTTACCCATTCTCGCTGCAATTAGGGCTCCCATTAATTCAAGCCTAGGGAGAGTAAATTTCTTATTAGGTAATACTCTTGACTTGGACAATCTGGTTACAGCCTTTCCTTCTGGTGTCTGTCCATGAAGGTACGCTGCTGCTCTGTAAGCTTTCACTAGCATCACAGAACACATGAAGAACTTGTCCTTGTTCCTTTTGCCAGTTATCAGTTCCATACCACTTGGAAATCACTATCTGATGCAGCTGAAGCAGGTCTGTACACCACTGCTGCCATTTCTGATAGAGATCATCTTGTAGTCCTTCATCCTAGCTGATACCTCGTTGCCACATTTCCTGAAAGGGACATTTCACTTGGGTCAAATAATTTTAACTCTGTTATTCTCTTTCTCAAGGAATATGTTTATTAGATGCTCAGGGTTGAATACAAAGTCATCAGTTTCTAGTCTCCATACAAAACCAACCACCTTTAACACACATCCATGCAATTCAGAACTCAGAGCTAATTCAAAGCCCCCTTGCTTCCATTTAGCTTTCAGGGGAGTTTGTTGTCCACTTACAGAGGTTAATGTTAGCAGCAGACAAGATTTTCTTTGCGTTTGGTGTTAGCAGTGAGGTTTTCAGAGTGTTCACAATTTATAGATGCTCACTCTTGTATTTCCCTAAGTGATTCTTGATTGTAGCTGCAAGCAAGAACGGGCTCGATGACACTCCAAACACCACGCGAATCATTTTCAGCGTATGCAGCTTGTCATCCTCAGCATCAGGGGTCCCTACAAGCCACAGAAACCTCAACACGTATGTCCTTCTCTGTAATTGATATCTGTAGAAAAGCCTTAGTGATGTCTGCCATGAATGCTATAGGATGTTTTCTGAATCTCACTAAGGTGGTTAAAAGATCTGGATTCAAATTTGGTCCAGTTAGCAGGCAGTCATTCAGTGACGGACAGCGATCTTCATGTGCAGAAGCATCAAAAACAGCCCTCAGCTTTGTTGTGGTCTTGTCTTCCCTGATTACTGCGTGGTGAGGTAGATAATATTTGATACTGTTCTCAATCTTTGCCGTGCACATAGTTTCCAGAATGTCTTCACACATTCCTTGCCTAAGGTAATCCTCTCACTTCACTGTATCTTTTGAACAGTGTTACATCAGTTTTTAATTTCCTTTTCAATCCTTTGAATCTTTTCTGGGCAATTTTCAGTTTGTCTGAGAGTTCTGGTGCATCTCGTTACCATGGTAACTATATGTTGTACAGCTCTTTGTTATACTTGACTGACCTGTCAATGTTTTGATGCGCCGCGATATCTGTAATCACCTTTGGTGGAGATACCTAGAGACCCTATTTGCCAGAAAACACGCGGCTGGTCTGAAATCTTAGTAACTTCTACACTGAACTTCATGTCAATCAATACAGATAGCTCCAGCTCTTTATCTTCATTGTGTGAAACATATGCAGGATACAGGTCCCTTCGCTGTAGCTGCTACTGGATGTGTTCTCTAGGAACCTGCATAATAGCCGAGCTCACATGGAACGTTTCCACAGCTTTAATTTCAAGACCTTGTTCTGTGTTACTAAAATTCTCTAGGACAAGTTTCACGATGTTGCATTCCTTACTGGATCTCCACTGTGTGCAGTTTTAAGGCCTCTTTTCTACAGGTAGTCCAAGTGCCTTTACTTGTTTCTCCGGCACAAAGCTGACTTTCACCATCCAGGAGGTAATGTACCCTTTCCTTTGGTCCTTCTGCCATTGCTGTCATGGTTTGCAGGAGAATTGTTTTCTGCTTTCCTGTATTTATCCTTTCTGTATGGGGTGCTACAGAAGAGATGATGATGTCAGTTATCTCTTGCATACCATTAGGGTGTTCTGTTGGTTCACCTTTGTCACACATTATAGGATGATGTTGTCTCCCACACACGTTGCACAAAATCCTCTTTGTTCTGCAAAGTTTGGCAATATGTTGTTGTCCTATGTTGTTATATGTTGTTCCTTGAACCAAGTGTACCATCAGTGCACTGCTCTGATTTATGGCTTGGGCTGTCACAGAATAGACAGCCTTGTGTAGGGCCTGTACTGCTTCTGAAGTGCTGCTACTGAGGGCAGGCTGGGTTTCTTTAACCTTGGTCCGCTGTCTTAAAATGCAGTTGTTGCATAGGCTGAGAGTCTTTATGAAGGAGCCCATCTTTGGTCAATGCATGCTGCGCTCTCTGCTTTCAACCTCCTCCTGCAGAAAGTTAATCAGTTCAGGAACCTTCATCTTTTGTCCTTAACTTGTTTGGCCTGTGTAAGTGGGAGCAAGATCTTCTGGTATCATTTGAAGTAATATATGGCACAGCAACCCCACATACATGTCAGATGTCACTCCCAGGGATTCAAGGCTCCTGATCTGGACTTCAAATTCATCACAGAGCTGCCTCAAGGCAACATTGTCTGAGGCTTTTTCTCACTAGGGTCAGGTTCAACAATTTGGTCATGTGTGCACTCACTACTAAGTCCTTTCTGCCGAACTTGTCTTTGAGCTTTTCTATGGCAGCATCGTAATTACCCTCTGTTATTTTTAGCCCTGCTACGGCTCTTGTTGCTGGGCCCACCAGGTATGAATAGAGGTAAGTAAACTTTTTAGTTTTACTTAATTTTCTGTTCTCATGAATGGCATTTTCAAATTGATCCCAGAATTCCTGCCACATTGATTTTTCGCTGTTATAAATGATTATGATTATGATTATTGACAGTTTGGGCAACTTTATTGAAGGTCTATTAGACAGTCCCTTTGAATGTGTATTCACTTGAAAGTGTGAGACGATGACAGCAGGAAAACATAGATCCTGAACCTCAATTGATAGGGAGTTAACAGCATTTAAATAAGTGGAGCTGCATCAGCATGTGAATTTGATTAACAATAATTAAAACAACCTGCAGAATGAACCACATAAGATTAGAAACTTTTTAACAGAACTCACCACCAGATAGACTTGGTGATACTTGTCTTAAGTTAGAAATCATCCCACATGATAAGATCATTTGGAACAAGACGTGTTTTCTTTACACAACCCAAGATTCTTCCACTGACAAACATTTGAGCTTCTCACAGGTTCTGAATTGTTCCAGACTGCTGACACACATCACTCCCAGAAAGCATGGCATTACCTACACAAAGACCAATACTAATTAATAATAAACAAGCCCATTTTAGATTTGCAAACATTGTTACAGGCCACAGGAGTGACCCTTGTGTCACAATTGTGGACTTTTATGTAATGTGTGTTTACAGATTATAGCCACTCTGATGCTGGGGTACAGTGCACAGACTGTCAGTGAAAGTGTCGGTCTCTGCCGCCTCAATTCGCCATTCTTAAGCCAGATGCTCATCATCTGTGCTGCAAAATGATGTGACTGCAGTATATGGTCTGTAGGTAAGGCTTAGCTTCCACATAGTTACGGCCCTCTGTGCTTGTGCATACTGTATTGTACAACATGGAGGTACTGGAGTAGAAGATATATACAGTAAAGTATTTAGGAAGCATGAGATAAGGGAACTTTTCCTAAAAATAAAGTTTCAAGCCACCTATCTATCAGATAGATTCCAATTTGTTCGTGTTAATGATGAATCTTCCACATACACGAAAGTTAGTTATAGAATTCCACAAGGCTCTGTATTAGGACCAATACTCTTCACTCGTAATGTGTCTCCCCTTGGCAACATTATTAGAAAACACTCTATTTTCAGTGCTGCGCTGATGACACACAGTTATATCTATCTATGAAACCTGATGAAACAAATCAATTAATTAAACTACAAGCATGTTTAAAAGACATAAGGGACTGGAGGATGTATAATTTCCTTCTTCTAAAGTCAGATAAAACTGAAGTTATTGTATTTGGGCCTAAAAGTCTAAGAAACATGTTTTCTAACAATATAGCTACTCTAGATGACATAACTCTTGCCCCCAGTAGTACTGCAAGGAATCTCTGAGTCATTTTTGACCAGGATTTGTTATTTACCTCACACATAAAACAAATCTCTAGAACAGCCTTCTTCCACCTACGGAACATTGCCAAAATTAGGAGCATCCTCTCTCAAAGCAATGCTGAAAAACTGGTTTATGCATTTGTTACTTCAAGATTGGACTACTGTAATTCTCTATTTTTAGGCTGCCCCAGTAACTCTCTAAAAAGCCTCCAATTAATCCAAAATGCTGCAGCAAGATTACTGACTGGGATTGGTAAGAGAGATCATATTTCACCTTCATTAGCTTCTCTCCATTGGCTTCCCATTAAATGTAGAATAGAATTTAAAACCATTCGTCTTACCTATAACGGTCAAGCTCCATCATACCTAAAAGATCTCCTTTTACCATATCATCCTACTTCAGACCACTTTGGCCTGAAAATGCAGCCCTAATTGTGGTTCCCAGAATTTCCAATTGTAAAATCGTGGACAAAGTCTTTAGCTATCAAGCTTCTCTCCTGTGGAACCAGCTCCCAGTCCAGATTCGGGAAGCAGACACCCTCTCTACTTTTAAGACTAGGCTCAAAACCTTCCAATTCGATAAAGCTTATAGTTGGTTATAGTCATGCTGCTATAGGCTTAGACTGCTGGGGGACTCTGCACTGAGCCACTTTCCTCTTCTCTTCATTCTCCCTCTCACCCCACATCTATAATGTCACCACTGTATGACATTAACTCTGTGTCTTCTTTGTCCCGTAGTCGTCTTTCTCCCTCTCTGTCTCCCTCTCTCTCTCGCTGTCTTCAGGTGTCCCCGGATTTGGTGGTGTGTGTCCTCCAGTGCGCAGCTACTGGTCCTATTAACCTGCTCAATGTTTTGTTGTTGCTTTTGTTGCTCTGTTAATAATAATAATATAATATAATAATATAATAGGAACTTTATTAATCCCACAGTGGGGAAATTCTTGTGATTTAAGGACGCAGATTCTGCACAGAACAATGTGCATTATAGTTTAACAGAAAAAGGCATTTAAAACTAAAAATATATACATATTTACATTGGAACACGAAATATTACACAATAAATACGAATATAAACAAGTAAAATTGCACATTGTGTGTCACAGCAGTGACACATTAAATAGTCTTATGGCTGTGGGGAGGAATGAGCGACGGTCGCCTCCTTCCTGCACTGTGGGTGAAACAGTCTAGTGCTGAAGGAGCTGCTCAGAGCCTCCACAGTGTGGTGCAGGGGGTGGGAGGGGTTATTATCCATGATGGATGTTAGTTTGGCCAACATCCTTCTGTCCGCCACCTCCTCGATGGAGTCCAATGGGCACCCCACGGCAGAGCCAGCTTTCTTAACCAGCTTGTTAAGTCTCTTCCTGTCTCTGTCCGTGCTGCTCCCAGCCCAGTACACAACACCATAAGAGGACTGCTGAGGCCACCGCAGTGTCGTAAAATGTCCATAACAGCTCCCTGCACACACCAAAGGACCTCAGTCTCCTCAGCAGGTGGAGGCGACTCTGGCCCTTTCTGTACAGAGAGTCTGTGTTGTTCGTCCAGTCCAGTTTTTTGTTTAGGTGGACACCCAGGTATTTAAAGGTGTCCACAACTTCAATGTCTGAGCCCTGGATGCTCACCGGTGTGTGCACTGGTACTTTCTCCAGTCTAAGGCTCAGGTTGAATAGTGACAGAACAACCTCGCAGAGCTGGTCTGCACACTCCCTGAGGAGCCTGGAGCTGATGTTGTCAGGGCCTGTGGCCTTCCTGGCCTTAGTCTTCCTTAACTCTCTCCTAACCTGGTCCACAGTGAGGCAGAGGGGGGTGGGCGGTGACTGGTCTGGAGCTGTGGGTTGTTGGGAGCTCTCTGTGACAGTGGGAGGAGGGGCAGAGTGGTCTGCATGGAGATGAGGTGTAAAAAACTGCAGCTGGGAGGAGACGACTGGACTGGAGCGGTGTGAAGAGGGGGCCGTGTGAGTGGGGGCTGTGGACTGGGCAGAATCAAATCTGTTAAAGAACAGGTTTAATTAATTTACTCAGGTCTGGTCACCCGTGGCCTGTCGACCATCCCCACCCTCGCCGTACCCTGAGATGTGTTTCAGTCCTCTCCACACCTCACGGACGTTGTTCTGCTCCAGACGATGCTCCAGTTTCTTCCTGTAGCTGTCCTTGCAACTCCTGATTTTGAATTTTAATTCCCACTGCACTCTGCCCAGCTCCTCCGTGTCCCCAGAGAGAAAGGCCCTCGTCTTTTCATTCAGCAGGGCCTTCAGCTCAGGGCTCACCCAGGGCTTGTTGTTGGGAAAACACCGCACTGTCTTGGATGGCACTTTGTTTTCCACACAGAGGTTTATATAGTCCGTGATACAGTCTGTGAGACTGTCAATGTCCTCCCCGTGTGGACTGCAGAGAATGTCCCAGTCCGTGATGTTAAAACACTCCTTCAGCTGTTCACTTGCCTCCTCTGTCCAGATCTTCATTGTTTTAACCTGTGGTGACTGTTTTTTCACCACCGGACTGTAAGCAGGAGACAGGGACACGAGATTATGGTCGGAGCGGCTCAGAGGGGGAGGGGGTTGGAGGTATATGCATTCTTTGTGTTAGCATATAGCAGGTCCAGACTTTTATTGTCTCTTGTGTGGCAGTTTACGTACTGGGTGAAGTTGGGGAGGGTGGCGGAGAGGGGGAGGCAGGCATGATTAAAGCCCCCAGAGATGAGGATCAGGGCCTGTGGGTGCTGGGTCTGCAGCTGCAACACAGTGCTGTGCACGCGCTCACACGCGGCAGCGCCGTCAGCCAATGGAGGAACGTGGTCTTTTCTCTCTCCACTTTCCTCTCAGCCCAACCGGTCAAGGCAGATGGCCGTCCACCCTGAGCCTGGTTCTGCTGGAGGTTTCTTCCGTTAAAGGGAGTTTTTCCTCTCCACTGTTGCCTATAGCTGCTCAAGGGGGATTTGTTGGGTTTTCTTTAAATGTTTGTATAGTCTTGACTTTATTATGTAAAGTGCCTTGAGATGACCTTGGTGTAAATTGGCGCTATATAAATAAAGTTGAATTGAAAAATTTAACCTAAATGTGTTGTCGTTAAGCTGACTTGATCAAGTGATCCTACCAGTAATTACTATTCAAAGACTTAAGTTTGACTCCAGCATGTATGTACAGTGCACAGTTTCTATCCAAAAGGAAAAATGAGGCTTATAGGCTGGGGGTGTGTCACTGTTTAGGTGACCACATCAATCTAATGCTGTTCAGTTGAAATCACATGCATAATTTTTGATATCCAAAGAGACGCTAGTTTTTAGTGGGAATCACTGTAGCCTGTCAGCATTTGTTAATATTCATTATGCTGTAGATATTTTAATAACAACTTTACTGCAGCAGGTCAACTGGTGAATAATGACTGTGTCATAATCAGTAATATTACCCAAACCTGCAGCGTTAATACAAGATAAAGGATGTGGAATTCCTGTCAAGCTAAGTAAAGTGTTGAACATTCAAACCAATGCTATGTAAAATGTCTAAAGGTGGCATCATGTCATCAAGATAGGTCCTAAAGTGGGGATGTAATGATCCAAAAACAACTCTTTCTTTAATGTTGAGTCTGCAAAAAGAAGACAAGCTAATGATCAAAGTAAGTCTCATATCAGCAGATTGAAATATTTTACTTGATGTTTTTGATCTAATAATTTAGTACATTGCAGGAAGAAATATCTGTTTTTCTGACACAGGACAGACTGAAAATATAGAGCAGTGAATGTTTGCATATACAAGTCTTTTTGGGCAATGCACTGAAACTACGATTGTATCAATATAGTACATATGTACATTCATAGTTTGATTCCTGGTCGATCAGGAGATCACATTTCAGTCACTGCATGTTGGTCTCACAGGAGCCTGCCTGCAGTATCTGAAGAGAGAAAATGAGTCTGATAGATTTTTTAAACCAGGGGTAGAAAAAGGCATAAATCACAGGGTTTATACAGGGGTTAATATACAAGAGAAATAAAAAAAATGTTTCAGATAAGTCACCAGCAGAGGTAAAGGAAATAAAAAAATTTGGGCAGAAACACATTAAGAACACAACTACAACAATACCCAGAGTCCTGGCTGCTTTCAGTTCAGATTTCTTAGTCATTACAGTCCCTGAATGCTGGAGTTTGACGGCTGCAACATGAGAACGCATGGCACGAGCCTGAGAAACAGCCGTCAGAAACACTCTCATATACAGAATTATCATCACAGTGATTGGAGCAATAGAGGACACAACTGCATCAAACATTGCTAAATTGTTGTCAACAAGTAACACACACTGTCCATAACAGGATTTGTCTATTGAAATGTCTTTTAGCATCACACCATTGTAGACAATAGTACAGGTCCAACACATACAAACACACATCTGAACTCTTCTCACAGTGACTCTGGTGGGGTAATGCAGAGGGTCACAAATAGCCACATAGCGGTCGACTGATACAAGTATCAAGTTTCCTAATGAGGCGCCGAGAATAATTGAGTACACGTTACCATATAGAGAACACACGAGGTCACTGAAGAACCAACAGGTTATTTGTTTGTTAACTGTTAACGGTGTCAAGACCCCCAAGAGAAAATCTGACACAGCCAGAGAGAGGATGATGAGGTTGGTGGGTGTGTGCAGCTGCCTGCAGGGAGATAAAGACATGTAATATCAGACATTCATGTAAAGTGATATGCCTTACATGTGGCACATCTGGACATTTAACATTCAAAAACATTGTCAGCAAAGCAGAAAATATGTCAAGATGTGAAATTATAAACACACTAACTCTAAAAATTTCTAGTAAATCAGACTGTTCACACGTATAAAAATAATCCATTGTAAGTTTTACTGAGTTTATCTTTGCCTGAAGTGGGAGACTGAGATGATGACAAGTAGGTTGAGAGACACAGTGAACACAGAGATGAATAACATCAAATACAGCAGGACAGCCTTAGACTGATTGATCTTTGGTTTCCTGCAGGAAGCATTGAAGAGTTGTGGAAAGCAGAGGTCCTCCATCCCCAGTGAGAGTATGAGGAGAAGCTGCAGCCCTGGCAGCTTCTGACTCAAACTGTCAGACAACTGGTGTTTTAGTTTCTGGCTTAACCTTCATCCCTCCCCCTCTCTCTCTCTCTCTCTCTCTCTCTCCCTCTCTGTCTCTCTTTGTTTTTTTTTCGTAATTACATCCTCCTCCTATTCAGCACTTTCTCTTTTTCTCTATTTACTTTTGCTTTTCTACTTTTCCCCCTTTACGCACAGTTCGATGGTATTATACATTCCTCTGCCTGTTTGTTGTTCTTGTTGTTAACACAACACAGTGATAGATTCCATAAGAATTATGATCAAATTAACTATGTTGCACCTTAAACGAAGACTCAAAGAAAACAAAGTTGATGCCAAAGAGATTAAACTTGGCCCAAGTAATTGTTTTAATCCATTAGTTTATCCTAATGGCAATCTAGCCACAGGGGTTGCAAGCCGGTAACTTCTGTGCCGGTCCCAAGCCCGGATAAATAGAGAGGGTTGCGTCAGGAAGGGCATCCGGCGTAAAACTTGTCAAGTACAACCATGCGAGTCATCCATACCACTTTCATACCGGATCGGTCGAGGCCCGGGTTAACAATGACCGCCACCGGTGCTGTTAACCTACAGGGTGCCGGTGCAAATTGGACTACTGTTGGTCGAAGAAGGAGAGGAGGCAGAAGGGTTCGCAGTCAGAGAGAGAAGAGGAAAGGCAGGAGCTTAGATCTGAGGATAGGGACTCTTAACGTTGGCACAATGACAGGGAAAGGTAGAGAGCTGGCAGACATGATGGAGAGAAGGAAGGTAGATGTACTGTGTGTGCAGGAGACGAGGTGGAAGGTTAGCAAAGCACGTAGTATTGGAGGAGGATACAAACTGTTCTACCATGGTGTGGATAGGAAGAGAAACGGAGTAGGAGTAATCCTGAAGAGGGAGTTTGTGAACAGTGTTCTAGAGGTGAAAAGAGTCTCAGACAGGGTGATGAGCCTAAAGCTAGAAATCGAGGGGTGATGGTGAACGTAGTCAGTGGGTATGATCCACAAGTTGGCTGTATGTTAGAAGAGAAGGAGAGATTCTGGAGTGAGAGAGACTAGTTGTTGGAGCAGACTTCAATGGGCATGTGGGCGGGAAATAGCAGAGATTAGAAAGGATGAGGTGAGGAAGGCTCTGAAAAAGATGAAGAGCGGAAAGGCTGTTGGTCCTGATGACGTACCTGTGGAGGTGTGGAAGTGTTTAGGAGAGACAGCAGTGAAGTTTCTGACAGGTCTGTTTAACAGGATTTTAGAGAGTGAGAAGATGCCTGAGGAATGGAGGAGAAGCGTTCTGGTACCGATCTTTAAGAACAAGGGTGACACGCAGAACTGCAGCAACTACAGAGGGATAAAGCTGATGAGCCACACAATGAAGCTCTAGGAAAGAGTAGTTGAAGCCAGGCTTAGGAAGGAGGTGGAGATTTGTGAGCAGCAGTATGGTTTCATGCCCCGTAAGAGCACCACTGATGCCATTTTCGCTTTGAGGTTGTTGACGGAAAAGTACAGAGATGGTCAGAAGGAGCTGCATTGTGTTTTTGTGGATTTAAAGAAGGCGTGTGACAGGGTGCCGAGGGAGGAGCTGTGGTACTGTATGAGGATGTCGGGAGTGGCAGAGAAGTACGTCTGAGTAGTCCAGGACATGTATGAGAGGAGCATGACGGTGGTGAGATGTGCTGTAGGTCAGACAGAGGAGTTCAAGGTGGAGGTGGGACTACAACAAGGATCGGCTTTGACTCCCTTCTTGTTTGCTATGCTGATGGACAGGTCGACAGATGAGGTCAGAAAGAAATGTCCCTGGACAATGATGTTTGCAGATGACATTGTGATTTGCAGTGAGAGTAGAGAGCAGGTGGAGGAACAGCTGGAGAGGTGGAGGTTTGCTATGGAAAGAAGAGGCATGAAAGTCAGTCGTAGTAAGACAGAATACATGTGTGTAAACGAGAGGGAGCGAAGTAGAAGCGTGAGGTTACAGGGGGCTGAGGTGAAGAAGGTGCAGGAGTTCAAGTACTTGGGGTCAACAGTTCAGTGTGATGGGGAGTGTGGAAAAGAGGTGAAGAGGCGAGTGCAGGCGGGTTGGAGTGGGTGAAGGAAATTGTCAGGAGTGTTGTGTGACAGAAGAGTGTCAGCAAGACTCAAAGGAAAGGTGTACAGGACTGTGGTGAGACCAGCTCTGCTCTATGGGTTAGAGACAGTAGCAGTGAGAAAGAGACAAGAGGCAGACATGGAAGCAGCAGAGGTGAAGATGTTGAGGTTCTCCTTAGGAGTCACAAGGTTGGACAGAATAAGGAACGAGCACATCAGAGGGACAGCGCACGTTGCCTGTGTTAGTAACAAAGTCAGAGAGGCCAGATTGAGATGGTTTGGACATGTGCAGAGGAGGGATGGTGAATATATTTGTAGAAGGATGTTGGAGATGGAGCTGCCAGGCAAGAGGGCGAGAGGACGACCAAAGAGGAGATATATGGATGTTCTAACACAGGACATGAGGTTAGCTGGTGTCAGAGTAGAAGATGCCCAGGACAGCGTGAGGTGGAAACGGATGATTCGCTGTGGCGACCCCTGATGGGAAAAGCCGAAAGAGTAGTAGTAGTTTATCCTAATGACAATTAGCTGCGCCTCTCTAGACACATGACACAACATCTTAATCTCTGAGGTATCACTGCAATCAGAGGTGTAAAGAAAAACAAGGATAAACATGGTGTAACCACCACAAATTAACATGTGATACACTCACTGATATGAATGTGTGTGTTTCTGTGTCTATTAATGAGTAGATTTCTCTTGTGACCTTTGGCATTTATGTTTGTTTGAAGTCCAAAGAATTTAGCAGAAAACAATATGCAGGCTTAGTATTTCTTTTAACTAATAACCACATCTGTACAATTACACACATTTCATAGTGAGAGTTGAGTTTGAACATGTTTCACAGTCTTGGTTGGCATCAGTCATCACACCTGTGCCACATCATCTTTTATACATTTTTATCGGATTCTATGGTATTTTATTATGTTTATGGTATTCTTTCATGTTGTTTTTATCTCTGTTTTCATTTTTCTTTTATTCTGTACACTGACCTTGGGTGACTGTGGCACAGTTGGTGGCGCGGTTGTCCACCAATTCTACAGTTGTTGGTTCGATCCCTGGCTCCTCTTGTCACATGTGTCCAAAGTGTCCTTGAGCAAGACACTGAACCCGCCTTAGTTGCTCCCGGCGAGTGTCGGCCATCGGTGTATGAATGTTTGAGAGTGTGAATGGGTAGATAAGAAGCCGTGTAAAGCGCTTTGAGTACCAACAGGTAGAAAAGCGCTATATAGGTGCAGACCATTTAGCCCATTTATCTTGAGTGTCATGAAAGACGTCTATAAATAAAATGTATTATTACTAAAGTTATTATTCATTCATGTTTATAAGGACAGCTTTTGGTTATGTCATTTGTTAGTTCTGCTTTTGCCATTCCTGTCTATTCCCCGAACACCAACCTTTGTTAGTCTCGGTATGTTTAGCAATTTAGCACCTTTTAGTTTGTCTTAGTTTATTAGTTTATTAGTCCTGTGTCTTGTTTGTGACTCTGATTGAATATATTTTCATTAAAATTTCTCCTGTTGGTGTAGTGAGCTTTTTGTTTTTTTTATTATTCTCCTCCTACCGTTTGAACTGAGTGTAGCATCCAGACCAGCGTGGAGGTAACCTCCACATTGCCAGCATTCCTCCCTTTTGAAACAATTCACCATTTACTCCCACCCCTTATGCACACTTTGTATACACCCGCCAAGGTACAGAGACATATGATCTACTACTACTACTCTTTCGGCTTTTCCTATAAGGGGTTGCCACAGCGATTCATCCGTTTCCAATTCACTCTATCCTGGGCATCTTCCTCTCTGACACCAGCTAACCTCATGTCCTCTGTTAGAACGTCCATATATCTCCTCTTTGGTCGTCCTCTCGCCCTCTTGCCTGGCAGCTTCATCTCCAACATCCTTCTACCAATATATTCACTATCCCTCCCATGTACATGTCCAAACCATCTCAGTCTGGCCTGTCTGACTTTGTTGCTAACACAGGCAACGTGCACCGTCCCTGATGAACTCGTTCCTAATTCTGTCCAACCTTGTCACTCCTAAGGAGAACCTCAACATCTTCATCTCTGCTGCTTCCATCTCTGCCTCTTGTCTCTTTCTCACTGCTACTGTCTCTAATACAAAGAGCAGAGCTGGTCTCACCACTGTCCTGTACACCTTTCCTTTGAGTCTTGCTGACACTCTTCTGTCACACAACATTCCTGACACGTTCCTTCACCCACTCCAACCCGCCTGCACTCGCCTCTTCACCTCTTTTCCACACTCCCCATCACACTGAACTGTTGACCCCAAGTACTTAAACTCCTGCACCTTCTTCACCTCAGCCCCCTGTAACCTCACGCTTCTACTTCGCTCCCTCTCGTTTAGACACATGTATTCTGTCTTACTACGACTGACTTTCATGCCTCTTCTTTCCAGAGCAAACTTCCACCTCTCCAGCTGTTCCTCCACCTGCTCTCTACTCTCACTGCAAATCACAATGTCATCTGCAAACGTCATTGTCCAGAGAGATTTCTGTCTGACCTCATCTGTCAACCTGTCCATCAGCATAGCAAACAAGAAGGGACTCAGAGCTGATCCTTGGTGTAGTCCCACCTCCACCTTGAACTCCTCTGTCTGACCTACGGCACATCTCACCACCGTCATGCTCCTCTCATACATGTCCTGAACTACTCTGACGTACTTCTCTGCCACTCCCGACATCCTCATACAGTACCACAGCTCCTCCCTCGGCACCCTGTCATACGCCTTGTCTAAATCCACAAAGACACAATGCATCTCCTTTTGACCATCTCTGTACTTTTCCATCAACAACCTCAAAGCGAAAATGGCATCAGTGGTGCTCTTACGGGGCGTGAAACCATACTGCTGCTCACAAATCTCCACCTCCTTCCTAAGCCTGGCCTCCACTACTCTTTCCCACAGCTTCATTGTGTGGCTCATCAGCTTTATCCCTCTGTAGTTGCTGCAGTTCTGCGTGTCACCCTTGTTCTTAAAGATCGGTACCAGAACGCTTCTCCTCCATTCCTCAGGCATCTTCTCACTCTCTAAAATTCTGTTAAACAGACTTGTCAGAAACTTCACTGCTGTCTCTCCTAGACACTTTCACACCTCCACAGGTACGTCATCAGGACCAACAGCCTTTCCGCTCTTCATCCTTTTCAGAGCCTTCCTCACCTCATCCTTTCTAATCTCTGCTATTTCCTGCTTCACAACATCCACATCTTCCTCCCTTCTTACCCTGTCATATTCCTCATTCATCAGCTCCTCAAAATACTCCTTCCATCTTCTCCGCACACTCTCCTGGCTTGTTAGCACCTTTCCATCTCTGTCTTTAATCACCCTTATCTGTTGCACATCTTTCCCATCTCTATCTCTCTGTCTGTCTATCCTGTACAAGTCCTTCTCTCCTTCCTTCGTGTTTAACCTGTCATACAGCTCATCGTAAGCTTTCTGTTTGGCCTTTGCCACCTCCCTCTTCACTCTGCGCTGCGCTTCCTTGTACTCCTGTCTACTTTCCTCAGTCCTTTCTACATCCCACTTCCTTTTAGCTAACCTCTTCCTCTGGATGCAGTCCTGTACTTCCTCATTCCACCACCAAGTGTCTTTTTCTTCTTTCCTCCTTCCAGATGACATACCAAGCACCTTCCTCCCTGTTTCCCTAATTACCTCTGCTGTAGTTTCTCAGTCATCTGGAAGCTCTTCCTGACCACCCAAAGCCTGTCTAAACTTCTGCCTGAATTCCTCACAAGTTTCTTCATCCCTTCTTCATCATCAACAGCACCGGTGGCAGTCATTGTTAACCCGGGCCTCGACCGATCCAGTATGAAAGTAGTATGGATGACTCGCATGGTTTTACTTGGCAAGTTTTACACCGGATGCCCTTCCTGACGCCACCCTCTCTATTTATCTGGGCTTGGGACCGGCACAGAAGTTACTGGCTTGCAACCCCTGTGGCTAGATTTACAGAGACATATGATATATGTCATATATAACATATGCTGTGTTTACATTATCTCAACATTATGATTTGTTTTATGTTTGTCTTCATGTTACTAGATATTATACAAAGCCAATTTGCCATGTGATAATCCTTTCATTTGCATATGTTCATCAGAACCTGCATTACCTGTAATGAACCTGTAATGTTTCATATTTCATAGTTGAGAAGTTGCAATACAATATTTTAATCAGTTATTATGTGAAAACATTTGGGCAAGTAATACCTAGTTAGGATTAAATTTTAACAAAGGCCCAGCGAACCATGACGCATGGCCGGACAAGCTACGCCGCTAGCGAGATGACGACCCTCGTTTTTAGTAGCGTATCTGCTACTGTACATTAACAAATGATTGAAAAGAGCTGGTTCTTCGTTCGTCTTTCTTGAAACTGGAAAAGAATTCATGACAAAAAGACTGATTTGGGTTTATTAAAGTCAAATCCTATTTTTTTTACTCTGTCTTTTGGTGTTTAACCAAAGTATATGACTTTTGGACCATTGGTGGCCCCTAATTAACTAATATTTGAACCGGTGCTCCACTCCGAGGATAATTAATGCAATGTAAACAGTGAACAAAAAAGGAGCCAGAGCGGTCCCCTGCTGGGCCACTGTGTTGCAGGCAACCATGTCAGACTCACAGTCTCAAGCCCTGACATACTGTAATTGGTTTGAGAGGTAGTCCAGTATCCAGGTAGAAAGATGTTGGTCCACCCTCATGTGTACCAACTTATCCCTCAGGTTGGATGGTGTTAAAAGCACTGGAGAAGTTTAAAAACATGACTCTCACAGTGCTTCTATCCTTATCAAGGTGTGAAAGAGCTCTATTCAGGAGGGAGATGACAGCATCTTTAAATGCAATGCCTCGCTAGCGGGCAAACTGAAGAGTGTCCACTGACTCTCTCACCAAAGGTTAGAGATAAGTAAGCACCAGCCTCTCCATTGTCTTTTTCAGATGTGAGGTCAGCGCCACCTGTCTGTAGTGTTTGGAGTCATTTGGGTAAGATATCTTTAGTACCAGCACCAAGGATGTCTTCCACAGCTGTGGCACCTTCCCTAGCTTCAGGCTCAGACCAAACATGTACAGCAGTATGCTGCACAGTTCGTCTGCACTTTTTAAGCAGCCTTAAGTCATTCACCCACTCCTGATCGCAGTAATGCTTTTGAGCCCCCTCCACATTCTGCTGTCATTGTTCTGTTGCAGCTGGTGCTCTGTCTTTCTCCTGTAACATGTTTTTGGAACTGCAATTGTTGGAATAAGTTTATCACTAGGTGAGCTACAGGCACACCTATGTTCAGCATTATATTTGATTATATTTTATACCACGTCATTTACATGTATTACTGTAACTTTACAGTAACTTTAAATACTTTACTGTAACTTTAAATGAAAATTTAAAGCGTAGTGACAATCAACAAACTAGTCTTTAGTGACATGTATTGTCATACAGTCAAAGTCACACAACATATTTTCAGTTTATAAACAGATGTACATTTAATTGATATGAATATAGTTTCTTCAGTAATTAAATATCTGGGGATGTGAAGCACAGACATTTATGCTGGGGGATAAGGGGGGTGCCAACTACTTTGCTTTACGCTGGCATTTGTAATTAATTGTATATATCCTTAGAACAGAAATAATTCTAGTATTGGTTTCCTTGTATCAGGCAAAATATTTTAATTCAAATCACCACAAATAATAATTCACTATAATCTCCACAGCAAGTAAGAAGCTTTCCATGTTAGAGAGAAAATATTTCATGCAGTAGTCTGGGGGTCTGTAAACAGCTGCAATGAGAGACTTTAGAGGGGCTTCTATCTGCCAAACAACAGAGTCTAAATCTGTTACATTGTGTATGTATTGCTTTTCTCTAACGTAAAGATTTTTTTTACTCCACCACCATGTCTGGTTGTTATGTGAGGGACATTTGTATAGGACAAGTGTCTACTGCGATGAAATAATGAGGTCCTGGTCTTGATGGACCGGAGCCTCTTGCCAGATGGGAGGTACAGAAAGAGATTGTGTCCGGGATGAGAAGGGTTGGCCGCGATCCTGGCTGCAGACTTATAGCTCTTGGAGAGATGGGAGGTTGCAGCCGATCACTTTCTCGGCAGAGTGGATGACACGTTGCAGCTTGGCCTTGTCCTTCGCCATGGCTTCAGCGAACAAGACTGTGATTGCAGATGTGAGACTAGATTAATTGATGGCAGTGTAAACGTTTACCAGTGTGAGGGTTATGTTCTGTAGGACCCCAAAAAAAGAGAGCAGAACGATGGAGACTACTAAAGGTTTATTTCAGGAAACAGATTAAAAAGCAAGAACATGGAAATGGAAACTCAGTAGTCCAATAGGTCAAAACAAATGACCAGCTTGCTCTAACTAACACATTTTCCCAAATTCCAGAAATCCAGTTCACTAATAGAATGTCCAAAGAATTCAATCCCACAGTATCTCGGGTCCAGGCATAATATTCACTTCGAGATCCAGGTCTACAATATGTAGGTGTCTAGTCAAACAGTCAAAAACTCCTTCACAAAAGTAACAGTCCAAATCCAAAAAGGGGAATTTACAGAGAAAATTATGTATAGGAGAGGTCTGAGTCCTTCAGGATGAGCAACAGAATCCTAACAGACAGTGACTTCAATGGGCTGGCAGGCAGGACAGGATAGGCAAAACAAACAAACTGGTCTAGCAAAAGCAGGCAAAAATAGGCAAAATATGGCTTGAGTCAGGAGCATACTAGCACAAGACAATCTGTCAGGGGACTGAACAGGGAGCTGAGTATATATAGACAGAGAAAGAAGTCAAAACAATTTGGGCCAATGACGAGTAGAAAAGTTACGCAAATGCGATGGAGAAGGAAACTGAATCTAGGGATCTTCAAAATAAAAGCGGGACACAGGAAGTAAAGCTGGACATCCTAAAACACCAGCATCTTTTCAAGGAGGTGGAACTTCTTAAGCTGCTAAAGAAGTACAGCCTCTGCTGAGTCTTCTTCTTGAGGGAGCTGATGTTCTGCTCCCACTTGAAGCCCTGGGTGATGGTGATGCCCAGGAAGTGAGAAAACTCCACAGAGTTCACTGGAGTGCCACAGAGGATGACGGGGGGAGTGGGGCTGGGTCCTTTCTAAAATCCACTATCATCTCCACTTGAGAGCACTGAGCTCCAGGTGGTTTGTTCTGCACCATGACACCAGACGGTCCATTTCACTCCCGTAGGCCTCATGATGAGGTTGGTGTCATCTGCAAACTTCAGGAGTTTGACAGCCTGACGTCCAGATGTGTCGCTGTTGGTTTACAGGGAGTTACTCTCCCTGTAGAGGAGGAGGAGAGGGGACTCAGCTTTGGGGGGATCCAGTGCTGATGGTTTGTGAGTCTGAATCACCATTTCCCAGCCTTACGACCTGCCGTCTGTCTGTCAGGAAGTCCGTAATCCACCTGCACATAGACTCGGGCACGTTCAGCTGGGATAACTTGTCTCTGAGCAAAGCTGGGAATACTAATGACGTTTTGACAAAGGTGAAATGCTGACTGAGATATCCATATTATTGTTCTATTAGGCAAATTCCTATGGAGGTTAAAATGTTTAAAGCAACATGTTAGGATGTGTGTAATGGTTAATCTCTCATTTTAACATACACTTGAGAGTTCTGATTAGATGAATAGATGAAATCCAATAATTATTCCATGGTAAGTTAGCTTTGTCCAATACCTATTAAGACATAGTAAGAACACAAAACAACAATTATGAATTCAATCATGCATTAATCTGGACATAATTAACAAATCATAGCGTTGAATTCATATAACGTGACGTGACCACGTCTATGTACCTTAGCGGGTGTATACAAGGTGTGCATGAATGTGTAACATGGATGTGTAATGTACAGAACTGACAGAAGAATATGACATCATATTATACATTTTTTACGGTAAAACTAAGGCAAGTGTGGTATAAAGTGTCATATAAGGACCGCTTAGGGTGCACTTATAACTTCCACCAAAGGACGGCAATAAGGTGTCATGTTACTCTTTCTCTCGTCACTTCTGAATTAACCCCTTTGTATTATAACTGTCATTTCTCGTCGTATAAAGGACAATGTTGTAGCAAATTCTGCTGAATTTGCTTATGAACACATTGGCGTGAGTTTTATGAAGTTTGACAGCCGATTTGTCCCTGTTTGTGTGATGGTTTGCCAAATATCAACCACACAATTTATGGCACAATTGATGCTAATGGAATGAGTGTCAAACCATGACCTGAAATCAGATGTGGTTTGTTTGTTTGTTTTACTCACAGTTCTCTGGAAAGTAGAGCACAAGGTGTTTGGTGTTATCTGGTCTGGGGGAGGGTTAGTGGTGGATTGTTTTAGAAAGAAATAAAGTTTATTGCAGGTTCCATCTACCTTCTCCTGTTGTGAAGATGGATGTTAAACTCCAAACTCTGTCTCTGGATGCTACAGTGTGTGTATATAAACACACACACACACACACGTTTGAACATGTATGTATGTATGTGTGTGTGTATATATGTGTGTGTGTGTATATATATATATGTGTATGTGTATATATATATGTGTATGCAGCGCATATATTTTTCTTTTATTCATTTCATTATTTTCAATTCAGGTTGGATTTTTTTTGTGCACAGTGCAGATTTTATGTGTGCATGAATCTTGTCAGTAGTGCACAATTGCACACATGCGCAGCTTAGAGAGAACAGTGGCTGCATATATCCCCCTTCTGATATAGACACCAGACGTCTCAGTAGAAATAAGAGGAATTTGGTCTTGCCTTTGAGCTGCCGCAGGTCAGTCTGCTAAGTTAGGCTTCAATCGGTACTGGTCCTTTTGTGTAGTAGGAAGAGCAACTTGGTTTTAGTAGCGGATGCACTACTAAAGCCGAGGGTTGTCGTCACACTAGCAGTGTAGGTTGTTCAGTCCAAGTGATGCGTTGTGGCAGGCGTTGTAGTCCTGGGTCTGCTGGATGTCTTAATAAGCGCTGCATCTTGTGGACGGAAAAAGAGGCCGTGTGGAGGACATGATGTCAAATTGAAATATTTTAACAAAAATAGTTACTACAAAATGACTATTGAATAAAAATCTTGGGGCTCAATTTAGAGTAATTTGGAATGGCTTTGTAATTCAAAAAACAAAGATCTGATGTTTGCTTGGAATTCAAGTCATGAATTACAAAGATAAGAATGGAGAGAAAAAAACGTAGAACGTACCACGTTATAAAAGTAATTTGAAAAATTACAGACGACAGAATTAACAGACAAAGGAGCACGTGGCATGCTTAAGCCTGGCAATTTGCCAGTGCAAAGCTACTGGTCCTAACAACATGCCCAATGTGTTTTGGTTGTTTTTGTTGCTCTTTTATTATCTCTCTCCACTTTTCACTCATCCCCAACCGCTCAAGGTGGACGGCCGCCCACCCTGAGCCTGGTTCTGCTGGAGGTTTCTTCTGTTAAAGGGAGCTTTTCCTTTCCACTGTTGCCTATAGCTGCTCAAGGGGGATTCGTTGGGTTTTCTCTACATGTTTGTATAGTGTTAACTTTATTATGTAAAGTGCCTTTAAAGGATGCTGAGAACTGGCGCTATATAAAGTTGAGTTGAAATGAATACAACTTCTCTAGTATTCAAATTACCATAGAGGTCAAAAATGCTTAAACTACGTGATCGGATGTGGGTAATTGTTAATGTTTCTAATTAACATACATGTCAATATGAAACATTACATGTTCATTACAGGTAATACAGGTTGCAGATGCAAATCAAAGATTATCACATGGCAAATTGGCTTTATCTAATATCTAATAACATGAAGTTACAACACACAAACTACAATTAGGAAATCATTCATGAAATAATGCGGACATAGACGAATCATAATGCTGAGTTAATGTAAACACAGCGCGATCATATGTCTATGTACCTTGGCAGGTATATACAAGGTGTGCATGAGTATGTAACAGTTATGTGAGATGTACAGAATTAACAGAAGAATATGACATTGTTATTTTTACTTTCAGACAACAACATTAACACGATTAATTTCTCAATGAATTAATACCGTCTGGGGTGCACTTACAAATTCCACCAAAGGATAGCAGTGTTGCACCAAGTTACTCTCTCTTCTCTCTATTAATTATTTTTTTCAACGTATACCTTAGGAGTTATTCCACGTAAAGAATATCATGTTGTATGTACTTTCAGTAAATTGTGTAATGAACACGGTGGTGTCCATCTTATGAAGTTTGACAGCTGAAAAAGGAAAGATTTTCTTTCCCAGGAGAACTTGCATTTCAAACTTTATGGCTGTCCTGTAAATTCCTTCTTGGGGCGGCCGGCAGAGTCTTAATAAGAGCAACTAAATTAGGAGACAGTTTTTGAGTCTGGTAAGTTATAATAATATAAGAATAGCATGAGTTTCAACCAAAGATGTGCATCCTGCCATTGATGTGGGTCTGAATTCCTGAATGCTGATGTGGTCTGCATGCTTTGAATCATATAGCGGAGAAAAAGGTCTTCTGGTGTTATCTGGTTCTGGGGGCGGGGGTTAATGGTCAATTGTTTCAGAAAGGAGAAATGCTGGCAATGTGGAGGTTACCTGCACGCTGGTCTGGATGCTACACTCACTAAAAACAGTAGGAGGAGAATAATATAAAAAACAAAAAGCTCACTATACCAACAGGAGAAATGCTAACGAAAATACATTCAATTAGAGTCATAAACAAGACACAGGACAAACTAATAAACTAAGACAAACTAAAAAGTGCTAAATTGCTAAACATACAGAGACTAACAAAGGTTGGTGGTCGGGGAATAGACAGAAATGGGAAATGCAGAACTCAGTAAAAGGAAGACCCACTAACAAATAACATAACCAAAAGCTTGTCCTTGTCCTTCATAAACATGTATGAAAAAAATATTCATACATTTTATTTATAGACGCCTTTCATGACACTCAAGGTCGCTGTACAGAACAAAATACAACATAAAATAGAGATAAAATCACAAATAAAATAAATAAAATATCATAGAACGATAAAAACTTATAAAGGATGATGTGGAACAGGTGCGATGACTGATGCCAACCAAGACTGTGAAACAGGTTCAAACTAAACTCTGTCAATCCCACTTAAAAATGTGTGTAATTGCACAGTTGTGGTTCTTAGTTACAAGAAATAATGAGACTCCATATTGTTTTCTGCAACATTCTTTGGACTTCAAACAAACATAAATGCCAAAGGTCACAAGGGAAATCACGTCATTAACAGACACAGAAACACACACATTCATATCAGTGAGTGTTAATTTGTGGTGGCTATGCCGTGTTTATCCTTGTTTTTCTTCACACCTCTGATTGCAGTGATACCTCAGAGATTAAGATGTTGTGTCATGTGTTTAGAGAGGTGCAGCTAATTGCCATTAGTAGAAACTAATGGATCAAAAACAATTACTTGGGTCAAGTTTAATCTCTTTGGCATCAACTTTGTTTTCTGTGAGTCTTTGTTTATGCTGCAACACAGTTAATTTCATCATAATTCTTTTTGAAATATGCAATCTTTGTCCCATTGTAGGACAAAGTTTGATTGTGATCAAAAACTTTTTTCTATTTTACATCTAAAGATATATCAATAGTATGTTTTCCTAAATATGAAAAAGTTACTGTATGCTTTAGGGATACAATATATCAACATGTCATGTACTGTATATTACATGAGCTTATGTAGGACAACTTGAAGGGCTGATTGATATGTAGGCAACTAGGCATCCAGTCATTTACAGTAAACTCATACTGTTCTCTAAGTTGTTAAACAGCTGAGCATTAACAGGCTGGACAGATGTCACATTGTTTTGTTAGCAAACCCCAGCAATGTTATGCTTGGAGCTTATCATCCATAAGATGAGCAATATTTGGGGCAGGTGTAGACCAGTGGTTAAGGCAGTTGCTCCTGCCTGTTTGTTTTGCCATTATTATAAAGGGTCAACATAAGCAGCACTTAGCATCATTAGCGTGTCTTTACTCTACATTGGCCACACCGCTATGTTAAGCTGAAACACCAGTGTCAGCGCATATATTTTTCTTTTATTCATTTCATTATTTTCAATTCAGGTTGGATTTTTTTTGTGCACAGTGCGGATTTTATGTGTGCATGAACCGTGTCAGTAGTGCACAATTGCACACATGCGCAGCTTAGAGAGAACAGTGGCTGCATATATCCCTCTTCTGATATAGACACCAGACGTCTCAGTAGAAATAAGAGGAATTTGGTCTTGCCTTTGAGCTGCCGCAGGTCAGTCTGCTAAGTTAGGCTTCAATCGGTACTGGTCCTTTTGTGTAGTAGGAAGAGCAACTTGGTTTTAGTAGCGGATGCACTACTAAAGCCGAGGGTTGTCGTCACACTAGCAGTGTAGGTTGTTCAGTCCAAGTGATGCGTTGTGGCAGGCGTTGTAGTCCAGTTGTCCACGGTCAGCGGTTTGATCCCCAGTCCCTCCTTGCTGGGTGTTGAAGTGTCTTTGGGCAAGACACTGAACCCCAAGTTGCTCCTGGTGGGTCAGGTGAGCATGGGAGCCATCTCTATCAGTATGTCTGTGTGAATGAGAAGCTACATTGCAAAGTGCTTTGGATAAAAGTACTAAATAATCGGACACTTACCATTTACCATATATGTAGACAACGTGTTAAGGCCTCAAGAATTACAACAGTCAAAGTGACTGTCTGGCACGATTACGCTGGCTAAGCTATGCTAGAACTTAGCCTCATTCTAGTGCTAATCAACATAAGAATGTAACGGTTCAGGTACTGGAAAATGTAACTATACGAACCAAAAACAGCTGAGAGACCCCAAGAGTGAAGGAGGTTTATTAACACATGAACTTCTGGAAAAGAGTTAAATAATTATCACACAAAATACTGATACAATAACACTCAGCACAACACTTAAAGAGATGACAATATTAAACTCAAAGACAGAGACTTGGACTATAACCAAACTCACTGAAAAGATTTAACAATATTAACTCATATACTCAGGCTGTAACACTCAGCTCAGACTCTCGAGGTAATAACACTGTTAACTCTAGGCAGACAATAACGAAATTCACCCTAATGAGAATACTAACGCTATAACAGAAAATCACTTTTACAGAGGAGATTAATATTACAAACAGAAACTTACTCTAAACAAGAAGATTAACAAACCTTCTAGAACTATGAACAGACTCACAACAGTACCAAAGGCTGAAGATTAGGAAAGGGAGAAAGGATTGGGAAGAAGCACTAGAACGGACTATGACACACTAGCAACCCCAAAACTCAACACAAGAACTTAAATACAAAACATGCAGGGGTGATGATGACGAAGCTGAAAGGCAAAGGGTGAGTGCATTGGCAACCAGTCAAGAAGGGAAGGAGCGTAATTCCAGAATCCTAACAATGATGACGATGAGGATGAAGAGGATAAAAGCCAAAGGGCAAGTGCAGGGACACACACACACAGCAAAACAATGTCAATGCAAAAGATAAGGGCAGTAAAAATCCAAAACAGGACAAAATACATCTAACTTATAACAAGGAATGCTAGCAAGTAGTCGAACTACCACTGCCACCTTAACGGTTGTCAGGCTCGGCTTCTCAATGGTCTGAATATTAGCACGTTCCACAGATGCCCTGTGGAAGCTACTGCAGGATAGCTACCATTTCACCCACTGAACATTAGGGGGTATTAGAATTAGAACAACCTTTATTGGTCACTTCAATCACATATACATTTGCACATACATTTTACAGTGAAATCTGACCCATCCCTCATGGGGGGAGCAGTGGGCTGCCACAGCAGGTGCTCTCCGGTGCCCACCGAGTTAGCGCTGTGTATCTAACTCAGGATAGGGTCTGGTGGGTAGGCTGGGGATTGCAGGTAGGCTGGGATCCCACACCAGGGTTTGATCCCGCATTGTCCGTTTTAACATCCTTCTGCTATACCCATGGAGATAGCAGGGTGCTAGCTCCTATAGCAAGAGAAAAGCAATAGAACACAATCCATTTGAGCCCCCTAACAAATCTTTAACATCTTATTTTTCTACTTCTTCAAATTATTTTCATGGTCCGCCTAACTTTTCTTATCTCTTCTTAATTTCTTGTAACCCCTTTTTACAAAGCAGAACAAAAATTTCTATCTTTGTTTTTGAATTAGAAAGCTACTCCAAATTATTCTAAACCAAGGCCGAGATTGTTATTCAGTAGTCATATTTTTGTTAACTTTTTTTGTTGAATTATTCCAACAACACCCTTTTTCGGCCACATTCCAAACACAGCACTTATTAGGACACCCAGCAGACCAGAGTCAGTACAGACACTATCCAGGCCTGCCCAGCTGACCAAGTCTCCTGACTGAACAACAAGCACCAATGTGGGTCCGAATTGCTACTCCTAGAGCGAACGATGACCCTCTTTTTGGTAATTTACCAATATCTGAACTGATGCGGCACTTCTGCTAACAGCGAGAATTAGTATCGACAGCCACAGTATGGCGAACGCAACCTCCAGCAGCTCCAAGGCAAGTCCAAGTTTCTGTTACTTCTGCAAAGTCTGGTGTCCACATTGAAAATGCAGGCGTAACATATTCTTTATTTTACTTAGAGTTAAATAGTATCTGATTCCTTTCCTCTCACCCAAATTAATTTAAAAGAGCTGGTTCTGTGTTCATCTTTCTTCAGAGAAATGGACAAAGGTTTTGAAACTGGAAAATAACTCATTTGGGTTTATCAAAGTCAAATCCTATAGTTTCTTTAACTCTGTCTCTTAGTGTTTAACCAAAGTAACTGATTATTGTACCATTGGCTGTCCCTAGTGAACTAATATTTAAACATAGCCTGGTTCAGATTATAGAACCTGGTGCCGCACTTCAAGTAGAATTAAGGTTTACATTAATATCAAACTACGTTGCACAGAATCGCTACAATAATGACTTTATTTCATCCATATCTGCCTCATTTTAGCATAATGGCTTCTACATAACTCTGCCCTACAGGTCTCAACAAACGTCTCTAATTAGCAAGAGAACACATTAAAAGAAAGATCAGAAAGATAAAGCATTATTAACTGTGTAAAAAAGGCATTTAAAAGGATAATCTGAATATGTACATATTAACATTGAAAATGTAACAAATGAGTATTTCAGATCTGGTTTATTGCAAAAGTAAAAATATACTAAGTAAAATTACACATTGTGTGTCACTGCAGTGACACATTAAATAGTCTTATGGCTGTGGGGAGGAATGAGCAATGGTAGCGCTCCTTCCTGCAATGGGGGTGTAACAGTGTTGTGCTGAAGGAGCTGCTCAGAGCCTCCACAGTGTGGTGCAGGGGGTGGGAGAGGTTATCCATGATGGATGTTAGTTTGACCAACATCCTTCTGTCCGCCACCTTCTCTATGGAGTCCAAAGTGCAGCCCAGGACAGAGCCAGCTTTCTTAACCAGCTTGTTAAGTCTCTTCCTGTCTCTGTCTGTACTGCTCCCAGCCCAGCACACAACACCATAGAGGACTGCTGAGGCCACCACGGTGTTGTAGAATGTCCGTAACAGCTCCCTGCACACACCCAAGGACCTCAGTCTCCTCAGCAGGTGGAGGCGACTCTGGCCCTTTCTGTACAGAGAGTCTGTGTTGTTTGTCCAGTCCAGTTTTTTGTTTAGGTGGACACCCAGGTATTTAAAGGTGTCCACAACTTCAATGTCTGAGCCCTGGATGCTCACCGGTGTGTGTGGTGGAGGGTTCCGTCCTAAGTCAAGCACTAACTCCTTTGTCTTACTATTACTACTCTTTCGGCTTTTCCCATCAGGGGTCGCCACAGCGAATCATCCGTTTCCACTTCACTCTATCACAGCGAATCATCCGTTTCCACTTCACTCTATCACAGCGAATCATCCGTTTCCACTTCACTCTATCAACTCCTTTGTCTTACTGATGTTCAGGAAAAAATAATTGTTCTCACACCAGTCCACAAAATCCGAGATGACCCCCCTGTATTCCCGCTCATTCTTACCCAGTACACAGCCAACAATGGCAGTGTCGTCGGAGAATTTCTGCAGGTTACAGAGGTTGGAGTTGTACTTGAAGTCTGACGTGTAGAGTGTGAAAAGAAAAGGGGAGAGCACAGTCCCTTGAGGTGCCCCCGTGCTGGAGACGACCACATTCGACACACACTTACGTAGCCTCATGAACTGTGGCCTGTCCGTGAGGTAGTTGACGGTCCAGGCAGCTAGATGTTGGTCCACACCTGCCACCTCCAGCTTCCCCCTCAGCAGTGATGGCTGGATGGTGTTGAAAGCACTGGAGAAGTCAAAGAACATGACCCTCACAGTACTCCCAGGGGACTCCAGGTAAGACAAGGCCTGGTGCTGCAGATAGATGATGGTGTCGTCCACCCCGATGCCAGGTCGATAGGCAAACTGCAGCGGGTCCAGTGCTGAGCTCACCTGAGTGCAGAGGTAGCCGAGGATGGAGGATGTATCCTCTCCGTAGCCTTCATCAGGTGGGAGGTTAAGGCTTCGGATGTGATACTTTCGGAACCGGAACCAGACAGGAAGTGTGCCAAGGCATTGGTAATTTCTCCAGTCTAAGGCTCGGGTTGAATAGTAACAGAACAACCTCACAGAGCTGGTCTGCACACTCTCTGAAGAGCCTGGAGCTGATGTTGTCAGGGCCTGTGGCCTTACTTGATCTTCCTTAACTTTCTCCTAACCTGGTTCACAGTGAGGAAGAGGGGGGTGGGCGGTGACTGGTCTGGAGATGTGGGTTGTTGGGAGTGTTCTATGACAGTGGGAGGAGGAGAAGAGTGGTCTGCATGGAGATGAGGTGTAAAAAGCTGCAGCTGGGAGGAGACGACTGGACTGGAGCGGTAAAAATAGTTTTGTTAAATAACACTAAGTTAACAACAAGAACAACAAAAAGGCAGAGAGGAATGTATAATACCATTAAAACTGTGTAAAAGGGGGAAAAGTAGAAAAGCAAAAGTAAATAGAGAAAAACAGAAAGTGTTAAATAGAAAGACGTGATGTAATTAGCAAAAGAGAGAGAGGGAAGGGGAGGGTTGGAGGTTAAGGCAGAAACTAAAACATCAGTTGTCGGACAGTTTGAGTCAGAAGCTGCCAGTGCTGCAGCTTCTCCTCATACTCTCTCTGAGGATGGAGGATCTCTGCTTTCCACAACTCCTCAATGCTTCCTGCAGGAAACCAAAGCCCAATCAGTCTAAGGCTGTCCTGCTGTATTTGCTGTTATTCATCTCTGTGTTCACTGTGTTTCTCAACCTGCTTGTCATCATCTCAGTCTCCCACTTCAGGCAAAGATAAACTGAGCAAAACTTACTATGGATTATAAGAGTCTGATTACAAGAAAATGTTAATGTTAGTGTGTTTATAATTTCACATCTTGACATATTTTCTGCTTTGCTGAAGATGTTTTTAATGTTAAATGTCCAGATGTGCCACATGTAAGGCATATCACTTTACATGAATGTCTGATATTACATGTCTTTGTCTCCCTGCAGGCAGCTGCACACACCCACCAACCTCATCATCCTCTCTCTGGCTGTGTCAGATTTTGTCTTGGGGCTCTGGACACCGTTAAGAGTTTACAAAAAAACATCCTGTTGGTTTTTCAATGACCTCGTGTGTTCACTATATGGTTACGTGAGCTCAATTATTCTTGGCGCCTCAATAGGAAACTTGATACTTATATCAGTCGACCGCTATGTGGCTATTTGTGACCCTCTGCATTACCCCACCAGAGTCACTGTGAGAAGAGTTCAGATGTGTGTTTGTATGTGTTGGACCTGTTCTATTGTCTACAATGGTCTGATGTTTAAAGACATTTTAATAGATAAGTCCTGTTATGGACAGTGTGCGATAGTCGTTGACGAAAGTTTAGGACTGTTTGATGCAGTTGTGTCCTCTATTGCTCCAATCACTGTGATCATAATTCTGTATATGAGAGTGTTTGTGACGGCTGTATCTCAGGCTCGTGCCATGCGTTCTCATGTTGCAGCCGTCACACTCCAGCATTCAGGGACTGTAATGACTAAGAAATCTGAACTGAAAGCAGCCAGGACTCTGGGTGTTGTTGTAGTTGTGTTCTTAATGTGTTTCTGCCCATATTTTTTAATCTCCTTTACCTCTGCTGATGATTTATCTGTAACTTTTGTTTTGTTTCTCCTGTATATTAACCCCTGTCTAAACCCTGTGATCTATGCCTTTTTCTACCCCTGGTTTAAAAAATCTATCAGACTCATTTTCTCTCTTCAGATACTGCAGGCAGGCTCCTGTGAGACCAACATGCAGTGACTGAAATGTGATCTGCTCTATAGACCAAACAGGTTAGTCGACCAGGAATCAAACTACGAATGTACATATGTACTATATTGGTACAATCATAGTTTGAGTGCATTGCTCAAAAACACTTGTATATGCAAACATTCACTGCTGCAGATATCCAGCCTCTATATTTGCAGTCATTCCTGTGTCAGAAAAACAGATATTTCTTCCTGCAAGTTAGTAGATCAAAAACATCAAGTACAATATTTCAATCTGCTGCTGTGAGACTTACTTTGATCATTAGCTTGTCTTCTTTTGGAAACTCAAAATTAAAACAACGGTTGTTTTTGGATCATTACATCCCCACTTTAGGACCTATCGTGTTGACATGATGCCGCCTTCAGTCATTTTACATAGCATTGGTTTAAATCTTTAACACTTTACTTAGCTTGACAGGAATTCCACATCCTTTATCTTGTATCCACACTGTGCGTTTGGGTAATATTACTGATTAATGCACTGTTAACGCACCAAAATCTGTTCGTCTTTATAACCTATTTCTGTTACCACACAGTCATTATTCGCCCGTTGTACTGCTGCAGTAAACTGGTTATTAAAATAACTACAGCATAATGAAGATAACAAAGGCTATCGTGATTCCCACTGAAAACCAGCGTCTCCTTGGATATCAAAAATTATGCATGTGATTTCAACTGAACAGCATTAGATTGATGTGGTCACCTAAACAGTGACACACCAACCTTTTTGATAGAAACTGTGCACTGTATGCACTGAACATACATGCTGGAATCACACTTGAGTCCTTGAATAGTAAATATTAGTATATAGTAATAGTAATAGTAATAGTTTTTACGTCATCAAAACCAAAAACACATCTGTTAGACCCTATTCTAGTTAGACTGCTCAAAGATGCTTTACCCTCATTACACACATTCGTATAAGATATCGTTAATCTATTTTTAGAAACAGGATATGTACCAAATGCCTATAAGGCAATTGATCACAAAATATTTTCCAATATCAAGACTATACAAACATTTAAAGAAAACCCAACAAATCCCCCTTGAGCATGCCATAGGCAACAGTGGAGAGGAAAAACTCCCTCTAACCTCAGGAAGAAACCTCAGGCAGAACCAGACCCAGGGTGGGCGGACATCTGCCTTGAGCGGTTGGGGTGAGTTGAAAGTGGAGAGATAAAAGAACAGAGCAACAAAAGCAACAGCAAAACACTGGGCAGGTTGGTTGGACCAGTAGCTGCACACACACAGCTGCAAAGCCCTGGACACCTGAAGATGCCCGCTTGCCATCATTGTCAAAGTTCACAATGGCCTGATCAGCATTCTTCGCCTCAGCCGCCAGCAGTCACCGCCAAGGTGGCAGCACAACGACAAGCTTTCAATCGCGTGAGAAAACTATTAACAGACACTGGAGCCAGTAGCACCCTACGCTTTCCAGCAAATCTACACGTCAAAATCTGGGATCCCAGAGGATTGTAAAGGAAAAATTAAGAGTGATTAAATTTTAATGCTTATGCTTAGTTGTAAGGTCAAATTATATTCAGTGTTGTTATGAAGTATGTTGAGACATAGCATCCTTTATCTCATATACATGTATTTGTCTAAGAAGTGTTGGCAAAACCGTCCCAAGGTTGTCTGCTATCTGACAGTAAAATGTGGTGACCTGGAGACATACGACAAACATGTTTTGCCCAGCAGCAGAGGGGTATAAAACATTTGTGTGATGTATCAGTCTTTAGAACGGCACTAGACAGGGGATGAAACTCTGTCTGTGAACTTCTCTCTTGCAAGATAATAAAACCCTTAAAAGACATCCTGGATGCAGCTTCTTTATTGACTACACTCGAGGTGTCTGGACCAGTAGTTGTCAAGATAGATTTTTTCCATGACAATTTGGTGGCAGCGGTAGGATCTGCTGAGTGGTCGTCGGGGGAGTGAGTGGACAGTGGTTTGCATGCGCCCTGGAAAACAAATTCCAGCCTCAACCTCCGCCTAATGAATAAGGATGGAGATGGGGGACTGAACACAGCTCCTCTGATCGCCGTCGCCAGATCCTCAAACTCAAAAATTAACACTGGTCAACACTGATGGTGGGTGAGTCGTAAAGAAGTTTTCAAATGACTTTTGGTGAGCTCAAGTTGCCATTCTTGGCTGAATTAGTCTGAACAACTGGACGACTCCTAGTCAGTGGGGGATCTAACTTACTCCTAGTTGGCTGTGGGAGTATAAGTGTCAGCAACCGAGTTGGACGAAGGGGCCAACAGGTCCTAGTGGCTAAGGACTGCAGAATGGTTTGTGAACTTGCTTGGAGAACAGACATAAGTTGATTCAATGGAGTACAAGAACAGTGGGTGGTACTCATTTATGGGTTCATGTGACACGGTCATTCCTGAGGAGAATATATTGTTAGCTGTTCAGCTTAAGTTGAGGAGCTTGGAGGCCTTGTTTACTTTAGATTCAGGGTGGTGGGACAGATGCGTTTTACACAATTATCTTAATGGTACACCACTGACTGGTTACAGAAATTATGGTTGTGATCTTTCCTGTGAAAATGCTGCAGTAGGATGATACATTTGTTCTGTAATGGAGGAGCACAGCAGACTGCCTAGTTTTTCCTTGTGCTTTGTTTTTTTAAAAGGTGGAAAAAAAACAACAACCCAACATTACTCGACTGCCTTCCAATTGCCAGGTGCGATATGTTGCTTAGTTTAATTTTTGTTTTATGTTATTGCCAAAAGTTTTGTTCTTGCACACCTGGTTAAATCTGATTTTATCGATTGTCTCACATGCATGCTAATCTGCCAGGAAACCAGGAGTGGCTGGAACTGGAACTGTGATAGTGTAGGCACGACTCTGAAACATGCCAAAGTATTCTCTCATCTAAAAATCTCTATCATCTGACATAATTTTATTGCAAGAAACCCACATTGGTCTTACTATGCAGAAGCATCTAAGAACTACTTGGGTGTCTCTAGTATAACAGTCAACTTTTCCTCTAAAGCTAGAGGGGTAGCTACGTAAATTCTATTTAATTCATATTCAAATATTTTATATCTGGACTCAGGAGAGCATGAAAACATGATTCTACGACATTTCATTTAACCACAGTCAATGCATGTAGTTTCATCATAATATTATAATCCCACTTGCCTTTTCTCACACTGTAAAACCTGACACGTTGGTTGAACTCAAATGGTTTAACAAAACTGATTGTCTTAAACCATTTGAGTTTATTAGTTCAAATAGTTTAGCCCAAAAAATATTTTATTAAAATGCTTGAAACTTACACTATAAGATAATTTAGACTCATAAAGAAGTTCTTCCAACATAAAACAAAGGAGTTACTATAACTTATCTTAATAAAGTTTTACTTACTTGTTTCTTTTTACACTACTGTTAACACTTAAGTTTCTTTTACTCGTTTAATTTCACTAAAGCAAATTATTACACTGTTGTTACAATAACTGCAGTCTTTGTTCTGGATACTCCAGTCAATTGGAGAAAGTGATTGCATTAAGCGTTTAAGTTGTAATGTTTTAAGTTAGGTGCTTTTTGTCCCCTTTTAGTTGTTCACTGCTCTTAACTTGTATATAGGTGTTGTAGAAAAATCTGAGAGAGCAAGTTAAGAGACAGGAGGCAGCTCTCACATGATTATTAAGCAATTTAATGACAATAACATGGGTAAAATAAGCAAAAAGCGGATCAGATAGTATCTGATGAATCTCTGTCGGGCTCACGTGTGCTTTTAACTGCTCAACAATGCAAACAGTTGAATACACATTGATCAGGAGTCCTAATTAGCAAGTCTGTTACTGTCTCATCTCTGCTGGGGCACCTACCTGTGGGGAAGCTAGGGTTAAACAAAGTTTAGACAGAAGGTCTGCTTAAGGTGTCAACAAGTATTCAAAGGAAAAATAGGGTCTGTAAAGGTGTCAATAAGAGGCTTCTGGCAAATGTTACTTCTGGGATCCACTATCCTTGCTAGTTCCCGTGGGCCTTCTACTGAGTAGCACATGCTTATCATGTCAGTGTTATCTTGCGGGAAACAAAAGGTAAGACGGCTTCTGCCAGAAGTGTGACCCAGTGTTAGGCTGCTGTATATAGAAATTTCCCTCACACCTCCCCCCTTTTATCATTTTATGATAACAAAAGATCGTCAGGATTAATCAAGGCTGAGCAATAGTAGGCCTAATTTGGGATGTGGAAAAGTTCAGATGAACAAATAATCTCTAAATAAGGACAGGTTTTTGATTCATTCATTTCGTAGCTGATGGAGTAGCGAATGCACATGAAATCCGCGCTGGTGTCGTAGTAGCCAGAATGTCTTTTCAGAATGTCTTTGAGTGACCTCAGTACCTCTAGCACCTTTGTTGTTTAGTTTGAGGTTGCTACTTGAGTGTCCAAAAATGGCACAGATTGTTCCTTTGTCTATGATTTGCATGTCCATTTACATCCAAATTACCCATGACATCCTCTGATGTTGTGTGTGTGTGTGTCATTGATGAAGTCGAGGCCTTAAGGTATGTGGTGAAAATCCCAACAATTCCCCCTTGAGCAAGCCCTAGGCAACAGTGGAGAGGAAAAAACTTCCTTCAATGGAAGAAAACCTCCGACAGAACCAGGCTCAGGGTGGGCAGCCATCTGCCTTGACCTGTTGGGGTGAGTGGAGTGTGAACCACAGGATGGTTGGTTGAACCAGTGGTTGCCCACTGGGAACCACACAGCTCCAAAGTCGAGCATTCTAAGCACATGTTGGTCCATTCGCACTTCTTGTTGGACCAGGAGTTGTTTTTGAGGTGCTGGGTGATCTCCTAATTGTGCCAATTCACAGATCATCCGCAGGACTGTTGCAGCCATGGTAAAGAGGTCAAATGTGTACAATCTGCTCTTTAGCATCCACTCCTTCATTAAGAGTCTGTGATCTTGTGTGGGATCCTCCATTGTAAAGCACCACATGTCGCCTTTGTCACCTTCCTGTGTTCACCCTTCTTAACGTGTGTTGGAGCTTGAAGTGTGGGCCCAGCCCAATCAGCACCTCTCCCTCCTCACCGGGGTGAACAATTTCAGGGGACAAATTTGACTGTCTGTAGCTTGACAAGTCGGTGTACGCCTGGTGTAGTATTTGTTCCGGTTCCAGTTGGGGATCCTTATGCAATGGCTGACGTGGATCCAATAACCCAAAATTAATTTGACAAATCGTTTACCATCTTCATGGTAAAACCCAGGACCATTGTCACAAATTACTTGATTCTGGAACACTTCAGTGAACGGTCCTCTGATTTGTCAGTGCCTTTTACCACAGTAGCTGCATCCTGTTTGGAAGAGAGAAAACAACAGCCTCTACCCACTTGCTAAGCATGCAAACCATGGTCAAGCATAACTTTACATTTCTACAAAGCTATAGCTCAGTTAACTCAATCATCCAATATCCAAAAGGTCTTTCAGGTGGGGAATGGCCTTGCAGTGGCATATAATCCCACCAGAGGCATTGTGAGCCCCACAGATTAACATGTCCTGCATTCCCTGAAACCCTTGCTTTAGAGTTTGAAGTAGGTGTTAAAATATGCACACATTCCCCCTTTGCAAATGTCTACCATGAGCTAGCTTTGCATACAGATGGAAATATCAATTAGGTAAACAAAGTTTATCTCTGGGCCGAGCGATGTCCCTTTTACAGTGTTGCATCTAATTTCATTACAAAGTTTCTAGATGTGTTTGCTAGTGACTGCATGGTTGACAAGTCAGCCTGTGGGTTGAGTTTCTGTGGGAGAAAAGAAAACTGAGTCGGGTGAAGCATTTTTCCCATCCTGGCCGCTGTATTTTGTTAATGTTAGAGTGTCACATTTCATAACTGTTATTCACGTAGGCAACAAGTCAGCATCTACGGAGCTGCAAGAAGAACAATGTGCAGTTAGTGTTCTGCCTGACGTCACAAGTCTCCTTTGTCTCCAGAGACAACCTTACTTATGAGCGACAACCAAACATAAGTCATTCTAAACATTCATACATTCATTCATTCAACCTTCATATCATTGGCCATTTTTTTAGTTTTTAGCAAGAGCTGTCGGCTCACCAGCTTGCAGATGAGTTAAAACGTAGTTTTATCAAAAGCAATGACACCACAATTTTGTGACAAGTGCAAACCCAAGGCAATTTCGCAACGATAGACATCTCAGGAAATCAGAGCCATCAACACATAATTCTGTCAGCATTCAGAATTAGTGTTTTCAAACCCACTTCTGATAGAACAGGTGGTTTTTAGTACCTCATGTGCCGATATGAGGATCTCCATCCAACATATTGCACCTTCCCAAGCAATCAGAACAGCAAACCAAACACAGCTTCTCTGCTGCAACAACGGTTCTCAGACAATAAAAAATCCTGCTATAACTGGATCCAGTTTTAGTATAAAGCTACAGGTACAACTACACCCACAAGAAATGCACAGAAGTCATTGAAATGTCCTCCTGGTCAAAAACTAACCAGTATTAGGCAAACCAAGTTCTGCCTATGGATCAGCAAACAATTCAGGACTGCAGTTAAAACAACAAACAAACAAACAAACAAACAAACAACTTTATGGCCATTGTCTAAAAGATGTTTTGCATGCTTCCTCAGATTAACAAATACAAATTGGCGAATCGTCTCTGTACTGTTACACAGAAGTTTGTCAAATTTGGTGGTACCAGAGAAAGAACAATTTGTATAGTTTTACTTCAGGCGCTCAGGGGTGTACGGCTGCCTTCACCTCCTGTAATTCTGAACAAAGCGCCACCCAATTGGTTGACCTAGGTCTCTTTACAAGAAATAAGTTGTGCGCACAAGAGAATTCTCAAAATAAAAATGATCACACCTGCCGTTAACAGGGAGTTTTACACAGGCTTTATGCCACTGATGATGGCTTCCTGTTTTAAAGAGTGTAGTTCTGTCATGGTCTACACTCTGATTTCTGAAGGACTGTCAGAGGTCCCGCATCTTTTATATGACCTATGTCATATTTATGGGCTGCCCAAAGAATCTGGAATTTTGCTCGAGCTCTGGTGGTAAACCAGTTAGTGATGGTAAAGGCTGCAGCATGCGCAATATCATAGCTATCAGTGAGCTCAACTGGTCTATAAGCTTTGTACAACTGATGTAAATTGTACGATGTACATCACCCTTCCAGCTATATTCCATCCTAGGATCTGATGCTGTTGGTTGGAATTCCTCGAGGAACAGCATCTTCTGCAACCATGGGCCAAGGTCTTGCCAACTCCAATCAGATGGTTTTGCCAATAGGACATGTGGAGTATTCCCCTAAACAGTTCTTCCTGTTTAGAGGAGAGTGAGACAGAGGCAACAGCAGCACTCTTTGTCCAATACACATTTGTCAAACATATCACTACATCTTCCCCATTTTCTACATACCACTGACCTTCATATTCACTTTCTGATTCTATATTCACGTGTAGTGTGCTGTGTAGTGACCTTGATGTTGGAATGTTTCTGTATGTGTGCTGTGTATGTGCAAAATCTGTAAGCTGCTGTGTAACACGAGTGTTATCAGCAGGTTTACACTTACATGCATATTGTAAATGTATGTTAATGATCTAAGTGACCTGTGAGGGATAGTCCCCATCTCCCTGTTTCAAGACTTTTGATGCCATCAGGGGTTGAATCTAACACTAAGCCAAATTCACACATGAAATCTCTCCCTAGCAAATTTACAGGACAGTTTGAGACATTATGAGTGAATGTTTGGTGATCTGTTTTCTCAAAGTGCATTCGAGATGAACCGAGCAGCTCTCTAAAACAGGTTTTCCACCAATATCTACAGTGATGCATGACCTACCACTCACATTCATTCACTAATAAATCACTTCATCATTTTCTTTTAATGTGAGTGAGAGTGTGGGGTCGGGTCATCTGATCTACCATCTGCATCCCCTGCTTCCTCACCAAATCAGCCCTTGCTTAATCACAGAGCAGTCTCTAGATCAATGTCCATTTTCTCCAAACTGATGCCAGCGAGTTACGGTGGTGCTGCCTCCTCCCTTGGCTACGCCACCTTCTTTGTCCTCTCTGTGTCTGCATGCTCTGCATGTTGCAGAATGTCTCTAAGTGGATAGCAATTTCAGGTTTCATTCTGGTTAGAAATGAAATGGTTAGAAATGATATGAATCCTTCAAGGTGGGCCTCACAGGCACTCATGGGGTTCTTTCCCAGTCCATCTTCTGGTGGAGTATGACCGCTTGTTAACATCCCAGCTGATGTTTCAACAGCTATTCCCTTTCCTGCAAAGTTGGTTTGTAGTCCTGGACCACATTTTGGAAGTCTTCCATCCACTTCTTAGCGTTTCCATTAGGGTGAGTGTCTTTTTCCATCAATTCCTTGATGTCCACATGTCCAGCTCCTCAACGGTGGGGGAGTCTGCCCCCCTTGATCTGGTGAACATGGAGTGTCCTTTCACACCTCCAAGGCTTGGCTCTGGGAGTGATGCCTCAGACGTGTCTCCCCCCTCTGGTGCTCTTTGTGGATCTGTTGCATTCTCTGATGTGGGAAAGCTGGCTGACTTGCTGCTGCTGCTGCTGTGATCTTTGGCTCTGATATGGTGGGAGACCAGTGGGGGTGCAGAGTCCAAATCCAGGTTTACCTTGTAACTCAGACAAAACAGAATACAGAGGTTCAGTGTACGAACAATCCTTTGCTCTATAAACTAGATGTTCTGGTTCTGTTTGTTTGGGCTATTCATGATCATGTGTATCTTGTTTTCTAAACCTTCTACTTTCCCTCACATGACTTTCATCCTTCCACATGCTAAATACCTTCCAGTCAGATTTAAACACCTTGTGTTTTCTCCCATTTCACTTGGACAAAGACTTGTGTTGCTCTGTGCTCTCCTTTTCGTGCTTCTTCAGTTCCTCCTGTAACTGAGCTGTCTGCTACTCACACTATCCTCCTTAGTAAACCCCAATTTCCACCTTTTAGTCAATTGACTACAACTGCCCCAATACTTTTGGACATTGCTTCCAGTTGGCAGACCTTGCCCAGGCCAAGCGCTCACTTCTGTTAGTACCCCATACTAACCCCATTTCTCTAGCAGCCCGTTCTCTCGTGCCATCTTTCCCCGTGCGACTCAGATTCAAACTGCGCTGCATACAACGGTAATTAATAACACGACGGTTTAACTACTATGACAACGTCTTGTCACCTACCCAACCAGTAGTGAGTTTTATAGAGCTCTCTTACCAAGGCTGCTTTTTGCTATGTTCCCTCTCCTCTGCTGCCTTGCCGCTTTATTTCGGTCCGTATCACTGGATCGGCAGTCTGACTCCTGAGGGGAACAGCGTCTCAAATCGAAAAAAAGAATTGGTTTTTACTTGTGAGCACAGTCACTGTTTTATCCCTCAGAGTCCAGAAAGCGCGTCCATCCCACTTTGCTGACACCAATCTGTTGTAGAAAAATCTGAGAGAGCAAGTTAAGAGACAGGAGGCAGCTCTGATTTAGCCAAACACTGGTCTAAAACAATGACTTGCTGCTCCAGTCCATTTCTAACAGCCAGAAAAGCAATGCAAACAGTGGTTTCCTGGACGATTACTTGCAGGCTTAGAAAATGATGTTGTACATACAGTAGCTACTAGTTGTTTATCTACTGACACAGCATAACTGCAGAAAATATATAAGCAGGGAACAAACATTTGAGAAAGTAGTTGTTGGCTCGTACAGGCACTTTTTCTACAAGGTCTCAAGATCTTTTAACCTTGATGTTAGGCATATAGAAGGGCGTGAGAATGTGTAAGCTGACACCTTATCTCAGTGTTAGTAAGCTGTAAAAAGCTTATGAATGGCGTTTGACCCCCAATTCACTGTTTTTAGGGTGGGGTTGTTGTATATTTTTTTTGTTTCCCTTATTCTCCCTCAGGTCCATCCCTTGCCCCGTTGCACACCTAGGGACAAAAGACATTCTTAAAATTGCTTATGAAATAATAGCAGGCAGCGTTCAGGCACCTATGTGTGTAGACGAGCGAGTCTTCACAGGTCCACAGAGTAAGGACAATGTCTGTTTTGCCTTCTGTCATCAATCTGTCATCATTGGAATTTCATGCCATTAGGATTACAGCACTGACTACAGGCCACGACACTGTGATATACCGACCACTGGGCCAGACACCAAGCAAAACTTTTCAGCTCAGTGATCCCACAATGGTGGAATGAGCTGCCAAACTCTGCGCACTCAGCTACCTTGCCCCCAATGTTTGAAAGAACTGCTGAAACAGAACTCTTGCGCATCTGCATTTGCACTTAAAAAAAAAAAGTATTTTCTGCTCTTTCTTGTGCGTACATCTCATAAACAGAAACACTTCTTCTGATTTTTGATTCTGGGTTTTAGTTAGTCGCTAGCAAATAATAAGCCACTGGTAATTCATGGTGTATGGACAGATAGATGAGAAACTGGACTAGCCACCTGCAAAGTCAATTGCCATAAGCATTCAGAAATTTCTTGCTAACGTTACGTTTTGATATTATGTATGCCCTGTCTACAATTTATTCTTTATTTTTGCATTAAGCAAAGTAGATGCTACATTTGCCCGGTGCTGCATCCCAAAGAAATATTATTGTATTTGATTAATTCAGATTCAGTTTATAACCTAGCAACATGTTTTTGATATAAGAAAAAAAAATGATACCATATATTGTAGTTAAATTTTAGTTTAAAATAAAGTTTAATGTTTAATAAGTCCAAGGATCTTTTTTTAGAGCATCCACCACCCACTCACCATCCAATCAGAGAGAGAGAGTGAGAGAATGGGAGGAATTAATGTTATAAAAAAAAAACTAATAAAAAAGGTTGTTAAAAGATTACATAATAATTGTTTAACAGAGCTTTAGTCGGAAGCTGCCAGGCCTGCAGGTTCTCCTCCTCCTCTCTCTGAGGATGAAGGACCAGGACATAGAAGAGCTCTGTTTTCCACACCTCCTCAATGCCTCCTGCCGGAAACCAAAAATCCGTCAGTCTGACGTTGTCTTCATGTATTTGCTGTTCTTCATCTCTGTGTTCACTGTGGCTCTAAACCTGCTCGTCATCATCTCAGTCTCCCACTTCAGGCAGAGAGAAACTGCAAAAGCTTTGATTAGTTTAATGTCTGAACAGTCTGATTCATTAGAAAATAACTTCATTAGAAATAACTTTATCTCTTGACAGCAGACATATTTTTGCTTTGTTGACAATGTTTTTGAATGTTAAATCTCCAGGTGTGCCACATGTAAGATATTTTCATAAATGTCTTATATTACATGTCTTTGTCTCACTGCAGGCAGCTGCACACACCCACCAACCTCCTCCTCCTCTCTCTGGCTGTGTCAGATTTCTTCTTTGGCTTTGGAGCAATGTTAGAAGCTCAGCGACAAACAGCCTGTTGGTTTCTTGGTGACATCATGTGTTCATTACATGGTTATTTTAGCTCGATCTTTATCTCTGCCTCAGTAGGAGAAATGGTTTTCATATCAGTCGACCGCTATGTGGCTATTTGTAACCCCCTGCATTACCCCATCAGAGTCACTGTGGGCAGAGTTAAAATGTGTGTTTGTATTTGTTGGATCGTTTCTGTTGTTTACAATGGTCTTTATTGTCGGTATAATCTGGCTAAACCAGGTAGGTATAATTCCTGCTATGGTGTGTGTATGATTGGCACTGTATACACCGAAGGACTTGTTGACACAGTTTTATCGTTTATTGCTCCAGTCACCGTGATCATAATTCTGTATATGAGAGTGTTTGTGACGGCTGTGTCTCAGGCTCGTGCCATGCGCTCTCATGTTGGAGCCGTCACACTACAGCGTTCACAGAGTGTAATGATTAGGAAATCGGAGCTTAAAGCAGCCAGGACTCTGGGAGTTGTTGTAGTTGTGTTCTTAATATGTTACAGCTCACCTTACTGTTTCTACCTTTTACAAATCAGCACTGAGGATAATTTACCTGCAGTCTCTGGTGTCTTTCTGTTGGGTATTAGTCCTTTTCTAAACCCTGTAATCTATGCCTTGTTTTACCCCTGGTTTAGAAAATCTATCAGACTCATTTTCTCTTTTTGGATACTACAGCCTGGCTCCCGTGAGACAAAAATGCTGTAAACAGAGACTGTGACTGAAATGTGATCTGCTCTATGGACAAACAAATTCATTTGTACATGTTCTTCGGTGAACTAATTCACAAATCCGAACAGTGAAAATGTGCAGTTCTTAAAGTTGTCAGATAATCTGTTGTATTTTGTCCTGATTTAAGTGATGCTTCATTATTTCCAGTGATGGTGCTTCTCATCAGTAACCAGACATACACACTCCCTGCTGCAGATATCTAATCTTTGTATTTCCAGCCTGTATCTGTCCTGTTTTTCATTCAGCTTCTGGTTACAAAGAGTTTTTCCTCTGTGTCTGTTTTCACAAGCACCACAGTGACATCTGTGACACAGGAATAAATAAGTAGTAAACTTTGAAAATGGGAGCTATGATGAAGGCTTTACATTTTACATTTTGTCTCTCTTCCTTAAATGTGCACAAACACTCCAGCAGACATTTACATATGACCTATATTGAACATATAAAATGAAGTGAAGTGAAATCAGATGATGCCTGGGTGGGTTAGGGTTAGGGTTAGGTGTGTTGGCCAGTATTAGTCCCAAGGGGCAGAGGAATTCAAAGAAAGATGGCAGTGCGTGAAATAAGTAGGAGAATGAGAATTAGTTGTACAGTCTGCTCAAGAGAGGCAGGACGAGTTTCTTTTACTTCAGAATTCTGACCAATAATATTTATAATCACTGCTTGATTATTAATCTGCTAATGGACTAGCAGAGACACAAGCTTTTTTTATTTTACCTGTTACAACCACTGAATACAACAACACAAGTGCAATGTGCATATGTAGGCCTACTTTGAAATACATTTAACTGAACTGTAGGTCTATTTAAGTCTTACTTATATTTGTGTAAAAGTAAAATAAAAACTTTAGTATAAATAAAAACTTTAGCTGTAGCGTAGCAGTTTGAAAAATAAATATAAAATTAGAAACGTCTTTCACAAGTCCATGTCAGTGTTCTCAAGTCCTCTTCGGGTTTTTTGCTCAGCCTGCAATTAACTGAAGCCTCTGAACATACAAAAACCCTACATCAGCTCGGAGTCTGAAATAAAAGTTTTTTTTTCGGAAAAATAATAGCTTATTAAATGCTATTGTTTGTACCTGTTAAAACTTGACTTCTGTGTCTGCAGTTTGCTATTGCAGGGTTTGCACACACCAAAAGTCGCCAGCAGGTAAAGGCGAAGGCTGGTGACGTTAATGTGCCGTATATTTTTCTTAACAAACTATAAATTAAAACTATAATTTTTAAAATTAGAAATTAGAAACTTCAAGATAACTGCACAACAAAATAAATTAATAATGATAATATATGAATGAAAATGAATTAATAAATACCCTTTATTTATAGTTGCTTTTCTTTTCTTTTTTTTGTCAAGGCCAAAGGGAGCTGCTGCAAGAAGCCTGAAGAGCCGCATGCGACCCCCGGCCTAGAGGGAGGGGACACAGTATTTTTTCGACAACCAATGGACCTAGTAATCAGAAGTTGTTGTTTAATACAGTTTATCATCACAGCACAGGGAAGAGGACTGGACTGGACAGCTGTGCCAAATATGAGAAATTAACAAAGCAGGGCCTGTCTGCACCTATATAGGTAGAAAACTGAAAGAACTACTCAACTCAACTCAACTCAACTTTATTTATAAAGCCCTTTAAAACAGCTTTGGCTGAACAAAGTGCTGTACACAGCTACACAAAACAATTAAGACAATATGTAAAACAGTGAATAGTAAATAAAATGACAGGAAAAACTAAACAATAAAACAAAGGAACAAACACAGGGTCCTCATGCTGAATTAAAAGCCAGAGAATAAAAATGGGTCTTCAATTAAGTTTTTAAAATGTACAATGAAGGTTCCTGCCTAATGTGCAGAGGTAGAGCATTCCACAATTTTGGTGCTGCTACGGCAAATGCTCTGTCCCCTCTAGGCTTCCGCCTTGACTTTGGTGCTGTAAGGAGAAGCTGGTCAGCTGACCTGAGAGACCGGGAAGGAGCGTAGGGGATAAGTAGCTCAGCAAGATAAGTGGGGGCAAGACCGTCTAAAGATTTAAAAACAAATAAAAGAATGAACTCTAAAATACATAGGCAACCAATGGAGAGTCACCAGAATGGGAGTTATGTGCTCCCTCTTATGTGCCCCAACCAAGAGACGAGCAGCAGCATTTTGGACCAGTTCCAAGGGTGGATTGATTTATTTTAAAATACAGTGCATTACAGTAATCCAGCCAAGATGTATAAAGGCATGGATTACTGTTTCAAAGTCCTGCCGTGTAACGAAAGGCTTTACCTTAGCCAGCTGCCTATGGTGGAAAAAAACAGACTTTACAACAGCCGTAATTTGGTTATCCTCCATCTTAAAACCTAGATTTGAAACAATCTGCTTATCAAACTGTGCCAAAGGGCCAAGGTCAAGCAGGGAGGGTTTACCAGAGCCATTTGGACCGAACACCATCACCCCTGTTTTTTTACTGTTAAACTTTAAAAAACGTAGTGCCATCCACTCCTTAATGTCGTTAAGGCAAGACATAAGTGATTTTAGACAGAAGTCATAACTTTTCTTCAGTGGCATATAAACTTGACTATCATCAGCATAACAATGAAAAGAAATACAATGCTTCGTCAGGATGGAAACCAGATGAAGTAGATACAGGGAAAAAAGGAAAGGCCCTAAAATTGACCCTTGAGGAACTCCATATAACAGGGGAGCTGAAGATGATTCAGAACCAGCAGGGTTCACACTTATGGTTCTGTCCGCCAAACAGGACCTAAACCATTTTGCTAACCACCTAACCAGATGCTGCAGCCGAGTTAATAAAATATTATGGTCCACAGTATCAAAAGCAGCAGTCAGATCTAGCAAAACAAGGATCATAAAATCACCAGCATCAGTTGCTAGGAAAATGTCATTAAAGACCCTTATCAATGCTAACTCTGTGCTATGCAAGGTTTTAAGACCGGACTGAAAAACCTCTAAAAGATTTGGCTCAACTAAAAAAGATTTCAACTGCACATAAACAATTTTCTCTAGGATTTTAGAGATGAAAGGCATCTTGGAGATAGCCCTAAAATTAGCCATCTCAGTGTGGTTGAGACCTGGTTTCTTAAGCAGGGGTTGTTTCATTGCAAGTTTTGGAATTTACCGGAACGACACCTGAAGTCAGGCTGCCATTTATAATAAACAAAACCAACTGCCCTATACTGGAGAAAACCTCTTTAAGAAAATGAAGAGGAAAAGCATCTTGTGGGGAACCTGATGGCTTGATGTGGCTAATCACTTCCTCCAAAAGTGAGAGTGTTATTGGCTTAAACGTATCAAACACAGCCAAACTAAGGGTGCAATCAGATGGGTCAAAGATGAAAGAGCTGAGATGGAGGCCCTTGGGGTGACAACCTTCTCAGTAAAAAAGTGCAGGAAATTATTGCACATTTCAGCAGACGATTCCAGGCTGCATAATCGTGTTGAGGGGTGTTAATGATGTTTGAAAGGTTATCTTTTTTAGCAGGGCCAGCAGCCCTTTAGAATTTGGAAGGAGACCTGCAGCCCATCCTTCTTCCACCTGCGCTCAGCTTTTTGACACTTTTGCTGAGCTTCACGAGTCCTGCTGCTGAGCCAAGGCTCAGGTTTAGCTTTAGGCAACACAGATTTTAATGGGACCACAGAGTCCAGTAGGGCACAATAAGAGGAGTGAAACCAGGAGCTAAGATCCTCTGTGTCACCAACAGTTGTGTCAGAGGGAGGACATAGCTGGTTAAAGGCAGCAGAAAACTGACCAGCAGTGGAAGAGTTAAAAATCCGACACAGGCGAGCAGATGGTTTAACTGCTGCACAGGAAAAGTCAGCATCAAATAAAATGGGCAGGTGATCAGAGAACACATTAATGCACGTCTTTAAGTTTGACAGACACAAGCCATGAGAGAGAACAAGATCTAATGTATGTCCTCGTTTGTGTGTGGGACCAGCCACACATTGCACCAAATTAAAAGAGTCAATAATGGCTAAGAAGTCTCTCACCAGCAGTTTTTCAAGGCAACACACATGTATATTAAAATCACCAACAATGAGGACACGATCATAGTTTCAGCCAAAAATTCAGAAAAATAATTTTAAAAGTCCTTGTTATATTTGGGAGATCGGTAGATGACAGCGCACAGTACTGGGTCAGAGCGACCCACCTCAAACAGAGTCACCTCGTCGCTGTTTCTTCTCCAAGGGAGAAGAGCCGAGGCCTGTAACAGGGGAGTCGGAATTCCCGACAGGAGCGGCGGCAGAGTTTTTTGTCCACATGGATCAAATATGCATAGATCCTTAACATTTTTTTAGAAAATCCAGAAGGAACTGGCGATCGTAAACCAGCAGAGACTTAGCCTGTAGAGTTCCAAAAGCCAGAAAATAAATAAACACCAATGGTAAAACGAGCAGGAGACGAGCAGACACAAACACCGGCACCATCTTTCTTATGGCAAAAAATATAATTGAGTAGAAAAGGCCTGCCTCACTGCCCCTATAATGGCAGGGTCAAAACATTGCAATTGCGCAACAGCTCTATTGCCTAGTGTGCATAACATGCAAATGTTTAGGATACATCCAACTTAACTAGGTCCAGTTTCTTACCACTGACAGTTTCTCAGCAGAAAGTTAAAAATAATGCCCAAACAAAAGCACATGGCCAATATGGGGTTAGGGATTAGGGGAAGCAAATTTATCTCAATGTCTCCCTCTGCTTTGTCCAACAATTAGGCAGGTTCTTGTCATAATTCCATTATTTAGTGTAGCAATTGAAGGTCCCACTGGGAAGAAATATCACTCAGGCATGATGTAGTGGTTTACACATGATGTCCCCAATGGAGTTGTGTATAGGGTGCAAGGTTAACTCACTAGTTTACACGTAGTTTTCACCTAGTTTCTATAGGCATTAACAATGGTCAGAACGGAGTAAAATATATTCATTCCAACCCTTGGCAATGAGAGTATTTTTGGGGGAGGAGAAAACATTTCTTAATTAGAATGAATTTTAATTTTCTGGCATTGTAGCAGAAAGCACAGGCTGGTTTGGTGTTGAGAGCCAAATCGGTGGTTTGGAAGGCAGCAGTCCAGTAGTCAAGGTCATCGGGTTGAGGAGATTCTCTCCCGTCGGTGTTCAAGGTTAGAGGCAGCCCCAGGGAACCCTGAGACAGCTGTATGGAGATAGATTAATTCAATTCAATTCAATTCAACTTTATTTATATGTCGCCAATTTACAACAAGTTTATCTCAAGGCACTTTACATAATAAAGTCCAGACTATACAAACATTTAGAGAAAACACAACAAATCCCCCTTTAGCAAGCCATAGGCAACAATGGAGAGGAAAAACTCCCTATAATGGAAGAAACCTCCAGCAGAACCAGGCTCAGGGTGGCCGGCAATCTGCCTTGACCGGTTGGGGTGAGTGGAAACTTAAGGGAGAGAAAAGTACAGAGCAACGAAAGCAACAAGACAGGGACAGAGAGAGGGAGACAGAGAGGGAGAAGCACAACTACAGGAGAAAGAAGACACAGAGTTAATGTCATACAGTGGTGACATATAAATGTGGGCTGAGAGGAGGAAAGTGTCTCAGTGCATTGAGTCCCCCAGCAGTCTAAGCCTATAGTGGGACTATAAGTGACTATAAGCTTTATCAAAGAAGAAAGTTTTGAGCCTAGTCCTAAAAGTAGAGAGGGTGTCTGCTTTCCAAATCTGGACTGGGAGCTGGTTCCACAGTAGAGGAGCTTGATAGCTAAAGGCTCTGCCCACCATTTTACAATTGGAAATTCTGGGAACCACAATTAGGGCTGCATTTTCAGGCCGAAGTGGTCTATTAGGATGATATGGTAAAAGGAGATCTTTTAGGTATGATGGAGCTTGACCGTTATAGGTAAGACGAATGGTTTTAAATTCTATTCTACATTTAATGGGAAGCCAATGGAGAGAAGCTAATGAAGGTGAAATATGATCTCTCTTACCAAACCCAGTCAGTAATCTTGCTGCAGAATTTTGGATTAATTGGAGGCTTTTTAGAGAGTTACTGGGGCAGCCTGAAAGTAGAGAATTCCCCTTGTCCAATCTAGAAGTAACGAATGCATGAACCAGTTTTACAGCATCGCTTTGAGACAACCTGCTCCTAATTTTGGCAATGTTCCATAGGTGGAAGAAGGCTGTTCTAGAGATTTGTTTTATGTGTGAGGTAAATAACAAATCCTGGTCAAAACAGGAAACAAGTGAAAGAAATTAAGATTAATGAGGTGGGTGACATAAACCACAAGGACTAAAGACAGCAAGTGGGGGAGAGCGGTACAAAATAAAAGTCCAGAAGAAGACGTAAGGAGAGAAAAGAAAACAAACAAAAGTCCAGGATCATGATAAACCTGACAATTTTACCAACAGCCAGGCCACATTCCTCCACACTGCATCTGAAAGCCAGTGCGAACCTAATGGCATGTTAGTTTTTCTAAGTCTGATCCTCTGCCCAGTGGCATGCTGATCAGCAGAGCCGGCATCCAGCGCCACCTAAACACTGCAAACTAAACCCAATTTAGGAAAGAGTGAAAACAATTACATCAACAGCTTAAACAAAAACTGAAAATGTTAGAATATTCATACACTCACGACACACACAGTCTACCACACTCACCATCCTCCCTCCCAGCATGCACACAGAGAGAGAGAGAGAGAGAGAGAGAGAGAGAAAGGTAGGGAAGAAGGTTAACGCAGAAACTGATAAATCAGTTGTCTGACAGAGTTTCAGTTAGAAGCTGCCAGGGCTGCAGCTTCTCCTCCTCCTCTTTCTGAGGATGAAGGACCAGGACGAAGCAGAGCTCTGCTTTCCACAACTCCTCAATGCCTCCTGCAGGAAACCAAAGCTCAATCAGTCTGACCGTGTCCTCATGTATTTGCTGTTCTGCATCTCTGCGTTCACTGTGGCTCTAAACCTGCTCATCATCATCTCAGTCTCCCACTTCAGGCAGAGATAAACACAGCAAAACTTACAATTGGTTATTTTTATAAAGCAGAATTTTTGAATGTTAAATGTACAGATGTGCCATATGTAAGGCATATCATTGATAAATTACATGTCTTTTATCTCCCTGCAGGCAGCTGCACACACCCACCAACCTCCTCATCCTTTCTCTGGCTGTGTCTGATTTTCTATATGGGCTTGTGACATTGTTTGAAGCTAATCGACAAACAGCTTGTTGGCTTTTTGGCGATATCATGTGTTGTCTACATATTTATGTGAGTTCAGTGTGTTTCTATGCCTCAGTAAGCGACATGGTTCTTATATCAGTCGACCGCTTTGTGGCTATTTGTGACCCTTTGCATTACCCCACCAGAGTCACTGTGAGAAGAGTTAAAATGGGTATTTGTACATGTTGGATCTGTTCTGTTGTGTATTACAGCATGATTTTAAAAAATGAATTAATTCAACCAGGTAGAAATAATTCCTGCTATGGGCAGTGTGTGGTTTTTATTCCCTTGATTGCAGGGGTTGTTGACATTGTTTGGTCATTTATTGCTCCAATCACTGTTATCATAATTCTATATATCAGAGTGTTTCTGACGGCTGTGTCTCAGGCTCGTGCCATGCGCTCTCATATTGCACCTTCCACATTCCAGCATTCAGGGACTATAATGGTTAAGAAATCTGAGCTGAAAGCAGCCAGGACTCTGGGTGTTGTTGTAGTTGTGTTCTTAATGTGTTACTGCCCAAATTTTGCTCTTACTTTTATAATAGATGGTAGTGTTAGTGATTTACCTGCAGCTTCTGGTGTCTTTCTGTTGTGTATCAGTCCCTGTCTAAACCCTGTGATCTATGCCTTATTCTACCCCTGGCTTAGAAAAGCTGTCAGACTTATTTTCTCTCTTCAGATACTGCAGCCTGGGTCCTGTGAGACCAACATGCTGTAAACAGAGACTGTGGGGTTTCTGAAATGTGATATGCTCTATGAAAAAATTAATTAATTTGCACATGTTCTTCACTGAGTGAATTCACAAATCAAAACAGTGAAAATGTGGAGTTCTTTAAGTTGTTACTGTCACACAATCTGCTGTAATCTCCCATGATGTAGGTGATGCTTTATTATTTCCAGTGATGGTTCTTATTAGTAAACAATTATACACCCTCCCTGCTGCAGATATCTAATCTGTGTGTTTCCAGTCTGAGTCTGTCCTGTTTCTCATTCTGCTTCTGGTTCTTGTGAAACAGTTTTCACAAGAGTTACACACTGACTTTTGTAATACAAAATTCAATAAGTAAACTTTGATGATGACAACTATGATGAATGGATTACATTTTACATTGTCTCTCTTCCTCACATGTGCACAAACACTCCAACAGACCCTTACATGTGGACTGTATTGAAGACAAAAGATGAAGTAAACTAAAAGGAGATGGTAACAGACTGGATGGTTTAAAGTTGGCCAATAATAGTCCCAAAAGGGGGAGGAAAAGAAAAGTCAATATATGAAAAGCAGCAGGACTTCACTTCCTGAACATTAATCATAGTAAAATTTTCTGCTTAATAATATGCAGTTTGAACCTCTGGCATCAGTCAGTGTAACCATTTTGTTAAACTGCCTCAGACCAGAGCAAAACATGAAGCTGTTGAAGCAGGTTTGACAATGTCATTTACATTTACATTTAGTCATTTAGCAGATTTTATCCGAAGTAATTTACAAGTTTAGATGGAAAAAAGAAGAGGACAAAGAACTTAGCCCTTGTGTACACCGATGGAGATGTTGATAACGTCAAAGGCTGCAGATAGGTCTAGTAGAATTAAGACAGAGAAATGACCTGCAGCTTTTGCAGCTCATTGAGATTCCATGACCATCAGAAGTGACATTGACATCCAGGAAGTTGTTCTGGGAAAGACAGTCTGAGAGTTCATTGAAGACTGCTCATTCCAGTCTTCAGAAATATGGCTTGTTTTATCAGACAACCAAAAGTTTGACAATCCATCATTGAGTCTATGATGTAGAGATCCAGTCTACCATGTTCTTGCAGGCGTCACCACCCTAGAACTCTCAAATAACTATAGTGTCTGCTCTGTGTCCAAACTATCTAAATTACATGAAACAAAAACGATCACAAGAAGAATTATTATTAATAACCTAATAAAAGTTAAGACTACTCCTCTTGCTCAAGAAAAACCTAAAGCAAGTAAATATGGAACATTAAATATCAATTCAACTTTTTTTATACAGCGACAATTCACAACAAAATTGTCTCAAGGCACTTTACAAAATAAGGTCCAGACTATACACATATTTAGAGAAAACCCAACAAATCCCCTTTGCACAGCTAAAGGCAACAGTGAAGAGCAAAAACCACCTTTAACGGAAGAAACCTCCAGCAGAACCAGGCTCAGGGTCAGCAGCCATCTGCCTTGACCGGTTGGCGTGATGGAAGACACACAGTTCCAAAGCCGGGGACACCTGAAGACAGGGACAGAGCGAGGGAGACAAAGAGGGAGAAGACACAGGGGTTAGTGCCCCAGCTCTTACCAATCCCAGTCAGTAATCTTGCTGCATCATTTTGGATTAATTGAAGGCTTTTTAGAGAGTTACTGGGGCAGCCTGAAAGTAGAGAATTCCACTTCTCCATCTAGAAGTAACAAATGCATGAACCAGTTTTACAGCATCGCTTTGAGACAGGATGCTCCTAATTTTGGCAATGTTCCGTAGGGGGAAGAAGGCTGTTTTAGAGATTTGCATTTTATGTGTGAGGTAAATGACAAATGCTGGTCAAAAATCTCTTTACCTTACCAGCACCTGAAGAGGAATATAGGTTAGCCACTGCCTCTGAATCAGAGGAGGATGATCTGGGCGGATATTATGACTACTGTGGGCCATCTCAGCCACAAAAACTGGGAAATCAAAACAATCAGCTGGAACCTTTCAGTGTGGATTTGGATGTTATTTGGCCTAAAATGATAAGTGACTCAGGAGTAGAGGAGGCTGCAACTGAAAATGATATAGTGACAGGGCGAACGGTACAGCAGTTGACCAATGAGACAGAAAAGACACAGAAAGAGGCTTATCCAGAGACTGCGGAAGCAGAGAAATGCACTGTGTTACAGACAGTTCATGGAAGAACCGAGACACCTGAAGCTGTTCACTCAGAGACTCAGTATGGATAAGTACAGACAAAGAAAAAAGAAAGTGATGAATATGAGGTTCATCACTTTCAACTCATCACTCTTCACATTTTCAACAACCTGGTCTCTGGATCCGATCCCCTCCACTCATCTTCAGGCTGTTGCACCCAGGGGCGGCACTAGGAGTTTTGGGCCCTATGAAGAATTTTGAAGTTGGGCCCTTCATCACTTTCTTTTCTCTTTCTCTGTACTTTCACTGTTCTGCTTTCTCCGGTTTTACTCACGGTTTTGATGGTATTATAAGTTGCTCTTTATATTATTGTTATATATTGTATATTGAAGTCAGGCCAGGCGTGATTGTAATTCTCATAGCCTCCCCACAAATGTACCGAAGGGTTCAGTTGTTGGTCCTCTTCTTTTTTCCATCTACAGCCTTCTGCTCTATCATCCATTCACATTGCTTTTCCTATCACTGATATTCGGACAACACATAGCTCTTCCGGTCCTTTCCTCCCGGTGACTCTAATGTTTCATCACGCATCTCTGCCTGTCATCTCTGCTTGGATGAGAGAAAGACATCTTCAGCTTAATCTGTCCAAGACTAAAGTTCTACTCTTCCCTGCCAGACCTTTTACACAACACAACATTGGCATCAACATTGGATCTGGAGTGATTGTCCACGCTAAGTTGGCCAGAAATCTGGGGGTCATTATCGATGACCAATCGAGCATCACAGACTACATCTCCTCAGTCTTCAGGTCACGTAGGTTTGCCCTCCACAACATCAGAAAGATCAGACCCTAGCTCTCAGAATACACAACCAAAATCATTGGACGGGCATTGTGCACTGTTAATGGGGTTACCGGCATGCACAATCAAACCCCTGCAGATTATCCAAAATGCAGCAGCAAGCCTCATTTTTATCCAGCCAAATAGGACTTATGTCACACCGTTCTTCAGATCTCTCCACTGGCATTCTGTTGCTGCGCAGATTAAGTTTAGATTAAGTTAACCTCTGTCTCTTGCCTACAGGGTGGTCAATTCTACTCTCCACTCAGCAAAACTCTCCGGCTTATCCCAACTCAATCATTCAGGTCTACAATCCCTCCTGTCGCTCGGCTTGGCTAGCGAACGACGTCTCGTGGTCACAGCGCCACACACAGGACATCAAGAAAAACTTACCAAGGTCAGTGATGCCACGATGGTGGAACGTGCAGCCAAACTCTGCATGATCAGCGACCTCACTCACAATATATAAAAAAAAACTTATTTTCTGCTCTTTCTTAAATCTCATGAAACGGAACAGTTCTTCTGATAGCACTTGATGTTTTCTCCTTGACTTAGATTGCTGCCTTGTAACTCACTTGTGAATAAAAGCGTCTGACAAATGACTAAATGTATATGTTTCTTGTGTCTCTTAAACTGGTCGTCATCATCTTGGTCTCCTAGTTCAGGCAAACATAGAGTCAGCAAAACAATAGATTTTTTTTTAATGTGTGAACAGTCTGATTTACCAGAAAATGTTAGTTATTGTGTAAATAACTTCACATCCTACGTATTTTCTGCTTTAGTGACAATGTTTTTGAATGTTAAATGTCCAGATGTGCCACATGTACGACGTATCACTTTACACGAATGTCTGATATTACATGTCTTTGTCTCCCTGCAGGAAGCTGCACAGACCAACCTCACCAACATCCTTATACTTTATACTCTCTCTGGCTGTGTCAGATTTCCTCTTTGGGGTTGAATAAGTGTTAGAAGCTCACAAACAAACAGCTTGTTGGTTTCTTGGTGACCTCATGTGTTCTCTACATATTTATGTGAGCTTGTTCACTCTCTGTGCCTGACAGGAAACAGTCGGCCGCTTAGTCGTGCAAATTTACAACAAAGTCTCAAGGCACTTTACATAATAAAGTCAAGACTATACAGACATTTAGAGAAAACCCAACAAATCCCCCTTAAGCAGCTATAGGCAACAGTGGAGAGGAAAAACTCCCTTTAACGGAAGAAACCTCCAGCAGAACCAGGCTCAGGGTGATCGGCCATCTCCCTTGACCGGTTGGGCTGAGTGGAAAGTGGAGAGAGAAAAGAACAGAGAAACAAAGGCAACAACAAAACATTGGGCAGGTTAGTAGGACCAGTAGCTGCACATTGGAAGACACACAGTGCCAAATCCAGGGACACCTGAAGACAGGGACAGAGAGAGGGAGAAAGACGACTGCAGGACAAAGAAGACACAGAGTTAATGTCATGCAGTGTTGGCATATAAATGTGGGCTGAGAGGAGGAAAGTGTCTCAGTGCATCAGGGGTTGGTCCCCCAGCAGTCTAAGCCTATAGCAGCATGACTATAACCAACTATAAGCTTTATCAAAAAGGAAAGTTTTGAGCCTAGTCTTAAAAGTAGAGAGGGTGTCTGCTTCCCGAGTCTGGACTGGGAGCTTGTTCCACAGGAGAGGAGCTTGATAGCTAAAGGCTCTGCCTCCCATTCTACTTTTGGAAATTCTGGGAACCACAAGTAGGCCTGCATTTTGGGACCGAAGTGGTCTGGTAGGATGATATGATACGAGGAGATCTTTTAGATATGATGGAGATTGACCGTTTAGAGCTTTATAGGTAAGAAGAAGGGTTTTAAATTCTATTCTACATTTATTGGGAAGCCAATGGAGAGAAGCTAATGAAGGTGAAATATGATCTCTTACCAATCCCATTCAGTAATCTTTCTGCAGCATTTTGGATTAATTGGAGGCTTTTTAGAGAGTTACTGGGGCAGCCTGAAAATAGAGAATTACAGTAGTCCAATCTAGAAGTAACAAATGCATTAACCAGTTTTTCAGTTGAACCAGTTCAATGTTCCGCAGTTGGAAGAAAGCTGTTCTACAGATTTGTTTTATGTGTGAGGGGAGGAGAGCAAGGAGGAGAGAGACAGAGGGCCGTAACCAGGGCAACACAGATCAACTCCGAGACCGTGACAACTGATTAAAGTCACCAACAATCTTCGTCTGGCTTCAGATAACGGACTTGTCTCTATACTAGTTCTGCTAGATCTTAGTGCTGCATCTGACACCATTGATCACAGAATATTATTACAGAGACTATAACATGTTATTGGAATTAAAGGAACTGCACTACATTGGTTTAAATCTTATCTATCAGATAGATTCCAGTTTGTTAATGTTAATGATGAATCTTCCACATACACAAAAGTTAGTTATGGAGTTCCACAAGGCTCTGTGTCAGGACCAATACTCTTTATTCTATATATGTCTCCCCTCGGCAACATTATTTGAAAACACTCTGTAAATTGTATATATTTTATATATTCATATATTATTTATAAATTGTTATATCTATCTATGAAACCTGATGAAACAAATCAATTAATCAAGATATAAGGGACTGGATGATGTATAATTTCCTTCTTCTAAACTCAGATAAATCTGAAGTTATTGTGTTTGGGCCTAAAAGTCTAAGAAACATCTTTCACCCTCTCTATTTTTAAGACTAGGCTCAAAACCTTCCTCTTTGATAAAGCTTATAGTTGGTTATAGTCATGCTGCTATAGGCTTAGACTGCTGGGGGACTCTGCATTGAGCCACTTTCCTTTTCTCTTCATTATCTCCTGTCACCCCACATCTATAATGTCACCACTGTATGACATTAACTCTGTATCTCCTTTGTCCCGTAGTCGTTTTTCTTTCTCTCTGTCTCCCTCTCTCTGTCCCTATCTTCAAGTGTCCCCGGTTTTGACGCTGTGTGTCCTCCAGTGCACAGCTACTTGTCCCACTATCTTGCCCAATGTTTTGATGTTGCTTTTGTTGCTCTATTCTTTTCTCTCTCGACTCTCCACTCACCCCAACCCATCCAGGTGGATGCTGACGAACTTCTTTATGAATCTAAATTATTTAAAAGCGACTGGGAGCGTAATATTATGAATAAACTACATGCATTGACTGTGGCTGAATGAAATGTCTTAGAATCATGTTTTCATGCTCTCCTGAGTTGATTTGGGCACAGTTTTCCTTAAGTTTGGTGCAGGAATTTTCAGATACATGCAGATGTGCATGTAGCATTCACATTGCTAACAAAAGGGATGTAGTGTGGATACAGACTGCATTCCTTTCCGTCAGATTCAAGTTGTCATTACTTAAAGACAACCGAAATCCCTTTGTTCAAATCCACAAGAATGTGAGTTGAGAACAACAAACCACATTTGGTTTCAGGTCTGGATCCACATCAAGGGTTGTGAATTAACATTTGCCTTTTAGCACTCACATAATTAGAAAAATCTCCCACTATGCTTACCATCTACCAGACCCAGACATGTTAATTAACAGGACAGAGATAAAGTTTGGAATGCAAACTCATTTGGACTGAAACTCCAAAACAGGTACAAAAACAACAATACATTTTACTTAAAGTAAACTCAAGGTCACCTTACAGACACAAAATAAAACAATAAACAATTTAGCTACAGTAGCATTATAAGGGTAATCAAAACAGACATTTTGAAAAAGCAGTTTAGGTAATTGATTTAAAGTGAGAGAGGAACAATGGAAAAGGTGAGTTTTAAGACGGGATTTACACAGATAGAGAGTCTATGGATTGGGGATCTGGGGGAAGGGAGTTCCAGAGATTGGGGCAGAGTGACTGAATGCTCTAGCTACCATAGAAGACAGGCGAGTGTGTGGAGTGGGCAGGAGGTGGGCTGATGATGAACGTAGGGATCTGTTTGCCCTCTTATCTGTTGCCTTATCTGCCCTCCAGTGCCTGAAGATCTTTCTACCTCCCGTGTGTTTCCTTGTGGCTCCAGTGCTACTGTTTTAGTCTTTTCATTCTCTGGTGAAGAAAAGGCATTTGGGAGCATATTATGCTGAAAATACTGTATATGCATTGACTGTGGCAGAATGAAATGTCTTAGAATCATGGTTCCATGCTCTTCTGAATTTATTTCGACTAAATTAGAAGGCAGAAACTGTTTTATTCGAGTTTGGTGCAGGAATTGTGAGATACAAGCAGATGTAAATAAAAGCATTCTCTTCCTGACAAACTACAAGCATGTCCAAAAGACAGGCCTGGATGTCTCATAATTTCCTTCTTTTATACTTCGATAAAACGGAAGTTATTGGGGCAGAGCCTTTAGCTATCAAGCTCCTCCCCTGTGGAACCAGCTCCCACTCCAGATTCGGGAAGCAGACACCCTCTCCACTTTTAAGACTATGCTCAAAATCTTCCTCTTCGATAAAGCTTATAGTTAGTTCTAGTCATGCTGCTATTGGCATAGTCTGCTGGGGGAACAACCACTAATTCACTGAGACACTTTCCTCCTCTCAGCCCAAAGGAGTGATCCTTGTGCCACAACTATGGACTTTTATGTAATGTGTGTTTACAGATTATAGCCACTCTGATGCTGGGGTACAGTGCGCAGACTGTCAGTTAAAGTGTCAGTCTCTGCCACCTCACTTCGCCATTCTTAAGCCAGAAGCTCATCATCTGTGCTGCAAAATGATATGTGACTGCAGTATATTTTCTGTAGGTGAGGCTTAGCTTACTCATAGTTACGGCCCTCTGTGCTTGTGCATACTGTATTATACACCATGGAGGTACTGGAGTAGAAGATATATTCAGTAAAGTATTTAAGAAGCATGAGATAAGGGAACTTTTCCTAAAAATAAAGTTTCAAGCCACCTAAATGTGTCGTCCTTAAGCTGACTTGATCAAGTGATCCCACCAATAATTACTATTCAAAAACTCAAGTTTGACTCAAGCATGTTTCTATCCAAAAAGAAAAATGTGGCTTATAGGCCGGGGGTGCATCACTGTTTAAGTAACAACATCAATCTAATACTGTTCAGTTGAAATCACATAATGTTTGATATCCAAGGAGACGCTGGTTTTCGGTGGGAATCACTGTAGCCTGTTAGCATTTGTTAATCTTCATCATGCTGTAGTTATTTTAATAACTAGTTTACTGCAGCGAGACCACCGGTGAATAATGATTGTGTGGTAACAGAAATAAGTTATAAAGACAGAGACATTTTAGTGAGTTAACAGCGCAGTAATCAATAATATTACCCAAACGCACAGTGTGGATACAAGATAAAGGATGTGGAATTAAAGTGAAGTGTTCAACATTTAAACCAATGCTATGTAAAATGACTGAAGGTGGCATCAAGACAACAAGATAGGTCCTAAAATGGGAATGTAATGACCCAAAAACAAGTGTTCCTTCAATTTTGAGACTGCAAAAGGAAGACAAGCTCATGATCAAAGTAAGTCTCATACCAGCAGATTGAAATATTGTACTACATGTTTTTGATTTAGTAATTTAGTACATTGCAGGAATAAATATGTTTTCTTGAGACAGGACAGACTGAAAATATCAAGGCTGGATATCTGCAGCAGTGAATGTTTGCATATACAAGTGTTTTTGAGCAATGCACTCAAACTATGATTGTACCAATATAGTCCATATGTACATTCATAGTTTGATTCCTGGTCGACTAACCTGTTTGGTCTATAGAGCAGATCACATTTCAGTCACTGCATGTTGGTCTCACAGGAGCCTGCCTGCAGTATCTGAAGAGAGAAAATGAGTCTGATAGATTTTTTAAACCAGGGGTAGAAAAAGGCATAAATCACAGGGTTTAGACAGGGGTTAGTATACAAGAGAAAGAAAACAAAAGTTACAGATAAATCATCAGCAGAGGTAAAGGAGATTAAAAAATATGGGCAGAAACACATTAAGAACACAACTACAACAATACCCAGAGTCCTGGCTGCTTTCAGTTCAGATTTCTTAGTCATTACAGTCCCTGAATGCTGGAGTTTGATGGCTGCAACATGAGAACGCATGGCACGAGCCTGAGATACAGCCGTCAGAAACACTCTCATATACAGAATTATGATCACAGTGATTGGAGCAAGAGAAGACACAACTGCATCAAACATTGCTAAATTGTTGTCAACGCCTATCACACACTGTCCATAACAGGACTTATCTATTAAAATGTCTTTTAATATCAGACCATTGTAGACAACAGAACAGGTCCAACACATACAAACACACATCTGAACTCTTCTCACAGTGACTCTGGTGGGGTAATGCAGAGGGTCACAAATAGCCACGTAGCGGTCGACTGATACAAGTATCAAGTTTCCTAATGAGGCGCAGAGAATAATTGAGTACACGTTACCATATAGAGAACACACAAGGTCACTGAAGAACCAACAGGTTATTTGTTTGTTAACTGTTAACGGTGTCAAGACCCCCAAGAGAAAATCTGACACAGCCAGAGAGAGGATGATGAGGTTGGTGGGTGTGTGCAGCTGACTGCAGGGAGATAAAGACATGTAATATCAGACATTCATGTAAAGTGATATGCCTTACATGTGGCACATCTGGACATTTAACAATTACAAATATTGTCAGCAAAGCAGAAAAACGTCAAGATGTGAAATTATTTACACACTAACTCTAACATTTTCTAGTAAATCAGACTGTTCACACGTATAAAAATAATCCATCCACATTTTGCTGAGTTTATCTTTGCCTGAAGTGGGAGACTGAGATGATGACGATCAGGTTGAGAAACACAGTGAACACAGAGATGAATAACATCAAATACAGCAGGACAGCCTTAGACTGATTGATCTTTGGTTTCCTGCAGGAAGCATTGAGGAGTTGTGGAAAGCAGAGATCCTCCATCCTCAGAGAGAGTATGAGGAGAAGCTGCAGCCCTGGCAGCTTCTGACTCAAACTGTCAGAAGACTGATGTTTTAGTTTCTGCCTTAACCTTCATCCCTCCCTCTCTCTCTCTCTTTCTTTTGCTAAGTACATCACATCCTCTTATTCAACTTTCTCTTTTTCTCTATTTACTTTTGCTTTTCTACTTTTCCACCTTTCACAAAGTTTTAATGGTAATATACATTCCTCTCTGCCTGTTTGTTGTTCTTGTTGTTAACACAACACAGTGTTGTTCTGTAAGCACCACGTTCTATAAGCTGAACCAAGCTTTGATTAAATATTAGTTCACTAGGGACCGCCAATAGTCCATTAATCAGTTACTTTGGTTAGACACCAAAAAGACTTGAGTTAAAGAAACAATAGGATTTGACTTCATTTATTGTAAAACAAATTACAATAAATTAAGAAGAGATAAGAAAAGTTAGGTGCACCGTAAAGATAATTTGAAGAAGTAGAAAAATAAGATGTGAAATAAATATTTGTTAGGTGGCTGTAATGCATAGGTGTCAAACTTTTGCCCACTGTGTATTTGAGTTTGACACCCCTGCTCTAATGGATTGTGTTCAATTGCTTTTCTCTTGCTACAGGAGCTAGCGCCCTGGTATCTCAATGGGTAGAGCAGCTGGATGTTAAAACGGACAATGCAGGATCAAATCCTGGTGTGGGATTCCCGCCTACCTGCAATCCCCAGCTTACCAACCAGAGTCTACCCTGAAGACAGGGCTCAGCTAGCTCCCTGGGCACCACTAGCTGTGGTATCCCCCCAGAGGGATGGGTCAAATTTCACTGTAAAATGTATATGTGACCAATAAAGGTTGTTCTAATTCTAATCCCCGATTGTTCAGTGGGTCGAATGGTAGCTATCCTTTAACTTTTTCATATTGAGAAAAACATGCTATTGATCTTTAGATGTAAAATAGAAAATATGTTTTTGACCACAACCTAACTCTGTCCTGCAACTGGGACAAAGATTGCATACTCTAAAAAGAATGATGGTGAAATTAACTGTATTGCACCATAAACAAAGACTCACAGAAAATAAAGTTGATGCCAAAGAGATTAAACTTGGCCCAAGTAATTGTTCTTGATCCATTAGTTTCTCCTAATGGCAATGAATGGTTATTTTATGTGTACCAACTTATCTCTCAGGAGCGCAGATTGGATGCTGTTAAAAGCACTGGAGAAGTTAAAAAATGACTCACAGTGCTCCTAACCTTATCCAGGTGTGAAAGAGCTCTGAAGATGACAGGATCTTAGACTGCAATGTCTGGTTAGTAGGCAAACTGACTCTCTCACCAGAGGACAAAGATAGGTGAGCATCGGCCTCTCCATCGTCTTCATCAGATGTGAGGTCTGCGCCACCTGTCTGTACTCCTTGGAGTCATTTGGATGAGATGTCTTTAGTACCGGCACCAAGTAGGATGTCTTCCAAAGCTGTGGCACCTTTCCCAGCTGCAGGCTCAAACCAAAAATTTACAGCAGTATGCTGCAGTTTTCCTGCACTTTTTAAGCAGCCTAGAGTGGATGCCTTCTAGGCCCAGAGCCTTCCTCACCTTGGTCCTGCTGATCTCCTTCCTCACCTGAGCTTTGGTGAGGGGCAGTTTGGGGTGGGTGAAGAGAGGAGTGTGGGCCATACAGAGAGAAGAGAGGTGTTCCAGTCTCAGTATTACTCAAACAGTTTTGAAGGTTGTAAAACTGTGTTTTTACTTCTTAAGTGTACAATGTCTGTAATCCTAACTGATTTGTGGAATTGTAATTGTTGAATAAGTTTATCACTAGGTGAGCTACGGGCATTATATTTTATTTTAAACCACGTTATTTACATGTATTACTGTTATAAATGTAAATGTAAATTCAAATGACAATCAACAAACTAGTCTTTAGTGACATACTTATTGTCATACAGTCAAAGTCACACAACAGAATGCATTTATAAACATTAGATTAAATTGTTTGTATATTGTTTCTTCAGTAATTAAATAATAAAAACAAGAACATGTAAAATCTGAAACGCAAGGCTGCAGCCAGCCATTGTGAAGCATGGACATTCATGCTGGGGGAAATTGCAGAGATTAGAAAGGATGAGTTGAGGAAGGTGTCTGAAAAGGACGAAGAGTGGAAAGGCTGTTGGTCCTGATGACGTACCTGTGGAGGTGTGGAAGTGTCTAGGAGAGACAGCAGTGAAGTTTCTGACAAGTCTGTTTAAAAGGATCTTAGAGAGTGAGAAGATGCCTGAGGAATGGAGGAGAAGCGTTCTGGTGCCGATCCTCAAGGAAGGAGGAGGAGGAGGAGCTGTGGTACTGTATGAGGTTGTCGGGAGTGGCAGAGAAGGACGTCAGAGTAGTTCAGGACATGTATGAGAGGAGCATGACGGTGGTGAGATGTGCTGTAGGTCAGACAGAGGAGTTCAAGGTGGAGGTGGGACTACACCAAGGGAAATTCTTGTGATTTAGACAAGGACACAGAATCTGCACATTAGAATGTGCATTATAGTTTAACAGAAAAGATAAAAATATATACATATTTACATTGGACCATGCCCAATAAATAAGAAAATACAAGTAAGATTGCACATTGTGTGTCACTGCAGTGACGCATTGTACAGTCTGACGGCTGTGGGGAGGAATGATCGACGGTAGCGCTCCTTCCTGCACTGTGGGTGTAACAGTCTAGTGCTAAAGGAGTTGCTCAGAGCCTCCACATTGTGGTCCAGGGGGTGGGAGGGGTTATCCATGATGGATGTTAGTTTGGCCAACATCCTTCTGTCCGCCACCTCCTCGATGGAGTCCAAAGTGCAGCCCAGGACTGAGCCAGCTCTCTTAACCAGCTTGTTAAGTTTCTTCCTGTCTCTGTTCGTGCTGCTCCCAGCCCGGCATACAACACCATAGAGGACTGCTGAGGCCACCACAGTGTCATAGAAAGTCCGTAACAGCTCCCTGCACACTGCAATGGACTTTAGTCTCCCATCAGCAGGTGGAGGCGACTCTGGCCCTTTCTGTACAGAGAGTCTGTTATTTGTCCAGTCCAGTTTTTTGTTTAGGTGGACACCCTTACTGGTCTTACTGGTGTTCAGAAACAAAACATTTTTCTCACACCACTCCACAAAGTCCGAGATGACCCCCCCTGTATTCCTGCTCATTCTCACCCAGTACACAGCCAACAATGGCTGTGTCATCTGAGAATTTCTGCAGGTGACAGAGTTGAGAGTTGTACTTGAAGTCTGACGTGTAGAGTGTGAAAAGAAAAGGGGACAGCACAGTCCCTTGAGGTGCCCCCGTGCTGCAAACTACCACATCCGACACACAGTTCTACCGTGAGGTAGTTGATGGTCCAGGCAGCTAGATGTTGGTCCACGCCTGCTACCTCCAGCTTCCCCCTCAGCAGTGATGGCTGGATGGTGTTGAAAGCACTGGAGAAGTCAAAGAACATTACAGGGCCCAGTGCTGCAGGTAGTTGATGGCGTCGTTCACACTGGTGAAATTAAACTGAACAAAGGGACTTGCTCTGCCCCTGCGGGAAATTTGAATCTTGGCAATCCAATTTCTGCTTCATATAATAAAGCAGAAGTTTTTGCTTTATATAATAAACCAGAAATTCCATTTTTCCAGTTCCAGCTCAAGTTCCAGCTCAGTTCCACTTCGAGCTGAAGAAGGAATGAGCCTCAGTTAATAAAACGTAGCTAACCTTGTGAAAAGTAATCTTTCTTGTTAATTCTCTCCACCATACTTTTTCCTCTCACTCCACATCTATAATGTCACCACTGTGTGACATTAACTCTGTATCTTTTTTGTCCCGTAGTCGTCTTTCTCCCTCTCTGTCCCTGTCTTCAGGTGTCCCCGGATTTGATGCTGTGTGTCCTCCAGTGCGCAGCTACTTGTCCCACTAACCTGCCCAAGGTTTTGTTGTTGCTTTTGTTGCTCTGTTCTTATCTCTCTCCACTTTCCACTCACCCCAACCGGTCAAGGCAGATGGCCGCCCAGCCTGAGCCTGGTTCTGCTGGAGGTTTCTTCCGTTAAAGGTAGTTTTTCCTCTCCGTTGTTGCCTATGGCTTGTTCAAGGATGATTTGTTGGGTTTTCTTTAAATGTTTGTATAGTCTTGACTTTATTATGTAAAGTGCCTTGAGATGACCTTGTTGTAAATTGGCGCTGTATAAATAAAGTTGAATTAAATTGAATTGAAATTACCTTTTGCACAACACCAGTTAAGATAACTCTCAGTGGCAACCATTATGAACAGTGTGTGTTTGACATTTATGACTGTGAGTATACTCTTCTCTTGCTGGGTTACCCCAAACATGACCCTCACATTAACTGGTCCTTATGCAAGGTAATGGGGTGGAACACTTACTGCCTAGCTAGCTGTTTATGTTATGCCTGTGCTTGCTCTTCTACAACTAGTGAAGAGTCTAAGAAGCCTATTGACTTGATTAATTTGCCCAGCTGTTATCATGATTTAGTGGAGGTGTTCAGCAAGGCACGTGCTACTTCATTACCTCCTCACAGGCCGTCTGATTGTGCCATCAACCTACTACCAGGTACCACGGAGGGTCATCTCTACTCTGTCTCGGAGCCAGAGAAGAAGGCCATGCAGGCATACATTGATGACTCTCTGAGAGCAGGTATTATCCGGACCTCTGTATCCCCAGCAGGGGCGGTATTTTTCTTTGTTGGCAAGAAGGACGGGGGGCTGAGGCGTTTCATTGACTATAGGGGTGTTAACGCCATTGCAGTTAAGAATAGATATCCCCTCCCTCTTTTGTCATCAGCATTCAAATTATTGAAAGATGCCACACTTTCTACTAAGTTGGATCTCCACAATGCCTACCATCTGGTCCTTATAAGGGAGGGGGATGAATGGAAGACAGCTTTCAACACCCCCAATGGCCAATATGAGTTTTTTGGTAATGCCGTTCGGCCTCCCCAATGCCCCTGCTGTTTTCCAGGCGCTGGTTAATGATGTTCTGAGAGATATGATAAATAAATTTGTGTTAATGTATCTGGATGACATTCTAATATATTCCAGTAACTTGGAGGAGCACAGGCAGCATGTTAGGGCAGTGCTAGTGTGATTGTTAGAAAACCAGCTCTACAGCAAAGCAGAGAAATGTGAGTTCCACACTACCCGAACCACATTTCTTGGACTTGTTCTTGCTCCTGGGAAGATATCCATGGATAGCGGTAAAGTTAGAGCAGTTGTCGAAGGGCCTGTTTCGCAGGACTGCAAGCAGCTTCAGCGATTCCTGGTGTTTGCTAACTTCAATCGAAGATTTATCAGGGGTTATAGCAAGGTAGCGGCCCCATTACATGCTCTCACCTCCCCCATCAGACCTTTTCTGTGGAAAGAGGAGGCAAACTTTTCTGTGGAAAGAGGAGGCAAACTTGCACTAGAGGAGTGGAGACATTGATTGGAGGGAGATGAGCAGCCATTCCTGGTCTGGACTGACCACAGAAATTTGGAGTATATTCATTCTGCCAAGTTCCTTAATGCCCGACAGTCTCGTTGGACACTGATCTTCTCCAGATTTCACTTTGTTCTATCGTATGGCCCAGGGGCCCAGATCACCAAACCTGAAGCCTTGTCCCGTCAGTTTGAGGAAGACAGAAAGCAACCATCCACGTCCTCCTCCAAAGGGGAAATGATCCTACTACCTGTCGTGTTGGGGGCCATACGATGGGACATAGAGAAAAGGGTAAGAGACTTTAAAATCTCCTATCCTACTCCCGCTGGTTGCCCTCCGAGGCGTTTGTTTGTCCCTGCCTCTCTTTGACCACAGGTGCTTAGGTGGGGCCATGACTCAAGGCTGGCCTGCCACCCTGGAAGTAATAGGACCACAGCGCTAATTGCAACAAGATACTGGTGGCCAGCCATGGATGGGGAAATACGTTGTTACGTGGGTACATGTAGGGTCTGCACAAGGAACAAGATGCCCCACCAGGCACCTGCTGGTTTCCTTCATCCTCTGCCAGTCCCGTCTCATCCATGGACGCACATAAGCTTGGACTTCATTACCGGACTTACCCCATTCGACGGTTATTCTTGTGGTAGTTAATTGTTTCTCAAAATTGGTCCATGCTGTTCCCCTTGTTAAGCTACTTTCTGCCAAGGAAACTGCAGAGTTGTGGGTGCAGCATGTTTTCAGATTGCACAGCATTCCTGAGGACATACTTTCATACCGGGGACCTCAGTTCACAAAAGTTTTTTGGGCCGAGTTCTGTAAGGCATTGGGGGCCTCCTTAAGTATGTCATCTGGGTTCCGCACCGGACCATTGGCCAAACAGAAAGACTGAACCAGGAGATTGAAAGTATGTTGAGGTGCATGTGTAGTAGTAATCCCTCCACCTGGGTCCAGCAACTGCCCTGGGTGGAGTACACTCATAGTTCACTGCCTTCATGTGCCCTAGGTTGCTGTCCATTCCAGGTAGCCTATGGCTACCAGTCTCCTCTTTTTCCTTCCCAGCAGGCCCAGGCTGCAGTTCCTTCCGTAGGTAGCTTGATTAAACGCAGCCGCACCACCTGGACCAAAGTAAGGTCCTACCTACAGAGGGCTGCTCACTACGCCAATCAGAGGAGGTCTCCGGCTCCAAAATACAAGGCCGGCGATAGGGTATGGCTATCCACCAAGGACCTTCCCCTGAAGGTGGAAAAGAGGAAATTAGCTCTTTGGTTCATTGGCCTGTTCAAGATCAGCAAAGTGATTAACCCAGTTGCTGTCAAGTTGAGGTTGCCAGGCAGTATGCAGGTCCTTTCAGTATTCAGTGTCTCGTGTTAAGCCAGTGAAGGAGTCACTGCTCTCACCTCTCAACCTTCCCCCGCCTGCCCGCATCATTGATGGAGGTCCGGTCTACACAGTTCTCCGCTCCAGACGCTGTGGGAGGGGCCTTCAGTACCTGGTGGACTGGAAAGGGTATGGCCCTGAAGAGCGCAGTTGGGTGCCAGCCCGCTTCATCTTGGACCCCTCCCTCATTGCAGATTTCCATTGACGGCATCCAGTGACAGCCTTCACGGGTCGCCAGGGGGTGACCTAGAGGGGGGGGGGTTCTGTTATAAGCTGGGTGTTTTTGTTCTTTTTTGGTTTTTCACTCCTTTTGACTCCTTATACGGGCATTAATTTTTCAGTTTGTTTTGTGTCCCTGCAGTATTCCTCCCTTCCTCTGGTGGTTGCTAGTGTTAATACTGTTTGCCTTTCATCATCATCAATACCTGTTATCATCATCATCAGTGCCTTTCATCATCATCATCATCATTGCCTTTTATCATCATCTTCGTCACTCCTGCATTTTGTATTTAAGGCCTTGCATTTAGTTTTGGGGTTGCTAGTGTGTCTGGTTTCGTTCTGGTGCAACTCCCTGATTCTGCTTGATTTTTCCCGATCTCCAGCGCTTAATCCTGTTCCTGTTGTTACTATAGGTAGTCTGGGTTTCTTTTTATAATCTTAATCTCTCTGCCTGGTTATGTAGCTTAATTTTGTTATACCTTTTGAGGGAGCTTGTTATAGTCTAGGTCTCTCCTTTAAGTTTTTACTGTTTAATGATTAAATATTGTTAAACCCTTTTTGGGAGAAAGAGTTCTCTGCTTGCTCGGACGCCAGCAGAAACAGACGGCAACTGACCAAGGTACATCTCTCTCGGACCGGACAAACTACGCTGCTAGTGGGACAACAACCCTCGGCATTAGTAGTGCATCCGCTATTAAAACCTGGTGGCACTTCTTACGGCCGCAGAACGGTATGGATTGAAGCCTAACATAGCAGAATGATCTGTAGCAGCTAAAAGGTAAGGCTAAAGTCCCTTTTAATTTTGAAAATTATGCAATTATGCCTCTCTAAAGTTCCAAGTATTTTTCTAAAGTATTTTCCCATTACAAAGAGGTAAATAGTAACTAGATTCCTTTCCTTTAGCCCGCAATTACACATTACACTTACGTACCCGATTCATTCAACAGTTTGATTAGAGTTGATTATTTCATGTTTTATTGTCTATTCATTTAATAATTTTGTTCCATATATCCATATGCATATTATATTATATTATATATTTTAATCATAGCTTGGTTCGGCTTAAACGAACCTGGTACCCCTGTGAGGAATATTAATATATCTGCATTAATATCAAGTTGCACATTTAAAATATTAACTTTTCGTCTTTAAAACAAATTTAGGTTTTTGTTGTAGCTGGATGTTCTGTTTCTATTATGTTATATTATCACATCTCTATGGGATGATGGTAGTTACTACTTTTGTTATTATCTTACAAGCTGATTTTTTTTGGCACAATTAATCACATTAGGACACTGACTTCAGAATAGTTGTTTTTCTTTTTTCATGTTTCTGCTGTGATTAAAAACAACCATGTTTTTTTCTAATAAATATTAAGATTATGCTTCACAATGTATTAAAAATCGTTTTGTTAAATAAAACTAAGACAAATTGAGCCAACAATCAATGTTTTGTGTTAACAACAAAAATAACAAACAGGCAGAGAGGATTGTATAATACCATCAAAACTGTGTGTAAATGGGGACAAAGTAGAAAACAAAGGTAAAGAGAGAAAAAGAGAAAGTGTTGAATAGAAGGATGTGATGTAATTAGCAAGAGAGAGAGAGAGGGAGGGGGAGGGATGAAGGTTAAGGCAGAAACTAAAACATCAGTTGTCTGACAGTTTGAGTCAGAAGCTGCCAGTGCTGCAGCTTCTCCTCATACTCTCTCTGAGGATGGAGGATCTCTGCTTTCCACAACTCCTCAATGCTTCCTGCAGGAAACCAAAGATCAATCAGTCTAAGGCTGTCCTGCTGTATTTGCTGTTATTCATCTCTGTGTTCACTGTGTTTCTCAACCTGCTTGTCATCATCTCAGTCTCCCACTTCAGGCAAAGATAAACTGAAAAAAACTTGGATGGATTATTTTTATACGTGTGAACAGTCTGATTTAGTAGAAAATGTAGAGTGTGTTTATAATTTCACATCTTGACGTATTTTCTGCTTTGCTGACAATGTTTTTGAATGTTAAATGTCCAGATGTGCCACATGTAAGGCATATCACTTTACATCAGGGGTCTCAGACTTGCGGCCCGCGGGCCAATTGCGGCCCGCGAGCCGATAGTTTGTGGCCCCCACCTTATTATTAAAGTTTAATGTTAGTGCGGCCCGCGAGTTTGTTATGAACGGCATGGAACGGAAATGACGTACATTGCGGAAATGACGTATATTGAGGAAATGACGTTCTTTGTGCGTCGGCTAAACACTTGATTGAAACTTCAACGCGACAGCTTAAAGAAAGCTTAAAGAACTGTTAATACAGACATTTGAATCCTAATTATTATAATTATTATTATTATTTTATTTACTTATTACTGATTGATTGATTTTCTTATTAATTTCTTATTTATTTTCTTCTAATTTGTTTATTTATTTTTTCATATTATTTTGTGTTAAAAATAAAAAATAAAGACATTTGAGAAGATTAAAATTATTTAAAAGTTTTTCTTGTGGAAACCTGATGCGGCCCAGCCTCACCCCGACTCTGCCTCCAGCGGCCCCCAAGTAAATTGAGTTTGAGACCCCTGCTTTACATGAATGTCTGATATTACATGTCTTTGTCTCCCTGCAGGCAGCTGCACACACCCACCAACCTCATCATCCTCTCTCTGGCTGTGTCAGATTTTCTCTTGGGGGTCTTGACACCGTTAAAAGTTAGCAAACAAATGACCTGTTGGTTTTTCAGTGACCTTGTGTGTTCACTTTATGGTAACATGAGCTCAATTATTCTTGGCGCTTCAATAGGAAACATGATACTTATATCAGTCGACCGCTACGTGGCTATTTGTGACCCTCTGCATTACCCCACTAGAGTCACTGTGAGAAGAGTTCAGATGTGTGTTTGTATGTGTTGGACCTGTACTATTGTCTACAATGGTCTGATAATAAAAGACATTTTAATAGACAAATCCTGTTATGGACAGTGTGTGATTGTCGCTGAGGACAATTTAGGAATGTTTGATGCAGTTGTGTCCTCTATCGCTCCAATCACTGTGATGATAATTCTGTATATCAGACTGTTTGTGACGGCTGTATCTCAGGCTCGTGCCATGCGTTCTCATGTTGCAGCCGTCACAGTCCAGCCTTCAGGGACTGTAATGACTAAGAAATCTGAGCTGAAAGCAGCCAGGACTCTTGGTGTTGTTATAGTTGTGTTCTTAATGTGTTTCTGCCCATATTTCTTTATCGCCATTTTAATCCAAGATACCTCTGCTGGTGATTTATCTCTAACTCTTGGTTTCTTTCTCTTGTATACTAACCCCTGTATAAACCCTGTGATTTATGCCTTTTTCTACCCCTGGTTTAAAAAATCCATCAGACTCATTTTCTCTCTTCAGATACTGCAGGCAGGCTCCTGTGAGACCAACATGGAGTGACTGAAATGTGATCTGCTCTATAGACCAAACAGGTTAGTCGACCAAGAATCAAACTACGAATGTACATATGTACTATATTGGTATAATCATAGTTTAAGTGCATTGCTCAAAAAGACTTGTATATGCAAACATTCACTGGTGCGGATATCAAGCCTTTATATTTTCAGTTTGTCCTATGTCAGAAAAACTGATATTTCTTCAAGCAATGTACTAAATTAGTAGATCAAAAACATCAAGTACAATATTTCAATCTGGTGGTATGAGACTTGCTTTGATCTTGTTGACATGATGCCCCCTTCAGTCATTTTACATAGCATTGGTTTAAATGTTCAACACTTTATTTTGCTTTGCTTCCTTTATCTTGTATCCGCACTGCACGTTTGGGTAATATTACTGATTAATGCACTGTTAATGCACTAAAACCTGTCTGTCTATAACCTGTTTTTGTTACCACAGTCATTATTCACAGGTTGTACTGCTGCAGTAAACGGGTTATTAAAATAAGTTCTGCTTAATGAAGATTAACAAATGCTTCACTACAGTGATTCCCACTGAAAACCAGCGTCTCCTTGGATATCAAAAATTATGCATGACACTTTCACTGACAGTCTGCACACTCAGCATCAGAGTGGCTATAATCTGTAAACACACATTACGTAAAAGTGTCACTCCTGTGGCCTGTAACAATGTTTGCAAATCTAAAATGATCTTGTTTCATATTAATTAGTATTGGTCTTTGTGTAGGTAGAGCCATGCTTTCTCGGAGTGGTGTGTGTCAGCAGTCTGGAACAATTCAGAACCTGTGAGAAGCACAAATGGTTGTCAGTGGAAGATTCCTAATTCCTAATTCCTAATTGAAAATTATGCATTATATATACAAGATATTATTAAACATAAATTTTGCATTTAACATTGTTGATGTGTGATACTATTCTGAAATTACAGTCTCTGGTGATACCTGCAGAAAGGGACATAGAGAGGGAGACAGACAACTACTGTAGAAAGAAGACAGAGTTAATGTCCTACAGTGGTGATATATAAATGTGGGCTGAGAGAAGTCTCAGTACATCAGAGGTTGTTTCCCCAGCGGTCTATAGCAGCAGGACTAAAAGTAGAGAGGGTGTTGAGAGAGTTGAGAGGGTGCTATTCTATTTTTGGAAATTCTGGGAACCATAAGTAGGCCTGCATTTTGGGACCGAGGTGGACTAGTAGGATGATATGGTACTAGGAGATCTTTTAGGTATGATGGAGCTTGACCGTTAAAAGCTTTATAGGTAAGAAGGGTTTTAAATTCTATTCTACATTTAATGGGAGGTCAATGGAGAGAAGTTAATGAAGGTGAAATATGATCTCTCTTACCAATGCCAGTCAGTAATCTTGCTGCAGCATTTTGGAGGATTGGATTTAATTGGAGGCTTTTTAGAGAGTTACTGGGGCAGCCTGAAAGTAGAGAATTACAGTAGTCCAATCTAGAAGTAACAAATGCATGAACCAGTTTTTCAGCATCGCTTTGAGAGAGGATGCTCCTAATTTTGGCAATGTTCCGTAGATGGAAGAAGGCTGTTCTAGAGATTTGTTTTATGTGTGAGATAATTGACAAATCCTGGTCAAAAATGACTCCGAGATCCCTTGCAGTACTACTGGGGGCCAGAGTCATGTCATCTAAAGTGACGATATGGTTGGAAAACATTTTTCTTAGATATTAGGCCCAAACACATTAACTTCAGTTTTATCTGAGTTTAGAAGAAGGAAATTACACAACATCCAGTCCCTTATGTCTTTTAGACATGCTTGTAGTTTGATTAATTGATTTGTTTCATCAGGTTTCATAGATAAATATAACTACGTGTCATCAGCGTAGCAGTGAAAATTTACAGAGTGTTTTCTAATAATGTTGCCAAGGGGAGACATATATAGAGCAAAGAGTATTGGTCCTAACACAGAGCCTTGCGGAATTCTAAAACTAACTTTTGTGTATGTGGAAGATTCATCATTAACATGAACGAATTGGAATCTATCTGATAGATAAGATTTAAACCAATTTAGTGCAGTTCCTTTAATTCCAATAACATGTTCTAGTCTCTGTAATAATATTCTGTGATTAATGGTGTCAAATGCTGCACTAAGATCTAGCAGAACTAGTATAGAGACAAGTCCGTTATCTGAAGCCAGAAGAAGATCGTTGGTGACTTTAATCAGTGCGGTTTCTGTGCTATGATGAACTCTAAATCCTGACTGAAATTCTTCAAACAAGTCGTTTCTGCGCAGGTGGTCACATAATTGCTTTACAACTACTTTTTCAAGTATTTTAGAAATAAAGGGGAGATTGGATATTGGTCTGTAATTGGCTAAGACATCTGGATCCAGACTAGGTTTTTTAAGTAGAGGTTTGATTACAGCTACCTTATAGGCCTTTGGTACATATCATGTTTGTAAAGATAGATTAATGATATCTAATACGAACATGTCTAATAAGGGTAGAGCCTCTTTGAGCAGTCTAACTGGAATAGGGTCTAGCAGACATGTTGTTGGTTTAGATGCCATAATAGTTGAAGTTAATTCAGCAAGGTCTATGGGCACAAAGCAGTCTAAAAGGGACTGAGGACTTTCAGGTGATTCTAATTCTGTTGTATTTGTGGGGAGGGTCTGTGAATTTTATTTCTAATAGCTATGATTTTGTTTGTGAAGAAGGTCATGTAGTCATTGCTACATAGCGTTGAGGGAATACTAGTCTCAGCTGAACTATGGCTCTTAGTCAGTTTGGCTACAGTGCTGAAAAGAAACCGGGGGTTGTTCTTGTTTTCCTCTATTAGTGATGAATAATATGCTGTTCTGGCTTTACGGAGGCTAATTTGTATAAGTATAAACTCTTTTCCAGGCCAAGCGTGATTCTTGTGAATGAGTGGAACGCCACTTCCTTTCTAGTCTTCGTGACGCCTGCTTTAAATTGCAGGTTTGCGAGCTATACCATGGAGATCGCCTGTTCAGAATTACTGCCTTCTTTTTTAGAGGGGCAACACTATCAAGTATAGAACGTAAAGATGCTGCATAATTATCAGTCAGGTAATCAACTTGTACAGGAGTACAGTTAATGTGGCTAATCTCAGTTATATCGGTACATGTTGAAGTAAATGATGAAGGGATCATTTCCTTAAATTTGTTCACAGTGTTTTCACATAAACACCTACTGAAGCAAAAATTATTAGTAGTATTTTTCTAGCTGCTGTGTAGTCCATTAAATAAAATTCAAATGTTATCAGAAAATGGTCAGAGAGAACAGAATTATGAGGAAATACTGTTAGTTTATCAATTTCAATGCCGTATGTAAGGACAAGGTCTAGGGTGTGACTAAAACAATGAGTGGGTTAATTTACATTTTGAGAGACACCAATTGAATCTAATAACTAGAAAAGGCATTTCCAGGAAGAAAATGCACTGTGAATGCTTTAGAGCTGAAAAAGTGTCCCAGCAATGCTGAAAAAAGCTGAAGTGTTTTTGCTGAAATAGCTGAAAATTACAATTAAAATGTAAAAAAACAAGTAGAAAGTAAGCTGAATAGAAGCTGAACTTCTTAAAAATAGTTGAAAGTTGAAACTAATTCTAATTGTTTAAAAATATGAACATAATTCTAACAATTGTCAAATTAGCAACGTGGACTTAATACTGCAGACAGACTGAAAGCACAAACTCATTTTAGCATTTAATTGCTAAAAATGTGAGAAAGGAATCAAGCAGGCTTTTATTTTGAAAGTTTGTTTCCTGTGTGTGTGTGTGTGTGTGTAAGTGTGTGTCTGCGAGTGTGTGTGCGTTCGTGCATCTCTAGCAGTAATAAGAAGTGTCAGTTAAGGTGATTGGATGCAGCTGTGAGGCTGATCACATGACCAGAAGTGCCTTTCAACATGATAATGACCTGCCTACTCATTCTGGTGCTAACAGGAAAAGCTAAAACTTAGCCTCGCAAAATTGGTAATAAGTGAAAAAGTATTAGCCCTAGAAACAAACTGAAAGAACTGTGAGCGTCAGAAGGCTTCACTGCACACGCAGATGTAATTTATATGAAGATAGTCAATAAAATGAAGGCGTGGCGGCGATTTTAAAACGGCCCTCGTTTGAGATTTGAGCAGACATTTCTGGAGGTCCATTATAATGGGCTCTAATGGGAGTTTGAGAGGGCACTCTCTCCGCTTCTGGCCGCGTGGAGAGAGAACCGTAAGACCTGTCGCCGTGAGAGTTACATTTCCTGAAAGAGGACAAAAATACCTACGTTTTGATGTATAATTTGTTGAGGCGGGATGAAAGGTGGCTGAAGGAAATCAGGAAGAGAAGCGGAAAAGCATAAAAAATAATCGCGGGAACGGGCAGAGCGTGTGTGACGTCACCCGCTCTAGCAGAAGGAATAAGGAATCTCCAAAAATTGCCTAAAACTAAAACTGCCATACCTCAAAAACCATAAGAGATATTAATAAAAGCTGAATGGAATAAATATAGCTGAAGGTCTTGTGACTTGTTTAAAGTTTGAATGGTTTCTCTAGGCTGAAGTATGCCTGAATGGTATACTTCAGCCTATTAAAATGAAAAATTGATATTCAAAAAGCTGAATATCATAAAAAGTATCAAGATATCAAAATTCTGAATGGAAGCACACTTCTCCTGAAGAAGCTGAACATTTTAAAATTTGAAGGGGCTTTCTAGCACAAAGTATGTGGGACTAGTTAGACGTCAAAAAACGTACGGAAGAAAAATAAAGCATTCACAGCAGATTAGTGAACTTTAGCTTTACTGGTTCCGGTGTCAGCTTATGACTATTCATATTTACTCTATTATATCTACTCTACACATATCTACTCTACACTATTCACTCACCAAGCTGCTGTTTTAGTTTATCTCTCTGTTGGGTGACATTGCTGTTGAGGACCTTCAAAAAGTCTCTTTCGTCCTCCAGCTGTTTTGTCCTCTGGGTCAGGTTAGTTTGGAGACTTTGAACCTGACTCTAATTTGTCTGTAGTTGGTCTTTCTCCATGCTCAGGTTGGCAATGATGCATTTGTCTTGAATCACTACCACAGAAAAGGTCCAGCATACGAAAGATCAACATTAAAATCATAACTGTAGGAGGTAAATGTATCACAATAATTGTCTGGAGAAAAAGTTATTGGATCATCAGCTCAATGATTGTCACCAGGAGGAGAACACAGCAGCAGCAGAAACACAGCAGCAGCTTGGACAAGATTTCTCTTTCCTGAACTTATTTTGGATGAATTGGCTAAGAACACAAATAAACCAGGTTGATAGATGGTAAATATTTAGTAACTCGTGTTAAAAATACCATTTTGCTGCAGTGGGCAACAATATTTTAGGAAAGTTTGTGAAACATGCCAAGTAGAAAAGTACAGTTTTGAGCATGGGCCTCCAACCTTTTTTCCATTAATAAATTTTTCCCCTAATAAATAAGCTAATTTTACAATTTTTAAATGAAAACACAACAGAACATTTATTCTCAGACATATTTCAACACAAACAAACAGATTTCCTTAACAATTGATCGTTGTTGTCATCCAATACTCACATTTTGCATTAAAACCTCACAGAAAATATCTTTCGATGTATTTTTTGCATTTAGTGTATCTGTCTGCATTTCTTTCTACTGTAATCTCTTACTGGTTTGGGAACCAGCAGGGCTGTATGGAGCAGAGGGGTGAACCTAGTTTAGATGAAAGCTGCGCATTTATAAAGGCATTAGTATACTTACAAAAGAATTTATGAAATGAAATCTAGTAACATTTTCCTTTATGGTGTACCTAATTATCTTCAGTAGTTAGAAGTGAGATTCAGCATAATTCTAAGATTTGTGTTATAGTACAAATATACACTCTTCAATAAAAATGTAATTTGATTAAATGTGCTTCTTTATTATGTTGTAATTTAGTCAAATAGTATCAGCGTCATTTAAACATACTAAAGCAGATGCAATAATATTTAACAAATAATGATTGAACACAATTCTACAGTGACCCTGAGAGCTCAAAGGACTGCAATATCAGAAATCACATGCAAATACACAAAACACAAGCAAATCTATAAAAACAACTTCACCAATTTGGCAATACAGGCACAGCAAAAGCCACAACAGCACAAAATGACAAAACATGCCATCATTTTTTAGTGTCTCCGAGTTGTAGACGACTGTCATAGCACTAAAACGTGATGGACATTTAGATTTGTAAATGCACTGTTCAGAATTGAACAAAACAAGACAAACTGCACAATATTAATGCAACAATTTCTTCAACACTTTAAGTAAAAATGTATTTATTTTATGATGTGTACTGTCCACTCTGAGCCAGAGATCGACCCTCTGAATCTACAGCTGTTGGACAACCTGCTCTTCTCAGCCTGGGAAATTTCTAATGGCAATCCATATAAATTTGTATGTATTCCTTTATTTTTCAATATCACCTAAAAGCAGGAAATGTGTACATAATATAAAAAAATAGCAAATATTTACGAACAAAGCAGCCTCAACACACAAAGCGATCATGTAGTATGACCTCTAATAGATATAGCACATCTTATGTATTTTGGGGGAAAAGTTTTCATAAGTAATCTTATCTAAAGGATAAGACCTAACATGGAATCAAACATCAGTCAAATAACTACAACCATAAACAAAAGTAGCTTAAACAATCACTAAAAGCTTTGGTGTTTTTAGACATTACATCTTATTCAACATACAAGGTGATAACCTGACCAATAGGAAGCTACTAGGGGTTCAGTGTCCTGGTACCAGCTCTGGCTTTATATATTTATATTTTATATCTGGTTTTATATTACACGTCAAAGTGCTTTTATTACACGTCAAAGTGCTTTTAATATTCTCATCTAATTCTCAGCTGTAACTGGATGCATCACTGAACATTAAAGTGTTCCTTTAATTAATATCATTATTTATATTTTCACTCACGAAGCTGCTGTTTTAGTTCATCTCTCTGTTGGATGAGGTTGCTGTTGACGACCTTCAAAAATTCTCAGGGTCTGGTCAGTATAGAGACCGTAATCCTGTACCGTAGAGCCTGACTGTACTTTGTCTGTAGTTGGTCTTTCTCCCCGCTCAGGTTGGTAAAGTTTGTTTGCATTTCATTGTATGTTGTCTGTAGGTTTCTGTCTGTGGTCATGTTGTTTAGTAACATTTTCAAATATGTAATTTTAAACTACCAATTTCTGTAGTTTTTGTCATATATAAAAGATAACCTGCAGTGAATTTACTATTTTTGGCAGGCAGCACAACACACAATACATAGAGCATATGCACTTTACTTGAAGTCATTTGTGTATGTGTTTAAAAGGTCTATAACTTTAATTTGAAAGTGATGTATGTGTTTGTGTTTAGGTATGTGATTTAGACATACAGGATATGCCTGTAGCCATAACTTGAAGCCTCTGTGGAAAGACGTACTAGGCAAGACACTTATATTTTTTTAAATGTAAAGCCGTACAATAAAGGACTGTAAATGGGGCAATGTGTCAGGGCCAGACAGGGCTGTGTTATGATGGGAGAGTCATTATAAAGGTCTTGACTAAAACAACATGCACAGGGAATCACAAAGGAGTTTTAATGTTCGGCATTTACATTCTCAAAAGATAACGCTGTAACTGATTAGTTTTTAATGGCAGTAACTGCAATGTGAAAAACTTCCTACAGTTCAGTTTTATTGAGTGACTTTAGAGCGACTCAGCAGCTCACTAAATTTAAACACTGCTAAACTGTTTACATTGATGTTTTTCTCCTTGACTTTGCATGTCATTGCAAATATTAAATGACATTTTAAATAACAACTACTTTGTTCAGAGATAAAAAGAATTAGTTCCTCTAACCTTCACAAACACTCTTGGGGAAGGAGGAAGTGCGCGATATAAGTCACGCAATGTGATGGGACACATGACTTAATAGAAAAACACAGTCTTTCATTTTAGAAACAGCTTCTTTTTTGCAAGTAGTTTTCTTTTCTAGATGATCATTTAGAGACATTCATAAAAAAATGCATTATATTTTGCAATTTAAGTAAAAAAAACTTACCAAACCCTTACATCTAAAATATAGAGAACAGATATATTGACTAGAATTAATATAAAATCCACAATTTTTATCACTGTCATAGACAACACATTAAAACACATTACCATTAAACAAAAACCAAGAAATACTTTTCGTCCTAGAGTGAAAAACCAAAGTCTTTATAAAACCTTTACATTTGTTAAAATGTTAAGTTATTTATCAGAAAAGATGGAGGTGTATTGCTGCCAGTCTAAGAAAATGTTGTTGCGTTGTGTGCATCTCTATGTATTTTTGTAATTATGACATTGTTTCATGTTCTAACGAAATACTTTTTACATTACTGCGCCATACACAAGTTTCTCATCATTACAGATAGATTATGAAAATCTTGGATCTTGAAAATGAGATTAACGTCTCTGCAGCTTCTTTGGCTAAGGGGAGAGCAGGGAGTGGAATGAAATGGGCCAATTTGGAGAATCTGTCTACTACTGTAAAGAGAACTGTGTTGTCCTAGGAGGACGGAATAGCAGAGATGAAATCTAGTGATGCAGATGCCGATAATCTATGCACAGTCTCAGCCCCCATCCTTCCCAACAAAGAAGAAACCTGCCCCCGCAGTTAAGGATGGGGGGCAATAAGGGGCAAAAAGATCCAGCCATAAAGAACTCAGTGATGCAGCTGGATGTTGCTCAGGAGTGGAAAGGGAGCAGAATCTTCCTTGCGGCGTCATAGTACCTGGCAGCAAGTCTATGGCGTTGTAAGGGTGATGTTTGGTAAAGAGGTGGCTTTGTTCTTGGAAAGAACTTGTTCTTGGTCAAATTATTATCAGACAGGGAACTGGGGAAAACGAAAGGAGCAGACAGAGACTGGACCAGAAGGGTCCCCAATAAATCACCTTAATGGGGTCAGAAGGCCGGAGCCGGTACTACGGGTGTTGCTCAGCCATTTCCCCGTGTCTTGCCGAGCCCCACCTTTTAAAGGACACAATCTCACCTGATGTCCTGGTTTACCACTGTGCTGCCACTCATAAGGAGTAACTGGCTTGTTTATTTTTGTCCTATCTGGCTTACCGTAGTTGGCTTCCTTACCCAGAAGTGCTAGAAACTTGATTTTTCTTTCTAACTTTTCCATTAGTCCCTGAAGTGTGTGTGTGTGTGTGTGTGTGTGTGTGTGTGTGTGTGTGTGTGTGTATAAGGAGTGGAATGAAATGGGACAATTTGGAGGAAACACTAAACACTAGTCTAGTACACTCACTTGCTGCTCCAGTCATTTTCTAAATGCAATACAAACTTTTGTTTCCTTGAAAACTACTTAGGCAATCACAGAAGGCACCAATCTATTGTCTTAGATGATGTCATTGGTGATGTACATGTATTAGCTAGTAGTTCATCTACCTTACTGACATTACTGCAGGAAAATACAAAGTAGATAACAAATGCTGAGAAAGATATTATTGGCTCGTGCAGAAAGGTTAAAATTACACCGCAAAGTTACTTTTGCTCAATTTCTTTCTCAAAGGTTCTGGTACACTCCACAGCCTCAAAGATGGGAATGATAAAGATTGTGCTGAGCTCTAGATTGAAAACGCTGACCTGTTATTGAAATTCAGTGACTTATATTCAGAAAAAGATTACTGGGTCTGTGAGATGGTCATGTAAGTTATTCAGGACAAATTAAGCCAAAAAAGCCACATAATTTTGACTTACTATGTAAAGTGCCTTCAGTTTATTTTGTTGTGAGTTGGAACTAACTCAATATAAATAGTTTGATCATGTTTTGGTGTGTGCGCCCGCTTTTGTGTCTTTGTCGAATGCACATATTGTACAGTTCAGGTTTTATCTCACCTGTCTGCCTTTGAACAAGCAACAAAAAAGCAAGAGAACATGCATAAATTTATGAAAAAACAGTTTATCTTCTGTTTTTCTATTTTGTGCACTACACTACAATTTGTTCTTTGACACTACAGGGAAATTACATTAGTCTGTGCCAGTGAACAGATTATTCTTCATAGTTTTTATGAAAACATTGCTGGCTATCAGCTATTATTAAAAACATCCCCAGAGAGTATTAGCCAACATATACACAGTTTAACAAAAAGTGTACCTCCAGGTAAGACAAAGTATTCCCCCAGAGTTACACAATCAATATTCAGTAATATTATCTTGTTATATTCATTGTGTGCTCTTGATTACCAATCAGCTTTTAGTCAGTAGGTTTGCAGAAACTAAAAACACATTATGTAATTTACAGGCACTTGTAATATTGTGCTCCCGAGCTGATTATCAACTGGTGCACTGATCTTTTTCACACAAGCAGCGCTGTCGTTTTCCACAGTTGGCATCATTCCAGTTGGCCAGCTCAGGCCTTAAGTGATACATCTCCACACAGTCCTCTCTGTTGCCAGAGTCCCCATCATTTGGCTGACCAGACTCCCAAAATCTAAATGATGCCAGTCACAGTGTGTCAGTCAGACAGACACATTCAGTACATCCATGCTGTGTTACTGACAGGAGTTGGTCGAACATGCACATGCACACACTCCCTTTTCTTCAGTTTAACTATTTCAGTAGAACAACATGCCATATGCATGAATTTCTCACACTTTTGTGATCATTTCTGCTAAATGTCCCGATGACCAACAGTGGTAATTCATGCATAAAATAGAAAAACATGCATTGATATAGGTCACCTGCGCAAATAATATCAGTCTTTGTGCATATCAAAAAAATTCATGATCAGGGCTTACGGTGTGGTCAGTGGAGATCCATCTACCCATTTGTAGGTCCCATCTGTGTCACTCAGACCAATCCAGAACAAGAGAACAGCCTCCTCATTCAGACGGTACAAGGCTCTCTGTTGAGATTCCGATCAGACAGAACGAACTGTGACTCGGATCAATATAACTAACACGCACGCACTCACACACATACACATGGATTTACTATGCTGTACCTGTTCCTGCTCACTGTTGATCACCACTAAATCAGCTCCTCTACTCTGACAGTATTTTCTGCTTTCCTCCCATGTGTTAATCTCACTGGAGAGGAGGTAACATCTGGAGTTTATTTCCCTCCAATCTGGTGGACATGTCTGAGAGGACACACAATTCTGACCTGAAAGATCGTATAAACACAAAACACATCACGTATTAGACTGAGGTATCTGGATGGCAAGCTTTGAGCACAAATCTGACAATGTTGATGTAAAAATAAGGAGAAATATTTTATGATGTAGGTTGTGTGCTCAGAGACACCTAAGAAGCAGTTACAACGTGTAAATATCTAGTTAGTAATTACCAAAGTTAAGTCAAGTCAAAATAGTAAAAACTAATAGTGAACATAAGTTGATATATTCAACTTCAAATTGATTGTTAGTCTGTACTAAGGATTAGGGATGTGCATGTATGTGTGTGTATGAAAGAGCACGGTTCATCTCTCTATGTAATAGGATGCATGAGAAATGAATCAGTTCTTCTTAATGTGAAATTATCTTATCGCTCTTATCGAGTGTGAACTTGCCGGGCCCTGGTAACCACATAAAACGTATTATTTGTGCTTGTTTTCATTGTGTTGCATGTACATACTTGTGACTTGATATATTTTGGAAATTACAAAAAAAAAACTCTCAAAAATGCTTAATCAGATCACAGCACAATATCAGAATAGTGGCACTAAGCTGTTTCCAGTGTCCACACACTCCACGCCTTTACTTCGTGGTGAAAAACATTTCTTACCTCTCAGTTGCATTTTCAGTCTCTCTCTCTCTTCCTCCAGCTCCTTGATCTTGTTGTTAAGCTCAGTGTTTCTTTTTTCAAGCTTGTCTCTGTCGAGGGTCAAAGCAAGTTTGACTTCCTTTAATTCACCACATTGGTCATCAAAGCCAGTTGTGTTGCAGTCTGCACGACTTGATTCTTTGCTAAAGTTCACTGATAGTGATGAAAATGGAAATCTCAGAATATATTATACTTTTTCAGATATATTTGGCAACAAATTGTTAATGTTTCGTAGCACTGCATTATGAAATGTACAATCTCAAGCAAAAGTATTCACACCCCTTGAAATTCCCCAAATTTTGTCACATTTCAAGCACAAATGTAAATGTATTTTATTGTTATTTTATGTCATAAACCAAAACAAAATGGTACATAATTGTGAAGTGGAAGGATAATGATAAATGGTTTTCCACATTTCCATATTCTTTCCTTTTTCAGGCGATGGATTCCTTTAAACGTCTCCACAATTTTATCCCTGACCTGTCTGGTGTGGTCACTAATGTTCCTTGACAAACCTCTGAGGACCTCACAGAATAGTTTCATTTATAACTGAGATTAAATTACACACCGGTGGACTATTTACTAATTAGATTACTTCTGAAGGCAAGTGGTTCCACTGGATTTAATTAGGGGTATCAGACTAAAGGGGGCTGAATACAAATGCACGCCGCACTTTTTAGATAGTTACTTGTAAAAAAAAAAAACAAAGGTTGAAAACCATTTATCATTTTCCTTCCACTCCGCTATTATGTGCCCCTTTGTGTCTTTCGCATAAAGCAATAAAATAAATTTACATTTGAGGTTGTAACATCACAAAATGTGGAAACCTTCAAGGGGTATGAACTCTTTTGCAAGTCGCTGTACTTTTGGCAGCAGAGGTTTATGCAACTGTCTTAGCACATTTCCAAGTTACACACTTTTTTTGAAAAACATCAGACAAGCGACAACACTCACATGCAAGACGTAAAGAAATATTGAGAAGGGCTTGTATGACACACAGGATGCCAAAGCCGAAGACGAGCAGCTGAATGATTCTTCTGTCTGCAAAATCAACACACAAAGACCGACAGCAGTAACAGTTATTAACTACACCAAAATAATATTAATCCATCCAAACTTTTACCGGCCAGATAAGATTTTGTGTGCAAGGCCTTATTTGTTTCACCTGTGCCACTCCCAAATAAGCTCTGCCTTCCCACTCTCGTGTGTCAGATTATCCTTCATGTTTTCCTATTTGTGTGACTGTCTATCTTTCCTTTGCGTTTTTTTTTCAGTCGGAGCTTCTGACGTGTAGTTTTGAGTTTGTTTTCCTTCCCATGGACATTTAGTTTCAGTTTCAATTTCTGGGCCCACTAAAAACACATCTGACCAACTAAATTTCATAAAGCAAACACAATCATAAGAAGAGTTAATCATAATAACGTAATAAAAATTAGGACTACTCGTCTTACTGAAAACAAAAACCTAAAACAATTAAATGTCGATTATCAAATATCAGATCTCTCTCATCTAAATATCTCTTAGTAAATGACTTGATAAGTGATCATCAATTCAATTTGTTTTGTCTTACTAAAAGTTGGTTGCAGCAGGAAGAACATGCCAGTTTAAATGAGTCGACCCCCAGGTCATATTAATTATCATATTTCTAGAAGTTCAGGCTGAGGTGGAGGAGAAGCAGCAATCCATCACTCAAACTTACCAACACGCCCTAGACCAAACATAGTTAAAACTCATTTGAGAGTCTTACTCTAAACCTTTCACACACAGTGTGGAAAACTCAAAATCTATTTCTTCTATTTGTTATTATGTACCGTCCTCCAGTCCCTTATTCTTCTTTTTGTCTAAATTTTCATATTTTCTAGCCAACTTAGTGTCATCATAGTGGGCGAATTTAAGATTCATGTAACTTCACGTAACAGTTACTTCAGATGACATAACTCTGACCCCAGTAGTACTGCAAGGAATCTCAGAGTCATTTTTGACCAGGATTTGTCATTTAGCTCAAACATAAAACAAATCTCTAGAACTGCCTTCTTCCACCTAAGAAACATTGCCAAAATTAGGAGCATCCTGTCCCAAAGCGATGCTGAAAAACTAGTCCATGCATTGGACTACTGTAATTCTCTACTTTCAGGCTGCCCCAGTAACTCTCTAAAAAGCCTCCAATTAATCCAAAATGCTGCAGCAACATTACTGACTGATATTGATAAGAGAGATCATATTTCACCTTCATTAGCTTCTCTCCATTGGCTTCCCATTAAATGTAGAATAGAATTTAAAACTTTTATACTTACCTATAAATCTCTAAACAGTCAAGCTTCATCCTACCTAAAAGATCTCCTAGTAGTCATCCTAACAGACCACTTCGGTCTCAGAATGCAGGCCTACTTGTGGTTCCCAGAATTTCCAAAAATAGAATGGGAGGCAAAGCCTGTGGAACCAGCTCGGGAACCAGATTCGGGAAGCAGACACCCTCTTTACTTTCAAGACAAGGCTCAAAACTTTCCTCTTTGATAAACCTTATAGTTAGTTTTAGTCCTGCTGCTGTAGGCTCAGACTGCTGGGGGACCAACCCCTGATGCTCTGAGCCACTTTCCTCCTCTCACCCCACATTTATATGTCACAACTGCATGAAATTAACTATTTGTCTTCTTTCTTCCAGAGTTTTTCCCTCTCTGTCTTCCAGTTTAGTGTTGACTGTTTAGCCTGATTGTCACATCCTTAACTTAATACCTGAGCAAGTCCTGGAGGTCTCCACACTCCAGGGCCTTTCCACCAGTAAATCACAGCAGAAGGAAGATCAGGATGAGTCATGGTGGCTGAATTTATTTTCTTCACTCTTATTAAAATTCACCCAGTGAATATTATCAACACTGTCATTCATTTTCTATATATTGCACAACAAATTCAAGGGAGATAAAGTCTGTGAGCTTTGCATTTGTAGAAATGAATCAGTGACCACTCCTACATCCATAAGACTATCAACATAAACAAAACTGAAGTAAACCAACTATATTAACCAGTTACCTCTTTGATTTGTATCCTCGCTGTGTTTCTGTCCATGTCTTGGTCGCTCATTGACATAGTCTGGCAGCACTATTTGCTGCATCTTGCCACCAGCCGTAAGGTTTGATCAAGTCTTGAGAGAAACTCTGTGTTCTTCCTGCTGGTGCCTGCCTGCTTTAGGACTGACGTAATATTACCACAGCATTAGCACAAGAAGAAGACGTTGAAATATCAGAAGAAACCGTTTGTTCCTTGATGTGGAAGTGATCCCTGACTCACAGTAATGTGTCAGAATGACATTGTAGACAAATGTCACACTTAGGTGTTATATGACGGGCAGCATTTCTGACACTAAACACTTTATAAGAAAAGTATTAAACTATTAATACGTAATTTATTATTTCCAAAAATGTTTAAAATCATATCTCAAATGTGCATCTGTATTTTGAGTGTGTACCCCAGTCCCACTATCATCTTAAAGAATTTCCAATGAAAGATGTGACTTAATTCATGAGTCACTTTTAATATTCGCATGGGTAAAAATTGACCAAACTTGTGCAGGTACAGGGTCAAATAAATATAACAATGAAAACAAGTGAAAATGTATCAATTTCTCTATTTATGACTGGCGACTATTAAATTTCCAATAGGTGTGAATGCAAATCTGAATCGTTCCAGCCCATGAAAGATAAGCAGTTACATAAACTGCATAGACGGAGGATTTGCAAAACAGTAAGAGTAAAACACAGAAACACGTGTTAATATATGATTCCATTATCCCAGTGCATTAGAAAGATACAGAATCAGAGAAACAAAACATCTATATTTGTCAGTTATTACTATGAACACCTGCCACATTATTTAATTCAAATCATTCTCAATTCAGATGCTCATGTACTCACCCAATACTGTACATTAACTGATTTCTTTCATCCCCACTAGGTCCTTATTCCTTCAGTGTACTACCCAGCATTACAAAATTTGTGGATCGAACACAGGAACAAGCCCACAACAGTGCGTGTGGGTTGAAGTACCACCAGAATAAAATCAGGAAGAGGAATGGACTGACAGTGTGGGAGTGTCCCATCTGTGCAAAACCAATAAAACAAACAAAACCAAACACGTCATGTAAAAAAACCACCATAAACAATCATGCAAATAGAAACCATGACATACCTTGACATGCTATACTGGTTTAGTAAACAAGATTAGGTCACAGCTTTGGCCGAGGCTACAGATGTGTTTGTAAAGCTGGAGATTTGCAATGACATTTTATGTTTTTATCTAACATCAAACCAGAAAAAAAAGAAAACAATGAAATATAGTTTTTGTTCTTGATTAAAAGTCCCTGTGATCTTAATGATTGATATTAATGATATTGTTAATCTTATTATTCATGAAATATTAAGTACTATAGGTAAATACAATACAAATCTGTGTTTGTAAAAGTCCGGTTTATGTGTTTATTCTTAATTTATCATTCAAAAGTGGTTGATTTCAGAGAGAATAAGATTTTTTGGACAAAGGGATTAATTTTTCTAATCCAAAATAACTTAGACCACAGAGTCTAATGAATCAAGTAAACATTTTATAGATTTAAGGTTTTCCAACTTGCAGGTAAAAAAAAAATATTTGTTGCTGAAGCTGTAGTCAAGGTTTTTTGTATAAAGAACTTAAAGTCAAGAAAAAATGAGGAAGAACAAATATCTGCAACATTAGCAAAGAGAAAAGGAGAAAAGAAGAAGTGGCATTGACATCAATGAGTGTCACTGTTTTTCCAGGAGTGCTGTCACTCTCCAGCTGTAAATCATGGTCAGTGTCCATAGAGAGATGAACAAGTTCACTATGGACTACGAAAATCAACCTGATGCTGCAGCAGCTTCAAAAAGGAGATCGACTGCAGTGACTCCTGCCCAACCAGGTATTCTTTACATATTTATGTGTTTATTTAGAATTTTTAGTAAAAAGTTTGGTTCCTCAGGATTTCGTGGTCCATGCGCTCTATTCAGAGATTGTACAGGCCACAAAAACAGCTGTACGGAAACAGCAAGCAAATTTATTTGATTACAAGACTTAAACCAAGATTTAGAGCTATTTATTTGGACAATCTGTCTCATAGGACATGTGGGTGTTAGGTCATTGTCACATCATTCCACATAGCTCAAAATGATGATTGATTCAATTAATGCATTCACAGTTCTATCTGTGTGTGTCTGTTCTCAGGGATAAAATTCTACAGACTGATTGGTGTGAGCTTTGGACTCCTGTGTATCCTACAAGCGGCACTTAACATTTCCCTACGTCTTACTCTCAGTAAGTTGTTTGTGTCTCCACCTTTGCCCAGTGTTCGCTCAGACATTTGAAACTTACATTTCTATTAGAAAATGACATGGGTATGGCTACCACGACAGTGTAATTTTGAAACTTTTTCCATTTATGTTTTCACAGTTTGTTTCCTATTGAGCAATGCTCCATTAACATTGCTGTAGTACCTCTTTTTGATGGCATAAGATTTTGTAATTGAGCACAAGTTTGGGTACAGACATGACTTTCATTTGTGGTATTATCTGCAAGTGTGTATCCTCAGATGTGTGTGTTTTTGTATTCAGACTTGTATGAATGTGCTTGTATTTACATGTCTGTTCTCAGAATAATTTGGGTTTGTATACAAATCTGTAACCGCAATAATATATGTATACATGGAAAATCATGTGCAAATGGATTCACTCAAAAAACCAAATATAAACATTTATATATTTTTATTATTTGTAAAATCTATTAGTAATTAGCTAGAAAGTGATTGAAAGCTTCTAGTTAGCACTTTACATTACACCTCTGTAAAAGCAGGGTATTACTGGAATAATATTTTGGAAACAACAAGGTAATATAGTGTAGTGGGTAATAATTAGGTAATTACACGCTAATAACCATCATTGACAGCTATATCAATATCTTATTGCAAAATATTATATGTTTATTACTTAACAATGTTGCGGAATAACCAACAAGTACTGGTTACAGACAAGTGAAATCATCCAGGCTCCATTAAGGGTTTCATAAGAGTTTCATTATCTTCCAAGACAGAAGTACACCAAAAGAGTTTAATGCCTCCGTCCACGGCAGTTCTAAAGTTTCATATGTCAAACATTAGTTGCACACCCCCACCCGCCTACAGCCAACCTCGGAGCACTTCTGCTTCCATATTATCTTGTTATTTCACCATTACCCTGCTTTTACAGAGCTGAAAAGTCAAGTGCTACCAGCCTCTTAATCGTTTTAGGATTCTTGTTTTTCTGTCATTTGTGAGATTTGTGTGTGTACAGCAATTTGCCTGGATTTGAAGCTATACACAGACATAAACAAATCTCCCAGTTGGCAGGACTGTAGCTAGAATCACATATAAAAACAACAATTTGAGAGGCATTCCAGCTAAATACTGTTGGTTTTCATCAGTGAGAAAGACAATTATATTAATATTTTTCTGTTATTATATTTTCATATTAATACATATATTATTTACTGTTAGATTTGCACACATACACCTTTATGAATGCACCCACAAACAATCAAATAATAAGACACTTGGTTCTAAATGTCCGGTGTGTGAAAAACACACAGGCTGTGTTCCCTCCGACAGGTCTGATAATAAATCATCCAGTTGCAAAGTCCTGAGTGAAGAGGTCACCGAGCTGAAGAGAAAGCTGAATAACATCAGTAAGTCTGAAGACGAAACACTCCATGAGGCTTTTCATCCCAAGCATTCTGAAGTCGCTCATATCAGGCCATCACACACATATCAAAAGAAAACCCCTCCGACTGCCAAATAAACAAGTGATTCCGCTGCACAGTTCAGGCAGCCTTGTTCCTCAGCTAAATCATACAACCACATGAGCCACATATGAGCAGCACTTTCTGCTGCAAAAGAAGCCAGACTGCAATCGGTTTAGTAGCACACTACAAACTTGTGAGTGGCTAAGGGTGGAGCAGTTAAATCCCGTGAAAAGTACAACACTCATTAAATTAAATTAGATTTCATTCATTTATGTCCACGATTCTTCTAATTATAATAATTACACACTGTCATAGTTATGCCACACGTCATCATATATAGCTTGCATTTCTCTGTAAATTTCTGCAAGAGTAAAACATCTTTTCCCGCATATCAGATCACTACGCTCAACAGGAATGGGTATATTTCCATCCTAGTTTATATTACGTTTCTTCTACGAAGAAATCCTGGCAAGACAGTAGAGATGACTGTCTGCAACGTGGTGCCGACCTGGTGATTATCAGCAGTGAAAAAGAACAGGTGTGTGTGTGTGCGTGCGTGTAAATGCATGTGGATTTGAGATTAAGCAAAAACAAAATGACAGAGAAAATTTGAAAAAGTGTTTACTGTAAGAACCTATAGAGACAGTTCTATTTCTGTTTTGATGATTAATGTTTGTCTCCACCAACAAGAACTTTACAAAAAAATTTGAAAAGCCTGCATGGATTGGACTGACTTACAGGAGGGAACAAGACATTTGGGTTTGGGTGGATGGCACTCCCCTGACCACAAGGTTTGTTACCATCTGTATATGAGTTTATTACCATACATAAATGTAAAAATGTGTATATATATGTGTGTGTGTGTGTGTGTGTGTGTGTGTGTGTGTGTGTGTGTGTGTGTGTGTGTGTGTGTGTGTGTGTGTATTTTTTAATCTATATTTTCAGAACTTGTTCTGGTTTGGTTTTAGCTACTGGCACCCTGGGGAGCCCAATAACTATCAGTTATCAGATGAAAACTGTGCAGAACATAGGTTTGATGACATCGGCGGCAGCTGGAACGACGTAAGATGTGCGGATCAAAACTTCTGGATCTGTGAAATGATGGTGGCTCACTGAGCCACCAAGCGAAACGTTGCATAGCTGCAATTTCTGACAGTTGTGAGTGGAACTAAGTTCATCTTGGTCGTGATCTTTAGGTTTTAGTTTATCTATCTACCCAAGGCCCAGGTTGAGGTCTGCTCAAGTTTGGTCTGTTTGTATTTACTTGATGCTATGACATTCACTTTGACATGTTAAAATTAGTTTCGTTATCTTGTTCATAGCTCATTGTCTATATTTATTCATACTTCCCCACCTTAAATGTTTGCCTCATTTCCTCTTGGACTTTTTTTAAAAAAATTATTATTATTTTTATTATCATAGTTTTGATATTACTACCTGTCTACTGTGACCTCTGACTGATTTTCTTGACTTTGTTCATAGTTGTTCCGGTAAACCTTGCTTAACGTCTCTTGTATCCGCTGTTGGGACCTAATTTTTTTTTAATGTTGTTATTCACATATTTTGTTACATTTTCAATATTTATCAAATGTTAATTTAAGTTGAACATGTTTGTCTCGACCAGTATTAGTTGATCACTATTAAAAAACACTATTAACTGCCCAGCACAGACCTGCAGTAAATGACACACTGTGACCAGCTGATGATCACAGTGGAGCATGGAAGGCCAGATGTTTTCAGCAGGAGTTTCAGTGCTCAAGAGAAGCCACGGAAGCCTCAGCGCTGGACTCACTAACACTACGCAGTTAGAAACCCAGAAACATGAGTCAAAATGAATGTGACTGCCTATGTGTTTTGTGAAAGTGTAAAGATGAAACTGCTAATTTTAGCTCTGAAGTGCAGAGAGGCAGTCTGCCTGTTGAGAGTAAATATGAAAGCTTCTGGATGTGTGAAAAGACCACCGCTCTATGAGTTACCATTTAAAACTTTGCAAAATGAAAATTTACTTGGCTGTTTCACAAGAGGTTGGTGCCATCGATGCAGATGAGGCTGTTACAGATATGTGCGCACGATACAAAACTTAATTACATTACATGCATCCTTATGTTGATGCATAAGGTTTCCATGATGCATTAGCACTGTGTTATACTCAGTAATTACACCTGCTTATCTGTTTGTAGAAAGTTAAACAATTGAGTTGTAGTCAAGTCTTAATGGAAAATTTTATCTAGATGTTCCAGATCTAGATCTTTCATGAAGAAAATTGTGACATTCCTTAAGGATTGCATTCCCTTTCAGAACCACAGGGAACTGAGTTAAATAACAGAGAGACACTTTGTCCATTGATGAAAAACCCTATTTGAATATTGTAATATTTATACACATCTAATCATGAAGTCATTGTCTTCACTTTAGTCACGAAAATGAGTTGCCAAAAAGTCAAGGATGGAAAGGTGAAATACCTTTAATAGCTGCAACCTACAATTTCTACGTTTTAGGTGTTATCCCTGTTAGGTACGCAAACAACAGAACAATGAGAACTAAATTTCCATAAAGGGTGACTAAAAAATAGTGGGGTCACACTTTTAAAACCATTCATTCACGGTTGTCTTTGCTAAGATGCCTCTCAGCACAACATTGAATCTTTTATCCAAATTTAGGGTTATGCAACATAAACAGATCTCAGGATCAGCTCATGCACCACTGCACAACATTTTTTTTCTCAATAAATCATTATTCAGAGCGCTAAAAAAATACTTTGTATTCAGGTCTTAATGGAGATATTGACCTAGACGTTCAAGGTCTAGATCTTTCATACTGTGAATCATTGTTTTTACTTCAGTTACTATAGCATCAAAGGTGAAAAAGGGAAATAACTGCAAGAAAAAATGCTGCAACTTACAGGTTATGGTATTTAGATGGTCACCTTGTGCTGCTAAACCGCAGCTTCCTCTTAGCACGTAATTAAAAATAGACCGCCACTTTGAAGAAGGTGTTACCTTTAGCACAGCTTAAAGCAATGCAGCTTTAGAGTTTCAGAAGCACACCGTGCAAATAGCTTTGACACTTCAGGAGCAAACTGAACCATCAACACAGCTGAACATCATGGATGAACTGGTGGATATCTATATCAATGTGGAGAATCTCTCCAGAAACCTTAGCATTAGGTCAAGCAACAGTTCAGAAGGTATTTATGAAAATGTGTTGCTCCAAAATGAGGGGTCAAAGGGAACTGGGCCTGCACTCTCAGGTAATGAACACACACAAACAGATACATGTACACCTGTCATTAGTCTTTCATTAAATTCATCAAAAAATTTAAATAGGCACCGGATGTTTGCAATTTACATTGAATGTAAATTTAATTGCTCCAAAAGAGTATGTAAGCATGTATAGACTGGAGGGAACATTAAATACACACTTTTGGTGGTGGTGGGTAAATCTGAGTAAAAAAAAGTATTCATGGGAAAAATGTGGATATGATCAACATATGCATCAGTTAAAAATATATAGTCCAGTTTGACTGTTTTTGGGATAAGTGTGAAAACTAAATTCCATTGAACAATGACGGGCATTTTGGAGTGAGCATAAAAATATACAGTAAAGCTAAACAGGAAACCACAGAGGTAAACCTATACAAAAGTATACAAATGCATGAGCTAAATAAATTGGTATGGATATTTATATTATAAAATTGGTGCACAACAAAGGCTAATTTGATTTTATTTATGGTGAAGATGCTGACGTTAAAGCAGTTGAAAAAGGAAAAAAGAGCCAGTGCAGAGCTGCTGCACCGAGTCTTGGCTTTTTGTGTCTTCTCCTCCTGGTTGGACTCGTAGCTGTGCTTTTTCTACGTGAGTTAAAAGTTTTGTGTGTACAATATTCTGATAAAACAGTAAAAGTATATTGTTGGTTAAAAGCATTACTTAACTTGTCTATGTACCAAACAGTTATGAAGAGCAACTCAAAGCAGGAAGTGGACACACTGCTGCTACAGACCAGTTACAACAACCTGACTAAAGATATGGACCAGTTACAGACCAGTTTCACCCAAATGTCTGTAGAAAAAGGGAAGTTACAGTCAAGTTACAACAACCTGACTAAAGATATGGACCAGTTAAAGACCAATTTCACCAAACTCTCTGTAGAAAAAGGCCAGTTACAGTCAAGTTACAACAACCTGATTAAACAAAAGAACCAGCTACAGACCAGGTTAACCAGAATCTCTGCAGAAAAAGACCAGTTAAACATCATGTACCATAACCTGATTAAACAAAGGGACCAGTTACAGACCAGTAACACCAGACTGTTTGAAGAAAAGGCTCAGATAAAACGAGAGATAGAAGAACTGCAAAAAAGATGTCCAACCAATTAGAAGGTCAAGAGTGAATTTCAGAGAACTATTTAAGGTTAAAATATTTTCAACATCAAAAGATGGAAGATGTCAATCTCATCAATCTGGATCTGAAGAGACATGGCTATGCAATGACAGAGACCATTCTTCAGCCACAGATGACAAACCTACTGTTTGTTTTTATCATAATTACTAAATCTTCCAAGCAAATACTCAATTCTGACTCAAGGCTTTTAAAACATTGCATCATATGATCTGTTAGGGGTTTATTGTTATTGCTTCATCTATATCAAAACGCAACAACATTTCAGTTTCAGCAGAATTACAGCTCATTGTGCAGCCTGTCAGCCCAGTTATTTGCCGTAGGCTGTGTTATGTGTATTTAAATGACAGTCACTCTATCAACCAGATGTTTAAATCATAAAAAAACTTAAGAGATGGTTGTATTTCCTTTATGATTTAATCTCCTGTAGACTTTGGTAAACAGCTCGGCCATGAGCTGTCAGAAAATAAAACTTGTGACTTGTGACCACATATATATTATGTAACGAAAAATCTATATTTCCAGGTTTACATTTACAGGATTTTTTTTTTCACTCATTATTTTTGCATTGAGCAATGTCAAGTTACACGTATCTCTGCTGTGATATTTTAATAAATGTTAATAAAACTAGTCTAAATCACCTAAAATATGTCTCCTCTTTGAGTAATGCATTATCACACAGATCTCCTCCTCGTACAACCAACTAAAAGGCCACAGGAAGAACTAATGACTGGGCCTCAAACTCTGCTTTTGAAGAGGATTTTAAGTGATTTCTGGGCCTAATTTTACAGATGCAGCTGTGGTTGCCACAGTTACGTTTTAGAGAACGGACACAAGAATAAACAGTGAGAGGGAATGTGAGAAAATCTTTATTCTTGGACACAGAGAAGAAATAAATAACAGTAACTCCCTTTAGAAGAAGGAGGTAACAAACTAAATGTTTGCTAGAAAGTGACACTAAACCTAAATGCTCCGACCAGAGTCCTGGGAATAAGGCTGGCCTGGATTAGTGCAAGTTGAAGCCAACATTCACACATCAATATATAAAACAAACTGAGGAAACAGATATTACCAAACGAAAATAAAAATCCCTAATGATAGGAATGAGCTTGTAGGATAGTAATAATTCAACGAGAACACAACACAGGGGAAAACTAAAACACATGGCAAGGTATAGAATTACAAAGGGACTAAAGTAAAGCTTGGACTGGGCTAACCAACCAAATGGAGAAAGCACAAAGAACAACGGGGAGAACCGACAAAGATTTGATGCAATGAGTACTTGCACGTAATGAAAAAATTGTGGGGAACGACTGCAGTTTCACGAATGGCTACACACATTACAGCATGAAGCAGTGCATCATAAGTCAGACGTGTACTAACTATTATTACTCTAACACTTATAGTTTTAGAGATATGAGGCCATAGGTTCAGCCTCTAGCGCCCCCTAGCCACAAACCCACCTGTTACACAGGCTTGTGCAGCGTGGCATCAAAGCAGGGTAATCTGTAAGAAGTTAAGGTTGATTGTATATATAATATAAATATTACAATCCATACTGTAATATGTGAAGTAATTCACCATGGAGCAACTGTCCACAAAGTTTCATAAGCTTTTAATGTCGTTTTTGAGATATTGCTGCTGAGTAAAGATGGCTCTTATATACAGCCATTCAAAATTAAATGTATGAAAACAATTATGATCAAACTGTTGTCGCCATGTAGACCCCGTTCACGCTCCTGCATTCCTAAACCGAAAACAGCTGCAAACGGGCAGCTTTGCTTCCGTTGTAAATTATTCCACAGGAACAATGGCAGTACTGGTCTTTATAAGTGAAATATAGAGCATTTAGCAGTTATGAATTAGTCATAGTCATGTCAGTGAGTGTCATGATAAAGCCTTCACTTTTTCTCCTGAACTTTTATTTTGTTGCCCGTTTTCTCCACGTCCTGGTTACTCTGCCAACTTCACCCCCAGTCGCTTGCCCTGGCTCTTTTCACCCGTTCCCCCTGGCTCTTTAAACCTGGCCTTCGCCACAGCTCTCCTTCCATGACGACAGGAAGCTTTCCAGTCATGCCTGCAGTTCATTTTGGACCTTGGTGCTCTGCTTGTCTGTTCACCTGTCTACCGGTAACCTGCCTGCTCCACTCCATCCGGCTCCTGTGACAGACTCCCCAACCTCCTGATCACAGTAATAATTCAGTACTGTTATCAATAAACATTATCAATCTTCCTCCTGTGTCCTGTACTTCTGGGTCCTTGTAAGAAATCTTGACAGTGAGTCCTTGTCACAACCACAAAAAAACTTCTTGAAGAGTGACGTAAACTGTGTACATGTGACAGCCTGAAATAGAAAGGGGGAAATTACAGTTCATGCTGTGCGACCTCATCCAGCTGCAGATGATAGAACGTGTCGACAAAGTGCTCTGAAGATGACTGCAGCTACAGCTGGTGAGCTAACAATCCACTAATAACCACATTTGGGGTCTTTTTATTTCTATATGAATAATAGACAGCAGAAAGAGAAAAGTAAAAAAAGAAATTACAGCTCATGTTATGACAGGTTAGTAACAAACTCTGCATCTACAGAAAGCTGACTCCTCTAAAAGGGCTAAAGTACTAAATTCACCAACTGAAAAGTGGGAACACCTAGTTTAGTGTGTTATTTTCCATGTTATTCCAATGTGTGTGTGTGTGTGTGTGTGTGTGTGTGTGTGTGTGTGTGTGTGTGTGTTATTTTTGCCCGCAGGGAGAAACACGTACAGACTGGTTGCTGTAAGCTTTGGACTTGTATGTATTTTACAGATTGCTCTCAACATTACTCTGCGTCTGCTTATCTGTGAGTTGAAACTTGTTTCTTTCTAAAAGTGTTTTAACAAACTGTAATAATTTGGCTACTTTCTGTCCATATGGAAATTATGTTTTGAAATCAATTCCTTGCGCATGATTTAACGATCTTGTATTTGATTGTAATTTCGCTGCTTTAAACAGTGGATATATTTCACTGTTTTATCTAAATATTTCCTACAGAGAGAAACCATGAATATTATTATCAACTTCTGCAGTAAGTTGTCTTCACAAGTGGAGGCTTTGCACTGTCATGAACATCTTCCTTCTGCTCTTTAAGACAAAGACACTGTGAATATGGAGGCTAGTTTAAAAAACCTGACTGAGGAGCGAGATGATTTGCAGAGGAAGCTGATTGACTTTGGTAAGTATAAAGGTAAAACTCCCTGCAGTGTTTTATACCACAGGCTTTTACATTCACTTTATTGCTTTGTATAATAATCTTAACTTCGATTTTACCCATCAGTCCACATACCAAAATGTCACTTTTCACAACATTTGCTGTGTCTCCCAATTGTGATCAGGTGCAAAATGTTCTTAATATGTTTAAGGTCCCACTCGCACTGCATCAAATATCAAACTATAAAGTTCATGAACTCTCACAATAACCTTTCCTGGTGAGAAACTCCTTGACAGAAGGCTGTAAAACTATTTGTAAAGCTGTGAATGTACGTGGGAAGAAACTACACCAGCATCAGTTTACCTTTCTGTGAATCATGTTTTAAACTTGACAACATCAGCAGAAGATTCTGATTCTGGCTTGAAATGTGCAGTTGCTTTAGGCTTCTCAGTATTTTCTGCTGAGTGAAAGATAAAACAGCCCACAGGCGTTTTTTTAATATTCAGTTTGAGTCCGATTTTGAATCGTCTATATCAGGGGTCTCAGACTCGCGGCCCGCGGGCCGATAGTTTGTGGCCCCCACCTTATTATTAAAGTTTAATGTTAGTGTGGCCCGCGAGTTTGTTATGAACGGCACGGAACGGAAATGACGTACATTGCGGAAATGACGTATTTGAGGAAATGACGTTCTTTGTGCGTCGGCTAAACACTTGATTGAAACTTCAACGCGACAGCTTAAAGAAAGCTTAAAGAACTGTTAATACAGACATTTGAATCCTAATTATTATTATAATTATTATTATTATTTTATTTACTTATTACTGATTGATTGATTGATTTTCTTATTCATTTCTTATTTATTTTCTTCTAATTTGTTTATTTATTTTTTCATATTATTTTGTGTAAAAATAAAAAATAAAGACCTTTCGAGAAGATTAAAATTATTTAAAAGTTTTTCTTGTGGAAACCTGATGTGGCCCAGCCTCACCCCGACTCTGCCTCCAGCGGCCCCCAAGTAAATTGAGTTTGAGACCCCTGGTCTATATGCAAAATGGTTTTCATCTGATCTGACAAAAACCTGATTAGAGTGTTAAACTAGTACATTTACTGCAATTTGACTATGAAATGAAATGATTTTGTATGAAACTTATGCTATTGATAATGGATGGATCATCACAACATTTGGTGCAGATATTTCTAGGTGACTTTTAAAGAGCTTTGCTGACCTGTTTTTTTTAAGAACTTATATTCATTATATTCGTCTCTTTTGTATTAGTCCTTTCCACTTCATACAGTCTAATGCATTTTGCCTGAGTGGCAATTCATTTCCGAGTTCTCGTCACATAGATATTGAGGATTTGTCTTTTTTGTTCTCAGTCACAGGTTACTGCTTTCAACCAGGATGGGTGTGTTTCAGCGGTAGTATGTATTACATTTCTTCCATTAAGAAAACCTGGGAAGAAAGTAAAAGTGACTGTGAGCAGAGGGGTGCACACCTGATGATTATCAACAGCAGAGAAGAACAGGTGTAGTTTGGTTCATGTCTCATTCATTCAAATACGTCTGAGATTGAGGTGGATTTTAATTATTTTGTGATGATTGTTTCTCCCTGCAGAATTTCACAAGAATGCTGAAGGACAATCTATGGATTGGACTGACTGACAGAGAGACCGAAGGGACGTGGAAATGGGTTGATGGGACTCCACTCGCAACAAGGTTCACATATTTCCAAACACTTTCCAATTACTTGTTTATCAGGCCACATCAAGTACAGATCAGCGTATAAACTGATCCTGGGTTGAAGTTAGACTTGGCCACACTCAGCATGTCTGACTCCACTAAATGTTTCTTGGCTCATGTTCCTTCTGAAAAACTGTTTTTAACTTTCTTTCTTTGTTTTCTTTGTTTTGTTTCAGCTTCTGGGCGAGTAATGAGCCCAACAGTTATAAAGATAAAGAAGAAGACTGTACAGAAGTGAGGTATCATAAAATGGAAAACAACTGGAATGATGAACAATGTGATTATAGAAACTTCTGGATCTGTGAAAAGAAAATAATTCTGTAGCTCAGGCTCCAAACTCACCAGACATTCAAAGTATATAACACCCCAACGTCTGTTTTGACCTGACCTTTCCCAAATCCACATTTGTCATGTGGACGTATGGAGAAATTCGGCACTTTCCAAAACTAAAAGTGAATGCCTGCTCAGAGAGAACTCTCTGTTGCACAATGACTTCATTTCTTTTTCCTGTTCTGACACAAAATCTATTTTGAACCTTTAAGGAAGAACCAGTAATATTAACCACAAATATCAATAGACAAGTTAAACATTTCCTTTGCTACAGTATTGGACAAATCCACAATAACCCAGGTACAACAATCTTTGTTTGACTTTATTAAAGCTAGTAAAAGCTGGATCAACAAAAGCATTTTTCTGTACAGCTTGCAGCATTGTTCTATTAGGGATTGAGGATTGAAGTCTAGTCATTTGGTTGTTCTGATTGACTTGGCTTATTAATCTTCTAATGTATAATGTATTTTAAATGCTTGTGTCCCTGTTACATTTGCATCCTTTCTATTTTTTTACGTTTTCCCTTTACTTCCTTTCTAACATGGAAATGCAACATCTCAGTTTTAATTGAGTTTATTGGGAGTTAGGTTTGTTTTACTTTATTTGGGTCAGAAGATCTAGGCTTTAAACCAAGTCCTTAAATATATGCCTTTAATTACTAATTATTTGATTAAAGACAATAAAGTAAAACAGTGATTTCATTTGGTAACTTCAGAGAAAAACAACTGAATTCTCACAAACTTTTCAGACAAAGCAGAGACAAAATTACAGGATTCATGGTCACTAGAGACAAATAAATGTAAATTCTACTCTACATTCACACTTTTGTGCTTTTTTCCCCTGTCATTTATATTTTATGAGCAGAGAGGGCTGACTCCTCTCAACACGCTAACAACTGTTGACTTCTCACTTCATGGTTACCACATAACAAACCCTATGTAGAGAATGGTTGATGCTGTGTTCCAGTCATTTGAAATGTAGAATCTTGTGCATTAAAGTAATTTGGCACTTTTTAGAGTCTCTCATTGTACACACACACAGTAACAGCGAAGACGATTCACACTGACGCAGTTGAAAGACGAAAACTTGGTTCAAGTGGGCTGATATGTTTTGGTGCATATTATAATGTGTTAGTTTATATGTAATAAAGGCCTTTAACTTTTTTCCACTTAATTTCCTAGAATTAGACTCTTTATGCCAGACCTCTTTTGGTGTGAGAAAGAAACATTCACATTGACACAAACACGAACAGAGCTGGGCAAAAATCACCGCAACACATGACAATTATACAGAATGTGCAGTTGTTCTGTAAATGATAACTGAGTATGTAACATGCAGTGACTTGCTTTTATATGTGCCAGTATAATGTGAAAGTGTCTAGAGTATTTACATAGTTATTGCAGTTTGGGTTTAGTGTCACAATGATATAGCCTGAAGGTGTCACTTATGATAACCATGGCAGTTTAACCATGTGTGAAGAGAGACAAAAAGTTGCAGCAGAAAAAAATTAGGGTGTAATGTCAAGACTGTAACATTTCTCAAATAATTAGATAAATATTGTCATATTCTTATGCCCTTTGTTGTTGTTTGTTTTCCAGCTATTGTACAGCTGTGGATGAACATGCATTAATATGGATTAAAGGTTGTCAAATTAATATTGTATCGTATATCAATACTACGTCATTGCTTTAGGTGTCAAATATTGAAGCATTTGTGTTTGCAATACATTTAAAGCTTTGAGCATTAATCGCTGACGCAGTTGGGTTTGTTGAGTTTCGGTTTAAAGGGACTGGGCAAGTCAACGCTTTGCCCAACGCTTTTCACACCTCAGGACTAAGAACGGGTCCCTGTCCTCGACTCTTTCTGTTGCTCCCCTGCCTTCTCTGCCTCCCGTCCTCTTTATACTTATTACAGACTCCTTCTTCTGGTCTCCTCTAACCCCTTTTTGTTTGTTTTTGAAGCATCACTCAGCCCAGTGAGCTTCTCCAACTCTTATACCCCCACAATGTGTCCTAAACTTGGATGGAAACATGTTTGCGTATATGGCTGTAAGTATAGTTGTACTACAACAGTTTATATGAGGTATCAAAAGCATCAAGTTTAAAAGCAAAATACTGCATAGAACAAACTTCTTCTGGTTCCCCAGATTGGCTAAGCAGAGCGTCTGTTTTTTTTAAATGATTTTCAAAATTAAACTTTGCTCCTGGGGATGTGGGACGTTGAGGGACCTTATACATCTTAAAAAATCACAAATGTGTGTGTGTGTGTGTGTTTGTTACACACCACGGTGAGGGACCAGAGGCTGACAAAAGACTTGTGACACACGTCAGGAGTGAGTCATAGACAGATGTGACGGAGAGAATACGGTCATTTTCCAAATTGAAACATCAGATAAGAATCAGATATTAAATAAAATGGAAATAATATAAGTTATGGATTCTTTCTGTGGGGCCTGGTACCGTTCCGTAGGTCCAGAGTAGATCATGTAGACTAATTGGGCAAAATTCAAGATCAGATTATAAAAAAAAAGTTAAGTGTATCAAGGCCAATAATTTGTGAACTTTGACAGGAAGTTTCGCCTTCATACTTGCCAAAATTAATCTTGGTTATCTGATACTGTCGGTTTCCTCTGCAACTCCTCCCTCTCCTCATTGAGGTTTTATAAACCAGGCTTCATATTCAAAGTGTCACTATCTGAGAAAAGATGAACAAACATGTTTATGAACCTATAAAGCCACTTTGTGATAAACAGTTACCACAGAGGATGATCTGAATATATGGGACCTCATTGTGGAAAATATTTACATTAAATGGTGAAATATTCAGGCTTTTCTTCAGAACTGCTTCAATGTGAGGTGCTGGACTATAGCCACAGCCTGTGAAAGTTCAGTAAGTGTGGTCAGCAGTGGATTACTGCGATGTAGTACCCGGAATCAATCAGTAGAGGTCAGGGAAATCTATGACATTTACGTGATTTCTGGGCCTCAATGCAGAGATACAGCTGTGGAGGAAGTGAAACACTGGTTTGTCTTCATCAAGCATTATATTAAAAATCCAGTAAATTGTCTTGGCTGTGGACATAATACCACTGAGTTGAAGGATAACTGGAAACTCAGAGAAACTCCATTATTCTCTGAGGAGACCGAAAATTTCAAGAGGAAGTTAAAAAACCTAAGTAAATAATTGTGTAATAATAACTGCAGCAATAGCTGGTAAGAAATGAATCAACTAATGTTCATATAGGAACTTTTTATTTCTACATGAATAATAAACTGTAGAAAGTGGAGCAGAAGCTTTGGTTTGTGACATGCATTCACAGCCTGATGACTTTGTACTAATGATTTTATTTTGGTAGATGGTGTCATGATCATATACTAATTTGACTGATAGAATGTTCTACACATGGCACATTACAGCTTTGTTCCTAAAATGATTCAAAATACACTATGCACAGTGCAATATACACAATACATAAGGGTTTTTTTCTTATTATCTCAGAGCGAACTTCATTTCCTTTTCCTGTACTGACAAACTATTTTAAATCATGACCAAGGTCAGAGCAGAACCAGAAATATTACCCAGAAGAAGACAAGTTAAACATTCTCAGTCTCTATAAAGATGGACACATCTACATTATCTCTTCTACAACAACCTTAGTTCATAGTACTTTAACTTTATTTAGTTATGATTTAAAGAATTGACAGAACCAAACTTTTTTCTCTGCTTCTAGTGAAGGAACTAAAAGAAAGCAAAGCATATTTCTGTTTGAGAACATTTTTCAGGTGGATCAAAATCTTTTCATTTGGTTTGTTTTGGTTGGCTTGACTTTTTAATCTAATTTATACTTGAAGTGCTTGTGTCACTATCACAGTTGAGTCATTGTGTTGATGCAGTGTGTGTCACTGATCAGTGTTTAGTATGATGATTTGTTAAGAAGTTAAGAACGTGTGAAGACCCTTGACTTTCTAGGTCCCTGAATATGGCTCTGCATGGATTATAGCTAGTACAACCGTCAAAGGCTCTTGATTCTCTGGGTTAAAGTATCAGAGGAAATAAATGTTTTCTTATGAAAGAGGAAGTACAAAATTGTGTCTGTGACACACAAAAGAGGAAGCAGGTCAGACACTGGCAGCGTTCTGAGAACAACCAAAGAATAAAACTTTGTTCAGACAAAAGAGGCTTAAATAGGGGTTTCTGCAGAAATAAGGGATGACTATGGAAATGACAGACTTCCATACTGCCTCAGTCAGGAGTCCTGACCTGAGAGGTGAAGATGCTAAAATCACTGTGCATGGTACTGGAATGAAAGGTACGGTTTCTTCTAGAGAAAAAAGTTAGGTTTGTCTGGATTGTATGTCATTTTGGTTCTGTTATGTTTTTTTACCTTTACTTATTTGAACAACTTGTGTACCAGTATATTAAAACTACATTTTAAACACATGCATAAGAATCATGTGATAAACAGGAACAAGTGTTTGTGGTGGTACAGCTGGTTTCTAAATGTCTAGCTGTGTGGTCTAAAAGATACAAGTTACATATGTTTGTACTATAGATGTGTAGGTGAAAGTCTTCAATCCTCCTTGGGTTCTTTACCAGAGGCTCTTACATTTTTAATATCCCCAAATATCAGTAGGCAGATGTCTCTGTAATCGCCCAAAAACATTGTCTCATGCAGAGGCTTAAAAATGTCAAACATGCAGTCATATGTTGTGGGCAAACACTGATTCTCCGTGTGTGTGTGTGTGTGTGTTTCTGCCTGCAGGGGGAACATTGCTCAAATGTGTTGCTGTGAGCTTTTGTCTCTTGTGCATCATTCAGGCTGCTCTCAATGTTTCCCTCCGTCTTGCTCTGAGTGAGTTGTCATAAACTGTTGTTGCTAACTCCTTTTTATTATATATTCAGTTGTAGCTGACACATATTTATAGTACCTTGCAATATAAATCAATTTTAATCCAGTTTTGGACATAAACTGGTAAATTATGATCATCTGTTCCACAGATATTGACAGCCATTGTAAAAATCTCAGTGATGCAAGAGACGAGTTAAAGAGGATCAATATAGGTAAATATTATCTTGAATCTACTCTGATAATCAGGGATCAAGGGGGGCACACGGGCCCTTAATCAGTTTTACTGAATGTCTCCCATCAGCTCAGTGGAGTTTGAGTGTGTTCTGCCACTTGTTGCCTCCAAAAACTAAAAACTTTTCATGTCATTTAAAGAAAATATGAAACCTGAACAGCGATGGGTACATTTAGGCGCTGTGGATTTAATTCAAAAATGTTTGCAACATGAAAGTTCTGTTTTTATTGTTGACATGCCCTTATCCTGCTATAATTCCTACTTAAAGTGGCAGCTTTACAGCTAAAGTCCTTTACTGAAGAGCGGGACGACATGAAGAAGCAGCTGAATATTTATGGTAAGATTGCAAATACCGGTACATGTGTTTGTAAATGTATGAACCATTCAGAGATTCTATTTCTACACCCACACCATATGACCTTTTATGTGTTCAGATTTTCACAAAAGCCCTGAAACAAAGAAGAACCTACTTAAACAAATGTTTATGCACTACACTTGGTTAGAAGCAGTTTTTTGGTGTGTTGCATTCAGTCACGCTGAACTGTGCCGTCTTCAGGAAAACCTTTTTATGCAACACCAGTTCTTAATTCTCGTTCTTGCTTTCATGATATTCACTGATCATTTTCAATGCTAACGCACTTTTGTTTAATTCAAAAGTTTGTTTTGCTATTTTATTGCCAACTTCACAGTAACTACTTTAACCACGGACAGTTAGAGTCAGTTTATAGCACCAATTTAAAGTATTTTTGCACATTTGGATCATAGTAGAAAACTGGGCAGGTTTGAATCAGTGACTTCGCTGTTAGGGCAACACATTAAGCATATAAAGTCAAGCGACTACTGCTTGACATCGCTGCAACAGTAACTTGAGTTCAACACTGATCGTCTCCTTCACAGGTATAAACTACTGCTTGGAAACTTACTGCCCAGCTCCCCACTGCTTGTTTGTTGTTACGTTTATTGTAAATCAATGTGTAAAATTCACCATAATTTGCAGAAAGTTATTTTTCTAAATAGAGACTGTCCCTCTTTGGTTGCCCAGCCTGGAATCTCACAGTGCTTTGCAAAGTGATTCGCTTGTATCCGATAGAAAATGAACAGGCTCAAACTCCATGGTGCGTGTGAAGGCTCTTCATGGACGGTCAGTTTGTTCCCCGCCCTGTTGCTCTGACACTGCCCGGGTTGCTGTTGACTAGTGTACAGCCGTACACAGGAGGATGAAGAAAGTAGCCGCAGTATTTCTTTGTGAAACTTTAGTGTTTCAGGCACAGATAGACACACAGGGCCTGGCTCTGGTATCATGAATTTTGACAAACTCTCATAACAAACAGGAATATTTGAGTAACAAGAAATGATTCTGGGAAAAAAACTAAATCTGAATATGAAATCATAAAATTGTAATTGTGCTCTTTTAAAAAAATGTTCTTAAAAGAAGAAAAACTCAGACTGCTCAGCTTTAGTCCACATGCTGTGGCTCATGAACAATGATATTGGCCACTGCAACAGCAGCTTCCTACACATTCACCTGGGGTTAGTAAACAGATTTATTTAGTATATTGTTTCTATATTATTCTTATCTATTATAATTCTTGCTCCCAAAACACCAGCCTCCCAGCAGACTTCCCTGGCTGAAGAGAGAGATGAGTTAAAGAAGAAGCTGGATGACTTTAGTAAGTTTGTGGATCCAAATTAATCTCATTGTAAAAGTTTTTTTTCCAGTGTTTTTTATGTAAGTGCATAGTAGCAGAATCTTTTTGTTTTTTATGTTAATTTTTCTTTGTTACTGTCATATTTATAGTTTGTTTTTCCTCTATCAACAGTTCACTATTCTCAACAAGGATGGGTATATTTCAGCAGTAGTTTCTATCAAGTTTCTTCAACACAGAAAACATGGACACAAAGTAGAGACGACTGTCTGGAAAAGAGTGCAGATCTGATGATTATCAACAGCAAGGAAGAAAATGTGTGTCCTATTCTGTGGTTGTATGGACACATAAGATGAGATTCTGTACTAGTTTCTGACTGACCAAATGGAAAAAACCTCGTGGATAGTGTGCAGTGAGTGTACAAGAAAGGGGACCTTAAGGACCAGAACCAGGACTGGGACTGGGAACCACTGTATTAAACAGTATAGACAAATCCAGACTGAGCTGCTGTATGTTACAACCAGCATTTATTCCAGTTTCAGAGTAAAACCATCCACAGCTGAATCCAGAGCTAACAGCTAATCCTTCATGTTGCACATACATGTTTCTATTTTAACTTAATACTTTATTTATGATTTTTTGCAGTTTTAGCAACATAAACAACGTTTTATGTTGACCTTATCAGTTTCCTTTTCTTCTGAATTCCATTTTTACCGGAAATATGCACATACATTTCACTGATGATCTCACTAGAAAACGTATTAATAACTATTTCTTTTTTATACAAGGATTTCTCCAGACAGTTTAAAAATGTCATTTGGATTGGACTGTCTGACAGAGAGACAGAGGGCGTTTGGAAGTGGGTGGATGGGACTCTGCTGACAGAAAGGTTCACACATTAGTAAACTTATATTCAACTAAAATCGATTCTGGTTTCACTTTTTTTTCTCTGGGTTCCTTCTGAAAAGCTTGTTTTTGTTTCAGCTTCTGGTCATCTGGGGAACCTAACAATTACAATAAAAGAAACGAAGACTGTGCACAGATTTGGCACTACGGTAGCGAAGACAGCTGGAATGATGCAGTATGTGAAAATGAAAACTTCTGGATCTGTGAAAAGAAAATGTCTTTATAGCTCATACAAAGTAGAATACACACTGTAATGACACATTTACATATTTAAGGAGTGTACAGGAAATATCATATATAGTATATATCAGCATCATTTTAATTTCGCAGAAAATATTGACACGTTTTTCAGCGGCACATTGGATGCGTGGTCCACCTCAACCTTCTGCTTACTGAAAATAATCCAATATATTGTGAAAATATTCAAATATATTGTAATTCTTTTCTAAATAAAGCTGATTGGTAAGGATAGTACTATTCTATCAGCACTTATTGCATGATGTAATGCTCTTTACAATTACATTTACAGCCACACAAAGACTAGGACATTAGCACACGTGTAGTTTAGGTAAAATAGCATCTTCGAACTGGAGGAACAATTGAGTTGAATTCGCATTACAAATCTGTTTACCGGTTCACATTGAGTACTGTCAATTACTCTGCAAGTCACTTTGAATAAAAGCGGCTGTCAAATGACTAAATGTGAATGTAAATAAGTCTTTAAATAAGACCACGATTCCTGTGTCTCTTGTCACGCATTTTCATAAAAAAAGGAAAAGGGGTTTATTATGAAATGTGAAAATAATTTACATTTATCATGACTTACAGAGTAATTTGGCAACCACACACACACACACACACACACACACACAGCTGCAAAGAGGGACCGGGGATCGAGCCACCGACCCTGTGGATTACCTCCTTACCAACTGAGCTACAGCTGCCCATAATAAATATATGTCACATTATACTTACATAATTGCATTATAAAAATAATGCGATTGTAACGCGTAATGCAACCTTGATTAGAAAGGTAGTGGAGTAAAAAGTGAACGTGGCCATAATTCAATCTTCTTAAGTACAGATACGTTAAAAATGTACTTAAATACAAAGTATGTGTACTTCTTTAAATTCTACCACTGGTAAACAGGCAGCTGAGCAATAAAGGCAAAGAAGGTACTGGAACTTAATAAGGAGTGAGGTAAGTAAATGATGAGCTAGTACTCCTAACATGGAGCAATGAGAGTTTAACGTGAAACACAGCATCCTAACGTGACGTCACGAGATACCGGGAATTTACTTTAACGTGAAACACAGCATCCTAACGTGACGTCACGAGATACCGGGAATTTACTTTAACGTGAAACACAGCATCCTAACGTGACGTCACGAGATACCGGGAATTTACTTTAACGTGAAACACAGCATCCTAACGTGACGTCACGAGATACCGGGAATTTACTTTAACGTGAAACACAGCATCCTAATGTGACGTCATGAGACACCGGGAATTTACGTTAACAGGAGAACAGGTAAAATTAAGGGAGCACAAAGACATGAAGGTAGGTGCTGAGACAGCAGACTAACCAAACAATCAGTTTAATCGGAGCCCAAATATTCATAAGCTCAGCTCTCCCTAAAGCTGCTAAAGGTCTATTAACACATGAACTACTGATACAGTTATTAATTAACGCACGTAATACTCATAATATGATACTCACAGCGGGGGGGGGGGGAGTTAGGACGATTCTAAGGGCCCACGAACTTTGGGGGCCCACAGAGACTAGCTTTTTTAATAATAAAATTATTAGCAGTAATATATGAGATACCATAAATGTATCTATGAAAGAATTACAAATCAGGCTAAATTTCGGCTTATTTCTGCCTCTCCGGTCAAAGTGACACCCCTCCTCCCATTTAGCGCATGGTTCGGTCCGTCCACCTGGATCCTCTCTGCTACCTGCTGAGTCAGAGCGTCAGAGCGTCAACGGTTAAAGCAGCGACGTCTTCACGGTGAGACAAGAATGAACCAGAACCATCAGAAACGACAAGAGACGTCTGACAGAGCAGAGAGAGAAGAAGAGAGGTTATTTTAAATAAAGGTTTGTATTTTCACGGAGGACGGAGCTTCCTTTGCAGCGTAATGTTAGCGCCACTTCCATAGCCGACACTCAAATTCGCTAGCTTATGTTTTTAAAAACTGAAAATAATGTCATTTTGTAAACATTTATGATAGTAAGTTCACTTATAATGAAGTCTGTGAACCTCATATGCAGCATCGCCCTCACCTGCTCTTCCACAGGATCTTGCCCAAGCTGAGGAAGCGGGTCATCAGTAGGTCACTGAAATCCTGCCTTTAAGAATCGTGTGTGCGAAGAATTAATTTCACTATCATGTGATTTTAATCTCTGTCATGGTCTTACTTAACTCATATAATATAATGAGTAATGGTAAATAAAAGTGTAAATTTTATTATTTTTCTATTTCCATGTTAACAGAATACTGTATTACAGAAGATCTGAATGAATTATGTATTTTTTAGATATGTCAGAGCCAGGATCCTCGTCAACAGCCTGTCAGGGAGGACGTAGAAAGAGCTTTTAAAACATCAGATGAAGCTCAAGACAGAATCAGTAGAAGCACCAGCACAGACGAGGGAGAGGAAGACGAGGGAGCTCACAGTTTAAGGGACAGAGGGACACAGTGGACACTGAGCCGCATGTCCACAGCTGTGGTCAGTACTATGGCTAAACTGCAGACAAAGATTTTGGATATCTAGCTGGGTTTGAATGTCTGGTGCAGAATGGGTGAAGTAAAGGGCCCAACTTCAAATTTTTTCAGAGGGACCAAACCTGCTCACAGCAGGAGATAATATTAACTCAAAGGCAGAGACTTGGTCTGTGACAGACACCGCTCTTATGAGGAGACTAACACTATAAATTAATCTGTCTTAAAGAGGAGATTAATATTGCAAACAGAAATTCACTCTAAATGGGGAGACGAACAACCCAAATAGAACAAACAGCAGACTCAGGAACAGTGTCGAAGACTGGAGATCGGGAAAGATTATTGAGAAGCTATAGAACGAACCATGACACTAGCAAAAGACAAAGACAGTGTTACTGTAAGGAACAGACCAGGACAAATGATGAGACAACCCAGAAAAGAGTGGCGGCCCACACGGAGCTAAAATAGTGTGAGGAAGAAACAGGTGAAACAGTTGTGTCAGACTGAAAGAAGGGAAACTAAAAGAAGCAGAGCTAAAAGGGAGAGGGAGGGAGACTAAGCCCGGCACTGTGCTGGTTTGTGCTTGGTGAAAACAGTTTCAGTTGTTTTTAACAGTGGCACATACTGTCCTGAATTCACAGCACATTGTGACAAATGAAGCCTGGTAAAACAGCAAACGGATGATAATAAACTGCATGTGGTAAAACAATGAATCCAAATTCAATATATTAGAGGTAGAAACGTACTTGCAAGTTTGTCTTTTAATTTGTTGAGCACTGTGTAAACACAGGATCAAATAAAAGGCCAGAAAACGTCACATCTGACATGATGGTGGCCTAGTGACATTTACACACTTTAATATACAGTATTGGTAGAAGGATGTTGGAGATGGAGCTGCCAGGCAAGAGGGCGAGAGGACGACCAAGGAGGAGATATATGGATGTTCTAACAGAGGACATGAGGTTAGCTGGTGTCAGAGAGGAAGATGCTCAGGATAGAGTGAGGTGGAAACAGATGATTCACTGGCTGAAAGAGTAGTAGTAGTGTCCTGAACTCTAGACACTGCATTTACGTGAGTGACGGCTAGACTAGGGTGTGTAAACCAGACCATGGGGCAAAAGAGACCAAGGAGCGAAACAAAAACTTGAAGTCATCTATGAGTACAAGTCAATTCAAGCAAAAGAAAAAAGAAAGTCCAATCTAGACGTTTTCCCCCAGGACTCATCAAGGATCACCCCTCAAAAAAATACTTTACTCTTTATACTTTTGGGGGGATGTGTGTGTGTGTGTGTGTGTGTGTGTGATTCTGAGCCCAGCCACTGATCCAGCAACCTTAAAACCTCTCTTCACGCATCTTCACGTTGTACTCTTTTCTTTTTCAGCCCTTTGTATATGTTAAGTCAGGTGATGCCTGTGTCAGGGCAAAATCTTAAAACCAGATTTCTTCAAATGTATAAAGAGCAACAGTAAAAAACACAGTAACAAAAAATTTGTAGTCTTCAGAAGCATTTTGTTCTTACTACAGCACCACCAACTTCCCTTTGTAAAACTCCACCTAAAGCATATCGTAATGTTTTACTATCCTACAAATGACTCTAGAATGCATCTACTCCACGATCACTTCTGCCCACAGCGTCTACTCCAGGTTCAGGTGTTGAAGTTTTTGCTCTTCACACCATTTTTTACGTCTTTTTCTGTGTTTAAAAAATACCTTCTGCTAAGCCGACTGGCTTCAGAATTCAGAATAATCCCCTTCAACTTATTTGGTAATCTAATAATTTAATAATATTTACTGATGTCATGATGGCACCTAAAAAAAGAGATTATAATAAAAAACATCAAGTACTAAAACGAGACAGGTTTATTAAACTACGTTACGCGACATGCTAGTTACTGCGTCTAAGTCTGCAGCGAGAGTCACAGATGTGTCACAGATGTCACAGAGATAAAAAAGCATAAATGTTGCAGGCGCATTGATGTGCTTTTTCAAATGCGCACTTCAGGTTGGTCCGTGAAGATGTCAGAGGAAATGTATGGCCGAGCCCACTTTGAAGACACTGGAACTTCAAGGAGAAACTCAGGTGAGAATTTACCTGCAGTTCACGGCTTCAAAAAGTATCATGGATGCTTTATTTCTTGTCTTCTATTTATTTACCGCTGTCTGTTAAAAGGTCCTTTTTAGAAGAGCTCATAACCATATCGGAGCCAAATGGGACTCATGAGGGTTTTAGAGACTTTTATAAATCAGAAACATCATTTCATAACACAGCTGTTTTATGAAAACTCTCTATAAACACCTACATTTACAGAAACCATTTAAGCCCAGGCTTACTGGCTTTCTTTTCTTGGCTGCCACTAAACCGCGAAGTCTGTATCAGCATACAGCGACACAAAAATAGGATTTGTTAATGGCTTGTAAAATAGGTGTGTAATTTAAGCAAAACGGTGAAATACTGCATAAAAGGAGTGACACTGAAAAAGTCAAAAGAAAATGGATCGAAGGCGTTTTCCTCTATATAACCCAATACACACAAGCCCAGCTGCCAAACAATAGTAATGATGTGTGTCTTTGATGGTTTTCTGCCTTCAGGGGAAAAACTGTACAGACTGGTTGCTGTGAGCTTCGGTCTTCTGTGTGTCCTTCAAGCAGCTGTCAACATTACACTGCACATTGGTCAATGTGAGTTTAGTTTTCTTTCTAATTTCACATGGTGTCACACCCATTATTGAACAGGTGTAAAACTGACCCGATTATCAAGTTTACAGTTTTAACTTATGGCAAAATGAAACAAAAAAAGCTTATTGTGATTCGTTTTCTTTTTTATGTCTTAAAATGGAATAAATCTTTCTGCTCTCTCAGACAGTTGTGAAGAAAAAACAATAAATACTGAGGCAATTTTGAACATGACCAAAGAAAGAGACGAGTTGAAGAGGAAACTGACTATCTTTGGTGAGTGTATAACTATGTCTCTGGTTCTGCATAGATTTCTGTTTTTGGATGCACAGATTTGATCAGCGCTGATGCCATCCAGTCAGATCCATGTAAATGCAGTGTTTGTTTCCACTATCAGTTATATAGCTGTGAGACAACAGTGTTGCACTGCTTTTATATTTCAACACCACAGAAATCCTTAGTTTTTAATATTGCTTTACTAATCACAACACATGTAGAGTCACTCAAATTATTCTCACTCAAATTAATTTGAACGTTTTCAGCAGTTTTGAAGAGGTGAACATAAATGCATGGACACCCATACTTCCACAGTGATCCACAGCATGCTGATATAAAAGAGTCAACTGAGAGACTCAACTGTCCAGGGTGACTAATAATAAAAATTATTATTATTATTAGGGTTAGGGGGTAATAATAAAAATAATAACAAGTGTGCTATGGCGATGCCAAGTAAGGAAGGTTTATTGCAAAAAATGAAGGGGCATGATCACAGAGTTTGTTTTTAGGCAACTGACATGAAACATGTCCTTTTCCCTTAAGCCGTTCATCTCTCGTTGACAGAGGTCAAAAGGAAGCTACAGTGCAAATAGAAAGATTAAACAGAAGATTAGTATCACTAACAATCACATCCTGTACAGTGGTAAAAATAGATGCAATTTGATTAAGTTCAGGCTTTCGTTTTCATATCTGTAAAGATCAAGTGTTAAATCAATATCAACTTAACCAAGCAATCTGAAAAGATGTGCAGGCTGCTGCATAGTTTGTTAGTAGAGCAGATTACCAAACACATCAGGCTGTTTTTTAGCAATCAGAAGAAAATACATTTTTAATAATGATTTGACAATGTACTGCAATATCCTTATGAGCAATTATGAGTTTATAAGCATAATATTTAAATATTATGTGACAGCAGACAGTAATTGGAAACATTGCTTTTCTTATTTCTTTACAGATGAATATTCCCGCCAAGGATGGGTGTATTTTAACAATAGTTTCTATTACATCTCTTCACGGACAGAATCCTGGAATGGCAGCAGAAAAGACTGTCAACAGAGAAATGCAGACTTGGTGATTGTCAACAGCAATGAAGAACAGGTGTGTGTGTGTGTGTGTGTGTGTGTCATTCTTTGTAGGTTTTATTTGTGTTGACAGTTTGTTTCTTTTTCTGTAAAAAAGACATTCATAAATCAGTTGGGAAAGGAAGTCTGGATCGGAATCAGTGACCAAGAGACAGAGGGGACATGGAAATGGGTAGATGGGACTCTGCTGACCACAAGGTTCCTACATTAATAATAAACTATTAGCCTCAAACATTCATTCATTCATACTGCTTTTGATTAATTGCTTCACAACTGAAGTTTTATGGTTTCTCGTTTCAGCTACTGGGGCATCAATGAGCCCAACAGTCATGAAGGGAAAGACGAAGACTGCGGAGAAATAAAGTTCTACGCGAAGGAAAACAGCTGGAATGATAAACCATGTGACAGTGAGAATGTCTGGATTTGTGAAAAGATGGCAGAACATTGGTCAGGTTGAAGTGGCTCATTATTGTAGACACAAAGAAAAAACTTGCACAAAAGCCTCATTTGCTACTCACTTCTTTGATTGCTGATAAACATAACATGAGAAATGTACAGTATGTACATTAATTTAGTGCTTGCACATTTTTGTCATGATATGATTATTTGTAAATAATTGTAGTGTCATTTTGATAAAATAGGTCTAAAATAATGTGGAAAATAAATTACTGAAATGCTGTAAATAAAACTACAAGTAGATAATGATAACCATTTTCAGAAAATTACAGAAGCTGAATTTAAGTAGTGTTGTTCGCATGCTGCTCTGAAACTTTTTTGTCTAATGATCTTCTTTATGCTGATTATGCCAAATTCATTTTGTTAAATTCTTTGGGCTTTTTTACCTTTATTTGACAGTTGATAGCAAAGACAGACAGGAGACCAGGGCAGAGAGACAATCATATGACAAGTAACAAAGATCCAAGTGTTCAGACTCATACCACGGAGGTTGCAGTTAAACAACACTGGAAGAAGTTTATAAGGCAAATGTTCTGATAAAATAGTATTTATATAGGTTAAGAGTATTATGGCATTACATTCATGACAGGATGTCTGAAAACTCAAAAGTGACAGGGCTTACATAATTTGAAAAGTGAATCAACAAACATACTGACAAAAATCTGGATTAGGAATTCTCTTATAAAAGTATTACACCTAATACCACTGAAAAATGGGGGAATATGCAGCTCACCCACATGCTCATCACAGCTGGTTGTTGGCCCTGAAATGCCATAAATACCAAAATCTAGACTTGATTTTAAACTTCAATCAATAGTATTCTCGTGGCTAAACTGTCGTACCTCAAACCTCAAATCATAGCAAATGTTGTGGGACTTTTACTATTCTTTCAAAACTCAATACTGGATTCTTTCAGCAATCTTTATGTGAACCTAATTATAACCATAATATCCTCTAACCTTCTGTAGGTTGTTTTGTTTCCTATATCTTAACCGTATTTTCGCCCACCCTAGGGTGGTAGGTGCAATGTGCTAAAAATAGACTGGAGTGGATTCCAATCGGATTCCAATCGAGACGGTGGGCAGAGTAGTGTTTTTCTCCAGCACACTTTCAGGTGTGCAGAGACCTTATTCATGCTTTAAAATTAATTGAGAGTGAAATGAAAACAAACTACCAAAATATCTTAACTTAAGATTCAAATTAAAGTGTCACAACTATATGTTGTTTCAAAACAAGCTACATAAAAATAATAAATGAAAAAGCTTTAGACTTTAGAACAAAAAAGTGTTGAAGAGACTAGAATGTGCTGTTCTGGGCCAACTGAACTTGTGGTTCTTCATCTCATCTCCTGATCAGTTCTAACCAACTGGCTCAAAAAGACAGGAACGCAAGTATTCCAACAACATATAGAATGACAGCGTTGTTTTATTTGTAGTCCTTGCCTTCTCTGTCTATTGTAAAAGAGTTCACTTTAAGACGCTTTCATTTGTTTTTAAAACTTTAAACGGTCTCGTCCCCCCCTCACCTCGCTGAGCTGCTTATTCCCTTCGTTCTGTCGCGGTCTCTCAGGTCAGCTGATCAGCTTCTCCTGTTGCAGCAGCCAAATTATGGAATGCCCGACCTCTGCACATTAGGCAGGCCCCTTAACTGCCCATTTTTAAAACTTACTTGAAAAGCCATTTTTATTCTCTGGCTTTTAACTCAGCATTAAGACTGTTCTTGTTCTGCTGTTTTATTTCTTTGTTTTTATTGTCATTTTATTAATTGTTTAAAATATTGTATTAATTGTTTGTTTTGGTTATTATTTCACTGGCTATGTACAGCACTTTTGCCAGCTGTGGTTGTTTTAAAGTGCTTTATAAGTAAGGTTGAGTTGAGTTGAGAGTTGAGTCAGTGTTCATCCCCCTCACTGTTTTAGACTGCTGTCCCATTTCCTTCCTGACTGCAGGTCCCCTGCCTTGTAGCAACTCTCGGTGTGCTGATGTTGCCATGAGAAAACTGCTAACACAAAGATTTATATCTGATATTCGTTACTGCCTGTAAAGTTCACTGGTAAATATCAAGAAGCATTGCCGTCATGACATTTTAAATCATCTCTGTGCTCTTGAAATTGATCATTTACTCTTGATAAAGTTTTCATGTGTTTTTACAGCTCCTTCAATATTTTGGATTAAAGACTTACTATTTTATTAATCAGTGAGTAAGTGAGAGAATAAGTGGACCAAAGTTAGAAATAAGCAGTTCAACTCGTCAACATGTGTGTTTTCTAACATACTTATGTGGTGGCATTATCATGTTGGCCCCTTTCAAAAGCAATGAAACGATGGAGGATGGGGGAAGTAATAACATATTTGTTTAAAAGATGCAAAGAACATTATTGGCACCGGCTAAAAAAGAGCAACAACAAGCTGCTGCCACACAGAAATATACATCTGCTTGCTACTTGGATATGCAATGATGACTTTGATTTTCACACAGCTGGCATTTGGACATTTGACACTAAAAGCTTTTTGGGTTTAACTGATCACTGGATCAGTTGGAGCACAACAAGGGTGCAAAGGCATGCTAAATGACAAACAGTGCATTAAATCAATGAAGTCCTGCTGCATGAGACATCTTAAAAGTAGATAGCTGCCTCCTCCTGTGCAATAATATCACTGAACTTCAAAAATCTTTATCATCAGTGACACTTGAAATGCAGGTTGAAGGGGATTTTTCAAAGGGTTCTTTCAGTTTCATGTAGCTGTTGTAGATCTAAATATATTCCACACATTATCTTAAGAAACCAGCATAATGAGTTAATACGCTTCATACTAAGTAATACGTGAAGTGCCAATATTACTTTGCAGAGAGAAAAATTTGGTAACTTGTCCAACACTGGTGGCAAATTATTACAGATAATTTAGTTATATGAAGCATATTACAGAAGGAAAACCACGAGTGTACCTAATTGCAATAACTTGGTGCTAGTTCACTCTTCAACGTCGAATAAAGCAGTGTTAGTTTTACTGACACCAGTACCTTTCAGAAATCACGACACCTGAATATGGAAAAAACTGTAAACTTATTCTAGGGTGTTGTAAAGAAATGCAGCCTCAAAGGTTCACATCAAACTACAGAGAGGAACCTTGACCGAGATAAGAAACCGCAATTAATCTGATCGGCAATATGGCTAAATATCTAGAAGCAGCAACACAGTGTGACATTAGAAAGAAGGACACAAGTGGAAGGGTGAGGATTTTGTTGGGTGAGAAAACACTGTGGGGATAAGGCGACAGGATTCATGGCAGGTGAGAGCGATCAGTGCATAGTGCACCAGCTAGCAGATGGAGGAACTGATTTCAGCTGTAAATCTGAAAATATACTAGCAACAATCTAACCAGTCAAGTTAGCTCAAGATAAAATCTAGTCCTGATCCTCCAGAATTTCAGAGGCATCAGTTTTATAAGAGTAAGAGTTACTACAACAAAGCCTGTGCAAATGTCCATGCCCAATATAAATGTTCCACATGCATGAAGAGTGCAGGATACAGAAATATTAGGCTGAATATGTTACAGGAGACATTTGATGACATTTGAGAAGAAAAAATACAGCAAGAAATGATAAAAGAAACAAGGCTAAATTCAGTTTAGCTGGCTGAAGACAAATTGAGATTGAACAAATTCATTTTTATTTATGTAGTTTTGCATTTATACACAATAGCAACAATGATCATATCCAATAGTAACTTTCTATTTTCTTTCTACTTTAAAATAAAAACAAAAACACAAATTACCGGACATAAACGCAAATTTATGAGATAATTACCAAATCTCAGGATGGCCAGTATTTAATAATGTGTTATGATAATATGTTAAAAAGAAGCCCTCTAAAAGGTAATTTCAGAAAGAAACACTGTTCAAACCTTGAAACGTTCTGCTTATAAAATACATTATTGATACTATTTTTCTTTTTAATATCTCTCATGTGTTTTGAATAATCACAGTTTTAGTTTAATGCAGTTTTTTAAATTTCTGCTCTGTTCCAGTAGAGTAGTGATGACATCAAGCAGTCTTCTGCTCTAAAACCTTTTTTGCTCAGTGTTTTTCTCCTCTTCTGATCTCTCAGTTCTTACCGTTCATGGGCATTACACAATAATTGTCAGCTTTCAAAAAATGTGCTTCTCATTTCTCACAGACTTTTCTCTGACTTACGGTTTTCGAAAGATTTGGCTAAAATCACATACAGTTCCTCGTTATAAGCCAATGTCAGAGTGTTCCATAATTTTCTGAGCTGACCAAGATGAAGGCTGTTTGTAACTCACGACCGTGACTTAATTTTTTGGTCGTACTTCACATTAAGTATATCAACGTCTTTGTTGAAGCCTTCTCCCACTCATGGTGAAGACATTTTTCAGATATGACAGATATGATAGTATTTTTTTTATTGCACTGTTTTTGATGCAGAGTTTGAGTGTTTTCTGCCATGTGTCAGTATATAAACATGCGTCTCTCACCCATCTTCCCTCTCTCTCTCTTTCATTTCTATGGAAACAGTCGCTGTTTAGCAAACAAACAAAAGTACAAATAGCACAAGACAGAGACAGAAGAATACTGGACTGATCCGAATGATGACAGGTAATTTATGACTTATTTTAGAATTCCTGTGCACTTTTACCCAAAGTACATTAATTTCACACACAGGTGGCAGGGTGTGAATTTTGCTTCTCATTCACCCATTGACACACCGGTGGCAGTGGTTGTAATGCAAGGTGCTCACCTGGGTATTACTTGCACCAGGGATTGAACCACTGACCCTATGGACTGTTGTACCAACTGAGCTACAGCCACCCCAGCTTATTATAAAGTTACACCCCCTTCCACTACTAAAGTGTTCAGCTCCTCAAAGAATCTTTTTTACATTTAGCTTTTTTTCTTCTTGTCACAGTATTCAGCTAATTGGACAATTCCTAAAATTCACTTTAACGTTCTTCATATTGAGATGTAAATGTTCACCTTTAAGATGATTGTTTGTAATATAAGATAAGATAAACCTTTATTCGTCCGACAGTGGGGAAATGGACATGACAATATTAATTATATTTTACTATTATTCAGGTATTTGATTTTAACTTTGTACTCAGCCACTCCATTTTTACAATTTGCAGGAACTTTACACTATTTAATATTACAGCCACTTGAGGCAAAATATTGTATCTTTTTAAATCAGTTAAGCTTAAATTTAGCTTGTTTACAAGCAACAGGTCTTTATGATAAAATTTGCAACTATGTTTAAACAGTTCGGCTCCAATTGATTTTATTTTCTACTTTTTATTTTACAAACTTGAGCTTTTTTACATTTTCGGTATGAGTCTTAGTGCGCACACCCTCGGACTACGTCATCATTTGCGTTAAAGCCAGTCACCGGCAGGGGGCGGTAAGCACACGCCGAACAGCACTTCCGCAAACAAAGGACGGGCGTAACGTCCAATCATATAAGGCTGCAGTTTGAAATGAGAGGAGTCGTTCTTCCTCCCCGATACTGAAAACCACGTCAATATCAAATCGGATCCCATGTGTTTATGTTTGTTGACTTAAAACAAACTCTTCTGTTGCTGTTAAGTTAATTTTGGGCTTCATCTGCCATTTCATGGGAACCCAGGAGGGAGAGAGAGGTGAGGTCGCATCACTAACGTTAACGCACCAAGCTAACGACGTCTGACGCTAACTTACAGCTAACGTTAGCGTCCTAGTAATTGTTGTTTCCCTATTCTTACTGAGCCTGACACCGCGTGTATGTGCACTTACTTCACAGACAATTTCAGAATAACGTTTAGAGCTCACGGCTGTACGTTTTCTGACGGTGTCCCCGTTAGCAAACAGTCCAAATTAGCAACGTAAGCGCTAACTAGCGACTTGTGAGTTTAACCAACCGGTAAAGTTGCTTTAAATGACGTTGGTGGTGGCGGGTGACCTTAGACTAGCGTTTGATTTCTTTAGGGCGTCAAGTACAAAGCAGTTATAATATAATAATAATATAATTGGTTATAAAGTGGATTCTTAGTTCTGTCGTTCAGCGGTAGCGTTAGCTAACGTTGCAGTGGGTAGAGGAAGAAAATGAGACCCCGCTCTCCGCTCAAGTTTGCCGCTTAGGGACATTCAGTGACTCCATCCTAGAGAAGGCACCGACCCTCATTAATGAAGAACACAACCTGTGAAAATAATTCTTCAGATTTGCCACACTGTCTGTTTATTAAAGAACTATTCCATAATGTGTAACTGTAGCCGTAATCTTGCAGATTTTAAGTTAAGGCTTTCTTTTAAAGATGAAGAAGACTTATTTTTTTCTCCTTTGTTTTCTACAGATTGGGTAGATGTGGCAAATGATCTACTCAGCAAGTGTCACATAAACTTGAGGCTGAGGAAACTAACTGACTGCGATGCAAATGTTTTCATTGCCCTGTATGAGAACATCCTGGGGGAGAAAGTACCTGGTAAGATGCAGCTTACGATCTACTTGACAGATTCATTGATTAGTCAATCAACTGAAAAACTAGTATAACTATTCTCATGAGCGACTTGCTGTTTAGTATGTCTGGAATGCTTACAACATCAGATATACCATCATAAGAGTGTTAATGTTGCTGAGCTTGTTCCTGCATTGTTAAGAACAGGAAAGCATGAACGTATAGGCCAAAAGAAAGTATGTGTAAATATTTGTTTCTTTCATCTTGGCATGGTTAAGCATGTGTGTGCGCGCACGTTTCTGTGGTCTTATGCATACAGGCCCTTTTGTGCATAACGTGTGTTTTTTAGATTATATTGCAGTACCATGCAGTCAAGAGGATGATATACATAACGTTCAGTCTGTGATTGATTCTCTGTCCCTGGATTATCTTCAGATCAGCCTCTCGCACATTACAGGTATAGGAAAAGCTTTCATTTCTAACAATTTTGAGTCTAATATTGTCTGTTTAAATGTGTTATTCTTCTATCATAAGTGTATATTAACTTCTCCACTACTTGTTGATTGATTTCAGAGAAAAAAAATAACATTGAAGTCACTTTACTTGGACTGTATGTCAGTTTTATTCCCTGCAGTGTAATCCATAGACGTCACAAATTGCTTTGCTTTCATCAACAATAAAACTGATGGTGTCTTAATATAATGCTGAAGATGGCTCTGTATTTGCAGGAGAAAATGTTGTGAGAGGGGACAAAGAGTCTCTCAAGAACCTGCTGGAAATCTTTGATGGCCTCTTGGAGTATCTCAATGAGGAGATAAGCGATGAGTCACAAAATGGTGGTAAGAAGATTCATTTGTCATTTTTAATAGCCCAACAAATATGCATTTTAAGGCATTTATGGAGATTTTTGCACACAGACTATTGCTTGTATCACAAATTAGCATGTTTGTATTTTTTCTAGAAATGATTCAAATACACTCACTGGCCTACATTCTAATACAATCAATACAAATTGGTCACATGGTGGCCAAAAAAATATGGTGTGGCCAGTCTCTTATAAAGCCCTCCAGTACAACTCCACTAACCACTTTGACCTCAGTCATAAACACATATTAGAGTTATCACCTTTGTGAGAGTTCCAACTTAAAAACTGACAAATTAGAAGCTTGTAAAATCAGAATTCATGGCAGAGCTGCTGTATTGGATTGTATTAGAATGTACAGGTGTACCTAATAAAGTGGCCAGTGAGTATAGATATATATACACCAATTTACAGTAAAATAGTATTGCGTTTTTCCTAAATAGGGACTGGAACAAAGTATCAGATTTGAATCATGTAAGCATATCAAAACACACCCATTAAAGGATAGTTGTTGTCAATAAATGGATTTTTATAACTGTACTGAAGGCTGTTTTCATTGCAGCTATAGGCATCTGGTGTCCTTCCTTCCTCTTGTAGGTCACTTGTCTGTCTTTCAGCATGAAGTGAACATAATGCATTTAATATTCAGTTTTACACCAGCTACTTCAAACTTTACTGGGAGCAATCAGACATTGTTCATTTGGCAGAACTGAGCATGGCTTTGTGTGACCTTAGATCACTGCCAAATATTAATTAGTAGTTAATGACTGTGTCTGCACAAAAAAATTGTGTGTTTCTCAAAGGCACAATGAAATGTTTTAGATTTGCCACGCTAAAATATTAACAACTTTAATCGAAGCTAACACTAATAAATGGTAAATGGTCTGTAATTACATTGCCCAGTGGAATTGATTTGAATGCAGAATGTTTGAGTTACTTGGGGCTGAAATGTGTATTAATCTGAATCTGAGCTATGGTGACATTGTTACAGCATTGCGATGTCTCACTTCTGAGCAGCATTGACAAATTGCACTTCTGCATTTAGCTCCCATTTTAGTTAGTTAAAGGAGGAGTCAATTTTCACTATTGCCTGTCTTTTTATTTCTATAAATTTCTATATTCTGTTTTCTCTTTGTTAACATGCTGTCAATAAGTTTGTTGAATTAAAGGTCATGAGTTTGCTCCTCTTTAAAATTCCATGGAATTAAATGTTATCAAAAATATTGGTTTCTTTCTGTTGGCTTATTTTTTGGCTTTCCCTGTGAGTCAGTTGTACTGTTGTTTTACTTACAGAGGAACTGAAAGACGATTTCAGTAAGGATGTGCACAGCAAAACCAAGGAGCCAAGCAGTTGTGATGTAGAGTTGAAAGAGACTAAACTGGATGAAGCATCTTTGTCTTCCACCGGGGGGTAAGATCTTCGACTACATGTTGATTTTATATCATGTTCTTTGGATAATTTTGAAACTTAATTGTCAGTGTTTTTTAATCCTGTTGTTATCTTGGGTGCCAATTAGAATTTGCGAGAGAGTATCAGGTTAAAACTTTGGCAATACTGTGACTTTTTTGTTTGCTTTTCTCTTGATTAACCAAAATAACATTTATGTAGGTGACTGGTATTTTGTCTATTTTTTGTCTACATCTCATGCCAACTGCAAAGTTACTCTGTTTTTGTTTTTTAGTATTTAATCACACTCTTAAGTAAGCAAATTACAAAATGGTGCAGTCTGTCTATATTTACCTTTTGTGTGTACTTGTCTATGTATCCATCCACCTATTCTGTATCTGTAACTGCTTATCCCGTTCAGAGTCGTGGAGGGCTGGAGCTTATCCCAGCTGTCATTGGGTAGAGGCGGGATAATACCTGGCCCAACACAGAGAGACCAACACGGACAGTCAACCTTTCACACTCAGATTGTGTCATAAATTAAATTATATTTGTGTCATTCAGGTCTGTTGCTCCGTCCAGCAAACATTCCCTCCATTCCTGGAATGCAGAGGAGATGGGATCAGCTAATGAGCTCATTGGACTGGGAGTCTCAGCACGTACATTTACAGACAAAGAAGAAGGTGAGACACGTAGTGTCAAGAATGTATCTCCATGAAGTGGAATGTGAATGAGCATGAGACTTAACTGGATATAAGTTGTTTTATGCACTGATAAAAGTTGCTAAAGTTGCTGGAATAGTTGTCACAATGTAGAGTAGATTCAAGCCTGGTTTTGCTACAGTCCACAAAAATATTATAAAATAATATAGCCTCAGACAAATCATTTTCTATATACACCAGAATAATTACAGTTCTTTGTGTGCTCTCTTACCTCATGCTGATTACAAAAAGCATTCATATTTTCATTCATTTATAATGCTAGAACTGGCTGCGCCTCCACAAACTGCAGGCACCACCTCTGGTTCTGTTGATGCCCAGGATGCTCCGCTGACTAAGCCACAACATTCAGCCATTGCGCTGAAGCCGCCCAACCAAAGCAACACCCCCCAAGCACATGACACAAGCACAGTCTCACTCAGTCAGTCTCCCCAAGCTGCTGGCCTCAGCAATGGGCACAGAGAGGAGGAAGCCACTCCTGTCACTCAAGAGGTAGCTTTGTATGACATTACGATGAGTATGTTATTTGCATGCTATTAGAATAGACATGCTAATCGTGTTATCTTCCTACTCTCAGATACAATGAAATATGTTACTGCATTGCCAGCACACACACTTCCTGGTTTTTTGAATTCAAAACCAAATGTGAAGGCCTGAGTAATAAAAAGTTATTAACAATACAATGGCTCATTAACACGATTCTAATGTACTACACTGTGCTTCTTCTTTCATATCACGGCATGTGTTTTTTATTATTATTATTATTATAAATGTTTTTATAATTTAACCTCTAATTTTTACATTTTAACTGTATTTTTGGTTGGTCCTTTTTAATACTTTTTTCTTTGTTGAAAATGTAGTAAATAGCATCTGCTGATTACAGTAACTTTCTCATTTTCCTTCTCACAAAGGCCTCTAAACCAGTACCGGTGACCACTGTTACCAATGGAACGCAGTCTCCTGGTGAGTCAAAATGCTGACATCATCCTTCTCAGTCAGACCTAAAAATTAGTTGTTTTATTTACTTCTTTTGTTTTGTTGGTTGGTTTGTTTTAAATATACATCACATATTATTTAAATATGTGACCAACTGACCAGACTATATAGTTTACATGGATCTTCAGGGCATCTAGTAAAATGTGCTGCTAATCTGTTTTTCTCTTATGTTGACTTATGAGTGAATATCCATGGCTATGTTTTTCTCAATTTCCAGTTGTGAGTGAGAAGTCTTTGTCCAGCCAGCATAGAGGAAGGACACAAGTTGATGGAGAAACACTGGAGGCAAGTGTTGCCCTGTATAGCCACATTGTATCCCATGCAGAAATGTTTTGATCCATTGTGCTATATCATGCCCAGCAATCCTTGTAAACAAATGTACATATACATTGTTTTGATTGCTTTTGTGTGATAATGTTTAGCTGTATAGTTACATTAGTAAATAAAATGATGGACAGGATTAGTCTGATAGATTACTTGTTTTATTGTTACCATTACCAATACCAATGTAATATTTTCATTCTTAATGTATCTCACTTCAGCCAACAAACAGGGGTCAGAGGAAGGTTTTATTCCACACCCAGCCAGATGTGCTTTTCCTAAGCCTGCATGATGAGGTGGCACAAACCAACCCTTCTCCACCAGACACTGAGGAGGACGAGCAAGACAAGGAGGATATGACATATATACAGCAATTAAAGGAGAGAAGGGTTGGTTGCAGAAATGGCACCAGCCTCAGGTAAGAGATTGTGGAGCTACATGGGACAGTATGAAGCTGTAGACTGTGGAGTAGAAAGTCAGAATTATTGTTTGAAGAAGGGACAGTGTTAGATTTGGACTGTATTGTCATTCATTATACAACAAATGTACACAGAACAAATTTTGGATTCAAGTGCTTAACACAAATCAAATACTCTTGCTTTCTGTTGGTGTAACTATCTTTTGCCGTGTGCTTTCTTCATAACTGTTGTGTGTCCGGGCAGTAAGAGGTCGGAGGAAGATTTTGAGGAGTCTCTCTCTTCTTCCAGAAAGAGGAACAGAAAAGCTGAAGAGGAGCTGCATCACATATCTGAAAAACTGTCCCATCGACTTGAGGAACTTGATCAGGTGGGCATGTAGTCCCAGGATTTTTTCAGTTTAAGCTATCAGAAGATGTATGCATTTACTTTTTACATGTGTGTATTGGTATGAAACTATATTTTATATGTAATAATTCTAGATGCTTAAACGAGTTCTGGGTGAAAGCGGGGAGCCCAGTGAGTCCAATGAGACCAGAGAAGAGGACAAGCAGTCCCACCACAGTGACAGCATCATGGAGTGTCAGAGGACTTCTGGACAACACATAGGTGCTAAATATGTTCTTTTTATGAAAAGTAAACAAATTGCATCCTTGAACAATGAAAGCAAACTACAAAGACAAAATAAAAGTTTTGCTTTTATTAATTCTTTAACTGGTAGCCACTTATATTTATATAATTACTGCATAAAATGTGGTATGTATAGAAGAATATTAGTATGGTCCTTTGAAATGCTTTTGTTTAGATTTACATTTAGTTATTTGGCAGACGCTTTTATCCAAAGCGACTTACGGAGTAATTTGGTACACACACACACACACGTTGGCTGCCATGCAAGGTGCTGACCTTCCAACTGAGCTACAGAAGCTCCAAATGCTTTTTATACAACAATTAATGTTAACACTACATCATAGTTTTGTTATGAAAATATTTATATTATTTAAGATGTATAAAATAATAGAGATGCAATAGAGATGGTTAATAACCTGTCAGGTTATTTATAATCATTTGCGTATGTGTGTTTGAGGTAGAAACAAGTGTTAAGATGAAGAGGAAAGTGAATAAATGAAATGTATGGAATTGCATTTATTAGTTTCAAGAGTACCTGATGCTGAAGACACCCACCGGACACGCTCCTTATCCCCTTCCCCTCCACGGGCCTATCGCTCCCTGCGGGGACAGCTAAAACATGGCATGGCCGAGGGCTTGGACCTTGATGACCGGAAACAAACAAACCTCACAAATCCTGATCAATCAAGGCGAGAAGAGCTTTGTCACAGACCATCACAAAGAAAACAGAGCAAGGTATTAATACTTAATAACTTCAGTAGCTTTCCTATAAATTCACCTTATTCACGTGTGTGTGTGTGTAATTTTTTTTTTATATAAGTTTATAATTACAATAACAGACATGTTTGCGTGTCTTTTATTGTATTAATAAAATTGTGTTTTAATGTTGCCCATAATATATATTTTAAATAAATAGACATGGCAGAATATTAATATTGTCAGGAATGAGTTTCCTCACACTTGGTTTGCTGTAATTTTAAGATTTCTCGATAGATGTAAGTGCTGCAAAGCCTGACCTTGTACATTTTGACTGTAATTGCAAGACCAAGCTGATTAGTTATAAGTCTTGTAAAATACTTTTGAAATGTTAATGCAAAAATTTGCTTTAAAAAAAGTTGTAAAAAAGTCAGTTAAATTTAACAAGGATAGTATACTTAAACAATTAAGATATTTGTATTTGCTTCACTTCACATTATTGTGTACACAACAGATAATACACTTTTTTTTATATTCTTGTGGATATTAAATTAATTAGTTTTTTCTGGCTGTATCTTTCATGTTGTGATATTAAATTAAATGCCCCTCTCTCTTTCAGGGTTTGAATAAAGCAGCCTACGAACGGGAGTTAAAAAGATACGAAGACAAAAAGCGAGCAGATTTACACAAGGCACGCCTCAAAGCTCAGGAAGCTGTAAGTCAGTCATGTGAAATCTACTGAAACCATTCTTAATACATAGAGAGAACCACTTGTCTTCATTCAGTTTAAGTTTTTTATGTATTTACAGAAATGTAAATTTGTTTGCACAGTATAAAACTATAGAACACGTTCAAACAAATATGCATTTAAACAACAGCATGTTAAGGAATGTACTATAATGTGCACTCTAGCTGAAGGAACTTAACCCCAACCTTGTTGTGTAAGATGGCAAAGGGAATATCAACTGCTGCGTGACGTTTATTGACATAACTTGTGACTGTTGGCAAATGTCTCTCTTTACTGGACATGTTTTGTGTGTCTGTGTGAAGGAGCGAGAGTACAGAGAGGCCATACTGAGTGATGCTTCCCTGGTCCCTAGAGCGTCCCCAGCTAAGACAAAGGCCCAGCGACGCAACACACAAGCCACACCACGACAGAGACTACGAGAAAGCCCTAAGAAAGCACAGTCAAGTAAGTCTTCACCCCACACACACTTCAGTGCAGGTTGAGTTTCGATCTAAACCTTCCCTACATCCATGCTTGAACATACCAATATATTGGCTTATGTCAACATTTACATTTAGTCAATTTATTTTCCTAAACATTATAAATACTTTTACTTTGGATTGAAGCTGTAACCCTCTACAGCACTACTACTACTACTCTTTCGGCTTTTCCCATCAGGGGTCGCCACAGCGAATCATCCTTTTCCACTTCACCTTTACCCTAAATTGTCTGTCGCCATCATGCATCTTCAACTAAATAGTTATGATCCACTTTAAGGCACATTTAAAATTTCTTTGTGTGGGTCAGTCATATCTAAGACGGTGTTGGGAGTGTTTCTTCAGTTTCTAGCCGGTCGTGGGACTCTGAGACTGAAGATTCAGGGACTTTTGTCCATTTAACCTGTGATGAAAGAGTCTTGGTCTTAAGACACTTTGTCTTTTGGTAGTTTCTTCTTGGTTCGTGCATGTTTCTTACGAATGCTAATAGTACTAGCTTCAGGCTGACTTGCCCACTTTCGCTGATAATCACAGAAGTAACAGCCCTGATAAAATACAACGCTAATGCCGTGAATGCGTTTTCTACAGCGGCACTTTCTCTTGCATATTGGGCAGTTCTGCATCAACTGCATGATGGCCTCCTCGTCAACGATGTAATGCTGGCTTGATCTGTAATAGATCAGAAAACATAACTGGTGAAGGGGTTTATAATGGATTATTGACAAAGTTCCACAGAACTTTAGTGGCACATCAGGGTAACACAATAAAAGTTATTTGCCGAATTACCTCTTGGTGGTTTCAGGTACATTTACTTGAATGCCTGTGGATCACAGTCAACAGTCAGTTTTTGTTTGTTTTTTTACTTTTGCAATACTTACATTTGAAGAAAGATTAAGTAGAAGTAAGAGTTGTTATTATTAGTAACTTTAAGTTAAAAGATACTTTCTGTACTGTATAGGACAATGGCATCAACATGTAAGTTACAGACATCTAAAATGCTTCCTTTGTGGATGGACCCTCAAGTGTGCAGATTAGAAAATTGTGCCAATCAGTGCATTTACATGAATTTAAGCAAGTGTTTTTCAGGAAAGCAAATTTCCAAACTGTAGTGTAAAAGGTTAGCTTGTTACTGAAAACAGTGTGGATTTCTCAGAGAAATGCTGGTTTCTCTGCTATGTCCACTGGCAAGAAAAGTTTGGAAACACCTACATACTTTTTATATTCCATAACCAGGTTTCTTAAGTGCATGTAAAAGCTATTTCCTGATTACAGCTGATTTCTCAAAGTAACTTAGGTAGTTGAGGTGTGTGTGAATCCAGTGTTTAATTATTACTACTCCTGTAATCGTTTGCTGTTTGCACAGTGCCTTTGCTTAATGCCAGATTTCTTTTCACTGAACCATTACCTCCCCCCCCCCAAAAAAAAACTAATCACATGCATCCGTACACCACAATGAATAATAAGATTCATTCATGACTCACCGACGCTTCTGAACTGCCCTAATGTTTGGCCCATTCCCTCATTGTCGTCTTGAAACTGTACAATGACAAAACAAATTAGTAACAATGCATTCAGTATTTGTCTTTTACAAATACAAACAGTATATGCCAGGAACTAAAATATCCCTTTCCCCTTATTTATGTTACATATTGCTAACATTAACACCTTTATACATAAATGAACCACACTCCCAAGTCACCAGTTGGTTTTCCCACTGTCTAAACAATGCACCCATTCAGTGCCCTGTCAGCTGTAGTCGGTGTGTTTAGAGAACGTCGGCTTGTTTCGCAGAGTGTTTTGACTTTTGAATAAAAATGTTATGGTTTGTTTTTTTTATACTTAATTTTCCCAAAGAAGAGTATATGTTTGAATACAGTTTTTATTTTGGTTTTTCCCAAAGTCCTCCTGCTCTAAAGTTTTCATCTCTGTTTATGGCATTTTGCATTGTTTCCATACCTGCAAGTTTTTTTCCAAAAAAACATTACATTGCATAATTAAGTAGAATTGTAGATGTAACTGTAGTCCTGCTATATTGTACCGAAGGTAACACAACGCTCTGTTGTGTTACTTTCGGGAATGTTTGTTGCAGAGGTTGTTCGTCATTTTCCACGTATGATTCCTGCTATAACGTGTATGTCAGGATTTTGTAAGTTGAAATTTCTAATTATTAGCAAGTAAAACTATGTAGGGTTTAAGGCAACACTACGTTTTTTTTGTAGGATCCAGAGCTGGCGATAGAGCAGGCCTGGTGCCAATCTGAACAGTGTGGGGCCCAGAGCTTAAATTGAGCGTTTCAGGCACAATGTCCAAACATTCTGCCTAAACACTCGCAGTTTTGGTATTTTAGTAGAGCCCCAGGAAAATATGAGCTCTAAGCCACTTTGTGTTCTGGTATTTCACTGAACATAACACTGACAGCATAAAACATCTTGTAAACATAAACAATTTATCAATTGTTTCAACATTTGCCTCATTTGCATGTTATATCAATTATTTGGCCTTCAGATTTGCAGTTTATAACAGTAAATATGCTTCAACACTCACAAGCACAATTAAACTATAATTAATTCAGTACTTTAGATAGCTACATGTTTGTAAAGTAAAGGTTGGAACCCGTAAACTTAGGAAACAATGCATTCTGGTTGTTTTACGGTATTACCCACTGAACGAAAGGTGCTACGCAGCCATTTAAAAAAAGATGTTTGTTTTATTTTTGCATGGACATATGACCATCAATTTTAAGTTTTTATATTTCTTAGGTGCATGGGATGATACTGGTGACATTTTTCTTTCGTAGTGAACAAATTGTGCTATGGGTTTAATAAAACCATTAATGGTTATATTAATAATAATAATGGTGCCAAAAAAATAAGTCAGGTAATATTTAAGAATCCAGAGACACTCAGATCCCTCCATATTTCCCCAAAAATATTATTCATTTATCCCGCTGCACCAATCCGCCAGGGCAGTGCATGATGACGTCATCCCCCACTGCCCTGGCGGATTGTCCGAGCGTTTCCTGGTTTTTCGCGGTACCTGCCCCAGGAACAGTGGGGCTGAGACGGAGGCGGAGCCAAACTCCCCCGATCCCTCCGCCATGTTGTATCCTCGCGCGCACGTACAAACACTAATATTCAATGTCCGACGGTCCGGTTATGAATTATTAGGAAGACAGCGACTGTGTCATATTCAGTGCAGACGAGTTACGCCGAAAGGCGACGACAGCAGAGAGGAACGGCTGCGTAGTTTAAAAGCCCGAACCCAGTGCTTCACCTGCGGGCGACTGCGCTCTGCGTCCGGGGAAGCAGCGGCAGAAGGTCCCGGTTCCTCTTGGTCCAGATTGGTCGAAGGAATGGCCGTTTGTTTCAGTTTTCTTACCCGACTCTCACTCGTGTTGTCAACGAAGTAACTGCGCTGGAAGTCCTCCGGCCGGAAGTGCAGGCTGCAGACCCTCAGGTTTCTCACGCTGTCCGCCGGACTCGTCTCTCCGTACCTGGGGTTCTTCGCCGCCTGCAGCCACAGCCGGCAGCGCTCCGCGTCCTTCGTGGGCAAACGGTAGTAGCTGATCCCACCGCCTTTCTTCTCCGTCGCTGCTCTGCATCCCGGAACGATGCAGCTCGACACCATTGTGCCACGAAATATGTTCCGTGCAAAACATGCGAGAGTAAAAGAGAAAAATGAACCAGTAACGTCCCAACGTTTATCTGTGAACAGACGTAAAACGTGCTGGTTACTGGTCCGGACACGGCGACCCGGTCCCGCAGCGTCGCTCATGTTCCAGCCGTAGCTGCGCGGCGGACGGACGTGTCCGCTAGAGGGCGGTGTCGAGTTTGACAACAATCAACCGGAAACGACGTCACTGATTTCTACATGTCACGACGTTCAGCGTCTCTGAAGGCAAACGTGGATTTCAAGTATAACGTGGAACTGATGAACTTCTTCCAGACATCTGCAAGAAGCTGATGTGATGGACAAAGAGAACTACAATGTCCTGTGTTGTCGTTCAATAAATCTATGAATATTCTTAACAGAAGGGCTCAATTCAAACACCAAATGGTGAATTGTGAAACAATGTTAAGTCTCATTAACTAAATGGTTTGTGTCCCGTGTGAAGAGTAAAATGCGATCAAACATAAAATATATAAAATCATTGTGAACATCTAGACAAGTATAGTTACTATACTATTCTAAAACAAATCTTTTAGAACTAAAACAATTGTTACTTTCTATCTTTGAATAATTAGTCACATATGTTCTATACAGGATTAAATTGTGAATGAGTCAGTTTGTCCCACCCATACACTTATTATAAAACCAATCCAAATTTTATTGTGATTTGAGTACACCCATTTCTCTTCAGTGAAAGTGAAGGAGAATGAGCTTCTCCCTGTGCTCCTGGAGGAGTTACCCCACCTCCACATCTCCCCTCACGGTCTTGGCCAGATGTGGGAGCAGCAAATGCAGCAGGTGGACAGACTCCATGTCCTCTCATCTTCTCATAGCAATCAGCAACACAGCAAACTCTCCAGCCAGGTAGGGCAGCCACTACGATTATCAAAATATGCAGTGAAACGTACCTCGGCGTAACCATTTGAAGTATGGGATGATTCGACAGATGGAACTAAATGTCAACATCTGATTACGTTTCCAGGTGGAAGAAGCCCAGAGGAAACACGACCTGCTTGTGAAGCTGGTCCGCAAAGATCAGGATCACAACAGGCGTCTGGTGAGCATCAGCACATAATAATGAAAAGATCCCCTTACATCTAGAAACACAGACCCTGTTACGAGTCAAACGCCTTCATTCTCCAGAAGGACTTTAAGGAGCGCATCCAGAAGCAGAAGTTGACACAGAACAGGATGAGGGAACAGAGGCAGCAGATAGCCCGGGCCAAAAAATACCACAACGAGTATCACGTGCAGCATCGCGCTCGCATGATGAGGGCACGCACCAAGGAGGAGAGGGTGGGTAGTCAAAGCCCCGTCCATTTGTATCCGGTACTGGGAAAATGGACCGTGTCTTTCAATTATTTGTTGTTGCAGTGGTTTTGTATTTAAATGTTAATAATTATCTTTCGACTGTTAACAAAGTTTAATTTGTCAATGTGAATCTTTACATTTTTTGTTTTCACTGACCAAAAGTTAAAGAAAAACTGTTTAAGAATAAAAATTAGTTATCATGTTATATTAAAGTTTAAATTACAGATCATCTGCATTACCTGACATTAAGTCACCCGACTAATAATCCAAGTGCGGTTCTGTGTGCAGATGTTTCGGCAGCTCTTTGAGGAGGGGTTGGAGTTGCAGAAAGCCCGGCTGAGAGAACAGAGAGCCTACGCAAGAGAACAGCAGCTAGAACATCAGAGACGACACCAAGACCAGATTAAGTCCATGGAGAACTACTACAAAGACCAAGTAGGGCACAGATATGATCTATGTATAAAGCAAGAAGCTACTTTATTGGCCCAAATATAATAAACACATTGTTATGTACTGTAAATTCCAGGCGAGCTATACTGTCTCTTACCATATACTTTTCCTCTCAGTTTTCACTACTGGCTGAAAAACTTGCACAAGAGCGACAGGACATCCAGGTTCGGAAAAAAGCTCAAGAAAAGGTAAACCGGATTAGAGCTGTGCATTACGACACAACTTGGTCTGAAGTCATCTGTGGGCAATCATTAGCTCATTAGCAGTTTTTATTTGAATAGTTTGTTTTGTGCCCTCTTTTGTATTATTATTCCATTTTAAACACAGAACATTCATAAATAATGTTTAACTTTAGGCTCTGCTGAAGATGAAACGAGAGCTACGTTCCAGAATGGAACAAGAAATCCGTGAACTGCAGAAGATCATCATTCAGAACAACGAGGATGACTACATCCAGAATTTGGAGGTTCAGAGGTTGCGTAATCGGATCCAGATGGCTTCCTTCCAGTACAACACTAGCTACCTGCACTGACCCGGGGAGCTTCACACAGAGCTGTTTTACTCTCCACTAAATTGAGACTGAATTTACATTAGAGGAACATGCTGCAAGACAGTCTTCTTCCACCTTTACAGCTAAGGGTACGAAACTAAGGGTCATTCTGCTGGCAGAGAAGCACCGTCTCCTCAGGCGACCCTCCTCCACTGATTTGCACAGGAAAGGAAACACGTCTTAATTAATGATTCAAAATGAACTAACCACACTCCAGCAAAGTGTAGCTTTTAGCTGATTCGGCTAACTCTTTCTATCACCCCAGCTGCTGTACATGAACTTAACACTTTGGACCAAGTCCCCTTCTTCCTTGGTTTTAAAACTTGATAACTAAGAATGTTTTAAAGTGGGTCCCTCACTGTGCAGTCTTTGTGCTGTTACTGTAGCAGAAAACCTGTAAAAATGTTCTTCCTTTTGCCAAACAGGGATCACAAATGCAAAGTTAACAAGGTTTTAACTTCCTTTTTTCTCCTTTTAAAGTGTGAGGTCTTCCTTAAATGCTTGAACCATGCAAGTGGATTATTTATTTTTTAACTTTAAATTCCTTTGATTTTTAACCTGGTGCTGTGATTCCTGATCCCTGAGGACAATTAAGGAGTTTGTCACAACTTGTTTTCCTCAGCTCCACTGTGTTTTTTGACTATTAGTCAAACTTAAGACATTGTAGTTTTGGACTGAAACACTGTCTACTGATGATTGTGGGACTTGCCTAATGAGCACATAAAAGCACATAATGTCACCATCCATTCAGTGTGTGGCCTCGCTTATTTCCTTGTCCTGCTAGTTGTTTACATGAGGTGCATAATGGGTTTTGAGCTTATTTTAACACAGCTGACCAAAAAGTATCAAAAACAAAGTGACTGAGCAAACTTCAGTAGAATATTACGACAAACATAGAGGAAACGTGTTAATGCCAGTTTAAACGTAGTCTTAAGTCCAGTATTGCTTAAATGGAACATTCCTTGTCCCCCCTGTTGTACCTATTTGTGGTAGCTCACAAGGATAGGACAAAAAAAAGACAACAAAGGAGGAAATGTTTTCAGAAAGTCCAAAAAATCCTTTGGGAAAAGCGTATTTGCCTATACACCTGTTTACCTGTAGCACTTTAGTTGTGTCGGCCCCTCTGATAACAGCAGTGATCGGTTTACTGTACCTCTTTGTGACTTTCCAAGCGGCGTCAAGTGTTCTTTACTGTGGTCTGACGTTAACAGCATTTACCTCAGCCTGCTATAGCTGTCTGTCTAGTTTGAATAAATATACAAGTGATGATGGGTTAGTCCATAGTACCACCAGTTTAACAAAAAACAAAATCAATATATTCCTTTGTCAGCGTAATACCAGAGCATCGTGTCAGACATGACAGTAGCTCAACTAGAATTACTATTTGGGCACCATTGTTGTGTTGGTCTGTCCACGTTCTGTGTCCCTGCCATTAATCTGGAAATCAATATCCTCTTTGTCGTCATCATCTGGCAGGTTAGTCCATTTGTAGCAGTTCTGACAGAAAGAGCACATCTGGTAAACGATGAGCTTTAATCCTTCAACGTGTTTTCGAACCATGCACTGTCCACTGCATTCCCGACATGACTCGAACAGCTGGAGGATACATTCTTCATCCACAATGAACTCTGACGAGCTGAAGGAGATTGTCAGAGATAAACTGTATGCAACATTAATGCTAGAAAAGTGGCTGGTCACTTTAGCCTGGAGATTAAATGAATGAGATGAACAACAGAGGAACTCCTAATGAGAAACACCTTCATGCCACATTTAGCAGAAGCCTAAAAAATGTAGCTTTAAATGACACCAGCATACCTTCCCAAGTCCACCAGGTAGCGCCCGTCCCCCACACATAATGAGGTGTGAAATTCTTCATCCTCATCTTGAAAATCTGTGTGGATCCATTTTGATGACAGTTATTCTCATTCCATGTAGAAGTAACATCCAGCAGTTTACCCACAATCTTCAGTGTACTCTGTGAAAGTGACTCACCTTTGGTGGTTGTCCAGTTATCTTGACTTTTCATTCCCTGACACGGGGCATCATTTTGTCCTGACTCCTTGAAATGGGATAGGTAGCAACAGCAACCCCTTAGCACACAGTTTAGTGGGCACACTGACAAGCCACAACAATAAAAACACCAAGTGCTTAAGTGTCATAAATGGAACAAAGACATTGGAGGATGTTTAAATTAGAATAAATACATTGACACAGAAGAATATGTCAGTAACAGAGTTGGACACACAATTGGGGGTTATTGAGAAACCTTTAAAAAAAATGCTCAAGTGTTTTTTAAATCAGTAAGACAAAAATAAAAAAAACACAGTAGGTTTACTGAACAAACTGAAGCAATGAAGTTGTAACATCACTGCCAATGAATCCATAAAGTTTTTCGATCAATGTTGCAGCTCTGCCTGGCAGATCAGTCAATCAGTCACACTTACGGTTTTATCATCAGATGACTGCACAGGGGGAGATGCACAAGTTTTACGCTCAGCTTCATTTGGTGAACTCATTATTGGGTATTCATAATGTACACTTTCACTGAATAGATAGGTGACAAAGAAGCACAAAGGGAAAAGTGAATCTAACCTACATATAATTGTTATCACAATTTCATTTGAATAAACAAAGTAAAGTAAAATCTACAGACATCCTATATCAACTGCAGATAACAGTACTGTTAGCATTACTATGACAGTATTAATAAAAAGGTGGTGTCATCTTCTGATAAGGAATTATTCATAAATAATGTATAAGCTGCAATGGCTCTTGTTACGGTTAAATATTTCCTGCAGTAGCTCTTTAAATCATGTGACCCATCAGCTGTAAGAGATCAGCTGCAAACCAATTGGATCAAAATGCATTTATAACCAGCATATCATCATCTGTAACAACAGACCCACTAACAAGGACTAACTCTTACTGAACGGACAAACCATTACTGCCTTACTAATATTCATAACTGCAGACTTGCTGGCTCGGTGGTGCTGGCAAGTGTCACAGAAAAGGAGGATGTTTCACAAACTGGCAGCTTAAAAGGTTGTTATAAATTACTAAATTGTAAATGATTACTGTATGTAAATTAACTAAGCCCTTGCAGTCTCTGAGACTGTGCCTTATCAGAAGATGATACTAAAAACACAGTCACACAGATGCAGACTTTTACTCACCAGGTCTCAGTTGACGAACTCCTCTTGAGGCTCGGCAGAAGTCGACCCTCTGTCCTGCTACGGAGATAACTACAATCACAACATGTGACAGTTAATTTAGATAAGCTCATACAATAACCTTGAGTGAAAGCACCATGCTTCAGAGGGATAATTTTTCCTCAGTACATTAATGCCATGTACATGTGTGACCACAAGTAAACGTTCAGAAACTGGCAGAAGCACCAACACTAACCTGTAGAACATTAAGGTTAAGGCCTTTAAGTACTTGTAGAACTTGTAGATCAGAAACGTGTACTTACAAAAACTCATTTCGTACGTCACTTTTTTAAAGATTAAATATAGTAAATAGCATTAGCGATTTATTAATAAATGACTGTGTCCCTGGGCACAGACACGTGACAGGCTGCTGCCCACACCTCACTGCACCTTTCCCAGTTTGTGTTTCTTTATAATCTGGTAAAATGCTTTTGCATTATCTGTGTGATCTCGTCGTCACGTCAGCCTGTGTTCGCATGATGCCACTGATCAGCTGACAATCCAGTCCCACCAGTGCAGGCGTGAGTGTGACGTTACTTCCTGCTGGTGACCGCGGGTTGGTGCTCACCTGTCCGGAGACAGAGAAGCAGCTTCTAAACGCGTCACGATCGATTATTGTTTTGCTAGTTTTTGTTTTTTTTACATAACCACGTGTTTCTGAGCATTAGAGCAGCTCCTGTCCCGCCGTGAACCCGCTTTAACTGCTCGTTTTCACTCACACGTTGATGAGGAAAGAAGCCATGTCCGCGTCCGTTTTGAAGCCATTCTTGTCCCGCAGCTTCTTCCAGGGGCTGAACGCCCGGCCGAGGTTCACCCTGCTCCTCGCTCTCTGTCTGTCGTTCTCCCGCTTCGCCCTCCTCGCCTCCTCCGACAGGATTTTCCTGGGTTTCCGTGGACCCGGTTCCGCGGTGGCTGAGACTCTCTCCGGGATCCCGTCACCGTCCTCCATGTCTCCCCATCCCAACGGCACAGACCTGCAGCTCAATGCTCCGCGGTGGCGAAAAACAAAGACCAAAAAGCAGCTCGTTTGTTTAGTTTGGACGTTTTTGGCTCCTGTCGACTCCCGTAGCACGGAATGTTTTGTTGTTAGTATTTAAAAACTTTATTGAACCTCGTGTCACATGACACAGCCTCAGCACAGATGCCTCAGCACAGATGCGTCCGCCGTGACCAAGAAGCTGAACGGTGATGACGTTGGTGATGACGGAATAAAGGTATGAGCTCACCTGTCCGGACAGACTTCCGCTGCTCGTTTTAAACTGTTCACGAAGCTGATACATTATATTGTTGGTGCACTTTATTGATGTTTGAGATGCAGATTCCATTCATAATTAAAAATGATAATGATTTAATTAACGTTTCTCAATATCATAATGGCAAAGAGACAAAAGAGTAGGCTTTATACATTATTACTAATAAATTATACTGTACAAAGTTTTCTGATGTGCAAAGCAACTTTACTGTTTTCTCCGGTTTTCCTGTAAGGACAATGACAGAAACATTTGCTAATTTTCTACATGACTGGAAATATTATTGGAACATATACTATGTAGGTCTAAATCTTAGTGATACTAGACGTCATAGACTATTTCAGTGACATAGTTGGTTCTAAAGGGCTTAAATAACACAACTGTTACTTAACGTAAACCGCTGATTACCTCAAGTTGCTCATGTTGTCTAAAGTCCTACCTGGTCAGATTTATTTCATCTCATTTGCTGTAAACAATTTCTTACAAGTCTGAATCATAAACATTTTTAGGAGGAATAAAAAGACTGAAAAGCATATTGTTCTATAAAACATAATGCTGTGAGGTCCAAACAGCATAGTTTTATTGCTCAGCTTTCTGCAAGGGTACAAGAAGTTTGTTACTTTGCTTCTCAATTGTCCATATGTACAGGTGTCAGTTACAAGCTCACAGAGCAGCTGATGTGAAAAACTATGAACATATACAGTATACTGTAATAATAAATACAGAAATAGAATCAAAAGAAATGAAACATGGTGCAGTAAAATGTTTTCCTGGTTTGTGCTGAATTCAATCAAAAGCAATTTACAAACACACACACACAAATTTAGACATTTAACTGTAAATTTGTACTTTTAAGTAGGATGAGCTTCTAGTGGAGTTAAAATTAATAAAACCATCAATATAACAGTTTTAACAGACTCAATGTATCCTGCTAATCAAATCAATATGAGGAGACAAAAATGTCTTTCCATCATACCATAGATGTTCAGACCTTGATAAAGTGAACAACCAGCAAAACTAGGCTGTGATTTCCACAATCAAACGCCGCAACTTCTGCAGTTAGACTGAAACACCAAGAAAAGTCGATACCACTAAGATGTAACAAAGAGCCGTGACTGTGTGTACTGGACATACATCTGTGCATATCGAGAACAATTGTTTATGTTTACATATTATCTACACGATAATAAATCAAGCCGTTGGCTATTTGGTAAATAGAAGGAAGTGTCTGATTATAACTTGGAGCGGTAGGCATCAGTGTTGGGCAGAAAAGCATTTCTAGAAATACAGTAATATTGTTTTTTTTTTTTATTTGGTGATGAGTAGTGTAAGGGTTTAATATTCGCAGATGTGATGTTATTACAGTTACTAATTGAAGTAACGTAGCATTACTACGCTGTCTAAACAGTACTTGATTTTTGTCCTAACGGGTGATATTATGACGACTAGCCAACAGTTTAACAAAGAAACTCAAACTAAATTCAGTTAAACATTCTGGGTTTAAGATGCAAAGCTCATTGTCAGAAAAACTAAGACCAACAATTACATTGTGTCACACAAAAATGTGTTTGCTTGTAACCTGGATAACTAATACGCCGTGATGAAATCAAATTTGCAGACTACACCTGGAGAGGAAACTTTCTATGAAGCACTTTGGTTAGTGTTAGAAAGACATTACGGTTTCGTTGAAAAACAAATACATTGTGTTTAAAGTCTTAGTTATATTTTTCTCTATAAAATCAGACCACAGATCTCTTCTTACCTTAACCATGTGCTGTGAGCACCTGAACATAACCAACTAACCATGATGATGTAGTCAGACAAGCTGCATTTGTACTGCGAAATCTGACATTTTGGGATATAAGAAATACGCTGTACTTTGTCTGGGAACATTTTATTCAAATATTGACTGACCAGATATCTGCCATTCATGTAAAATGCCAATATATCCTCATGTTTTTAACAGAAAACTTAATCTGGCTGCTATTATATTCTTACAAAAACAAGTTTATAATTACAGTTTAGATGTACTGAAACATCATTTTTAGGATACAGGGTTGACAGCTAACAGTAAAAGCTTTTTGAATATTTACTGGATTGATTCTAAGCATGTAAACGAGGAGGAAACACAAACAATCCAACTGATTCATTAACTGCTCAGCAAAGTCGTTGCTGTTGTTAAAGACAATACGTCTATTTCATATGCCTGTTGTAGATGTAAATACCTTACACATTATTTTTTCCAGGGCCAGCAATATTAATAATCTAACGAGTAAAGTTACTTATTACTCTTCAAAGTAAGTAATATGTAAAGGAATTTTATTTAAAAGAGTAATAATAAATTACTACTCCTCCTGAGTAACTTGCCCAACACTGGTATTCATAATGTGTGCAAAAACATATAATGCATTTATTTTCTGCCTCTGAGTCATGTTATTATAAGTAAAAAAAAAAAATCTCTGTAACCATACACAGATCACAATTTCATTGTTTTATGATGGCTGTTTGATGGAGTATCAACTGTCAGCTAACAAACTAATTCAGGCAGGACACTTATACAAAAAAAAAAAAAGGACATTTAACTGATTTTTCCAAGTCAAAACATTTTCAAAGAGTAATAATTATGCAAATAAATAGGTGTCATCTCTTCAGCATCCATTCATGCAAAGGGTTTTTCTGTGTGGAGGATCATGTGATAGAGATGCTCCTTACTGTTGCATTCCTGGTTTTCAGTGACATTTCATTTTGGTTGAACACTTTCACCGTGTAGCACCCAGGAGTTCGGCAGCAGCTAAACACCAATGTTGTCAGCTCTGAGGATATGTGGCCATCTACAGCAATCAGCCCTTTCCCTCCATTTTAAAGACTCATGTTGCAAACAGACTCTTCCTGTGCATATGAAATAATATTTCCATCTGTGCTGTTAGGTATTCAGTGGTGTTACAGATGTACAGAGCTGCAAATAAGAATTTTTGTTCTCCTATGAAAGTATATGTGTGTTAAAAAGTGAAAGTATTTGACCAAAAGGAAATCTCACTTTAAAATTCCAGGTTTGAAAGTCTTGAGGCAGACTTGAAGACATGTATCTAAAATATTGTTTCCATTAAACCCAGTTTTACCCCTACTCACACATAAGCCTGATAAATGTAACAAAACAAGACAAAAAAGGTCAACTTCACCTGAGAATGCAAAGAGGTCTGTGACAGACACCAACATGCTTGCATTAAAACGGAACAGAAAGAACAAGCAACAATATACAAAATAGCTATGTGTTTGTACATATATACTCAAATTACAGGTGTATAGATAGTTTGTACTCTGTATATTTTACTGTAGTTGTATAGCAAATAAAATATGATACATTTTCATTTTTAAACATGAAGGAAACACTCCTGCTATCATTGCTCAGTTTGTAAAGTGCAAGAGAGAAACAAATACCTCTTTAAACTGATGTGATTGAAAACAGACATCTGACGTGAAAAGCCTGGTCCCACGGACACTTGTGCCCATTTCATGTAAGGTCTGACAGGAAGTGGGTTGGAGAGAGTTTTAAAAATGCATAATTGTAAGTCCTGAAGATAAATATGAGAATAAAAGAAAAGGATAGTGAACCAGGCTTAAACAGTCAGGTTCAACCAGTTTGCAGCGACATATACAGGATGCTGTGCTAAATAGAGCTGGAGGGGAACAAATCTACAGTCAGTCTACCTTTGTTGGGTACAAACATACATTTGCATACACATGCAGGTACACGTTCAAAAGAGCTGTGGAGTTTGCAAAGATTCATGGAAAAATTATGATTCATGCCTTCTTTATACCAGAGTCACAACAACCACAAGCTCAACATCAGACCTGAAGTCAATCCAAGAATTTCCTTGCGAAACGGTACGTTGAGCACCCAAATTATATGGTTTTACAGATACAAAATAACTGCTAAGCGTGAATGACTTCAGCTACCAACATGTCCAAACGAGGATACATTTATAATGAAACGCTTAAAGAAAAAAAATCTAATCAATGCATTTCACTGAGGTACAATTACGCTGTGGCACTCCTACAAGACGAAGCACACCAACACTGCAGCTTTGAGGACTGGAAGGTGTACTGAGTGAGGGTAAGATGGCTACTACGGGCAAGATATGGCTACCTGTAACGTTAAAAATTCAGTAGCATGACTTTTGTTGGAATCTAATGGTTCTTAAATGCATCAGAGGAACACTTGGTAGTATACCCAACTGTATGACGATATCTGCTTCCTGATTTGGTTTGATTTAAATTGAGCTGACCGCGCAGTGCAGGTCTTTTCACAGTTTATTTTCCTAACTACAAAGGGAGCAGAGCAAAGCCCTGTCCACTCACAATGATGATACAAAACAGAAGTGTTGAAAATGCTGCAGCTCATAATTTGCTCTTTCACTTTAACTACACACGCACAAAAAAAAAGATGTGTTGACTCTAGCAGCTGTTCAAAAAGATGTTGATAGAAGAAGAATGTGGTGAGAAAAGGAAGACTGCAGGGTGGTGGTCTACGACGCAGGCCCTGAGGAAGCCTGTCTACACGTCGCAGTGACAATATTAGCTCATCAGAGTCCTCACAACAGTTACACATGCTCACACATAAACACACTTAGCAACGGGTCTCTCATTCCACTGCAAAGCCACAGGTCTCCTCAATCGCAGTCAGCAGCTTGTCGTACAGCTTGTCATAGCTCTCGTATGGTGGAATGTCAATCCGATTGAAGCTGGAGAGAAGGCAGAGATAATGAGCCCACAGGCATGAAGCTATGAGAGACTGAAAGACAAAATGCGAGATGTATCTGTAGGTTTGACACTCACCAGGTATGGGCTTTGGGAAGATTATTGGTGTTAGCATCAATCTGATGAATGGTGAAGAGTCTGGGCCCTGCAGCACCTGCAGTCAGAACCCAAACAGGTGCTCAGCCAAAAAACTCAGAAATTCAAGTGGAAGAAGTAGAAGATGTGATAATACTAGAGATGGGATTCACAGATGAGCTCATAATACAATCACAATATCTTTAACCACTTATTTGACAACTAGCGATTATGCGAGACATGACACTCATCTATCAATCCACTCATTGTCTTAACCACTTATCCTGTTCAGGGTTGTGCAGACTGGAGCCTATCCCAGCTGTCAATGGGAAAGAGGTGGGGCACGCCCTGGTTACCAGTCTGTCTCAGAGCCAACTCACAGAGACAGACATTCACACCTACAGGCAGTTTAAAGTCACAAGTTAATCTAACACGCCTGCCTTTGGACTGTGGGAGGAAACCGGAGGAAAGCAAAGAAAACCCACGGAAGCAACGTACAAACTCCACACAAAAAGGCTGCAGTCAGCAGGTAGATTCGACCCAAGGGACCAGATTTCCCTTTCTGAATTCAAAAGTTGCAAAACATTGATTTGTTTTTGTCTTACCGCTTTTCCTTTAGACTAGACAAGACACTCACGTTTGTTTTACTATACGAAACCTAATTCTAACCCTGACACAAAAACCCAGTCTTGACCCTCAAAAAGCCCCTTGAAGTCGCTTCGACCAGCCCAAGCGTCCTCACAGCAATGCTATTGAAACAGAAGCCTGTAAAGACATGCCCACACACAAACACACACGTACCCTGTAACGCTTTGAAGCCTTGCAGTGGGACTCTGGAAGAGCCAGTAACAAACTGCAGTAGTCGGGCCCTTCTCTCCTCATCAAACGACTCCACGGCTTTCCAAAACCACTTGACAATGTTGCTGTCAGGGGTGCAGTGCTTCAAGCGGGTGTTGGACTTCCAGTCTGAGATATCAATCTTTCCCAGGCCACACACTATCAGCTGAGGACAGACAGAGACTTCCCTTTAGCACCTGAACACAGTTATACCACAAAGTATTGAATTCTTTTGAGACAGTCTTCGGCTGTACCTCCAATTCCTTCTCATCAAAGGCTTTGAGCAGATGTTGGGGGATAACCTCGTTGAAGCCTTTCTGCAGGGCCAGAAACTGAGCCTCAATACCGTGCAGGAAACGCCAATTCACATACAACCTGCAGAGAACAAAACAGAGCACGGAGGGGAAGAAACAGTTTCTGTTCGTTAGAAGATGTGTAAAATACTCCCGAACGCGTGTGCGAGGATAATAAATATTTGAGCTCAAATTAAACGTTGCTGCTTGTCATGTGTTGTATTTAGAATCTTGTACTTGTGTGAATATTGTCCTTCTTCATACCTGACATACTCCTTCTTGGTGTCCTCTGTGACGGGGATACTTTTGCCATTGGGCTTGAGTTCATGTTGGATGATTTCACCATAGGCGTTGTGCTCCACACAAAAAGTGTGGTCCAGGACACCGGTGATGTCATTGTCCCTGAGCAGAGAATGAGAAGGACAGTATGTAATAATAGGGATCAGCTCTTGACTGTAGGAAAACAAAATACTGTAGTAATTTGTTTTAACTCTAATAGAAACTTTTTTCATTAATACCAAAAAGATATTGTTATTATTAAGTATAAGTTTTAGGTTGTACTAGAATGAGACTGATGCTGCATGACACGCCCCATCACTGCACTGTGCTTTTAGTGAAGTGAACCAGGATGTTAATTTTTGAGATTAGAAATTCACTGGACTGGCAGCAGAGGACGCCACAGTCATCGGTTTGTCTTTTGACAAAACTGCTGCACAGTGTGTGCATATTTGTAGGAGCGCCTGAATTATCTGTGCTTTTATTGTAAATTGTATTTTTTGTAACTTAAACATGTAACTTAAATTAAAGCCTCAGTTATAAAGCATCCGTTTAAACCACGTTTCTGCATTACAAGTGCACAAAAAAAAACCGTATAAACACAATAACAAAATGTGACATTAACAATCTTACAGAATCCAAACAAGGCTGTTGTGGAGGTCAGGGTCAACAGACTCCATATCTTCCAGCGTGATCGGCTTCCCCAGTAGCTGTTTGTAGAAGGGCAGAGTGAAGCCTCCATCAATGTAGTGGCCATGAAACACTGCCATGCCCATAATACGACCCACAAAGTGGAAGTACGACAGGTGTTCCTGCGGGGCGGACCAGGAGAATGGATATGAAGGCTTTTAGTCCACAACGCTACATATATTTTACATATCAAGTGAGGGATGCCTTTTGTTTTTGGCATAATGTGGACATTTCCAGTCTGATGTTCAAGGCTCATTGTTGTTTTTTTAAAAACAATGATACAGCATCAGGCAAACCCATAATTATCATAATGTGGAAAGAACTAAACACAGACAACTGTTATTTGCCGTTACGTGGTGGTAATGACTGCTAATGTGTTTTTACTAGTTTTCTGATCCCAACAAGATTGTCTCATGATACACATGCAGCTTCTTTGTAAATATGAAAAATGTAAAAAGTAGATTTTTTTTTTCTGGCTTTGTAACTGTAATCTAGCGGATAAATATTTGTATTTGCACATTATGATCTTATAAAACTAAATAATTCCTACTGGGTTGACAGCAGAGTCAGGGTTAATCTGCAGAGTATAGATGTCATCTCTGGAGTACTGGAACAGGCCGTAGTAGGGGTTCAGCATCTCATGGGAGAGCAGGTATAACCACTCCCTAAAACACACAGACACATAAAATATCTAGTTTGCAGATAATGCTGAAGTAATATGCAAGACTGTTTGCTAACATTTAAAACCACATATAACAGATATATACAAAAAAGCTAATTACCTTGCTACCCCACCATAGTCCAGTCCCTCTTCTCCTCTGAATTTAATCATCAGTCTTTTCCAAAGATCCTTTGGACGCATCTTCATCACCTGTCGGTATGACTCCTATAATTCAGGATATAGAGAAAAAGTATTATTGCACATTACAGAGAAAGACTGACATTAATATCAGGCATCCTCATAATGCTGTTACCTTAGCTGAAAGGAAAAATAAGAGGTCTAAAACTTTGCTTGTGTGTAACATTTTCAACGTAGAACTGTCATGGGACCAACACATGTCCTCACATACACCAGGAACTCATGACATGTGGGACACAAAAGCAACTATGAAGGAATTGAAATAGTCATTGGACAATGTCAATTAATTTGCTTTTTACAATCAAGGATGTATGGGCAGGAAACACACTGCCACAATGTCACAGCAGCTTATTTCGGAACATGACATTGACAATTAGGAAAAATGTTAAATGTTCTCCTGCTGCCCCCCCCCCCAAAAAAAAAACACTTTAAATACACATTGACTCAACGGCTCCTCCACTGAAATCAAGCATCTAGTGCCAGTATTACCCAGGGGGGCAACAGTAAGGTGCTACTAGAAAATGGTGAGAAATGCAGGTTGAACGCAAGCACACACCCAGCCTGGGAACATCCGACATAGTCTGGATGGGTTTATGATATTAATATAAACAATACTATACTTTAAAAACTGTTATAAAAACTAATTATTACTGTGAACTTCATAATCCCATAAATTCCTCTCTTCATAGACCCCTCCCTAATAACAGTTAACCAAATAATGTGTTTTTCTTTGTACATTACACAACTCATCTTTGTGTCTGGCACAATACACAATCTATTGCAATAGCTGCAGCTCTGCTACCAGCTAAGAAAGTGTGACACAGCTGGGCTGCAAAGACCAGAAACTGCTTCTAAACAAACACATTCAAAATGTTTATTTGGTTCTGCTAGTGCAAGATGTGAAGGTTCCAATATTCAAATTATGGATCTATAATAATGCAGGCAAAGTCTCTTCAGTTGCAAACCAGGCTGTGGGCAAAGGCTGAGACAAAAGTATATGTCCGGCTCATCATCATGTTGGTGAGGGACAAAAAAAGTGTATATAGTGTGAAAAGCATTTATTAAGCATTTATCACTATTAATGACATGAAGGACGTATTTGAGATACTGTGTTTGTGTTAATTATAAGTTAACATGTGACAAAGTACACGTGGGAATAGCAAGTCCCACTATAACCACTGTATGCATACACACACACACACACACACACACTATGCAAAATTGCAGCGTTGGTTTGTGCATGAAAACCTCGAGTGCATCTGCAGAGCTGGTTTTCACACTTAATGCTCCCCTTCCACAGCTGTCACGTCTATGGGGGATGAAGTCATATTTTTCATTGCTCAACTTGTAGTTATGAAGTTATGTCTGGCCTCAAATACTTGCCACTGCTGCCTTAGCTCCATCCCTCATCTGCTACCTCCCCCTCCCCATCTCTTTAGCTGCTGAAATCATCCAGAAGGAATGCCTTTGCCTTGGTAGAACAAATGAGCGCAAGGAAAAGACAGACAGAGGAGGAGAAGAAAGAAACGGAGAAATTGTTCTCTGTGGTGTTGTGAAAGCCCTTCTGTTCTGCTTTTCCCTGGAAATCATAAAGCAGTTCTGAGTACTGGTTCCATGGTGCCCTGGGCCCTTTTCTGGCAAATATTGTAAATGGGGTGAAAACAATGCCAGTAAAATGCTACAGACCTGTGTGCTATTGTTTTCAGGGACACTGAGGTGTTTGTATGTCATTATTACTTCCCAGATGATGAATTATGACAACACATACACATTATGCAAACACATAATGAATTTCTTTGTTAGTAGGTTTGTTTCTTTTTGTAATTTTGGGCACTTCAACTTTAGGTTAGACTGTTATGTTTTTGAACATCGCTATTGTTTGTAAGACAACCATAGGCAATGTGAAAAAGGAACATGCTGGTAAAATTACATTTCCGGCACATGACGGTTCAGGATCTGTGAGGGCTGTTTGTGTCTTCATTTTGCAAATGAAACAGCATCAGAATAAACAAAACAAGTGCATTGTTGTACTCTTCATCTTTCAGTCAGGTGTGTATTTTACTTTTTTATTTTATTTTGTTGTTTACCTCAAATATCTCTTCACGGCAGACCTCAATGCGGCAGTGGCCAGCCTGGGGTTGTTGCTGAGAAAGCTCCTGTCGCAGAATCTTCAGCTTCTGCACCAGGTCTCTCTTGTATTTTGGCACTGTCAGACACTCTGCCTCTTCAGGTAACTGCGCTGGGGACAAAGCTTGCTGAGGGCCACCAGGACCACCTTGGTCTTTCAACTGAGTGGGATGACTGCAGGCATGAGGTGTGAGATGAACAGCCAGGCGGGATGCAGGGGAAGAAGAGCAGGCAGGGGAGATCACCAAGAAATGAATGAAAGAGGAACAAATAACAGAAGACTCATATGTTAATATAATTCATATTTCACCAAACAGTTGATACTGAGCTGCTTCTCCAAACGACAATTTCTGTTCTGAGTATTACAGCTGTTACATGGTCATAGGATAATTTTTGTAATGCACTACTTTGACTCCTTTAGAGGCAGTGGACATATACCCAGACAGAAGAAAAAGGGACGTGTCTTGTAGGGAATTCCCCAGCCTCTCCACCTCAAATATCCTCTGAACTGCTGAACTAGGGAGTTTTGTAAGAAATTCCGTCTCTAGCCCTCACCCTCCTTGTTCCTCTCAAAGCATAGAGCCCTGGACAGAGTGCTAAGCCTCGAGTAAATCTGATCCAGATCTGTGGACAGGCTGGGACTTTGACCAGACGTTTGGTAAATATCACCACCAAGAAGAACAGAGAATGGGATATAAACCAGTGTAATCAGAGAGAGGGAGACACACACACACACACACAGAAACACACACACACTCTGAAGGAGAAAAAGAGAATGAAGAAAATATACAAAAGGAGATTGGTATGAGAGTTGTTAGTGCCACTCCTTCATCACACATTTCTCTGAGTGTGTAACATTTTTTAAATTGATAAATCATTACAACAGTTGTGTCTCAGCTCTTTTGCATCCCAAGACATTTGCCCCTCTCAGAGGCCTCCATCAGCTGACAGTCAAGGTTGATTCCTAGGAGGCACCCTTGCCAACCTCCAACCATGACTGGAACTTCCATCAACCAACCGCTGAAGCTGCCACCCTTCCTCATACTTAAAGGGGGAAAAAACCCAAACTTTCTGTAAGCGCCCAGTCTTGTTTCTGTCTGCGTGACACTAAAGGTTTTGTACTCTGGCCTACAAATGACGTTGTGGTAAATGCACAATCCAGCCACTGCTCTCAGTTTTTCTGTGGATGGACAAAGTGCAGCCTTGTTTTGCAAGTTTTGAACAACAAGTAGCGGGAAGGGTGTGAACAACAAGGCATGCCTGTCACGCAGTCCAGCATATATTTTAAGAAAAGACGAGATGAAATGTTGGCAAAGGTGAGCCATGGTCAGTTTAAGTCCTGTGGTGCTAGTGGTAAGATGCCTGGGTGGGCCTAGTAAAAATATAATCCATCTCTCCCTTCAACAGGACAGCAGCGCTCATTTTCCTGTGAGAAGACGCTGAGCCAGCAGAAGACGATTCTAAAAAGAAGCTACTGTCGTCCGCCAGGAGCAGAGTGTCAAGGCTGCTTTGGACAAACAAAGGCGGCACACCAAGACATAAAGGAAAGGAGAGGCCTTCTAAAGTAGCAACACATAGCCACCCACTTATTCCAACACTTGTTGTACCCTTGGGTTCTCTGGCTGAGTGGGTTGAAAAAGGCCACTATCTGGGCTTTCCAAACTAAACGGGTGCAGTGTTTCGCTAGCCTTTCCCTGTATAATCAAGTCCACTGCTATTTATTTTATTGGCAGACGCTGGGGCTCCTAGGATGTCAAAGAAAGGGTAAGACTGCAGCAGAGCAGCCCTGAAAACCACGTTAGGAAGGAGGATGGGAATAAAAGATGGCCTAAAACAAAATGCAATGAGTTGCTTTTGGCTGGGAGGCCCAAGTACCATATAATAATGCATAATTTCAGCACACTTGTATTTTCTTCCAAGGACTCTGTAATTAAAAAAGTGTTTCAACATAGTTTATTGTCTTTGGTTTCCAGTGTATTGTATTCTCTGTGTTTGGTTTACAGCAAACATAGAAAATACAAGCATAGAAAAAGTGAGACTCTGCACAAGCCAAAATGCAGAAAAAGTTCCCACTGCTGTAAAAATTCAGTGATTGGGGAGAAAGGTAAAGGTATAAGTTTTATGTAAGAGCCAGAGGACGTTATAATCGTTTTTCCAAGGTTGAACAGCAGTAGGGAAAAGAAGCTGGAGAAGACAAAATATGAAAGGGACTGGGTGTGTTAGGTGGGAAAGAACATGCAGGAGATAACAGGTCTGCGTGTTTGTGTGCTCGCTTTTTTGTTATAGCAGCTGGCACAGGTAAGCTGCAATGAGTGTTGAATAAGTGTCCTAGTGTGTTAAGAGTCGCCACATCACCCACTCTCCCCACCTCTCAGCCCAGAGAATCAAAAGGCCCTTTATGAGTAGATCTGCTCAGAGTATCAGCTGGTACCCTGCTCTTTACACCTGCTTATGAGTGGACCGAGGTCGGGCATAAAAATACCACTGCTGCAGACTGTGGTATAGGAATATATACAAAAACGTGTGTGTGTGTCTGCACACTCACATACAAAAAAAAATATAAAACTTCAAACATTCTTCCTAACTGCCAAGCTCCCACCTCTACCTTCTCCCATAATACAGAAAGTACATGAAGTACAGAAAAGCAGCTGCAGACGGTAAGAGAGTAAAGATGAGTTTCTCTCTCCGTACACACAAACACACACACGCGTGGGATGTGTGTGTGTGTGTGTCTGTCTGTCTGTCTGTCTACAGACCTAGACACATACACACAGGAATTTACCATAGTCATTAGTAAGGTTTTTAAGTACTGTATACATTTATCTTTCACAGGTTAAAAATACCATACAACCAGGATTTACCGAATATAATCAAGTTTAAAACATCAATAAAATGTTGACATAAGTGCCACAGATCTGTAACTTGGTTGGGAAAAAACCTGCTGATGCCTCACAACTTAATCCCACCGCCAACTAAAAATACCTTCAGCAAACACTGATGTAATCCTTCAGATATATACTATGTGTTGGTGCAAGGGCGGAAACTGAGTATGTGAGAGACAGTGTGGCAGACCACAGTCATGTAGCTGTGTCTGTCTGACAATTCAAGGCCTTCATCAGTTTGAGGTCTTCAACAACACGGCAGTCTGAGACATGGCTTTTATGTCGAGATGCATCCTGGAGACTAAACTGCAAACTGCAGCCCCAGTGTTGTAATGTCATGTCTGTTCCACATCGTCTAACTTACAATACACAAACCATTTCTTCAGATAGACGATAAACAGTCTCACTCGTGCAGGGCAGCTCAAGAATCATTTCGTTCTAGAGAACAGAAATGTGTCAAGTGTGAAAGTCTTTTATGACTTTTAGAACATTGTATGAAATGTATTTAGTATATTCGCCTACAGCAGCGCAATAGCATCTGCAATTGTGTCTGTGTCTGTCTGTGACTTTTAAGAAACACACAACGCTGAAGCCATTGCAGTGAAACCCATAAATTACACAGGGTATATAGATGTCCTTAAAAATAATGAACATTACAGAAAATCTGGGAGTCTCATTATCCTCTCATTTGTGTGAGAAATTCAAAACATTTGCCTGATTTTAACCAATATATTTTAGGACTGGTTAGTCAACATACATGTGTGTGCAGGTGTGTATCTTTCTAAGCTGTGTCCACCTCAGTTCACTATAGCTTAAAGTTTTAGTTAGCTCTAATTGATCAGTGAAGCAAACAGGAGACATGAGATCTGAAGTGTGCAAAAAGTGAAGGGACCTGAAGACCTTCTAAAGTCACTGTACTGGGAGGGAGCCAGTGATGACACTGCACTGACAATAGAGCTGCACTCATATGTAACCCTGAAGCAAAGCCATCCGTCTGACAACTCAGCAGGTAAGAGTTTCCTCTGACAGAAAGAGACTCTCTCTTTGTTAATTCTTTTTAGGTCCACGCTGACAGCTTGGCCTGCAGTGCTTTTCCTTTACTTTAAATCAACACAATCGTCTTTCATTCGCTCTCCTGATATAGGCCACACTGTTTGGCTGTTAGGTTTAACTGACTGATCATCTTTTAACCTTTACATTTAATGTTGCGTTTGATAAAAAAAGAGAGAGAGAAGAACGCCATTCAGTGAGATTAGTTTAAAACTCACAACACAGCACGGGCTTACGTGCACGCAGCTAATCCTAACACGCACCCATCACCTTCAGTCTTTCTATACAGAAACAGGTCACTGCAGTGCTGCCCTACAACATGGCCATGTTGTGTCTATGTGTGCGGCGAACCGATGCTGATGTTGAGTGAAACGCTCTTAAATCCCGGTGTTGATAAAAGACAGATGTGCTGACACTGAGCCAACGGAGAGGTTGATACCATTAACAATTTTTGGAGCACATCTGTGGGTGGGGGGACACAAGAGTGAGAATTAGTAAGGACAGAGGAAATGACAGGAGGGAGGTATAGAAATTTGAAGATTCAAAAAAGAATTAAATAAGAAGGAAGCAGGACAGATCCAACGATGACTGGGCAGTGGTTTTACTGCTTGAACAGGCTTCTCTACATATCTACTTCATAGACACAGAGAAAAGGTCTAATGAGGTCAGCACTTCTAAGAAGTTCAGACTTTTGCACACTGGGCACAATCCTTCTCCTTCATTCATCACCCCCATATCCCCACTGTTCAGGCCTGCTGTTGTTTTTTATTACAGGCCGTCTGTCAGTCAGGGTGTTTCAGTCTCAGCTCAATAAAATGTAGTATTTCTATATGGGAGACTCATCACCACAACAGCAGCAACTTCTTTCAAAAATGAACTGATTTCATTTATTATAAAAGAAGAGGGAATTGGTGCAAATGGACTAAAAACAACTCAACAGATAAACGTCTTTGTCTGTGCCATATTGCTCAACTGGATGATTTGTTTTTCATTCCACAATCTGTGAACAACATAATTTTAACAAATGTTGTCCAAAATGTTATGGACTGAGGGGAAGCTGGTCAACTGCGCATGACCTCGTCTTTTGATCTCATGGTGGAATTATGGCCATTCATTCATTAGTTTGGTCAATAAATCGTATGTACGTGTATATCGTGCACATTGCAGATTTACGACTATTGTAGATTGTGTTTTTACTGTGTGTGTTTGACAAAATCATCACTTGACATTAGACTTGATTAATTGTGACCTTTTCTACATTGGAAAATGTTGTCTGGACTTAGTCAAATCTCTCCTAAGGAGTCAGACAAGTATTTAATGATGCTGACTGGATAATTTAGCTGCGCTTTAACTCACAACCAGAGGCTGTTCTGACACATATGGATGCTATTTGACCAAATGACCAGATGTTGATTTCCCAAACATGTCTATCATGCCAGTTGCTTTTGTTGCAAGAGGTTCTCACCAAGACTTTGCACAAAAAAAGAGCAAAGGAAAACTTTTTGGTTTTCTTTATGTTCCCACACACCAGCAGGATAAAAGAAAGCAAAGCTACAGGTCGATTAAAATACCCTAAAACAATTTTAGCATTCAGTTAATCATTAAGTTTTCATGAATGATTTATATATGTCACAGATTCCTTCCACATGAATATCACAATTTTAATACCTGTCTTTTCAATAAAGAGTTGAAAAATAACACACCGGTGAAGAACATGAAGTAGTGCTAAGCTAACAGCTCCTACATTAACATATGCTTAGTATTATTTTTCCAAATGGATTTGGCTTCATCAGGGCCCTCTGTTGGCTAAGCTAGCTAGAATCTGAGCTTCAACAGAGGCAGACTGTTGACAGAGAGCGCAAACACACTGAAAGATGGACTGACAATCCACTGATAGGGACGGCTAACCTGTATATATCTGTGTTTGTGCATGCGTGTATGAGCGTGCTGAACTTAAATGACATCCATGTGAGACTGAGAAAGGTTACCAAAAAAAAGGTGATTGCATATACACAAACCTGGCAAGACTCGAAATTCCCCTCTACAAAAGCATCACAGTCAGCATGTTCCTTCAGGATAGTGGAATCGTGAGTTTTTGTGCATGCGTATGAGGTTTTGATTGACTAGATGCTGAAAGTGCTTTAAACAGCAGACAGCAGCAGTGAGAGTATAAACATTTATGTCCGATTTTACATGTGCAGACTGTATTGTTCAAAATTATGTGTGTCTGTCCTGGATAATGTGCAAGTGTCTGTGTGTGTATACAGCTTGTCTGCATGCAGGTATGTGAGCACACATGCTTGTTTGTGTGTGTGGGTGGGTGGGTTACCTGAGGTTAGTGTTTTGGCTGTCCATGGCCACACGGGAACCATTTGGACTTGGGCTGCTGCAGAAAACAGGACGAAAGAAGGGGGGAGAGTGAAAAGCACAACAAGGAAGGAAAGAACAGAAAAGGAAAAGGGGAAAAGTGGAGAAGGACAGAGACGCAGAAACAGTAAGTGTGTGGACACATGGACAAATATAACGAGAGAAATTGATAAAAGACAGTCAATGCAAAAACAGGAAAAAAAATTGGTATATACAGGAAGCAGAAAGGGAACAGAATGAAAAGACAAGTAGGGGAGAACAGAAATATAAGGTGAGATAAATGAAGCCAAGACAGTGAATAATGATCATGTTACAGCAGACGCATTCATTGGTGAAGAAGTGATGACTGTGATGTGTATCACCAACAGTTTTTCCCTTTCTTCAGGTTATTCCAGCATCTCTTCACAGGAGTCATAATCTCCATTTGAGAGCTTGAATAAACTTTTTTAAAACAATAGGCTACATGCAGCCATTGTGAAAATGTGAACAGAGCAGAGTGAGTCTGAATTTCATCTACTGAGAACAATGAGCTCAACCAAATGCTTGACTTGTTTAAAATTCCAGCCTGAAACACAAAGATGCATCATATTGGAGCTAGTATAAACAAAAACATGAATTTGTTGTGTTCACTGGGGAAGTGTCTCCATTTACAGTTCATGTGACTCTGTTTACATCTTATGGTCAGCTCCTCAAAACAAATGACATTTTGGCTGCTGACTATACAAAGAAGCAGAACATGTACAGATGCACAAAGCACATATGCAACCATTTCTGTTTCGAAAGATCTCAAGAGTACACTTCTATGTATTCTATTCTATGAATATTATGTCTATCTATTCTAAATATGTCCTTGATAACGTAAAAGTAAACCTGAGTCAGGGTAATGTCTTTGGATGTTCTCACAAACCACACTGTGACACATTGACTGTTCTACTCACTTGAGTACTAAATGCAGGTTAGCAGACAACCGTGGGTCTGTAAACTGTGTTGTTCGATTGTTGTGGTCGACAAAGTAGACTCGGCCGGTGGCTGTGTTTCTGATCTCCCAGCCTGGTGGCAGTGGGCCAAGCTCTTCACAGTTCACATTGCTTAGGTCCCTAAACAAAACAGCCAGAATGCATTAGCAATAGTGACGTTTAAAACAAAACAACTATGTATATGCAAATAAGCTGCATAAAATGCCATGATCAACAGTCATTGAAACGTGTCAAATTTTAACAAAGTTTAATTGATTAAATGTTAAGCATTTTAACAACACATTTTGGTGTTTGTACAGGTAAACAGTTCAAAGCACCTGTACAGATCTCAGTCACATCAGATGACCACGGCCTTCAGTAAAACCAGGACCTCTGCTGTTATCTTTATGAAAAAGTATTACTAATTACTAATTTCTTGACTCTACTGGTCTATAGCTGACAGATTTCTTATAGTAGAAAACTAAGTCCTGATCTATGACACAGCCGTACGCTAAGGAGGTCTTTTTGCATGTGGTGTGAATACTTTATGCCTAAATGCTGTGTCCTCACTTTACACAACGACAAAGTAGATGCCTTTCATTACACAGTCTCTGTCCAAAATGACCAAACCCAGTGGTTACTGTTGTGAGTTGGAGATTTTACCACTGGCTGTGGTGTGTTGTGCTTAACATCTGTCCAAATAGTTTTTTCCAACTCCACATCGGACTTAAAGGTCATTTCTTTGACTGACCCTGAATTAAGCCTGAAAAATGACTATAAGGATGCTCTGTATCGGCACCCTGAGAATTTATGGAAGAATTTAGGTATGGTTCTCTTTCAAATCTGGGAATATACAGTATGTAAAATTTTATATTAGGACTCAAAACATGACAGGTTATCAGTTCTGCGGTCGAGTATAAAAACCCAAACCAAAGAGATAAAAGAAAAAAAAAACTGCTGTGTAAATAGCCAAATGAGTTACCTGGGTACCCGTGGGTCATGCCAGGTGCTGACTCCAGTCTGTGTGTGCAGGAAGTAGACCTGGCCCTGCTGAGTTGTTCTTTGCTCTAAAAACATACAAAAAAATAGAAAGAACATTAGCTTCAATTAATATGTCAAAAGGCAAAAACGGTGTTCAAACAAGGCTAAGACTGTAGCTTTGTGGTTTAATCCAGGTGGGTACAAGCATGGATAGAGCGTTTGTGTGTTTTGGACAAGGGGAAGCCTGTTTATAATTGATGTGACAGGCGAACTGCTGGGACACTGTTGACCTAAGAGCTTTTAAAGATTTGTGCCAAGGTAATCAATTAGTTCCCCTCTAGTCTCCAGAAGCCTTATCCCAAGAGGATGAGGAAAATAAAATTAAGGGGAATTTATCAAAGACTTCCAGGACTGTTTTTCCTTGCAAATAGTTTCTTGATACATCCTAGTTTGCCTTGTTTTCTCTTAAAGGTCAATGTGAACTCCTATCCACTCCTATTAATCTCCAAAACTGCAGGAAATGTAAAGGCAAACACTGTCCCTCATACCAATCCTGCTAATATAATAAAATGTAAATAAACGAGGGAACTGAGGACATCAAGACGAAACCTGGTAAGAATGGTTCTCATCTGTACTGCGCCACTTCCATCCAAGCTCGTTGATGAATAGAAATTCAATGCACGTTGGCACAAAATGTATGTCGCCCTGCGTGGGCGTGGTGTACACGCATGTATGTATATTCACTCGCTAATCCATCACTACCCCAACCCCAACTTCCTACTGGCACAGCTCCTTTCCTACCCACCTCTTCCTCTCTTCTTTCTCCATCACACATTCCCTCTCTCACTCTCATTCTCTCCAACACTCCACCACACCCAGTCACTGGTTCAGAGGGTTCAGTGGAGGAAGAAAGCTCACAAGTTGTTGGGCATCTGTGACTCACTGTGTCCAACCTCAGCAGGACATTTCAGAAAGGGCACAGGTCCAACAGTGCCATTCTAAATTGCTGGGATACAGCAGCACACTTAAAATAATTTATTTTACAGACTCTGTGGGTACTGTGGGGTTCACTGTGGTTAACTGTTAAAAGTACACATTTTCTAAAGTAAATTTCAGAGGGAGAATTTACTTGCGTTACATTTGCATTATTTTCCAAAATGACTGAGTGATGTAAGTAAGAAGAGCATAAGAAGAAGAATTACAGACAAAAAAAAAAAATCACCCGTATCCTGAAGTGCTCTTAGTGATCTAAACACCAAGCTATGAATACCCTGCTTTCTCTCCATCTCCTTTCCTTCGCTGTGGGAATATCAGTCTGCAAAGCCAAAACATTCCAACGCTGGAAGTGTTTGCAAACAGGAGAGGAGAGGGGAGATGGAGTATTACGAAACAGTAACCACTAACTGGAGGTGCCATGGTGTGTTGTTGTGGGAAGGAGAGAGAGGATAGATGGGAATAAGGGAAAAAGTGGAAAAGAGCTTAAGGACAGAGCAGGGAGGCAGACGGAGAAAGAACAAGAAAAGAGGACACAAAGGGCAATTAAACTTTCCCGTCATTAAAAAATGTTCTAAGTGTTACTGCTACTAGTCTACAGGCAAGATCCAGCCCGAGAAGCAGTTCACCATGTCTTTGATCTGAGTGTGTACATTGGGGGTTAGGCATGGGATATCGCCTTAATTTCCCTTTTATAAATCATTAATTCCAATAACAACGCAAAACAAAATAACTGCACCTGAACACTAACACACTCTTGAAACACTTAAAACATATTTCCGATCGCTGTAGCAATCATTTTTGTGTCAATTGACATTTACAAACTTAATCTAACTATCAAATAACAGAGGGCATGCATATGTCAGTGGCTCTTACCATAACCCTCAGGCAGATCAGGTGGCGTATGCAAGTGCGTTCGACTCATGTAGTTACGATGCCGCTGCGATCGAACCCGTCTCTCCTGGACCCGCTGCTCGCCTGGCGGGCCGCTGGCCTCAGCCCCGTTAACAGGTGTCATCACTGGCGTGTTCTCATCCACCACACAGCTGAGAGGACGGCCTGACGGACTGGAGTACTCTGATGCTGGCCTGGGAGAAAGGAGAAAACGAGCATATTGGTGTTTATGCAGGCTGGTGGTCCGTGTGTCCTGTAGTTTCCTGCAGTGATCTGGATGAATAAACGGTCATCATAAGGGTCTGTTTTCATTCCCCAGACCTACAGGTGTAAAAACTATATATAACTATCCACTGTGTGTTACAGGTGGTGCAGTTTTCCTTCTTCGATGAATAGACAAATACACAACATGTAAGAATGATGAATAATTGCAAAACAGCAAATTTGTGTCATCATGGGAAGTAAAATAGTGCCATAACGCTAAAATGTATGTGATATTAAGGATTAGGAGCTGCAATTAGACAAAGACAAAGGTCTCTTAAAGTTGAATTTTAAATTGTGTTTTTATGCTAGTTAACAGCAGGACTTCTACAGCAGACATCTGATTAGTAGACAAAAAAACACAAACAGGATGGCTTACTGACAATTACTGCTTATATAGAGTGGGGTGCCGTGCAACGTGCTCACCTGACCCACCGGGAGCAACTTGGGTTCAGTGTCTTGCAAGGAGGGACCAGAGACTTGATAAGTGTGTGTGTGTGTGTGTGTGTGTGTGTGTGTGTGTGTGTGGGTGTGAGACCACTGTCTGGGTGTTTGGAGTTACTGACGCCTTGGCTATCTAAAACCTACGATCCTTGTTTGTCATCCCCCAACCCACTTCCTCCTGCATGCTTTTCTTCTCCCCCTGCCACTTCCTCTTTCTCTACGTTCCCTCATGTCCCCCCATGTCTGCCTTTTGTCACATGTCCCCATGCAAGGTCCAAATTGCCCTTGTCTTCAGTCAAATGTGTCTAATGTTTTTTCATGTCTGTGTGCATGTTTAGATGTTGCTCGAATTTATGTTCCTTTTTGAGATTTTATGTTTTGTTGACCAGTTTATGTTTCTTATTTAGTTTTACTCTGTAGCAATTTGCGATTCTTTCTGTGAAAAGTGCTATTAAAACAACAAAAAGCAGTGAGTAATAGTGAGAATAGTAAAATAAATGTTACAATACAAAGCTATTCATCTTTAGAAGGAATCCAGGAAATTGGGGGTATAGTGAATTTAACATATTCATTTATGCTTATTGACTTATACAAACTGTAGTAAAAAAATTTGCATTTTTGCAAACTCAAGCTAATTTTTTTTTTTTAAAGGTACATTTTTTTATTTCAAATTTACTGTAATCAATCAACACTAGCTCACACAGTTTATGTAGATGTATGTGAGTAGGTTACAGAGAGGGGGGGGGTTGAGAAACTGACAGCAATTCACTCATTAGCTACAGAGAGATGTTTGTTTGTTTGTTTGTTTGTTTGTTTGTTTGTTTGTTTGTTTGTTTGTTTGTTTGTTTGTTTGTTTGTTTGCTTTTAAAGGCAAGTGGAGAAAATTCCAATCACTTGAATAAACTTTTTTCTATGGCAAGTTTGTTTTATGATTAGATGAGATTATAATTATTATTTGATTACATCAGTATACCTCCTGCACTAAAAGCTAAAGATAATGTGATTTAGGCCATTAGAAAACTTACATTTTAAATGACTTTGAATAAGATTACACATTATATGAAAACACGAGGTTTGAAGGATGTGCACAGATGTACCTGGTGGGTCTCTCCCATTGTGTGGTGCGTGTGATGTGATTCAGGTACTGTATCCTTCCAGAAGCCGTCCTTCTCTCTTCCCATCTGTTTCAAGACAGATTAAGAACACATCATTGCATTATTTATTTTACAAACTATAGAGGAGAATACACTAAATCTTACACATTTAGAATTTTTCCAGACATATCCAGAACTGCACAGGAAAACAAAAGAACTGATGAAAAAGTGGATCATTCTGATTCTTTTATGCTAATGAGGAATCTTGTATGCACACAAAAGTTAGTCATGGAATTTCACACGTTTCTGTGATAGGCCTGATAATTTTCCCTTTGTTTGTGACACTTTTAGGCAACATTATAACAAAGCACTCATACATTTTCAATGCTAATGCAGACACCATATTATTCTATGAAATCAGATAAAATAAATCAATTAGTCAAACTTTTAACATGTGTAAAACACAAAGGTCAAATGTCTCCTACTTCTAGAAATTCTGAAAAAACTGAAGTTGTCTCAGTGACTCTTAACCAGCTCTTAGTTATGCTGTCACATATTTGTTGTGAATTGGTGCTATATAAATGACTTGAACTGAATATTTCCTCCACATAAACCAAACAAAAGGAAACACTACATCAATTACTGACCCATCAGGCAAGTCATTGTCAAACAGGCGACTGCAATCCACCACTGGCCCTCCTGTGCCGATGCGATCTCTGGACTGAAGACTTACTAGATTATTAACAAAGAGAAAGAAGAATGTAGTTCAATATCATTTTCTTATTCACAGCGCTCAAATAACCAAGTAGAGGATTTAGTTACACTAATGACTTTACTACAACTGTTGTTTTTCCAAGTTCTCCCCATTTCTTTTTCTGTTTTAGTATTAATGTAGAAGCAAGCAAAACTACAAAACTGAATAGATTGTTTGCGTTGTAGCAAACACTAAACGCAGAGGGTTTTTTTACATTAAAAGCAATGGGAAAACAAAAAAGCCATTCTTTGGTTCAGTGGATGGGTAATGAACTGAGTCAGACGTTACAGACTGGCTCAAGTCGTATTTTGTCATGTTTAAATTACACAGTCCATTCAGATATGCAGTTATGTTTGCCACAAATGCTTGCGAACATTTGCCTTTGTAATCTCAAATACTGAAGAATGTTTGGTATCTGAACTTAAGTTTGCCATCTGCAATAACTGAAATGTCAGCTCTTATTCAGTATTGACAGACTAAGAATGGAGTCAGTCTAACAGTGGCTTTAAGTATTAATTAGTTTAGCTTTGTCAGACACTCTGGCTGTAACTAATAATGTCACCAGACCACTGGAGTGATCATTTATTAGTGCTTGGAGTATTTTGTGGTCATATACTATTAACTACTAACATTTTATGCTACTGTAGTTTTGCTTAATCCTGATACATTAGGATGACACACATTAAGGGTGTACACACACATCTATGACCAAGCATATTTTTAATTTTGAACAGACACGTCCAAATAATTTTGTATATTACCAAAGTTGTGTTTCTCACCTACTATCTGTCCTCTCACAGTGTCATTGTCATTGGGCCCAAGTTTATTCAGGTCCAGTCTCTGATCTGCACAGAAAAAGAAACAAGAAATTGATTCAGCTTCCCCATTCACAAAAAGGAGCATGTTCCAGTGACTGAGCTGATGTATAACTTTTAAATACTTATGATGAATGGGCAGGTGTAAAAGACAAAAAACAAAAACCACTGTGTAAAGAGAACACAGTAGGCTGCTTTAGTTGGGATTTATTCCTTCAGATATAAGTGGAAGCCAGGATTTGAAGGTCGATTATGACAAAGTGCTGTTCTTGATGATGTTTGATTTGCTAACATAGAAAACTGGCCGATAACCTCACAGTGCATCGTGGTGAAACTTGAACCAAGTTTAGTATTCATATCAGTCTGCACCTAGTCCAACAGGTCCAAGGAGGTGGTGGTGCACTTGTTTAAGGAGTGTAAGTAGTAGAAAATCCAAGAGTATCATGACGAAGAGTAAACAGATTAAACGTTCCTAGGTATATTTTAGAACCTTTTCTGTGGAAGACAGATCCAGTTTATATAAATACAAGTTCATTTCACAATTTAAACCATTTTGTAACCCACAGGATATACGTTTTTTCTTATATACAAGTGAGATCCTGAAGTAACGATTGAAGACTATATATGAAATATAATAAAGGAAATCTACTTGCATTAAAAAAAAGAAGAAACATCTCTACAACTTTATTCGTGTTGTGTGAAAAGATTAAACTAAGGTGATCTCAAATGTCATAATGTCATGTTTCTAGATAAGTAAGCACAAAGAGAGTACCACTAGACACAGACAACACAGGAACACAACCCATGAAGATTTGAACAAGATCCAGACAGCGATACACTGCAGTGTTGCTCTCTGTCTCCCTTTCTTTCATACATAATCCCACACAAAATTCCTACAGGAAGACTTGTGCATGCAGTGTAACTGACAAGCACAGGAGTTACATACACTGGTACCTATTGACAATGCAACCTCTTTGTGTCTGCAAGGTTTAGTTGTGCAGGGCCATGAAATTACTAAAATATGAAAACCAAAAAAATGGGAGTGAAATAAAGAAATGCCTTCAATCTGCATGGGTTAATATTAATATATTAAGTCTTTGTTTACCTGTACAATTTTATATAAAATGTGGTGTGGTATTTATAGACTAATCAGATTGAAAAAAATCCTATCATACAATTTGTGTCTAGGCTTTATATATATATATATGTGTTTAGTTTGGGTAGCATGGTGGTGGAGTGAGTGGCTATGCAGTTTCTATGCACTCTGTGTGCTTGCATGAATTTCCTCTGGCTGCTCCGTGTCATCCCACGACCTAAAGACACATATGTCAGGGAAACTGGTGACTTTAAATCACCTGTAGGTGTGTCTCTGTATGTCGGTCCGTTTTGGCCCCAAGACAGACTAATAACCTGTCCAGATCCCAATGACAGCTAGGAATGGGCTCCAGCCCCTCTTGGCCATGAACAGCATATGAAGTTACTAATGGATGCGTTTATATTTTTTGTCTGTATGCATCTGCTCCAATCAAAACTAAACTCTCATGAACTAGGCCTACATGGCTGGAATACTAACAGGATTTAGATAACAGGATAGAGAAAGGAGGGAGTCAGAGACAGAACATTTAAGGAATGAGTTTGATGGAGTTTTCTGAGCGTTTTCTTTATTTGGCTATTTAAAAATGAGAATTGGGCTTGGTTCTACTTTTCACTTGGCACTAAAACTAAAAAAATATTCTGAATTTATATTTTGCAGCTTTGACAGCTGAAGTGTTGGTGCAGGATGTGGTTTAAGGAAACAAAGGATTATGGTAAAAACATGGTAAGACTTCTTAAATTTGCTTCAGGATTTCATTCAGACTCTCTTGATATAATCTCAGCTCATTTGCACCTTATAAGAACTGGGAAATAGTTTGGGTCTGTATTTATCAAGAATGTTTAGGAAAAAAGGGACGGGCAAAATTCCCTGAGACATCCTGAAAGGATAGTGATGTGAGTTTTACCAAAATGGACACACATGGAAGAAGTGTTATGTCTACATGCAGAAAATTACCAAAGTAGGAGAGTTTCTGTGAGTGAAGTCTGAAAAGCCCCGCTTTGCATACACCTGTTGAGCCAACACTTGACAATGGTCAATTAAAGCACATGGTTTGCCACCAACCTGAACTTGTGCCGTGTCTGTATTGCTTACAAATAGCAGAGCTAACTCTCCAGATAAGCTAGAACCTGGACAGATTCTAAATCCTTAGAGTTGTTTGAGAACACAAAATAATCTAGCCTGGTTCGTGGAAAAAAATATTCTAGTCAGTTTTAATCCAAGTATGACAATTTCCTCTGCACAAAAACAAAGATGGCAAGAAACGACACCATTCACTCATACATTCATTCATTCAACAAATCAACCACTTCCTTTTCTGCCTCCTCCTAAACTTCACCTTAGATAACAAACATATTTAAAACAGTCAAAAGACATAAATGCAAATACAGCCCAACACACATGCAGTACAACAACATACAGCACCTGTAAAAATAAACTTTACTTTCAGCTTTGCAACAGCAAAACTATAAATACTAACCCCAATCAAACAACTGGGATCAAATGAGGCCATGTGGACTGAATCAACTAATTTTGAAAAGTGAGGGCTGAATCGCTGGGTTGAGAAGTAGGAGAGAGGACTGACAGGTTTGTGTCTGCAGAGCTACAGGAAGTGCAGCTCAGTGTAGAGAAAGGCAGACTTCACAATCATACCGGATCCTTTTTTTGGTTTGCAAGTGTGTGGGTGTTTGTGTGCAGTATTCGGTTTGTATTGGATAGCACAGTGAGCTATGTATGAATGCGAATTCTAGGAAATAAGGCAATTCCTGTAAAAAAAAGAAGCGTGTTGTTTTTGTGTTTGTGTGTACACACTTTGGCCAGGCCAGACTGGCCACCCTCTCTGAGTCTATAGCACACAAGACAAGAACAAAAGGATAAAGTGAGCATTGTGTCCTGTCATAGATCTCAGTGTCCACTTCCTGTGGTAAACTATAATTTCTGTCATGGTGACCATACTGTAAGTGAGTGGTCTGGAACTTAACTAGAGCCTATACTGTCTGTTTGTGGAGGCTGTGGGTAACTATACGGCCAAGTCATCTGGAACAAAGTAAGGAAAGAGTATAGACCTGCCTTCCATGGTGATCAAGGTCCCTTCTGTGGCAACACTAACGCTGTTGTGGGTTTTTTGGATTAGGGGGTGAACCAAGAACGCCGTAAAAAGCAAGCGTAAAAGTAAACTATTTTGAACTCTTATGTGAAGTAGTAGCCCGACAATGTCAAAATGGTGTAAGAGGCTGTTAAATAGGGGCCAACTTAATATGAACTGTCTGCATTTGTGGAAGCACACTATGCAGTTTGGATACAAATCTATCCAAATAGTTGCAATTATTTTCAGACAACTTCTAAAATGGTTCTGAGGCCTGGCTGTGAGGAATGGAAATAACAAAAGTGCTGGATACAAAAAAGGGAGAAAAATGTAAGTCATTGTGGTGATTACAGCATTTATCTGACCGTGTTCATGACATGTCTTGAAAAAGGAGGCGAATGAGTAAAAGGAATGTTAATTTACCGGTGGGGACCGGTACTGTCAACAAGCATGTGTAGCCTTTTGGATAGTATAGAGAATAGCTTAAAAATTAAAGTATGATATATTATTTCGGGAGCAATATGAACCGTGCAGACATAAAATTGAGTAACTCTGCAAAACTGTCGCTGTGCCTTCATATTTGACCCATATTAGCCTGCAGTCAAAGTTTTAAGCGACCAACTAACTATCCCAAAACTAAATCTTTCTTCTACATTTTAACTGCTCTAGAACAGCTGCATCAACTGTATCTGCAGGACTATGACTTAAAAAATAAAGGCTATTATATCGGGTTAGTGACATGTACCAGATGTGTAAGCAGTTTTCTACGTCTTGCAGGGGTTTCCTGTGTATTGTGATTGTAAATGAGGTGGTGATAAATCTGGGCAAAAGGCTCACAGCAAGCAGTAGCACTGTTAAAAGAGCAACAAAGTTCAATAGCAGAGTGATAAAGTACGTAGTAGAGTAATCTGTGGTCAGATTAAAAAGAGGCACCGAAAAGACCCCGTTTCCTGTTCTATCTGGTCCATACATATGTCTGTCTGTGTTTAAGGAAGAATGTGTGTGCATACTAAGGCTGACCAAATTAAATGTTGAAATAACTAAAAAGTTCCAATTTAATTTAACAATAAACAAACGAAAATTGAATAAAATAACCAGAATTATAATCAACATGTTGCCATGGTGTCAGAAATATAATTCCTAAAAGTACTGTGTTGTTTGTGTCCACACTTGTGTGCATGGCCCTTACGCATGTATATACCAAGCACAGGTGACCCATTTTTAGTAAGTAAGTAAGTAAGTAAGTAAGTATCTGTAGAGAGAGTATGTACTTTGGCAAACACAAGCATAAACAGGTACTTACAGCCAGTATCTTTGAGTCGGTTTATGGCATTGGACAGAAGGCGGACACAGCCCAGGAAGCCTGCGCCTTGCTTTTTGTGGATCTTCTTGTGGTTCCATACACTGATGGTGATGGAGTCAGCCTTTCCAATGTATCTAATAAACAATCAAAGGCAGCGATGAAAACAGGTTAGTACAACAGAAATTAGGTCCGCCAACATCAAAAATCAAATCAATCTTTGATTAGTATACACAGTCAAAGGATTCAGTGGCGTGTTCTTGTGTGCAGATTGCAGGGGGCTCAACCTTTCAAAACCAACACTGATTTTTAAACAACCTACAGGATGTGAAAATTGCAAATTAAATGAACTGAACGAAGACAGCCCCGTAGACAAGCTTTACAAAATATTACAAACAACCCAACAACATAAAGACAAAAATAAAACTCTTCTTCTACTTCACTCAGACGGTATAAGAATAAAACACGTTTCAGGTGCATAACTTTAGACAGTATGTTGACGTGCACTGGCTGATTTTAAAATAACCTGTGTGTATTTGCACACCTAGCACGGCTAATGCCAGTCTAGTCATGGTCGGAAAACAGAGCAAGAGCCTGTGATGTAAGCGACCACTGTTTTAGACCCAGACAGCTCTTAAAGCTACAGAGTTTACCATTCAAAGGAACCTTCCCACATTTACTGACACATACACATGCAAACATAATTAGAGACTAACAGTCAGCTCTCATGTCAAGCTCTATATTACGCTGCATATCAAAAGCATGCCTACACATAAATTCTACAGGATTGGTACGCAAGCCAAATTACTGAAGTTGTCAAAATGCTGCTCTGAAATGTTTTGTTTTTCTTTCTTCAGTTCACTGGTGTCCCTACACAAAATCAGAACAGCTAAATCCCTTTACTTCCTGTCGTTGTCATTGTTTTGGGACAATTTGCTGCAGAATCAGAGTCCAGAGACATGTCCAGAGCTGCGTCCAGAGACATGTCCAGAGCTGCGTCCAGAGCTGCGTCCAGAGCTGCGTCCAGAGCTGCGTCCAGAGCTGCGTCCAGAGCTGCACAGACCAGGTCTCCGTGTGACCATCTCTAACTGCTGAATATCACCTATAAACTCTTCTACCTCACGTACATCAGCATTATTATTATTATATCATCATTATACCAATGAAAGCTAAACGTCAGCAACATCTATTGCCAAATTATTACCAGATACGTTTAAATGCTTTACATGTAAAGAACAATTCTACAGTTACTGGGGCAAAGTTAAAAACAGCTAACCTTGTCTAACCAACTGTCTATCAAACAAATGCGTCCATTCAAATGTGTTCAATACATTTATGCAAAACACTGGCTATACAACTGGTTTCGACCTACCACACATAAGCAGGCGAGCACCGTGACTACTTTTCAGCAGTAAGTTTGAAGGGAAAAGAGGTAGTTCACTGGTTGACTTACCACGAAGGCACCATAAACAAAATACCCATTTATGGTAAACATCACCCTATCCTTTCTGAATCCAACATAATCATATATATTTGATGTTGTAAATTGAATGACTGAGCTGTGGTTCGCTGTACATGCGTATTCTTGATGTCGCTTACTAATAAACTAGGGTTCTACTTCAACCAAAGAAACCTAAAACAGAAGTAAAGAATATCAGACAGACTTCTCTTTATATAGGTCATGTTAAATAAGATCAAACAAGTTTTCTTTTGTATCAAGGAGAACAAAAGGTGTTGCGTGACAAGTTTGTTTGGCTCTCTTGACATTGCATGTCCTGCGATGTGACTACTGTGCATGCACTCATCTGAATAATTGGAGTGAAACAATATTATTCTGAATGCTCCATCTTACAGACAACAGCAGTGAACATTAGCTCTAGGACATACTTCACCCATACCTGCAGGACTTGACAAATGTTTCTGTCGCCAGAGAACATATGTTACACTGGGAAATCATAAATATGGTTTTCTTCCAGACTGGATATGTTTCATATTTATGTTGGACAACCATTGGTTGCTAACATCTACACAGAAAAAATAAATAAACGTTGAGATGCTACAGATTTTACTTGTTGACATGAAATACCTTTGTCTGATTTATGTAGCTGGAGTTGATGCCAAAGCGTCCATTTTTTCTTATACTCCTACGTCAAATTAAACCCAAAAACTTAAAGTACTCCTCTTCTTCTACTTTTTGATATATGTGTACAGATTATCCCTGCCTCTTTTAATGGAAAATTGTGAAACATTACTTAGAGGGCATAACATTGCAATATGCATGGCAGGCTCATGTGACATACATGTAAATTGACTGAAGCAAAGAGAAATCTTCCTTAGATTTAACCACTACCCACCGAAGTCTATAGTTTCTCAATTTTTATGGTTACGGGGGCCAAGTCTTAAGGCAGACTGGATGTAACTAAATGAGTAGGGTGCCAACTATTGTCATTTTTAATTTGGATGTTCACCAGGACAAGTAAAAATCTTGTACAAACCACATTCTGTTCAGACTGGATGTGTGAAGACTAGTAAACATAAGTAAAATGTCCAAGGTTTGCACAAGACAAGTACTACATTTAATGCAGAGTGAAGACATAGTAAGAAGAGATTTAATCTGATACTCCAACCACAGCAATATGAGGCCAAGCATGAGGAGGCAACCTGCCAAAACCAGTAATACATACTACTGTGAGTTCATGAACTTTCAAGACACACTGAATGTTTTCAGACATCTGGCTAAGTATCTGTTTCTTCAAACATTTTCACCACAGGCTATCAGTGTGAAGGAAAATGTACAGTAAAAAAGATTTTTTTTGCAGTTTATTTGTGATATATGATACAGGGCATCAAGCAGAACTCTGGCAGTGTCAGTGTGATGTGGGCAAAAAAACTCCACCTCCTAAAGCTGGAAGCTTGAAATGGGCGTGTGGCAAGCTGGCAAGCTTCAAAGCCCGCACTTCCATACGCTTAAGTGGCATGTTAGTCATTTCCTGAAACAGAGGGAGAGGCTGAGGGTCGTTCTGATCACATGCCTCAGACAGTACAGATCGTGAAGGGGGAAAAAATTTAAAAGATAGATGGGATCAGTGGCTATGTAAGTCAAGTGGTTGTCCACGAATTGCGTTTAATCTCCCTCTGATCATATGTTTAAGTCACTAGGCAAGACACTAAACCCTGAGTTGCACTTTGCAGGTCATGGTAGCACCTTGCGTGACAGCTCTGCAATGAGTGTGAGTGTTAATAGGTGGATAAAGCACTTTGTATTTACCATAGAGACAGGGATGAATTATCACTGCAAAACAGAAATGTCATGTCACAACTGAATAAACTATCGTTTTACTGTTTAATCATTTAGTCTGAATGCTTCAACATGTCACATTTAAGACTGTTTAAGACAATTATTTTACCTTTTTGAATGAAATTTAAGACCTATTTTATTTACAAGTGTACACAGGAATCAACAAAAAAATCTATTTGGAATTCTTTTGAATACAAAGTCCACAGCCTCACTGCCTTTAATAGTGTTGCAGACCGAATGATCAATGGTTTTAGTCACATCGTGGTTATTGGTTTTTGCCATAATTGAATAGCCTTTAGATCCATTTGAACAGAATTCCTTCTCAGAAATGTCTGTGCCAAAAATGTCAAATGTTGAATAAACATGTGCATACACAGATAATCTTATTTTACATTTTATTCTTGCTTTAAATATTGAAGATTCCGATTGATAAATAAACACTGATCAAATTGATTCAATAAAATTATATTTTGACTGGGGGATTCTGAAACAATAGAGATCAGCTGATGGTTTTTACAGAGCATAACCTGTGGTTTACAAACAGGTCAGTTCTCGATTAAAAAAACTAAAAAACTAAATTAAATTATAGTAATAATATAATCACCATCATAATCATGTTCCAAAACTTAAAGTACACATTGCAGGTTATATTGCTTTCATACTATTGAGCAATGAGTGGTGATGGGTTGCAGGGAATAACATTACTTACTTTGGTACCTTTGTATTTAATTTTTCAAAACTGTTCACTGGTTATTATGAGGAGTTTGAGTATTTCACAAAAGCCCAGTCATCAATACCAGTTTTGCTAACTGAAGGAGCAACAGTGCCAGGGCAGCTTTCTTGTCTCCAATAGCTGTGCACAGCAGAAGATTTCACTGACATGACTTCTCTGGAACAAATATAGTACTGCTTGCCGCTAATTTAAGAGGACTACGTTCTCTATTTAATTCACAGGTTTATGCTGAGATGTTAAGGACATGACCACGTCAGACTGACTGCTACAACTCCTCCAGTGCACAACAGTAATGCACCTCACACTGCCCCAATTCACAGATGCAACACAACATAAATGTGAACGTAGGTTCAAACACCCACTGCACACTCAGCATAAATATGTGCATTAATAGAGAGAGATTATTTTGGCCCAGAGTACATCTATAACAGAGAGAGATTATTTTGGCCCAGAGTACATCTACTACCCTCCCCTCTCTGCCTCTCTCCTTCATGGTAGAGCACCGTATAATGTATTGTGGTTAAGGTTTGATAAAACAAGAAATAACAGGCACAAGTTGATCCTTGTGCATTACTGTGTTTTATGGGCCAGTATCAATACGCAAACCTGTATTTAACGACCAATAGGTTTACTATATAATGTGTGATGGCAAACTTCACAACACTGAGATGTGACTGCAGCTTCAGGTCAGCTGTGAGTGTTGCAGTCACTTCTCCTTACTCCACAAGTTAAATGTTAGTTGACTAATAAAGAGCTTATGGTATGTTCTTTAGTACATGAGTGTGTTGTCTATAAAAAGCCAGGCTTGCCTAAGAAAAAGCAAGAAATGTTCAGAACCTTGTAGCTGAGGAAGAAAAAAATCTGAATATCCACCACACCCCACCCCTGAAAAAAACTCTTGAGATTTTGTGCTTAGTCCTGCGGTATGGAATGTCTTAAATCTCACTCTACAAGATATTTGGTAACATGCAAAACAGCTCAAACGGTTGTAGAAGTTGGGTGTTTGTGCACACAGGTAAGGCATGGCCGATTCGGCATGCCTAAAATAATTGTCGTAGAAGTCTCACACAGATATACAAAGGTCCCAAAGCAGTATGTAAGATTTCTGGGATAACACTTTTTTTACAGTTTCAGTTTTCAATTATTGCATGATATACAAATTAATATTTTTATACCTCACGCATGCACACACACAGCCTCTGTTTCTTAGGGTGGAATAAGCTGCATACAAGGGTCATAACGTAGCTGTATACAGCAGCTCCTATTGACTTACAGATCATAATGTTGGTTCCATTTTGGGTCCAGCGTATTTCTCACGGTGTCTGTGGAGTGGCATTGCCCGGAACCATCCACCACCACTTTGGCAAAGGGATCTGGTAACCCTGTAAAAGTTCACACAGGCAGGTGATGAAGTTTTGCATAGCAAATGTACAGACATTGTGACGTCACCCATATATCTTCATGAAGGCAACATGTTTGGGAAAATGTATTAAATGTTTGAGACCCATCCGACTCATTTACATTACATTTCAGTTACAGGTTTATCTTTGGGTGTCACCATTCCCAAAGCTAACTTGGCAAATGAGGTTCTCTTGGTAAGTTTGTCATTTAAAAAACTAACGAAATAGTCTGATAGAAATGACATTTATTCTCCATCATCAAAATTTGTTGGTTAAACCTAAGCAGTGGCTGAACAAAAGTTAAATCAAACAAGAGGTTATAAATCCAGGTTAAAAACTATTTTCATCATTTTCCTTATTGATATCCAATGGGGATCTTTTTAAGTGTGTTTATTTGAAGTGTTACGTATGCTTCTGTGCATAAGCCACTACTGTCTGTATGCATAACTTCAAGACTAACTAAGTAACTGGTTAAGCATAACCGAACTGTTAAAATAGAATGCCGTAAGAATAAGTCCTAAAACCTGAAAATCAGTTAGCAATATTGCACTATTGTTTTTTTAAATGGGGTTTTGATTAAAAGCCTGAATAAGCAGCTAGCATATGGTCAAGAGATTTTCATGTTTTATTCTTATGCATCATATTCTTAAAATTTATCAATAGACACTCCACTCACATTATTTTTCATATGTTTTAAACAAAGTGATGGCTAAATAAGTCTGTATGAAAAAAGGGGTTGTCGGAAACATCAAACATTATTAGGCCAGAGACACCCACTAAACTGGCTTTACAGTCTCAGTGGGTTTATAAACTTATGATGACTAATTTCATCAGGTCACTATGAAATGAAAGGCTTTTGTAGAGGAATTAAATATGAAGATGATGCTCTGCTGGAGGTGGGATAATACCAAATTGAAAACTGAATATCTACCTAACAAAGAAATAGGTGTATATTTGGGTCCTAATCTCACTGACACAAGTGAAGAGATATAGAAAAGCCCCTTTTAATTTAGACTAGTGCATTCATCACAGTGGATCTCTAACAAGAAGTTAGGCTAGCATGGGTCCCTGTGCTTGCCAGGCTTCCAGGGCTCGATCTCTGTAACCCCAAACCCACCCTCCGGCTCCGCCCCTGCAGCCCTCTTGATTTGTATGACAGACAGTCCCTTAGGGACTTTACAGCATGACTTCAAAAGTCAGTGAGCTGCCACCAATGACAAAGCCCATCTTAATACACAAGTGAGGGAATGGTACAGGAATAGCAACACATAAAAATAGTCTTTACTTACGGAAGAAGTCTTTCTTTGCCAGATTCTTTGCACACAGGACTGGAAGAAAAGAAATAAAGGCAGATTTTAATTCACAAATTAGACCAGAATTTTAAATAAAAACAGGTAAAGCATTGTTCAAGCACAGAATTCATGGATGTTACAAATATAAAAGACAGGTCAATCAGTGACGTGTAATTTTTACAAATATTATTTACTCTGACATTTTACCAAATTTTACAACTTTTAAAGAAAAAAAAGCTCTTAAAGAGTATGAAGCAATAAAATCTCTCTTTATTGTTAATGTAGTGTTTAAATACAGACAAATACCAAACGGCTATGTCACACAGTATGTTACGTTATTAGTATGCCCTTTTTGTCCTCCTTTGCTAACTGCTCTCATCCTGCAAGCAATATTTCAAAATCTCAAAAAGACTATTAAATATTTTTTAATTTATTTGTGTAGATATTAACAGCATTTTCAATATTTCATCATTTTAGGAAAAGGCCAGCTGAGCAGTTTTAAGAGTGTCACCTACTAAAATATTGAGTAGACAAGAACTCTTTTCTGCATGAAGCAAACATGAGAGGTTTGCATCACATAGAGCATGTGGCTTACAGCATATATAGTGAATGACACTGTAATAACATGCTTGGGTATGTTCTGCTGTGGTGTTTTTTATGTCCCTCCCTAAATTTCTCAACATTATGAATCAAGTTATAGGTACAGAAACTACTGTGAGGACGTCTTAGAAAACCATTAAGTTTGTTGTTTCAGCAATACTAATATGGTGGAAGGATGAATGCTTGCAGCTCTTGCTGGAACATTGTGGCAGTTATGGCGTGGCTTGGGGCTGAAGTTCTGTTACTGCTGTTACTGATATTGTCCAAACTGATGGGATCATAAATATTGAATTGCACAGGCAGGTGTTTATTTATCATGGCATTTTAAAGAGTCTGATTTGGTTTTATTTTTAGCATGATAATCATCCCAAGCACACTGCTAATGCACTAAAATTATATCTGTTAAAAACAAAATCCTGCAAAAAATTCTGGAAAGAAAACTTCAGAATAGTTTTCCCCAAAAAACTAAAGATGTGGTAAGGGTATATGGATCACAGTAAATATAGATTTTTGCCTAATGTTTGTTGTGAACACATGTGTATTTATATTGTATTCTGTGTTTATAGCTACATAAAGAGACTAATAAGTAAATACAGATTAACACTGCACAATGCTAAAACAGAAGCTTTTCATAGTGGCCTAGGATACTGCACAATACTGTACATCATTCTCCAAAATGTAACAAGCCTTTAAAAATAAACACATCACTTAAATCTACTTTGCACAAAGTATTATTTCAAAGTTATGTCTTTATAAAAAAAACAAACAATTGATTGCAAACCCACTTTATTATTGCTACATCTATGGACACATTAAGACCCAACAGTGCTGTTCTAGAGACATGATGTACATGCGTTCGGTTACTCAGTAAATTCATGTCAAAGTGAACCTGCCATGAATGAAAAACAAGCATGACTTATGAAAAAAATGTGGACAGGCCTGGGAATCCACCCAAGCATCATACCAATTTATTGTGGAGCACTTGACAGTGACCAAAATGACACAGTCAGACAAATCAGACAAAATCACAACATGGGACCAGACGATCTCGACGCAAACCAAATTAAACTGACTGGGCCAAATGGATGAACACTAACCATCAGCTTGTAAGGGGAAATTATACTGCCGACAGTATGGGTGCCGGCCAAATCAGAGGCAGCCAAAAAATCTCCTGTGGGACAAAACAGACACCGTGTTGTCAGCAGACAGGAGCAAAACAAGACAAGCAGAGGCCTAAAATCTTGGCAGAACATTTGTGAACAGAGTGCTCAACTCGAGAAAACATAAAAATAAAATAAAAATCACCTAGCAAAGTTTAAATAGGTCATCCCACATATATTTTGTACACACAAACAACTAGGCATTAGCAGCTGAGGTTTGGCACAAAATGTTAGGATTGAGTAAAGGCTTGAAGATTTTTTTTAAACAGGGTGCTGAAGAGACTTTATTTCTCATATAACCTGCAATAACCAGAATCTCAAGACAATGACAAACTACTAGGAGTGGCACAATCCAGTCTTTTGCCCACAATAACAATCCAACTCCTCTAATGCTGTGTATTATTATGCCAATACTGATATTAGCTATCAAAAGCTGCAACACAAACAATGTCTCAGAATGAATGGAGGAAATACCTTAAACTTGGCAATGCATCTCAAAGACCATATTCTTTATGGTGAAAGAGTTTCAGTTGTTAATTTTGAATAAACATGTCATGATAAGTCAGTTGTTAGTTCACTTTCTGACTCCTCCTGTCACATGTTGTGTGTTATTCTTCTGTAAAGGAGAGCAACAGGGCTGTAAAACTAGCAGGTTAAGATGAACAATCACACTGGAGTTCAGTAAAATACATTGTCAAGTTAGATCCAGTTTATTTTTGGTGATATAGATCCTCGCCGAACCTTTAAAAAAAAAATGCCACGTACGGCACCGATACCAATTATGAATACCAGATCAAACCACCTCCACAAATATTGATGATTTTTTGTAAATGTCCTGCAGTAAACCATACAGAATTTCTCATACTCCACCAAGGCCTTTTTTGGATATTTTTAAAGCTAAACAGGAAAAGGCATTGAATTAAATTCACAATATCTTAACATATTAAGCTCTGAGAAAAGGTTTTAAATCTAGCCAACTAGCAAAAAGCCTAATGAATAAGCACATCCTGACTGAAAAAAAGTTTAATTAAATTCAGTATTTCCTGAGAAATTGTGGAAATTTAGAGGTCGGGAACCAGGGCCCAACAATATTCTAATAATTCTGAACGAAGCTGAAGTGCCAACTGATAAGTGGCTGAGGAGTTAAGCTGAGTGTACTTGGCCGTGCTGCTTTTTTTCGATGCTAATGATGACTAGGGATTATCCTGCACACTACTCCAGCAGATACAATTATCACGGAGGGAAAAACCTCTGTCAATGTTATCAGTGGCCTGTTTCCAAAAGTGCTGCCAGGCACAGCAGGGTGCCACTACTGATGATGAAGAATGGATTTAAAGGGGGCATAAACTACACAGTCATGACAAATGGAGGGGTGGTCTTCTTAGGGACAAAACTACCAACAAGATTTATTTGATTTCTAAAGCACATTTTGCTAAAAACAAAGTATATGGAAAGGTATATCATGGAGCTATAGCAGCTAGTCATCAAGAGAATAGCAACATACTGCTAAGCATAAATTGTGGATGTACACTATGTAACAGTGAGGCACAAAATAAAGCTAAACAATTTGCAATTATGATTAAATCTGTATCTCACACCTTGCGTGGCAGCCATCGCCATTGTGTGTGTGTGTACCAAATTACTCTGCAAGTCGCTTTGGATAAAAGCGTCTGCCAAGTGACTAAATGTAAATGTAAATATCGCATCTGTAGTCTGTCTTTACACCTTATTAGATCAGTTAACTGATCCATCGTTAATGGCGCCTCATTTCTAAACAGTCTGCAGAAAGTCTATGAAAAATTTATTTCCTCTGCAGATTTTTTAAACTCTGACAGTTCCCATTGTAAATCAGTTTCACACTACTGCAACAGGAGCCCACTTACAACAAGAAAAGTCAGAAAGCAGCATTTTCCATCCAAGATCTGTTTTCCAGGCTAAAACCAGGTTTTCCAGGCTGTTTTCCAGGCTGGTCCTCAATTATCCGAGAAAGCTGATTTCTCCAAGTGCCCCAGTCACTTAAGTGCATGATATTTAGGGGCCTTTGAATAATGCATAATAGAATACATGCAGGTAGGAGGGTTATTCCACAGCGTATATCCACTGTTTGCATTAATAAAGCTAAGTGGTGGAGTAAAAAAGTAATTTAGACAATGAGGAAATGTGTCAGATCCCATTGTCATGTAATTACAGATTATATCAGTGTTTATTTTTAAAACAATTCTAATTAAACTGAAAAGATTTCATAACAGTCTGAAACATCAATGGTCTTAAAAGTATTTAAGGTGCTGTATCTGATTCCAATCCAATAATTTCAATATCAATTTAAAGAAGCCCCAAAATAATTGAGATAAACATCCCTGCAGATGTTTATATTCTTTATGCTTATGCAGACTCTACCACTGTGAATCCTAGTATCAATGAATAATCAAATGTCCTATTGCTGGGATCCATCAGTGTTGAATACAAGCCACGTGAGCAGGCAGGCCATGGAGACCTAGGGCTGGCAGAGGACCAGATTCATCTAGATCCTAACATGGAAAGCTAGGTCAACTGGGAATCAGTAAATAACCAGGGTGAAGTTGCCCTCAGTGCTCTCAGTGGATCATCATCTCCATTCATAACCTTTTGAACGAACAAAGGTCATCAGTGATACATGTGAGTAGCATTTGTTGTGTTTTTTTTTTTTAAACCACAAGGTTTTAGAAGCTACAATCATATCCTAAAATTACTATCATTCAACAGACATTCACTTTTGTTTTTGGTTACCACTTCAATGCAATCTATACCCATACTATGAGTGACATGGTCTCACAATTTTGGGTTAGCTAATCTTCGAAACAGGTAAAAATACTAGTGAAACTTTTCTAACTACTAGTGAAACTGTTATAACTCAAATGTGCGTTACCAAAGGACAGGATACCAAAGAGACCAGAGTGTTTCACTGGGTGACTGCTTCCTGTGCTACAACACATTTAGTGTGAAAAATTTCATTGTGATTGGACTAAAACTAAACAGACAAATTGATGATTCACTGCAAATTACATAAATGCAGAGTGATCTATAAAAATGATTTTATGAATCTTACTATTTAATGCTTGCCTTAGTATGTATCAGACAACATGCACAATGTGCCTCTAACTTCACAGAAAGGCAGCTAATGGGGCGAGAGCTTTGTAACATCCCCATCAGTCTGAACACAATAGTCCGGCCGAAGGTTGGTATTAGTTCTTTACAAAATGTGAAATGTTGTAAACAGACGGAGGCAGGGGGCGTCAGGGGATTCCCAAATGTTTTCACAAGGGAGTCTCCAAGTCTCTATTTACAGTGGCTGCTTAACACCTCACTCCGTTTCTTTGGAAAAGGACTGAGAGGTGGGAATAATAACTTGTTAGTGTGTCCAGTATTTCCAATTAAAAAACATATTAATTGTGTTACTAAGGAGGTCATAAGACAAATCAAATGATATGTAAAGGTGTTTGATTTGCACTGTGCAGTCTACTGATCCACAAACATGCTTTTTGCACTTTTGTTAACATTATCAAACAACAGTGCTGAGCTGCTCTGCCCCAAACCAACGGGGTTGTGCTCACTGCTATAGATGATTGCGTGATTGTGCACAGCCAACTCAATGGTCAAGTGCAGCCATTTTGTGGCCTATTTGTTCATCTAATTCTCTGGCAGTGCCACAAGGACACATCAGTCAACCAGTGAAGCATCAGCACCCACTTGCTGTGCTTAAGCGTCTTTGCTGTTTTAAAAAGAACTGTTTTGGAATTCATGTGACCATAAGGACATTTAATTTAATTCTATAATTTAGAAAACATTTAGCCTTGTGACAACTGTTAACGAGGTAAGGGAAGGATTGAAAATAATAAAATAGATTTAATGAGATAGTGAAGTCTTACCCAATAAATATCTGAGCCAACAACTTCACAAGGAGTGTCACATTTTGATTGCACTTTGTTTATGATCATCAGCAGAGGCACTGAAGCAGGAATGAAATGCAGCTGTTTCCAGTGGACACTGCATAGATCTCAGGTTACTCATGTTTTAAAGTCAGGGGAATAAGCCAATTTTCTGCACAACAGCACAGCAGATGGCAGCCAAGAAAAATGTTCATGCTTTCGTCTGTCATTATGTAAACTTAAACACAAACTTCTCAAATGGTATCAATAGCTTCCTTTACCTTGTTGGCAAGACAATCAAAATTCACAACAATATTAATGACATTTAGAACTAACACAGGGAATCACCAAGTCAGTTACTGTTAATGTTATTCTGTAATGAGCTAATATATTTTGCTTAATACTTTTCTGGTGTGGACCACCAACTGAACCGCCCTCAGGATAACCAAAAACAGGCTTCTATTCTTGTAGTATATGCTAAAAATGCTGTTTACTATAACATGTTTCTTTTGAACAAACCTACCTGACAAAATCAGGTTCAACTCATTGACAACCCGACAAAAGCCAACAGTTAACAGCGAGATTCAATGACCTGTCGGTGCTTTAAAACAGGAACTGGAATATAACCTTAGTTAAATGCCACCCAAGCAGAGTGTGGAAGATGGCAGGTGTTGGTCAGTGACCCTTGAGATCCAGCTTATCATTGCACCATGTCAAATTTATGAATTTGCTTGATTGTTTTAAACTTCCCACTGAAAGTGACCGTACTGCATCAAAGTCACAGAATGTGGCAAAGGTAAGTTCTAAACTGTTAAGAATATGTAGATTTGGGTATTTTGCAGTTCTGTTTGATTAATGTGGAAGCTCATCAAGGTCTGAAATTAAAACAATATACATTACATTACAAAACTACCCCTAACTAATGTCATTAGTGACATTAGCTCCAATTTAAAAAGGGAAGGCCCAAATCTTTCGCCTTCAACCCTGTTATGACTCCTTCAACAGCTCCATGCTGTCTCATTCACAGCATTGTTCAACAGTTAAACAAAACACTTCCTCTTCCCCTCCTCACGCCTCACTGGCGGGCTCACAGACTCACATCAATGTCAGTACTCCGTGTTTACGTGACCAACTTTATGTTACTGTAGCAAGTACAGACTGCAAAAAAGATTATATTATTGTATGAATTAATATTTATGGGTATTTAAAATTGGGCAGGTTTGCCAAACATGGATCTAATCTAGATCACACTTCCCCTGAAAAACCATTACTTGATTTCCCAACCCCAGCCTTATTCTAGCCCAGGGAATGCTCGGGATGCCAATTATATCACTCGCTTGAGAGGCCAGCAGTGTACAGCTGACGCTGCCTCTCGTCTCCATTCCCAGAGGAGACAGCAACAACCTAGACGAGACAGAAATCTAGAGAGGTATATACTGTGTGTTATATGCACTCAAGTTACAATTGGCTTTCTCAAGTAAGGTGATTTCCTAAATGTTAGGTAAATGAGAAATCTGGTTTCCTAATTGGTGTAGGGTATGAGAAATACCTAATTTCACAAGATAAGTGAAATGCTGACTTCTCTGCCACCTGTATAGACAGCCAGGTTTCTCGAATCAAAATGTCATGATGTCTCAGAACGAGATATACCAATACAGCTACCAGTATCAGAAACTGGATCCAACACTGTCCTTTTGTACTCATACTCTGAAAACTTCTGACACTATGTTAACAAAAGTAGCTCCTGTATAAATTTCTTGTCACCACCGGATTTCTTTTGACAGTAAAGGACCATTTCCATTCTCACTTCAGTTTAGTACTTATCAGTTAGTTATACTCCATCTTGGAAAAAGTGGTATTGGGTCTTCCCTACACACTTCTATACAGTAGTTGCTTCTCAGCTGCTGCAGTGCGCATGTATATGACATTTTAGGTGAATGTTAACTAATGCATTGATTTTTCATATTGCATTTCTCTGAGTAATCAGGTTACGTAATTTAATGCAGTCAACACACCAAGGAAAAGCACTGGGTTGAAAAGGGGTGAAGGTAAAGACAAAGGATTTCATCTGGAGGTAGGGACTTACTGGGGAATAGAAAAGGGGTAAGGGAGGAATGTGAGAAGGGGAGGAGAGAGGTCTATCTAGCATCAAAATTTGTGGAATGCAGACAGTAGAGGGGGAAAAAGGGAAATACATTTGGGAAAGCTGAGGGAGATAAAGAAAGGAAAGAAGTTAAAAGGGGCAAGTGAATTTTGACAGCTATTGTATTCTGACAGCAGCGTAAACCCTGAGGGAGGAGTAGCAGGAAAAGCAGGGATAATAGGGAGATAAAGAAATGACAGGAGGGATACAGGAATGAGCAAATTAGACAAGAATTCTATTTAAAGTATTCTGGTGTCCATATGAGAAATTTAGCACCAACATTAGGAGAATAAGGCAGCACAGTGGTGGAGTGCCACCTTACAAGTAGAGGACCACCAGATCCAATCTACCATCCAGCTGTGGCCTCTGTGTGGAATTTGCATGTTTTCACCATGCTTGTGTGGGTCTCTCAATACAGGCCCTGAAATAGACTAGTGACTTGTCCAGGGTGTCTGTGTAGAATTAGGAATTCAAAATAATGAATGAATAGATACTGGGAATGAATACTGTTTAACTGTAGTAAACTCGGCCTATGTAACCAGGAACAAAGTCAACAAGATTGGCTAGGCTTTGCCTGTAGCTCATTTACTGGGAAGGCGTCAGTATTCTGACAACATATTAACAGAAATGACCAGAGGTGATGAGACTGAAATGAAAGAACATGGGGAGCTACCTGAAAATGAATAGACAGTGAGTTTGGATGTTAGGAAAACAGATATCAAATGTGACATAAAGGGAGGGGCAAGTAAGGTGGAGGAATGAACATGGAGACAGTAAAAGAAAGGTGTTAAAAAGTGAGGTACAAATGAAGCCTACATCATTGTAGTTCAGCTTGTGTATCAAACAAACTTTCTACCTTTGATTTTAGAACAGTCTCAAAGATGCTCCTAATATTTTCTCTGACATACTGAATATTTTCTGTTAAGTTACAGATGCCAAAATAAGGCAATAATATGCAAGAGAGGAGAGCTATGAAGTTGCCAGTCAAATCACACACCTGATATGATGTGGGCCTAGGTGCAAGGCAGAAGCCATAACATCCAAATGAATACTGATTCTAAACTATGGATATCTACACAAACTTGTACTTTGGCGCTGCCTTGAAAAGCATCCCCTGCCAAGAACCATAAAACTGTCATTAATTTTATAAAAATACTTTGCAGATGAGTCTGGCTTATTATGAAAATTTAACAGAAATTATTTGTCAAACTCAAACACAACTGTAGTTCCATGTCATATGCCTGAAACATTGCAAATATCAAAAGGCTCATCCTCTTCTTTTTGTACCTCAGAAGCACCACTTTCTGTTGTAAATATTAGCATATGACTCTCCACATGTCTTCACTCTCCATCAAGACCAACACACAGACAAAGTAGCATGGAGGTTGGGGAGATGCAAAGTCATTAGAATATGTCCATCTTTAATACGCTTAAAATTGAGGAATATCTGACTCGTAACTGGTATCTCTCCGTTTGTGTTACTATTTTAATGTCTTTTAACTTTTTGCTACTAATCCTACGTAGACAAGAACAAGGTCTTAGGCGGCTGTACTTTTCATCACTTGTTGATGGGTGGGGTCCAGACCTTTTCATTGTGTGTGTATTGGTGGGTGGTAGTGGGCAATGAAGGATTCATCTTTCTGTACTTCTGGACCTTCACAGACAGCTGGTAAATCCTAATCCTCCTGTTTTGATGTTAACAGAGGAGTGGGATGGTGTGGCACACAGGCGCCATCCGAGCTACTTGATTCTTGTCTCCACAATAAAAACTGATGCATCACCCACATACTCCAACTGCTTCTCTCCCACAGTTGAAAACTAACTCCGAGAGACGCGTATGATTTGACTGTCAATATGCGAATGTGTGCTGGTTTGCGTTGTAGTGTTCATCCAGTGAACATGCTGACTGAGAGGTCTACAGACACATACAAACCAACACATAGGTTGGCAGTCAAATCACAGAAACAGTAGCTTGCTAACTAACAGGTTTGTTAGCCCCCTGCCCCCACCCTGCACCACATAAAAAGAGAAGTGAAAAGCTGTCTCTTTATTCACAGGGAAAACTAGTTAATATTTACGACTCTACCCTAGCAACAGTGATACATCTGTGGACATCCTTTGACGTTGCACACAGCCCACATTTTTCTTTTTCTGGAAATCAAACACAAAAAATGCTTATCCCTATGAAGAGCGTCCAGACCCATGACTCACTTGAATTTAATTGCATTCCCGTCAGTTTGGGTTACACAACTTAAGTCTGAGTTTAGTTGAGAAAAGTAGTTTTAGTTTCACTCTTATTTTGATCACAAGACATTTTGTTTTGGGTTATTGTGTTTTTTTCAGGACAGCCACTAGGCTAAAAACCACCCCTATAATAGCATTACTAGAATTTCTTAGCCACATCAATATGTTCTAGTTCTTTGGGATTTTTGTGTTTTAAATTAGCATTTTTGTTGATTAGGGATAATCTGTTAATCTGGGTTTATCTTGCAAAACTATGCAGGCAGACAACAGTAAAGAAAGAGAAACAAATGTCTCAGACTTTTTATGGAAGCTCTACAATACTTTTAAATAAATCTTTAATAATAATTTAAACCAATGTATTGTTTTTGCAAAGAGTTTCTGGAATCCCCCCACAGACTCCTTAGGGTACGCAAACAAACTCTGATAAACACTAAGTGCTGCACAGTGGTGAGGGACTAGTACAGGAAGTATGTGTATATGTACATGTTTTTGTGAGCGCACACACATCAACTAGTTGAAAACAGATAAAGAAAAAAATACACCGAACTGAAGCCACATCGGCAGAGTTGTCTGTCAGCTGTCTGGACTAGATCCGGGGGTGAGTGGGGGAGAGGAAGGAAGAGAGAAATGACAGAGAGATGAGGGACATCCTGTTCAAGAAAGAAAAGAGACTACATGAGTAAAGAGAAAAATGCAGGATACAGTGACACATGATGAGGGGCTGCACTGGGGAGGTAGAGAGTTCATGCAGTGAAAGAGAAAGAAAAAGGCACAAGTACAAGTGCAAAATAGTAGAAAAGTTACATTTGGGGACCAGTACCTTGATTGCCACAATCTAAAAGAAGTCTGACTGGTTTTTACCTGCCCTCATAATTCCCACAGTCAGAAATATTAAGCTCCAACCATACTAAAAGAAAACAGCAATTCTTCTCCATTTTCTGCAGGAAAATCCTCCTGAAGCACTTGGAAAGTTTAATGTATTCTGCATATTGAAGCTCACCTCCTCTTCAGTCAGAGACTGTTATACAATATGGAGGTGTTCAGTCTTTCCATTTTCCTGCTCAGAGATACACTGATGCCACCAAGGTCCAAAGTAACTTGAAAAGCAGATAAAATGAAGGACTGACTAAAATAAGTTTGAGAACAACGTGAGGCTTTGCAAATTATTTAAAATAATATCTTATGACACATGCAACTAATGCAAGATCATTTATTAGCAATCATAATGCATACTTCGTTTTTAATGGACCTGCTTGTCACTGTTCCCTGAGCCAAATATCTTGTGCACAAAATATTTTGTTGCAATAGAAATCATGTCAGTTTGCTGTGTGTTAGTGAACAGTAAAGCTACGTTTATGACACTGGCAGCTCCCTGTGAAATTTCATTACCAAATCTGAGCCTCTGTACAAGCCAAATTATTCCTAGAGTGCTGTGTTGAAATGCAAAAACATGAAAGACATGCATGAGAATGCAAAGCATCCAAGCTTGAATTTATAACTTTTAAACATTATTGTGTCAAAACAAATCATTAGGACCTGATCAGATGATCAAGTAGCATTCGTCTTAAGTAGTAAAAAAGAAAGTAACTTCTGTGTCGCTGCTGTTAAAGTAAAAAAAATAAATACTGATGTCAGCTGAAAACAAATTTATTAATGAAACAACAGGGTATACAGTAAAAGCAAGGACGTCCCCACAGGACGGCAGGTAGGTCTGCCAGCAACAGTACTGGTGCCTGTAAATTATTTCATATACAGACAAAGCACAAAATCTAAGGCCAATTCATGCTCTTGCATACTGATCTGTAGTCACAACTAAGGCTGGATACATGTTTCTAGTCATACTATCATTTTGAGATGCTGGCACATTCTATGCAGGTGCACAATAAAACATGATGAGACCTTTGGTCAGTAGGGAACAGCAACATTTGCTCCTTCATTTCATAAATCTGACTAAACAACATGAAAACGTGAAAAAAGTGGAATCAAATACTTCAGAAGAACGCCAAAGATGTTGAAAGAAACAGTCTCCACCTTATAAGTGTGTTATTTGGCACATGCACAGTTTGAACTCTAAGCTGCCGTCCATGCAAAGTCACCTCTAACATCTTACATCATGGATACCAGGGGAGACCCAGATGCAGAAAGCATGAGCCCTAAAACAGTGTCACTTACCATAAACAAACATAGTAATCACAGTTTTGTTGTACTAGTATGTCACTTGTGTCAGCATTCAGCAATAGTGCAGCAGGATGAGAAGCATGTACAGTTTATGTGTATGAATAAAAGCTTTATGCTTCAAAAGGGCTCACACACACACACACACACACACACACACGAAGAGACCAGTGTATTTCTCTGATGTAAGGAGGGCGTCATGGTGTTAGGATAGGTTTTAGGATTACCTCATGTGCAGCAAAATTTTATTTAGAGATATTTTATGTTGTCCCAACAAATTAAGCAAAAACTACCACAGCATTTTGCCTGACCTTGTGCATCTGAAAATAATTATCTTTTATTCTCTTCTATTTCCTTTTAGCTTTTATGATAACACAAATAATAAATACAGCTGGAACAGCCGCATTATAGAATGAATATAAATGTTTCCATGTGGTGAAGAGGGGCACATTAACACTGAATGAGGGTACAGAACTTGTGTAGGGTGTGTGGTCAACTCAAGTATAAGCCAATGACGCAGACTAAACAGAGCTGGAGGAAGTTTGGGTATAGCACTCTGTTCTACACTAGAAAACCTAACCACAACACAGTGACCCCAGACACTAGGATCAACCAGAGAAGCAGACACACAGACACACACCGGCTGCTCACACACGGTCCCATTATTGTGTGCATAATCTTTGTATGCACACAGACATTTACCCATAAACAAACACCATATAAAGAAACACTATTGCAAACTTCATTAATGTATATAGCTTTGACGTCAGTTTCAATTGCAGGTGAACAGATTCAAGCACAAACTGAAAACCTTCTGTGTTTTAGCATTTAAATGTCACCTATTCATATTAGAAGAACTGCATATTGTCATTGCAAAGGAGCCGTTTGTGAATTAGTTACTGTTAGGCAGGCTACTGGCCAGTTTTGTAACTCGGAAAGGTCATTACATTGCAACACTTTCATGAAGGCTGGACGACTCACCATTCGAATTTGCTTGTATGCTGTAATACCACAGGACTATTTTTGATGAAAGCGCAAAACCATTTAACCGGGAGTCATGAAACCTTAATCAGCAGTTTATTGTATAACCAAATGGCATTACACATGAGAAACAAGCTTTTCTTCATTATTGCAGATCGTTTCCTAAGGAAAAATAATTTTACTATAAACATCTGATGGTTGAACCTGGACAATCCACAAGATGAATAAAAAACTCATAGTTTGGTCAAACAACCTGATGTTTTCTCCTCGACTTAGATTTTTGCTTGTCTTGTACCACACTTGTAAGTCGCTTTGGATAAAAGCGTCTGCAAAATGACTAAACGTCAGTGTAACTTATCATTGCAATACACTCATTTTCTCTACGGAAAATCTAAAAAGTCAAAAAGGTTTACAGCTGAATGTAAAATACACATGCACACACATAAAGCAATGACAGCCACAGAAAACAAATGAAAAAAGGCAAGTCAAAGAGGAAGCCTTTGATTTCAAAAAAAGGAAAGCCAGAGGTTAGCACTATGCTAATCAGCACAGCTGTCTGAGAACATCACACACCTGCGTATATCAACTAAACCTGCACAAGCACGGACTTTGACAAGGCAGTGCCCTCCACAGACAAGTTATCCACTGACCTCCAAATAAACACAAATGTCTATGCCTATGCACTCGGAACAGCTGAAAATGTACTTGTGTGTCTGTTGGGGCAGTTCTTATGAGCAGCCCAGTGCATTGGCTTTTCTTTGTGCTATGAGCTTGAATCTCCATCACACTGGCAGATTAACCTTCTGTCCCGTTTCCTGAGGTCTGATGTTCTGGTCTGGTTCTGGGAACCCACTGTCAGCAGTGTTGTATTTGCAACTCATATTTTCAACCTTGTTTTACCCCAAAAATTCTCTACTTGAAGTAGCACAAACTAAAATAAAGTTTATGAAACTGGGTTAAACCACACTTTTTGCCGGAGCATTAACTGATCTCTAATTAGGCTAGTACCAGGGATACATAAAACAGGGAAAAACACGTCATGATGATGTGACTCAGGTCGTGATTATGAAACATAATACCTATCTCTGGTCCACATTTTAGCTGTCAAAACCCTAAATTGTTTAAAAGGAAAAAGCAACTTGGGAATTGACTAGATTAAATTAAATAATATACACCCCATCACATCCACAATCCCCATTAGTCTCGAAAGCAGGACGTATTACTATCAACTTAAAGTTAAGTGTTAAACTTTTTTTTCAGGTTAAAATTTTTCTGCAAAACATACATTACTGCGGAGATGTTGTTGAAGCTCAAGGAATAATTTATTATATATGACAATGATTAGCACCAGAAGTGCTATGCAGAGTGTAGTGGAGTGTAGTAGACAGTAGAAGAGCATAGTGTAGCAGAGAGAGGGAGAATCATGCTAGCACTAGTTTAAGTTGCATATTATAGCTTTGAACCGTTAAAAAATGAATCAGCAATGGTGGTGACACCAATTTATAGATTAAAACTGTGCCACAGCTGCCAGATTCATGCAAACACAAGAAGAATTTTAATCAAGATAATAATTTTATTAGGTATTTACCACATAACCACATCACTTGGAATTCTGTATTTTGCTTCCAACACTGTAATGTGGACAAAGCATGTCTTTAATACATAACAAATGTTGACCTATCAGCATATTGTATTCATTGTATCATTTTAAGGAAGTTAGCCAGCCTAATTTAGCTCAGTAGTGCATGTTGACAGAACATCCTGTGAAAGTGGTTTATGGTAAATGCCTGCTTAAAAAGAGTGGGGTGCCATGCAACGTGCTCACCTGACCCACCGGGAGCAACTTGGGTTCAGTGTCTTGCAAGAAGAGACCGGGGATCAAACCACTAGGTCAGTGGTTGTCCGACCACAGGGATCAAACCGCTGACCTTGTGGTCGGTGGACAACTGCCTTACCAACTGAGCTTTTATGAATCAACATTATGTATCTTAAATATTATGGATGTAAAAGATAAATGTGTGACTAAAATTGATGATTGTACTTGAAAAGTGTGTGTGTGTGATTTTATTCTCTAACTTATTTTCCATATACAAAAAAGCTGAAATAAAACTTGTATTTCCTTGAAGCTGACTTCTAGGACAGTGGTCTCTGATAACCTCCCTAAAATGCACTTGGCCCTGGCGCTAATGCTGGGCCAGTGACAGAAGCTAGATTTTTATCTTAATCATCAGCTTCCTGGCACTCCCCCCTCAAACATACACAACATCAAGCCAGGCTTCCAAAATGTTAGGAGGGGCCATACTCAAAGAATGACAGCAGATTAAAAATGTTAATGTGGGTTTCATTGCATGCCTGGGTGTCACATGCTCAGACAGAACAGGAAGAATCCTGGGATGACTCTTCGTTCCTCAGTTGCTGCATGCCAACTGGAGGATAATGGAGGAAATGGATCACATAGATTCCCTCCCTAACAGGAAAGGCAGTGACAGCACAGTGCAGCCAAGAGGCCACATTTGAAAGAGGGCGAGAGACAGATTCATCCCATTGTATATTTCATGTCATTCACCTTTGAAGAACACCAGATTCCATCCAGGGAAGGAAAGTCAGGGAAAACACCCTGTTCTTGCTCAGTTTCAGTAAATCATACACCAACTCACTGCAACTGTAACAGAGGGAGGACTACACCAACTGTCAGTTCCCTGCAGTGTAAGGAATAACAGCTCTAAAAATCCAACATTGCTCGGTGTGGACACAACAACATACCGCCTACCACCAAACTCAAATTATTATAATTTTTTTTTTAATATAAGCACCAAAGAGCAGCTGCCCCAGATAAACGTTCCAGAGGTAAGAACAAGCTCCAAAAAAAAAACCATCTGTCAAAAACTAGAAGGTGGCATCTAAATGCAGTGTGGTACGTTTAAACTGGGAATAACTCTGGTGGTCAAAATCCCACAGTTTGTGAAAGCCTACCCTACGCAATTTCTAATCCACGGCTGTAACGAGAAGGGATGCCAGCGTGGGTGGTAAACCCTTAACAACTCACTTCAAATTCAGCCGTCTCTGTAACACCTGTCTAGGAAAAGTCTTGCTTTGGTTGAAGAGCATTTAATGGAGAAAGCACTATACCAATAAGACGTCTGATAAAAATGTCAAAAAAAGTGCTGACTTGGTTGCTGAAATAGCAAAATACAAAGAAATAAAGAGAGGGCGTAACATGCCACAGCTGGAAGCAGAAATGTTACTGTGTACCCTTGATATTGCTTCTGCAAATACATGTAACCACATGAAAGCAAAAGGTAAAGATGACTTTATACAGCAAACAATAGAAAAGAGTAGAATATATTAAGGCTACAATTCATAATGATGCAACAGAATTCTAATAAAATTGCATTCTAAAGAAAATAAAAGTATGGCACACACACCAATATTTTACTGTAGTTTAAACAGCTCACACCTAAAGAGAGCATACAGTATTTACCGGGAAGAAAGGCCTTATTGTGAAGTATAACAGTAAGTCCTTATAAATTCTTTATTTTTAAGCTTTTACTTGAGCCAGCTGTCCTTCTATGTGACACAGAGACACAAACATGGAAACTACTAGACCACAGAGCAGACAGAGAAACTAGACTACAGCTGGTGTGTAATTTTTAGTCAAAATGCACAGTCTCACACAAATTAGTTGTAGCCGCAACTAAACATGCATGAAAATTTTGCAATGAGCACACAGGTATGTATAATAGCATCAAGCATCTATAATAACATCACGGTTCACCACAGTAGGACCAGAAAAGTTTGGCTACTCTCTGCCATATGGATCTCAGGTCATACACACACACACACACACTCTCTTTTTTATCCTTTTTCTCTAGTGAAGGACAGACTGAGGACGTGTCTAGGATCGGGAAGGACTCACATTTCCTCTGTGAAGTCTCACATTCCTGAGATTCCATCTGAAGACCACTGTAGCCCATTTCAAACCATTCCCCAGATGGAGGGGTAAAAAGAATCAAACAAGGCACGGGGACAGAAAAGACAAATGGATCAACTGGATAATTTTGAGCTACTTCTTGAGGTCAATTCAACTGATGTTTAGTAGTAGCACAATGTGCTTAAAGAGAAAGCACTTCCATCAATCAACAAAAATTATAACATTATTATTCAATACGTGTTATTAGTTTGTGCTGTTGATCTATCACCAAAAACATAACCTCCACACAAAATGAGCCAATTTGAACTTCTATGTCCTGTCTGGTAAACACCGTCACATTCATCATTTGTTGTGGCTGCCACAGAAAGGTGAAGGGTTGAAAGGGTGGAAATCTGGTTCCTGTGTAGATGCATCAGTGCACATTAGACCACCGCTCTTTAGGCAAACCAGTAAAAAATGTAAACTCTGAAATGAAACTGAGTCACTGCGTTGATGTAAACCATACAGTGTAGTGATATCACCTTTATGTGCTGTTCTCCAGTATACTCCTCTATTAGCCTAATACATCGAGGCCATTAGGAATGGAACCATAAAGTGTGATATGATGCTAGATAGACAGATCGGTGCTTAAGTAAAGTTCAGATATGAAGACACACAGTACTTCTTCCTCCTGAAAATCTGAACATGGCTGCACAGAAGACGGCAATGATTTGACACAGCAGTGACTTACGAAAAGAGTGAACAAGTGTTGACAATAACTATACAAATCACTGAAATACCATTTTAAACGAACGGATGTAAGTTAGCACACAGCCAATGACCTCACCCTTAAATATCCTATTTAAGGTCCAGGTCTCATTTCTCAGACAAACTTATTATAAAGACATTAAAGTGATGACCAGTCACAAATGGCGTTAGCCTGCAAACCTAGCTGGGCGATCACAACAGTAACAGCGTTGTTGTCACAGCTAATGTTTGCTGAAGAGCGAGGTTCACAGCCTGCACGGAGGGTGTGGGTTTCCTTCCCTCGAGACTAAACATATTAATGTGGCATAAAAAAAAATTAATCAAGACACAGGAGTCGGACGTCGTTATAATACGCCAGTGTCCAGTTATATGACCAGCGACTGTTGATAGCCTGGATGGCTAGCAGGCTAACGTGCTAACGCAGGAGGGGGTTTAAATTCGCTTACCTGTCAACCGCAGCTTCACTGGGCCGTTTCTCCTCACTCCCTGGTTAGACATTCCCTTTTGTTTTCCAGCTTGATGAAAAATCACAAAAAAAAGTATCTAATTCATGTGTCAGCGTGTGAGTTGTTCAAAAATGTGTCTCCCAAAACAATCCCACTGCTAGCTTTGGTTTAGCTTGTAGTATCACCATAGCAAAACACGCGGTCTGTGCAACATATTCGTCTCATAATCACATCGCTGGAATAGAAATCGAACTCGGAGCCGCCGTTCGGCAGAAACTCGAACAACTGCATCCTAAAGCGTCCTTCATTTCGCGGACCACGGCTACTGACACAAACGGCTTTCCTCCATCCGGACAGGAGCCTACCGAGCCCGAGCAGATCCGACTGAAGTTGGCCGAGCCGCTGGTGGAGACTAAGCTAAAGCAGGTAGGCAGGGTCGGCGAGAGAGGGCACGGCGAACCACATCCGCCGGGGTCGTTCAAAATAAAAGGGCCGGGGAGGTTCGGGGCTCTGCCCTACATCACATCTGCCATAATCATCATCGTATCATCAAGACAAATCTGTGTCTTCAGTGTACATTAGCTCACTGCAGGTTACTGCAACGTTACTCTCGCTGGCCTGTTGTAAATCGTAAAGAAAATATGCAATGTAAATAATTGCAATAATCCTAATTATAAAAATTGTTCAACAGTTTGTTACTTAGCACACACATGTTAAAGGCGGCTGCTTATAGTGGGACCACTGGGCTAGTGTTTTTCATTTGAAGGCAAAAATCACATTTTTCCAGTTTGAATCTGGGTAAATTGATGCAGTTTATTTTGACATGAATGGGACGAACTGTCAATATGAATATTGTTTATGAAATCGGTGGTTGAGGACTGTTTTTTGTCTCTGTTGTGGTCTTTAGTGCGACAACTTATTGCTGCTGCCATGAGCTTTTTTTTTTTTAAACACATTATGGTGGCAGCAATACGTTGCCTTATTAACACTGAATTAATACAAATCAGTGTTGAAAAATTATGCAGAAGAAATATGAAATCAAAGTCTTGTCGGCCCAAACACCTATTGAAAAACTAAAAATGTGACTGACCGCAACAACTTAAAAAATAATGAATATCCTTCTGTCTAAAATGGCATTACCAACAGGCCTAAAAATCCAGATTAAGATCATTCTAAACCTAACAACTACCATTAAAAATCAACAATGATTTTCACGAGGTCAGATAATGCAAATGTACTATGAGAAGGCAGACCCGGCTCCCTTGTCGACCTCCTGAGCCATCATACATTTCATTCATAAAATACTTCACATGACATATGGTCCTTTTAACATGTAGGCTCACAAACATGGACAATAAGCACAGTGCCACCTAGTGGTGATCGATGCATTTCTCATTTCCCACAATAACTGGTTCTTCACACTTTATCTCCTTCACATCCTTTTACCAATTAAAATCAAGCAAAAACACATTATAAATTGAAACAATTTATTTACAGATCGTTTTAAAAACGGGCATTTTGTCTTTGTGACGTTATATACAAAGATCAAAATTCTAAAAAGAAAAAAGTACAAAAATATAAAAAGGTACACATGTTTTATCGTTAGATAAAAAGCAACATGGATTTTTTTTAAAACTGGAAAGTGCTTTGGTCTTCAGAATTCTGGAAAGCATAGCAGTCTGCTTTCACCTCAGGAACCAGAGACTCCTCATGTTCATTCTAAAAGACAAGCCAGACAGGGATAACAGAATAGCGGAATTAGAGAAATAGTAAAGTCTTCACATGCCGACATGCATAATACAAGCTCCATATACTGCATATTGATCGACTTGTAACTGATTTCTGCAGGGCTAATCTGGTGATTGCCTGTTGTCAGCAACACTTACCTCCTCAGAGAAGAATCTGTCTATAATGTTTAGGGAGGACTTGTACACAGCTTCATTATCATGGCTCTGCAGTGCCTCAATCTTGTCCAAACCACCCAGCTCCTCAATCATTAGACACAGCCTTTCAACCTCACCCGTTTTGTATGCCATCTGAAGGCAAAGAATAAACAAGTCAGTCTAATAGCTTTCTTAAATCAGTGATGAAACTAACTGTCAAAATTCCTTCTAACATTCAATCTACTAAAATGGGAGTCAATCCCCAAAATCTTTGTTTCCTAATCTCAGAAAGCCACGTTGTAAATTCTAACACAATGCTAAGCACAACTTTACTATAGTTCCAAGTTGTGAAGGGACTAATAATATTTTTGTGCTGATATTTTTCAGAATTCTAAAATGTTTTAATAATTCTGTTTTGATGTTTTTGCACCCAATCATCATACTGGCTTTTTGTTAATTAAACTTATGTGAGATTTGCATAATGTAATAAATAATGTAGATTTATGTTGTTTCATTACCTATAGTTTAAACCAAATATAAATAGCATGTATGCTGACTTTATAATCGTCTGACATGAATGGGTCAGATCTATAGTGAGCTTTAGAGATCACTAGCAATGGACAGAGAAATTTGAGGTAAATTGCAGCAACAGTTTGGCAAACGTTACTTAAACTTGCTTTAAGTCTGAGTTCTATACCTGCAAAATATTGCAGATAGCATCCAGGATGACCAAGATGATCTTGCTTTCTTTGGATGTCAGTAGGTTTAAGAGAGGCTCAAGCACATTGCAATGGACCAGGTACACCACATGAGCCACCGTTCCACCACTGGTATAATTGGTGACAGCCCACACGGCCTCTTTCTGGGTCTTGTAGTCTCCCTAGGGAAAAGATGAATCTGATGTTTTAGAGTATTGAAAAGTATAAATTTTAAAAGTATAATTTACTAAATCTGCAACAAGCAGACATGTCTTCCGTTCATGCTGACCTGTTTGAGGACCTCTACCAGAATGGGTATCAGGCCTGCGTTGATAACCTCTTGAATCTGGGTGTCCTTGCCAGCAGTGATGTTGGACAATGTCCAGGCTGCTTCTTTCTGGATGTTCGACTTGTGGTGGCGCAGCAGGCTAGGGAACGCAGCCAAAGCACCTGCATTCAGCACACACTGGGTCTGCTCATCTGTCCCAGTCACAATGTTGCCAACTGACCGCAAGGCTGGAGTCTGGGTGGCAAGTGAAAGTGTGGAAAATATTTAAAGTATTCACAGAATAGGATTTAAAATGCATAAATGACTGCATAAAATATACCTAAACACTTAGCATACTAATCTGTATCAAACCAGGTTTTCAGATTTACATTTTGCTTAGGTCTTTACCACAAGACAAAAAAAAAAAAAAAAACTTATAAGCTCAAATAATTAAACCAGGTGAATAGCTGTTTCTGGTCATTAAAGGTAATTTTATTTGATGGTTTTTAAATATGAGCACTGTAGTAATAATAGGAACTTTCCAGTCTAACAATCTCAACACCACATACCACGATGGAGAGTTCCTCACAGGACAGAAGCTGTACCAGGCGGGGTACTAGGCCAGCTTGCACCACCACCTCTATTCTCTCATTGGAGCTATCAGTCAGGTAAGACAAAGCCCAGCAGGTATCGGCCAAAATTTCTTTGTCATCATGGTGCAGGAGGCGCACCAGGGCTGGAAGCAGCTGCTGCACAGCTGTCAGAGGAGGGGGAGGACTCTTGTTCCGACAAAGATTGGACAGCGTCCAGGTGACATTGCGCAGGTAGCCACACTGGAATGGTGGTTTAAGTGTAAAATGTTACTCAGAAGAACAATACAAAAACCAATGTCACAGCAGGATAGTTAAACAATAAACATGTAAACATGACAGTAAAAATCTCTAACTGAGGTTACTAACGGTTCCAAACAAAATAACCTTAGGGTCTTGATCAATCTAGCCATCGTCTGATTTGTAATTACATTTGCAGCAACAACAACAACCACCAAGAGTTGTTAAATTGCTAGTTTTATAAATTCTTTTTTTAAAATGTTTTTCAGGTGCTAGACATTTTTCTTTCTCAGTGATTTGCACAGAGAGGTTTGATAATATAAAAGATCAAATCAGCTTTAATACAGTTTTAATATTACAACAACTATAACCCAAACTGAAACCCAAGGTAAAGATTAAGATCTGATCCCATGTGCTAGGGAATGCATATACTGACCAGCCACAACATTAGGTACACCTTTACAGAAAGTAGACCATAAATTCACATTTTGCAAGATTATATTAAGAGATGGCTCCAATTTTTGGGCCACATAATTTAAAATGACACATAAACACCTCCAAATATGATGCACTCCAAAAGAGCTCAATTATTCACTATGATATCAATAATAAAGAGAGAAGATTTCATGTACCTATATTTCAGCGGTTGTCTATATATGGATATCACATTTAAGATGTAAACAGAGTTGTAGTGTTCTGTACGTAACAGTGTCAGAACCAGTAATTAAGTCGTGCTTAGAGATGGAAACTCACTGGAAACACGGACAACTCCGGGGCTGCCAACAGGGCCAAGAGTGGCTGCAGACCACCATGTTTGATCACCAAGTCTCTGAAGTTGGATCCATCACCTGAAATTGGAGAAACACTGTCAGTCATCTTAACAGTGCAATTACAGAACAGAGATAGAATGCTCCAAATAAAATGCTTTTGTCAGGAAAAAATATTAATGTTACTGTTGGTGCTTATTATGAAAGATTCATCATTTGGTTGAATGTGTTTGAGGCAGCACCAAGCAGCATCCTTCATATAATACTATTACCACAATACAACAGGCCTGTTTTCCAATATGCTCAGAAAAAAAGGAAAATAAAATGGTAAAGCCATGAGTAGTTCGTTTACAGTACCTGCAATGTTACCCAGGGCCCAAATGGCCTGCTCACTGATGTGCGGATGGGGTGATGTCACTAGGCTAATGAAAGCTGGGATGGCTCCTCCTTCCACTACAGCGGTGGTCTGATTTGATGTACCTGAGGCAATGTTGGTCAGGGCCCAGGCTGCCTCAAACTGGATGGGAGGACATTCAGACAGTGCCAGAAAACTAACGAACCTTGGGATGACGCCAGCAGCAATTATGCTGTCGATGGGTGGGTTCTTTTCTCTGGAGAGGAGCTTTCTGCGCATTAGAGAAAAAAGCTGGGGAGTTGGCCATGTGATAGAAAGTTCAAGTCATCACGTAAACATCATCACAGCAGTAACTAATTGGAGGGTAATAAATTGGATATTGTGCAGAACAACAGGCAAGCTGATTTTCTACTCAACTGAAGCCAGATGTCCGTAAAGAATATGATTAAAACCCGAGACAATTTTACTACTCAGACTTGGTTGACCCATAAAAATAAGAAGTATATTTAAGTGCTGCTATGGGTTTAATTCTTTCAAACTAAACATGAGTGAGTATGCTTTTAGGTTTAGGTATCGATTAGAGATATGCCAAAAGAAAAATACACTTCAGTTTACCTGGCATGAATTGAGATTTGACCTGCAGTTGTACTTTTGAATAAGATATAAGGATACATTATTAATATATTATTATAGTGTAATAAATTATAATGGTAATATATAGTACTATTGTATACAAGTATGCTTGCTGTGGGCAGTCTAATACAATTTATTATTTTTATGATTTATAAATAAAACAAACATATTCTTATTCCTATGTTTCCAAACTAAAAAGCTGGGAAGCTCATCTCTTAGGAACAAGTTATTACATATATTATATTATACAAGTAAAATTATTAGTGTTATAAAACGTTTGCGTAACAAACTGTTTGTCACTGTGTTTAAGTTGTGTGTGATCATTTGTTATGGTATAAGAGTAAGTACAGTCCCCTGCCAATATGCTGCACAGTACGAAACTACTCAAGTTTTATAGCTATTGTCATAGCTTTTCTGCAGTATGATAGTGTATGAAAAATTCAGGAAATTTGAACAGCACAGCTTGATGATATTCTAGAAAAAAAGGAAAATGTGGAATGAAGATACAACAAACTAAGCCTATGTCTAGTTCACTTTTTACAGAGTTGTGTTACTAAATCAAACTTAGATGAGAACTAATTATGTACTTGTGGGCTCTATTCTTACACCTAAAGAATTGTTGAAGTTTACATACATAAACTTAACAGCAGACCAGTGATACCGCACCAATAAACTACCAGTAATCAGTGTATTTTTTGGGGTAAATTTCAACGTGCCCGTTCATAAAATAAAAGTGGGACAATTTAGTGCAATGTAGTATTGAAATATTACACTTTCAAATACACTACAAGAACAATGATATTAGTATACTTACTGCATGAAATATAGTCAGAAAATGTTTTACACATTGCTTACATTTACTTCACAAAATAGGTTTTCATAATCCTTCATCAAAATAGCAAGCATAAAATGCCACAATTGTAAGGAAACCCAAAGGAGTATGTGTAATACAGCAAAAGATTAAAACTCACGAGGCAAATATTCAATCTGAATTCTCTTACCTGGCTGCCTGAGTGGCCTGTAGCTGATGATCTATATTTTGGCTGTTTACACCTCCTACGATCTCCTCCACAGACCAGTGCTGAGGCGGCTATGGAAACAGAAACCAAGCAAAGCAGAGTCAGACAACCATTTAAAATATGTCCACAACATTTTCGAGAATTTACCTGGAACATCTTTAGATGTTTAGGCTCATAACATACTACATCAAAACGTTTATAATATTAGCAACTTGTTTTAAAATACCTTAAAACGAAATAAGCTTTACACTGTGTACTTAAGGAAACACTTAAACTGACCGTCAACGTCAGATTTCAAGCTTTTATCTCGAGGCAGTGGCAGGTTCCGTCTGTAGGCAGCTTATTCAAAGCCGCTTTGATTTGACGACGCTAATCAACCGTTTCAGATCATGAAAACCAGCTGTATTTAATTCAAGGGCGTCACAAAACTGATCCCTGACCGTGGAAGGCCGAGGTGATCAGCTGCTGATCGCTCACCTGCGCGTTGGGATCCTTCTCCTGGAGAGGAGAGGCCGGCTCGTCCGGGAGACTCTGGACATTTCTCCTCTTCAGGATCTGGTCGTCTTTCTTTGCTTTCCGCAGCTCCACGCTGACTTCCGCTCTCCTGCGCCTCAGCTCCTGAAAATGACGGGGTCGTTGTAAATATGGGACATTACTAAATGTGATTTCCCCGCATTCGTTTGTGTCGTAATGCCGAGAGTTACTCGGGAATCTCACGTTGGCATCTTTCCCTTTGTTTTTGAACTGGTTGAGTCGAGCTCCGTTGTCGTTGCCAGCTGACATTCCTAAGCGTTGAGCACCACAGCCGCGTTCACGAACCTTACACACGCTCCCTGTGGAGAGATCGCAGTTTAACGTCACTGTCGTATCACCGTCTCTCGCGGACCATCGCTGCTTCGTTTTATTAGCTAGCTAGCTAGCTAGCTGTTAGCAGGCGCTGGATTTGCCGGGGGGAAAAATGCGGCTCGCTTTTCGTGAAGCCAAGCCGGTTATCTAACACCATGTGGCCCATCGCACACACCGTCCGTCTGACGAACCAGCACGTAAAAACCGGCGAACAAACGCAGACATTCTAAATATAAGACGATTACACGCAAACAAGCCATTTAAACCATCAGAATAGCGACTAAATGGTAATATTTGGCCCCACAGCAGGCTCGACGACCTTACCTTACAGATTTCTTGTAATTTTTTTTCTAGGCTATGTGATGTCATGTATATACCGCCTTATTTATTCTGACTTTTAATTGGTCAGCTGGAGCACAAGCTCCTCCCGTTTTATCTCCGTTTAAAAAAATCTCAAACAACAAACCTGTTGTCAAAGACAACCGCTGCCAGATATCGCGAGATTAAATGGCTACATGCACGTCCCACTGTGCGACCCTTGTTGTCATCGCTGCGATACATAACGTGGCTGATATTTGTGTGTTACACACACAGTTCACAGTCAAACCTTTTTCAAATCTACACCCACACATTACGTTGTTGTGAACGTGTGCTTTTTATTTAATAAAGGGTGATTTTCGAAAATTGCTACGTAATGACCCAGTGGCCTAATGGATAAGGCATCAGCCTCCGGAGCTGGGGATTGTGGGTTCGAGTCCCATCTGGGTCGCATTTAGCTGCTTTTTCAAGGCTTTAAATTCTGCTTCTTTATATTTGTCCGTTGCTGGTCCGTCAGCAGTGAGACATGAAGCAGGTACGTCCAGCCTCCCAGTTAATGTCTGATCAAAAGCTTCTGGTTTTCTGGTGACTTTTCTTACTTTAGTTCAATCAGTCTTTTTTTTAAAAAGTCTGCAAATCTGAAGTAACTACAAGCATGATTCTAAATTCACTCGGTCAAATTCTCCTTCTCATTATTGTGAGTAGCTGCATTGGTTCTAACGGGACAAGTTCTGCTGCAGTTTCTCGCTGTGACCAGCAGACAGCGGCGGAGACTCATACTGTTCATCCACAGGGCAGCCGTCACACTTCTGACGTAATCGAATTTATGAACCCGCATTTCATATTATTCTTTTAAAACACCAAAGGAATCAAGCAAGAAAACCGCGATCACAGGCGCCTTCGAGGGTAAAACAGTCCAGAAAACGTGGAACGTTCGTTTGGACACTGCATCACAGAAGCCCAGTTGTCGTTTAACGTTCAATCCTAGTCAAAAAACTGCACATCATCCTTCTCTCCTTTTATGTTGTGGGGGGGGGGGGGCATTTTTAGAATGTGCTTATGAATGAAAGGAGTTTTATGTCGAGTTGTTTATTTCTGCATTTGGGACGTCCCACTGCCTCCCTCTCCATCCCATCCCATTCCTGAGTATAAAAATCCCAGGAATCCCAGCTCTGTGGCAGACCTGACAGAGTGGCCTCACTGAACATCCAGGATGACAGGGATTATTCTCTTCCTCTTGTTTCTAGGGTTTCCTCTTTTCAACATGGACGAGCGTGTTGTTAATAATGGTGAGGGCAATCTTTTTTTCCTGAATATTAACAATATCAAACTTTTGTAGTGACTTGTCTGTATTTTTACGTAAAATGTAAAATATGTAGAATTTCTTATTTCAAACGCTCACTTAGATTTATTAATGCTATAATTGTCATTTCCTGTACATCACTTTATTTTAATATAAACACATATATCAGTTCTATTCTGTTATTTCTCAGAAATATCCCCACAATTTTGCCACTAGTTATTACACTGGCAATAAGCTTTTGTCAGGGAGTTAGAAAATTACTGAAAGATAAACTCCAAAAAGCAACTATGAACTGCATCTGTGAGCCCAGAACCTGATTTTATCTGATTTTAAAAAAATGCAAGCGAGCGACACTTTTCCACTGGATTGTATCTTCCACATGAAAAATGTAACTGTGGTATTAATTAGTGTTTCAGTGAAAAGTCAAGGTCATGCTGAGCCATTGGAACGGTTTTGTTTGTTTGTTAAAAACAACTATAACATAACAATATGATCACATCTTTTATGAGAAACAAACAGGTCGCTTGGTGTCAAGTAAGGCTGTGATTCAGTTATGTGTTTTTCGTAATTTTTCGAACAACAGTGGAGGTCATTGGCACAGACAAATAAATTAAAATTGGGTTCTGGATTCAAAAACGTTACTGTTAGTAATCTATCTTTGGATCTTTGTTGATAACAACAACCACCGTTATCTTTAACATCATGTTTTAAGGCACATCCTCAGTTAGCTGTTACTCCAGAACGAATCCAAGGACGTCAGAGGTGATGTGCTTCGATAAAGACACTGCTTTATGTGAGAACGTCTGTATATTTGTCTGTTTCAGAGCTTTACACTCTGATCGAAAAGGGCCAGAGCAGCTTTGTGGATCCAGCTCCGAACAACCAGAGCAGGCTGCTGGTCAAAGAGTCGACCCTGCCCATCAACGAGCTCCTAGAGAAGAGCAGTATGACCAGTGAGTCCAAATTCACCATCCATCCTCTGCCCTCAGCTGTGTGGCCGAAGCACACCGACCTCGCCACCATCTCTCGCCACCACACACCCCACAACAAGAGCAAGAAGGGCCCCAAAAGTGACCGTCTGGTGGAGCACAACAGTGAGAAAACCAGAGGAGAAGTTGGTCTGCTTCCCAAAACCCTGCAAACAGGAGCTACAGCTGCTGCATCCAACCGGACTGTGCAGAAAATTAACCAAGACGCACAGACGCCCAGTCCTCCTCAGCAGAGCGAACCAGAGGGACACCCCAACTCTAAAACTAGGGGTCCGCCCAACACACAGCCTCAGGCTCAGCCACACCAAGCGGCCCCTTCTCCACGCAGGGATCCCACAAACCGACGGATGGACCCAGAAGAGAACCGGCCAGGCAAGTCCAGCCTATATCAGTCAGGTGTTGGTGCAGCAGCCCGGAACAACAGCCGCCCTCCTGTCACCTTCAACCGACGCTCCTCCAGCCTGCTTTACCAGTTTGACATCCTCAGACGAGGTATGGGAACATGTGTTGTATCGTGACCTCTAAATCTGGACTTTGTCTGAATTATTATCTGAGGCACATTCTCACGTTCTGTGAATGTTACTCCCTTCTGGGATTACATATTTCAGAGGAGTTGAGTCAGCTGGCAAAACTTTGATGCTCAACATCACAGTATTTATTACCAGTAATAATCTGTGCATTCTGAAATACTACTTTATTCTAAAATGCAGTATTACACAGTCATACTGATAAATTACCAAAATTAACAAATGTTACTAAAAATTAAGGAATGAAAAAGAAAACATGTAAAAAATATTACTCGCTAATTTGGAGAGCTGGGCCTTATAGTGTCAGAGAAAACAAAAGTGCACCCTTGCATCGTTTGTCCTGTCAAAGACAGGCTCATAGATATTTGCCCCATAATACTTGATAATGACACATTTGTGACTTTGGTTGAAATAAGTCACACGGTGCAGTTAGTTCACACACAAAGTTAAAGAGCCGTAATGGCTGTAATGGTTTTTGCCATTCCTCTGGTTGTTGGCTTGCGTCCCCTGCCACTAATTACAACCTCAAATCTGGCTGTCAATGTGTTCCTTTGTGTGCAGTCTTCTGGGCGTTTCGGGGGTGGGGAGGGGGAATCACACTGATGCAAAGCCTGTTCTGATAACATTGCTGCAGTCCCATCACGTAGACCACCACCTCCAGCCCCCTGCTAAGGAATGTGATGCCTGGGTTTTGTAATGACAACCTGGTCCTTTTCTAATGATGCTGGAATGACAGTCTGGCTCCTGCAGACACACCAGACCGTCACACTCCGTTTTTTCTCATCTCTCCTTCTTGTTTTCTGCTTGTCTTCTTCCCCACAGAGTTTGACTTCACACATGATGCCTTCTGTCTCAGCGAGTGCAGGAAGGAGAAGGAGGAGAGAGAGTATTACTGCTACAGTGAGTTTGGTATGTACCCAGTCAGACACAAAGACAGACTTTGTCCAGAGCAGACAAGCAAAAATGAAGGCTCCGAGGTTTCGAAGAGGGTTTCATTTTTATAGCACTAATTGGCCCACAATGGAAAATATATGGAAAGGTTTTGAACTTGTCACTTCCCTGCAGCTGGTAATTAAGAAATAAATTACTATCTACTGAAAACTACTACTATGGCACAATGTGGCTGTGTGTTACTATCATGAGAGCTGACGCTGGATCTGTGTGTCAAATAATGAGTCAACAGGGATTTAGAGGAGAGTTTAGCCACAGGTCCCTAAGTGGTTTCCAGAAATATTAGTATTTGGTTTCTCTGTTGTTTTCGATATCACTCCTATTTAGTAAATGCGAGGCCACAGCCAGTTCGCTTAGCTTAGCATAAAGACTGTGGAGGTAGCTCATCTGTCTTCTCCTACCACAAAACACATATATTCAGATGTTTTATTTGTCAAATCTTCAAATATAAAGAAGTGTTATATGCAAAACGTGGCTAATTTGCACAAATTAAACAAATCAGATATAACATGTTGATTAGTTTACACAGTGAAATATTTGTCCCGACTAACATTAATAAGTTAGATTTATTATCATTTAGTTATGAACAAAATGTATCTGATGTTACTTTTTCAGGGTCAGTCACACAGGCTTGTATAAATAGGCAAACTTTACAACCTGCTGCACAGATCCATGTTTTTTCTTTATTCTAATGTAAAGTGCCATTAAACACTAAAACGATGAGCCCACAGTGGCCATGCTGCATCCAGTCATGTACTCGGAAAAGAGCAACGTCTTTTGGATTGTGGCTTCAGGGGTCAGTACGGCAGAACTGGTTTTGCACATTGATTTGACGTGCTTGCTTGGTTCTCCTCCGGTTTCCTCCCACCGTCCATATACATGCACGCAGGGTCTATCCTGCCTCTCCCCAGTGACACCTGGGAGAGGCTTAGGCGCCCCAATGACCCTATGTGAGATAATTCTAAGCAGTCTGTAGTAAGTCAAGAGTACATTCATGTAAATTATCAAGTACTCTTTAATTTTTGTTATTTGAAGCAAAATCAAAGTGTACTGCACAAAACAAGCACTGATTATTCAAAAAAAAATACCAATAAAAAAACAAACAGATTCCCTAAGTACGTAATTAGTTACCTACCAAATACTTACTTAGGGAATCTGTTTGTAGGCTTTTAAAAGTAAAGGCAATGAATTAGAATTTACTGAGTAGAGGTGCAAAACACAGTCTAATTGTTCCTTACTGTCCATTGTCGTCATGCTGAGTATACACAGCTCTGGCTGTTTCCATTTTCTATTCTAAGCAAACTGGCTACTAGCTGAACAATCATATTTATTAGAGAAAGTTATGAATTAGAGTGGAATTGACCTTGTCATGTAAGAAATGTGTTTATTTCCCAAAATGGCAAACAGACACCTAAAAAATACACTTTGTAGCTAAGAATTTAATCTGAATTTAATCTTTTCATGTCCCTAAAACAGCTGTCAACGGGATAGTTCATGACATTGATGTGGTGCGTAAAGGAATCCGCCTCATTACACTGATGGTGAGCAACGACGGCTTCTACAAAATGAGTCGTCTCTACGTGACCCCAGACAGCTTCTTTTTCAAAGTTCGCCTTCTGGTTCTAGACACATTCAAGTGCAGCAAACCCTGCCCTGATATCAAACTAGGTAAGTGTGAAATTTCTGAAGCACGTGTTGTGTTAATTACCTTGTGGTGTTAAAGATATCATATATACTACAGCGAAAACAGCACGCAGCATTTAAGTCATACTGTCCATAACAAATCTGCCACCGGGAGATTCCCACTTGAGATCAGCAGAACCAGTAACATGTTTTCTTGCAAACATCAAAACTATTAGGCTTTGCATTTTTTTCCAGTGACTTTATTGTTGCCTCTGTTGTTCCAAAGGGACCAGATACATTATAATGGGACAGATCTACCACCGGAGGCGTCATCTTCCAAATGATCTGCTGAGCCTGCTGGGGGGTAAACTGAAGCCTGGAGACGGCCTCGTGCGAAGCAACAGCTATGTCAAGAGGTTCAACAAGCGGAGACACCAGAAAGCCCTGGAGGCAACCCGCTCCAGGTGTAGATGAACCAAACACAAGACTGTCGCCCCTCGCTGCAGGGGAAGAGACTCTGCGGCTTACACCAACTGTTCATAACTAACCCTTCAGTATTGCGCAAGAGAAAAGACATTTTATAGAAAGAATAGATTTATTTTCATAGCAACTTCTGTGATGTATCATGATGTTAATCTGATAAGTTTCTCACGTGCTGACTTGTGGTCTCTTTGATAGAAAACACAAGCGGCTGCAATTCAGCTGATTTTACACAATCGCTCTGTAATGTCTGGGGCACCAAACAAGTCATTTTCTTTAAATAGGAACCCCATTTGAGGTCCTCATTCAATTATTACTGTCTGGCTTTTAAAAACAATTACAGTTGCTCAGATAATATAATAAGAAAACTGGGAAACTTGGATCCTCTTACACAAACCCCATTTTTTTTAACTCTTGTTGATTTACCTTTGACTGACTCACAGTATAATATTTTCCAAAATGATATGAAATGTTGAATTGCACTGAAGAGTATTGTTTTGCAATACACAACCCTGTGCACGTTGTCACTGTGGTTGTTACTGGTAAGCAGGAAATGCACTATTACTGCTCCAAGGACCAAAGGGAAAGAATGAAGGGGCTGAAAAAGCAGCAACAAACCCCAGCGGAGGAGGAGGGAGGAAATAGGAAAGGGAGAGCACAGGACCTTTGCTTGTCATGGGAGCAGCTTATTTTTCTAACTTTAATTATGTGTCCACGTTGAAATATCTGCCTGAGCAGACTGGGACATCAAATGGGCCCTTGCTGAGTGAGGAGGGGGGGTGTTGTGGTAGGGACTAAGCCATAAATCTAATCACAGGAATCTGATCCGCTCTGCACCTGGACACACGACTCAGAAAAGTGCCTCAGTCACTGCTCCTCTTTGGGATAGCTCTTGTTTTCTTGCTTACACACAAACACATACTCCTCCGGGAAGGGGAAAGGGGGGTATTTAAAGTATTTAGGCAGGATCAGAGAAAGAAGCAGGTGGGGGACAAAGTGGAGGAGGGACAAAGATGGTCAACTATTCAGGCAAAAGAGGGTGAGGCTTTCTGAAGGAACTTTTATTTAATCACAAATCCCTAGTTTGATTGTAGTACAACCGAGGGAAAAGATTGCACTGAATGCTTTACTCTACATAAACCCAATAAAAATCTGTGTTTGTCTTATACACAATGATGCAGTGAGGAATTTATTGTCTTTAAACTAAACGTCCACTCACACGGTCACATACATCTGCCCACTGAAACATTAATCTTCATTATCGTCAAGGAGCCATCAAAGGAAGACACCCTAGACAGAGTCTAACAACCACAGTCTCTGTCTGGGAAGACACATCAACTTAGGAACTTGGACACAGATGCAGGCAGGGCTGAGCCTGTTGTATGTCTTTCACTTTGAGCTGCTCAGCTCAGTTCCCAGGCTCGCAGAAGCCTCTATCTGGGATCAGCGCTGGAGGGAACAGATGCAGGCAGGCAGGAAGCAGGAGCCTGCTCCACATCACGGCTACTATCACAGCAGGAGGACATTCCTCATCACAGTGGATGAAAATGGAGGTGGGGGTTGGGGGGTATATCTCCCAGTTGTTTCCTGTGTGACACCCCCATAGCCACAAGAGGGGAGTGAGAGAAAGCGACTAGGGTGGCAGAATGACGTCACTTTAGGCATGTGAGCATCTGCGGTGATTTCAGCATCCATGTGAGCCGCTGGACTCATTTAGTGGTTTTAGTGATTGAGATAAGTGAGGGGAGGTGGTAGAAGAGGGTGTGAGAAGACAATAAAGGTCAAGAGTAGACTTTGCTCTTGTGTGTCATGCTGGTAATTTGATCACATAAAGAGCTTGGATGCAGGTTATTACACAGTTTTTAGTGCTCACGAGCAGCAACCTCGAGGCACTTTCCTTCTAAAGCTCCAAGATCGAAGTCGAGGTTTGAACTTGATTTGCAGGGCCAAATAAACACACGATGGAGTCCTAGGGAAAAAAAGCTGCTCGCTACCCTTTTTCTTCAGCTCCATAATTATTGGTAAGTCAGTTGTTATGACTTTGAATACTGACTTTGTTTTAATTTAAAAAACTAAGTTCAGTGTGAGCAAGTTAACACAGAAATGCAACTTGACTGAGATACCATATACAAAATGCAGCTTCAAAGGGTTAAAGTGATCATGCATGTGCAGGTTGTACAGATTTTGATCATTTTATTGTAATGTCCATAACAACGTATACTACAACAACTATTTCAAGTTATGAAATTATCACCACATGAAGAACCTGGAGCCTTTGGACCCCAGTGGGTCTGGATCCTTAAGCCAATCCTCCAATGTGCAAGGTTAGAAATATCGGCCTATTCCAGTGCAGCTTGCACCTTGTATTTGGGAAAAAAAGATCTCTAAAATGTAAGAGCAAAAGTGGGAAAAACAGCAATATCTGCTTGATCAAAAGCTGTTTTCAAAATATATTCAAAAAATATAACTATAAAAAATATTCACAGTAATGTCAACTATTCATTAGCAAAGTCTGTAAACTGGTGTGACGCAAGGTTTTGTCCTGGGTCCTATACTCTTTTTCTTTGTGTGTGTTTCTTTGTGCACTTGAGGCAGATACGTTCCTAAAGAAGTTTCTGCCTCTAAAATGTAAATGTCTCTGTGGATCAAGCATGGACTCTTGACTAACGCTTGATTCTGCCATTTCTTCTGCTGAGGAACATTACTAGACTCAGGCCAATTTTGCTGAACCAATTTAATGATTATTCACATGTGTATTTCATCAACTGTTGCAAATCTTTGCCAACCACAGCAAAACATTGGACTTGTTGCTTCCTAACGTTTGACTTGGTTATCGCTGATCTCTCAGATAACAAAGATGTAAATTTCTATTCAGTGGTTCCCCATTGAACCCACCACCTCAGACATCTGCCTACACACACACAAATATATATTTAGGCATCTAAAAATGATCAAAGGAATCTTGATCCTGAATTCAGTGGGGAACAACAGTTGTAATATGTGTTTGAAGTTGCTACGTAGTTGTATTTAAGTAAAAATAAGTGTTGGTTAGTAATATGATACACTGTACTTTTTTGAGAATAAGACAAACATCCTTCCAGTGTGTCAGTAATTACAAGAGACAAAAAAAAAAAAACTCTCAAAAAACTGGTGTCAAAAACATTACTTTATTATCTAGGATGAAATGTCCTATCAAGTACAAAAGAGAATCTCTTCAGAGTTGCCACAATCTGTTAAAAACATAGAGTACTTTTTTTTATCTGCAGTTACATTTGTTTCAACATTACTCAAAAACTGAGAACTTCTCATTGATATGAATAAATAATACAAGAAATGCCATGTCAATATAGAAGTAATGCTGAACTTGTTGCTTTTTTACAAAAAAGAACTTTACAAGAGTTACGGTGTCACTCTACCCGTTGAAAAGTTTTATGCTCACAATATGCAGCACTTTTAATATAAAGGGTAATTTCACCTAAATGTAGAGTTCACCTCAAAGAGAAAAAATATACCATTAAAATATACAGGTGGGCTTAGTTGCTGGTTCAAAGAGTGAAAAATAAAAGCTTCTACTAGTCTAAAAATCTGTCATCTCTACATATTTGGACAGCAATAATATACAATCGAGATAACAAACAGTGAATGAAACATCTTTATTAGATTTGAAAGTGACGGACATTTCTGTGTAAGAGAACACAGGAAAGACGACAGAAGCTGCATTATCTCTCAACTCGTAAACACAAACATAAAGAAAAATATAACTGGAACTGAACGTTTGCCAAATTTTAGTTTAACTGTACGTAACCGTGTTTTACGAATGCTCCCTCCCTACAAAAATGATCATCACAGGTTACAAAAAAGTCACCAAATATGCTAAAAATGCAGCTATAAAATGTTCATACAAACAGTACAAAGACGCCCCATTCCCCAGTCATAGTCTACTTCCAGACATGCTGCCACAGACCGCAACATAACTGAGTTGATGCTGAGTGGAAAAGTCCATTATCAAATTACTTAACCATACTTTGAGGGCGAGTTGAGAGACATATGTGAGCCAACCTGTCAATGTCAATGAAAAATGCTGGAAGAAGTGGCTAAGAGATAAGGGGGGGGGGGGACTTACAGACTCAGCCACTGGCAGAAACAGACTCACAACTTTAACAAGACACTGTGTATGGAGGTACAGTACATGTGGGTTAATTAAGCCTTGTACAAGTTTCACCTTCCCTGAAGGCCTAACAGTCTCTTTTCCTCACTACTTGCCCCTGACCTCCTTCAAAAAGTCGTGTTTAAAGGAGCTCAGATAACATTCTTCACTTGCATTTCAGAAAAACACAAAATGGAAAATAGCCAGAAGAGAGGCAGGATGCGGTGGGTGGAATAGCCTGTGCTGGGTGTTTCCGTCTGGAAATTAACATGAAAGCAACACGGCCCTCAGACAAAATGACAACCTCTTGACCTACTTGAAAAAAAGAAAAAAGAAAGACTGTCTACACCCGTATGTGGCAATGTTGATGTGAAAGAAAAGATGAGAAATGTAGCTGCAAGCAGATCATCTCAGTATCAAGCTACTACAATAGGAAACTGACACGCCAAGATGTCTGGGTGATGCTCTGTGCAGGCCCACACACCTACAGGAGTAACATTCCGATCCAAATAATCCAGGAGAGTTGGATGTGACGTGTGGGGGAAACTGGACAGTTCTCTATGATGGGCTAAACTGAGTGGACCTGGTTTCAGCTGACGACCAGGAGGGTGAATTCCTTTGGGACCTATAGAGAGCCGCTTTCAGGCATGCGGCCGTTAAAATGACAAGACTGAGCTCTCAGGTAAAGTACATAAATGCCAACACCGCAGATCCCACACATTTATCATCCCGTTAAGTGTAAACTTGACAAATTCTGGATATTTTGAGTATGCAGCCATTTCATTTTATGAATGTGGATGTAATGCCTGCATTGAAAATGGCAAGATGAAATTATAGGGAAACCTCTATGTGGGAAGAGCAAAGGTGATGCTCTGCTATACAGGATACACAAACAAGGGATCAGCTACATAATGAACAAAAGTCTAGAAGAATCTGCTGCTACCGTGAGAGCAGACAACTTTTGAACATCAAAACAGCCAACTTATCAATTATCGGCCATCCTGCTGCCCCTTCTGGATCTTTCCTCGCATGGAGGAGCTGAGCAGGTAGCAACAGCTGCCCTTGGTCTGAGGGCGGGACGTCTCTGTCCTGATGCCTCTTTGGATAAAAGGCAGCTTTTTAGTTCACTTGTTTCCTCTGAGCACTGCTGTGTTTGATGTTGGATGCTCTGGCTCCAGTGCAAACCGATTTCCTGTTGGAAGTACAGTCTCCTCTAGAGTGGGCTCAGGTTCAGGAGCATCCTGACTTGGACCATGGGAATTAATCATTCAGAGGAAATCACAAGGCTTGTCTTTTTGACACTTGGTTTTTAGGAGGGAGCTAAGAGGCTGCTGATTGTAGTTTGTTGTTATGAGACCTACAGAAATGAGCAAAGAGAGGAGGAAGAAACTGTTGGAAAGTTTCAAGTCGTTTGTTTTCTTTTTTATTAAAAGCTTTACAATATGACAAAAATATGCACTAGGAGAAATACAAAAAACAACAACAACAAAAAACAAAAAACAAACATGTATTGGATGCCAGTGGGTCAGACACTTTGACACAGACCAAGCAGCCATGTTGGTGAAATGTTATTAAGTGTATGACGTGACCCAGTTTTGGCCCAACAGTGTATATACAAGGACTTTTTTTTTTTAACTGGAGACTGACAAACTCGCCATGTTTAGAACATGAAGGCTAAACTAAAATTTCCCCAATCTATCTTTACAGATCCTACCAATATTTCATTTTGAACAAAAAAATAGTCCTTCAAAAAAAGATGTTATATTTGCACATAAAATAACATTATACACGGGTACAGCCAATAAAAAGAAACTATTCAATGTTGCATGTTTGTTTTTAAAAATTCTCCACTAAGAAATGAGGTAAAATGTTCTGCTGCAGCATGTTATGACCAATACAATAAATGACACTTTTGTCAAATTAAAAGATAAGTTATCTGTGTGTATGGAACTCAGAAGTCAGATTTCACAACGAAAACCAATACCTTGTTTTTTTCAAAAACTAATTCTCGAGAAAGAGAAACTTCATATTTTTCGCCATATATCCAACTCAAATATCAACAAAATATCAGTCATCTGTTGCAAGAAGTGTAAGAAAATACATTTTCCGTTGAATGCTTTGCGTTACCAACATGGCTGCCGTTTTTAGACAGAAGACTTTTTCCTTTGCTTCTGAAATAAAAAAGGATCACACCTACAGTGTGGCTTAATATATGCACTTTCTTACAAAGTTTTAACGCTGTTTTAAACAAGTAAAAACAGCGACAACAGGGATAGCAAATTATTATTTTTTTTGTTTAACAATGACCCCAGCACCCAGGAGTCTGACATCACAATCTGCAAGAGAGGGGGGGAGAGAGAGAGAGAGAGGGAGAGAGAGGGAGAGAGAATGGATGGTGTAAATACATGCAGGTGAAGCACATCACTGTTTTAGGCACATAAAGCTGGATGCAAACCATAAGACTCACTAGAGACTCTAGGTGTAGATGAGACAAGACTGAAAACCTCTATTTCTCCCCCTTAATGTGTTTAGCAGGTTCTTTAGAAAATAAATATCATAATCTTATTAAAGCATATTAAAGTATTGAGGTATTAGTCATGCATAATTTAATCAAACTGGAGCTAAACATGGTCAAAATCTTGTAGTGTACATCCGAACAAAGCAATCACAACATGCAGCAAGTTGAGTTTAGAGGCAAAACTAAACACAAGCATATAGTGGAGTTATTCAGTCAACTGTGCAGGATCTTCCTATAGACAAAAACGATTTTACCTGCAAAAATAAAAAAAGTTTTTGGAAAGGGTAGATGAATGTCAGGAAAAGGCCTGTCTACCGACCAAATAAGACAGACTATTTGAATTTATAGTCAAATTGTTAAAAAAATAAACTGTTTTACTTGCATTACAATGATTTTTAACTCCACTTAATTTATCAGGTACTAGTACAGAATGCACCTGGGCTACTGAAGCGGCAGCGGGCAGTGTATTGTTAGCAGAGAGAAGCCTGAATGAATATAAAATGAAGATCCCACCAAGATGGAAGAAGGGTGTGACTGAGAGCTCATACAGTCCACAGGGGAAAAGCCTATGTCAGCAAACTCATGTATGACGTTAATACCTCAAAGGGACGACACAGAACAGGATACATCACTCTTCTTAAACTTTACATCTGTGGAGATTTGCCACAGTCATTGTTTTGCGCTGACTTGTTCCGGAGACAGAACAATCCAGCTGGATGTATGAGCAGTCAGTCTTGACCCATTAACAAGTAAAAGAAAAGTTAAAAGAAACACAAGATGGTGACCCAGAAAACCAAAGAGAAGAAGGAGTCAATAAACTCTACAAGCGTGAGAAGCTCGGCATTATTGCTCTCATCGGTCTGTCCAACCTCCAGGGAGGTCAGGGGTCAGTCAGCCACACAGCAGCACAGCTGGACCCACTAATGACTTGGTCTTTCATTTCAAGACACCTCATTCAACAGGGCAGATGTTCTCGGACTAAGGGGCTTTACCGTCTCCATTTTCTCCAAGTCACCGGTTGTGTTTCTTTTCATTACCACCACCGACGGCATCTTACCTGCTGGCTTTGAAGCCCTTGAGCTTCTGAACAAAGAAGTTCTCCAGAACCTCAGCACACTGGTAGAAGGGCGAGTCACTGGGGTTGTAGTAGCGGCAGTTATCGAAGATTTTGGTCATGTCCGCTACAAACTCTGTCAGCTTCACATACTCATGTTTCTGTAACATCTCCTCCATGGTGGAAAGGTCTAAGAAAAAATTGTTTTTTTTTTTATTAAAATACTGTATGTGCATTCTATTATGGAAAATAAAAAGATCCTACTAATTTAATTGGGAGATCTTGCCACAGATGAACATCACATAAGTGGAAGAAGTGGAAAAATATCTGGCTTTTCTAATGGACTTTGTTCCACAAATCAGCAACTACTACAAAGTAATTGCAGCTTATGTGGCATGTGTTTGACAGACATTCAAATGTTTCCTGGGAGCACAATTCATCACTTTATATGTGACAGCAAAAATCCAAAACCTCAGCCAACTTTAACCGCCGTCTTCACAAGCCAGATCAGTTACTGAGATCTGCGCGATTTGTCATTCTTGGGGACAATGTCATTATCTCACTCATTCCTGCAGAGAAAATGAAATAAAATTTGGACGTATCAATGGAGCCTTTAAAAACTGTGACTTCCACTATATGCAGGAGCTTACAGCATTTCTAACCCAACTAAAAAAAAAAAAGCAACAACAACAAAATAAGATTTAGGTAATGATGAAGCTAACTGGCAACAGCCAAGGGTTCCTTTAATTTCTGCTGCTGCCAGTGGTTTGTTCTGCACGGCTTCCCTGAGGCTACACTTTAAATAAACATATCCGACTTTTAACCTCCTCCACCTAGCAGGCCAAGGGTTTACAAACCTCATGGTCAATATCAAAGAACTCCCTTCTTCTCGGTCATCAAATTTCATCCCAAAACCCTCCAAAAACTACCCACAGCTGCAACCATGCCAGCCAAATGATCTTTTTATTTAAAAAAAAAAAAATCCAACAAGGTCTTTTTCTTGCAGTTGAAGGGAGCAGGGAGGACTAGAGTTTCCAGGACTGAGCCAACAGGAGCTAAGTGTGGGGCTGGTCCCTTTCCATAGGGAGGCCGGCAGACCAGGAGCAGCTCATTAAAGGTTTGTTTGTGTGGAAGTTGAAAAAGGCTCTGCTGACGTAAGTCCCCATTTACATGGCCGGTTTGATCTGAGTTGGAGGGCTTCCTCCCTGCTGGCCTCCTGGTGGCTGTGTATTAATCTTTAAGATTTAGAGACTGGGTGTTATCGACATCAACCAAAGCAACGACAAGTTAAAGCGTTGTTAACATTTGCTTAACTATAATCGGATAGAAGCTCCAAACACTTCAGAACTCACCCTGCTTCTCGTTAGCAGTCACGTCATCAATAAATACAAGAAAACCAATCTATTTGAAAGTCTCGACACCATAACTATACGTCCAGTATGAGCAGTTCCTTCCCTTCACCAAACTCATGTCCCATTTTTCTGAACTAAATTGACCTCAGTCTCACTGGATGCTGTTTGAAACCTCTAAAGTCCTCGGTTTTGTTTTACTTTTGATATACCAATAGTTTTACTTTGTATCGTAGTATTTACTCCGGTGAAGTCTTCCTATTATTTTTCCCTTGTGTTTTTAATCAGACCAAATGTTGTGAAGGGCTTTTTTTTTAATCAGTTTCAGTTGTTTAAGTGGTCTTCCAGACCTTTTGGTGATCCTGAGCTCATCAGTGTGTTCTTTTGTTTTTAAGAATAAAAAGTACTTGGTTTCTCTAAAACTACTGTTTATATTAACTCTCTGATGAATTTGTTGTGGAGTCTGCAGTTTAATGGATTGGTAAACTGCCAGTTACAGCTGTCTGGACTCAATTTTAATGGTTAACCACAACAGATGCGAAATACAAATGCAACATTTACAATACATGTGTTCCCTTGTAATTAAACTGAAAGAATCAAAACACACCTGGCAATGGAACAACTGAACAACCAAGTGTCCAAACAATTATGAGCCACTAAAAGTTCATAAATCAACATCAAACTGATGTGAGCGGTCTCAAATAGATGCGAGCCAGCCACATGTTAGTATCTTTAACTTGAACCAAGACATGTGAAAGGTACTTGGATTAGTCAATCAAGATTTTCCTCATTGATTATTTTATTTTGAAAGGTTATTAGACCTTTCAAATTAGAATAAAATTCGTTACTGAGTGAGTGATAGTATTTATGGACTGTATCTGCAGCATATTTGTAAGTGCAGAAGAGTGGGTGAAGATAAAATGCTCAATGTGTGCACAAATACAAGTCCTCAGTGGAAAGTAACACAGAAATTCCTTGGATCTGAGGAGTAGCTGGCCCAAATGAGAATAGAGGCTTTGCTGTTTTGGAGGCAATACAGTAGCTGTGACAAATCTTGTTTACAATATATTTACTATTGTATTCCTTGACATGTTTCCTCCACTCACCCATTGGTTCCTTGATGACTCTGTAGTAGTCTGGGGCATCATTTGTGTCCACTGGCTCCAGAAATGGCCACGCCATTTTATGTGCCTGCAGAGGTGTGATTGGTGTTTGGTGGAGAAAGTGTGAGAGAGAAAAATGTAGACAAGACACGTGAGAAAGCTGAAACCAACGGGAAAAAAACATTGTCAATATCATCTTTACATTGAAAGCAGGTGGGTCAACACAGATGCTCTCTCTCTCTCTCTCTCTCTCACATACAGATTGGCCAAAGGTGAAGAAAATAAGAGGAGAAGGAGGAAAAGAAAAAAAGGGAAGATTGAAAAAAATGTTGGGTCAGGCAGCTGAAACAAAGATCAGATAAGATGCACAGAGGATGTCTGATTGCTGCTTCACACTGTAGTGGTGTGATCACGACCTGAGTCTGTGTTTGCACTGGTAATAAAAACACAACTGCAAAGTTACTACTGGCTCAGCTACAGCTTAGAGGAATATGTACATAAACAACATATTTGCAGTGAAAGAGTGCAGAAAATCTCAGATAATGCAAATGTTCCGTTTGCGTAGTTTATGGATTGAAGATTGTTTATGAAGTTAACTTACAGTAATTATTTGTGCATTACTTAGAAAAGTTCTAACGTACAACACTATTACTTATGGTCTGGTTTTACAGGTAAGGGACATGTGAGGTAATACTAGGTTATGTCTCATTCACCACTGATGTCTACCTGTAAGGAACGCAGAATTCTCCGAAGGCCCTCGTAGTCTTTGTCGGTGAGCGGCGTAAAGACCGTCATAGCATCCTCTGTGGACTGACACTGTGGGCAAACGTACTCGTCAATGTGGTTGGCCTCGCTCTGCAGGATCCCCACACAGCGACCGTGGTACCAGTTTTGACACCGATCACAGCCGATATAGAACCTGGCAAGGCAAGGAGTGCTGGTGTTCAATTGTGATTTGAATTATGCACAAAAATGTTTGCTGTCAAAATAGCAGAATTCAATATGGCAAAGATAAAATAGTCCAGTCAAATGTGAAGTTCTGAGCATTCCACATAATACACAAAAAGCTCTCTGTATGGATCCTTGTGTTTTGTCTGTGTTTTTTATTACTATATTTGGATTCTACAACCCAGTACGGAATTTGAATCAACATGCAATGCTGTTGATTTGTTCGCAGTCTCTTAAAACATCAAAAATCATATCAGCAAAAGTAATGAAGGATTGAGGGTTGTCTTTATGAGCTTACACTGACCTGACTATAACTAGTGCTTTCCCTAATCTCGGTTAGGGCCAGCATCTGGTCCCCCTGAGTAGGGTGAGTGCCTAAACAGGTTTTGGTCCACAAAATATGACAAATACATGGTGCAAACAAACACACACACACGTATAACTGCTTACTGGGACTCATCATATGGAGTCTGGCAGATACAGTACAGCTCCTCTGTGCTGCCCTCTTGGCCTCGTTTACACTCCACACAGATGTAGTCGTCCATTTTCTTGGCCTCCTTCTCTGTGATGCCTACACAGTCTCCGTGATACCAGTTGGTACAAAGGTCACAGCCGATGTAGAACCTTTAAAAGGACCAGGACAAAAAGGTAATGCCACCAATGTCCCACAGGAAATGCTGACTAGTTTACAAGACACAAATATAGAGTATTGACCATTTTAAATGCACAAAAAGCCTATGTTGTCTATGACTTGGCTAAAGTACAGGTCTTATTCTTTTTGTTACTTTTTGATTTGAGAAAATCTTACTTTAAATTGGATGTTTTGTCTCTCTTTTTTTTTAAAAAACAGTTTCAAACTAAATGTGCCTGCTCTTTGAATCACGTATATCTCCTGGGTTGTACGGTTATCATACTTTGTCTCATCGTAGGGCGTCTTGCAAATGCAGTAGAGCTTGGTGTCCTTCTTGTTCTCCTTTGTGTTTGTTGAGATCATCTTCTTCTTTTTGGATTTGGCTGATGTTGCGGCCTCCCTCTCCTCTTCCCGTTTCCTCTTGTGTGTAGAGGTGATGGTTGTGGTGAGGTGGTGCTGAGCAGTTGCGATGCTATGTGCGTGTGCCAGAGCATGTTGCTGTTGAGTGTGGGCAGCGGCGGCGGCGGCAGCAGCAGCCTGGGCTGCCTGATGGGCTGCAGTCTGAGCCCTCTCTTTCTCCCTCCGCATTCGCAACAGATCCCTCTTTAGCTCCTCCTGAGGATTGCATTGTAAGGATGGACTGGGTTAAAATTAGAGAGCACCTTCTTGAACTAAAGTGAGCACCGTGGTTTAAAGGGATAAAGGAACTTATGATATCATTAATCATACTAGACATCTTCATTATATCTGACACTTATTGAACCTTGTGTAAAGCCTACTTTCAAAATGTATGAAAAAATATTTTCCCTTCCTTCTTCATACCTGGGCCTCTAGCTGCAGTTCCTTGTCCAGAAGGGCCCGCTTCTTCAGAATCTCCATCTTGAGACTTTCTTTGTGCCTGTAAAGGAGCGAGGAGAGCTTGCTGGCATTGGCCAACCTCCTCTTTGCCTCCACCACTTCCTCCTTCTTTCTCCTCTTGGCAGCTTGCCTCTCATCTTTGTCTATCCGGTCCAGGATGTACTTCATTACCTGGTTGCACACGATCATCCTGGACAGAGACAGAGTAGGTAGTAGGAAAAGTAAGAAAGGAATGTATTTACAGAATGATATTCTCCTCAATGTTGAAAAGTTAAAACGGATCATAATCATATACTGTGTAGAATAGTAAAAGTACTGTACAGAGGTTGAGCTGCCCCTTGAATGCCCGAGAAAATTGTATATTGTAACGCTAAAACACAACTCAAAAAACAGCCCAACTCCATCTAATGAGGACCCATGTGGAATAGGGCTGTGGTTCATTTAGGGTATTTTAATGAGTAAAATACAAATAACACTTGTGCTGACAGTAGATAAGGAAGAAAGACTAGGGAGGAAAAGGATTGATATAACACATATCTGAATCATGAATTGAGAAAGTCAGTACAGTCAAAGAGGAAGAATGTTATCCCTCTGACACACCAGTGGGTAGGACCAGAGAATTAATCCAAACAATGCTTCAATGTTTCAGAAAGCACAACCTGCACAAATGCTGGCTACTTCAGAAATGTGAACATCTGACGTTCCACATAAAAAAAAAATGGCAGTGCTTGAAAACAAACAATGAGAGCATTTCTTTCAGCACAGGTCCTTGAGGCAATCTGGTCGTTCAACTATGCAACTACAAAGTCCTGGGCAAAAAAGAAAAGAAAATCTTGGAAACTCTAAATCAACAACAACTCTGAAATCCCCTTTCTACATGATTTGACAGATCACTCAACCCAATCAGGTAGTATAGGCTTTTAAAATCCTAAAGCTAACATGAGTATTTATGTAAAATGAAATAAATGGCAGCAAAGTGCCAAAGTTGTGGTACTGGGACTCTTGTCTTACAGATGTTAGAGTTCGGTTTGTGTCGTGCAGTGCTTGTTTGTGTGAGACTCTGTTTTAGTAGCAGTGGAGTGAAGCTGAGCACTAGAGGAGAGGTGAGAGACGAACAAAAAGGGGACGACTGGGAAGCTGCACTTTTCTGTAAACATGGGAGGGGGTGAAAGAAAAGTCAGAGACACAAACTCCAGCAAACTGAAAAATGCATGGGAATTCAGAATACTGTGCAAAACCCTATATTATTGTGACATAACCTTCCTTCCAGTATACTCCAAACATTTTGACAAAATCAAATGTTGATGTACGATGTATGAAAATTTATGGTTCCATGCTACAAGTATGTTCACTACTGTTCGCTAAAATTTCAACTAAGACTGAAATATCTTGGTTCACACTGAGCAGCAGAATGGCTTGCTCAGTTCACGTCTGTGTGAACAGCACAAACACATCCATGACGGCTGAAGTCAAAGAAGGGCCAGGGTTCATACGGTGTCTACACTGCTGTACACACTGCAAATGCAGCGTGAAACTTGAGTAGGCAAAAAAAAAAAAAGACAGAAAAAAAAAGACATCCAAACAGCCTGTGTCAGAGTACCAGGCTATTACTAACAGAATTGTGTTTTTAAGGAAAAGAGAGGAAAAAGATGACATGAAGGAATGGAAAGAGCATGAAAAGTAAGCACAGAGACAGACAACAGACAGAGCTGCTGTAGTGATGTCACGGTAGTCTGAATTTGGCATTTCAGGTCTGTGTGAATGGCCACAGTGTTGACACACCATCTGTGGACACATGGTTGTCAGGGTCAACTACAGGTCAGAGTGTAACCTCTCTGCACCGTATAAAACAGGAAGGAGCCTTTCCATACATTTAAATTCTTGGGTTTTTATTTTAGTTCTCAACGTATTGCAGGTGCCCGCCAAACTTTGCTTACACGATGAAACCTTTTCCAACATTAAAAATGAACAAATATTTAAACCATAAGCAAACACTACACATATCCGGGAAATTTCAGTACCTGGCTCTCAGGGTAGTACTACAAAGTACAACATGGTATCACTCTTTCTTTTGCCCAGTCATACCATGTTACATTAAATGATACAGAACCTGGTCTTCTTGGGGCTGTTATGGCTTTGTGTGATTTTACTGTACAAATCATCTTTTTAATAAATTATTTTCTTTGTGTTCTTAGTTGTAGGGTTCATAGTGAGGACATGCAGCTGTTGGTGGTTACACACCAAAAAGTTCCCATGGTGTGTAGGACCTCCCAATGTGGTAAATCAAAGGCAAATAGGGAGCGGAGAGGATTTAATATACATAAAATGGACCTAGACAGATGAAATTGTGGGGTGTTTTTAACACAAATATAATTTACCGTAAATTCTGGACTATAGAGCGCACCTAAATTTAAGCCTCACCCGCTAAAATTAAAAAGAAATATATATTTTGTCACATATAAACCGCATCGGACTATAAGCCGCCAATATCCAGGCTGAGAAATAATATCTGTTGTATGCGCTCCTACTCATTGTTCACAGTAGGCATGAGGATGTTCTGTGCGCTGTTTTACCAGCATTACGGCGTAAGTGTTTATTCATACACCTGAACCTGAATGGTGCCTGTAACACGGCAGTAAAAGTGCTGATCACACAAAACAGAAAAGTCATGGTTTTATTAATCTTCCTCCTGCGCACTAAAACCAAGTTGCTTTATTTTTCTTCCTCCTGCGAACTGAAACCACTGAACACCAAACCACTGTCACTTTTTCTTCCTGCGCACTGTTAAAGCACAACTGCGCAACAATTAAAGTCGCTTCATTCTCCCGTGCACTGAAACCACAAATCGCTATTCATCTTCCTCCTGAGCATTGAAACCACTGTCACACTCGATTTCCTTCACGGATAGCCAGATCGATGGCTTCAAATTAAAAGCTGCATCACAGAATTTCTTCGCGTGTTTTCCATTATGAGGGGGTGAGGGTGTAAAAATATTACCGTATTTTGCTGTTGTGCGTCTTGGGTTGCATGCGCTAAGAATAAAAGCTGGCGCTTTTTTGTTTGCACTGACTTCCATCTACAGCGCCCATCTGAGGGCTGCAGAAAAAGTCATAGAAAAGCCGCATCTCTGTTTAGGCCGCATGGTTCAAAACGTCGGAAAAAAGTAGCGGCTTATGGTCCGAAAAATACGGTACTCAAAAACATGTTGACCTAATATGTTCAGTCTGATTGGAGGTGAAACCTTCTTGCAATGCAGATTACATCGATATCAACCAACTTCTAGCCTTCCCGAAATGCACCTTTCATAACAAATTATTATTTCTCCTGTGTATTTTCACACACAGACATAATATAAGAAACTCTCCAAACAAACCTCTGATTCTCTTCTCTCTCTGCAGGCGTCATGGTCTTCTTCTGCTTCAGGTGTTCAATCGCAGCGTTTTGTTTCATCACCACCTGAAATCCATAAAGCAAGATGATGCCAGAACAAGGCAATTGTTTAACAATGGAGGATATGTTGATGAAAAAAAAATAATATTTGTATACTGTATTATATTTCAGTTAAACAGTGGCCAGAAATAGTGGCTTCTGAGGTTTGAGGTGTTTTGCAAACATCTTTTAAAAAGCCTTATTATTACATATGACCAGTTTGGGAATGTAAAGTGTCCCCTACAGAGACCTTACATGCAGCCCTCAGGTGAAACGTCTACAGTATGGTATATGAAATACAAACGAACACAAGTAAAAGAAATAAACCAAACAACTGTAGTAATGGATAGAGGGAGCGTGGGCTGAAGGAACATCACTACATGTGCTGACTGCAGGCACACCTACACCCAAATCCACACCTGTTTCTGAATGATGTCGCTCTGGCTGGTCGAATTGAGAGCCTGCTCTCTCTTGGCCTCTGCAGCTTGTCTTTTCTTCTGCTGTTGCTGTTCTCTGAGTTGCTGGATCCTCTGCAGCTGCTCCTGGACAGAAGCTGTCTGGATGGTCACCACATTTCCAATCTGTGCGGACACAGCAGTGTGATAACTGAACCCTTGTAACAAAGTGAAACCAAATGTACAATATTGTAACAAATTTGGTTTAATAAATTATTGCTGTTAGAAATAGAAAGGACATTTAAAGGGGCAGGAATACATTTTTTGGGAATCTTCTCTTAACAGGAAGCTTTCTTGATACAAATGTTTAAAAGTGAGGTCATATTTTGAAATACAGCAATGCAATTTAATTAACCACCTGAGCAATTTAGTGCAATCCAATACAGTGGCTTTGCCGTGAATTCTACTTTTACCAGGTTATGCATTTTTAGGTTAAAACTAACATTTTAATAGGGTCACCAAAACATTAGAACCACCTTATAATGCACTCCACTATGACTCAACTATCCACTTTGACCGCAATAATAAAAACACAGTAGAATTATCACCTTTCTGACAGTTTCGCCCTGCAAACTGAGAAATTATAACTTTGTAAAAGTAGAATTCATGGTAGGGCCACTGTATATCATTGCATTAAATTGCACAGGTGGCCATAATGTTATGCCTGATGAGTGTATAGTTGGCTTGAAAGATGTGAAGAGCTAGATGACATACTTTGTGATCTGCAGACATCCAAATGAAGGACTACAAATATTTAACATTGTTTTAATATGTTACAGATGGTCACAAAAAAAAATATCAAATTTTTATTTTTTTAAATGATCTAAAACCTTTCAGTTACAAAAAGTAAGGCAAACAGTGGCCATGTTTACATGCGTGCTGCACTACCTGTCCTCCCTGAGCTGAGGTGGTCCCGGTTTGTTGTATCTGGATGGGGAGCTGCAGTTTGATGTGCTGTGGCAGAGAGCCTCCACCCTGCTGAGCCTGCAGCTGGGCCAACACCTGCAGACCCCAAAGATGCACAAATGTAACAGAGCTGCAAAGAAAATTCATGACTTTGCTAGTGCATATATATCAATGTAGAAAAAAAATTTGGTAAAAAGGTAGGTTTGAGTGTGCACATTCAACTTTTTCAGCCTTTCTACATACTAACATAATGTAACTGACTATGATACATTATAATGTGACAATGTCTCTGTTGCATTGCTGCACCATTGCTGTAACTTACCTGAGCAGTTTTAATCATGTAATTTAAAAAGTGATTATAGCATCTCAACTGCATCTGTTGCACAGTATGGTCACTGTTCCTGGCTTAAATCAGTGGGTCTCTTTGCTAATCATACCTGTACCTGCTGCTGCAGTCCAGACATACTGATGAGCTGAGGCGTCTGCTGTAGCTGCAGCTGGGTGGTTCCTCCCTGTGTTTTCACCTGCAGTGAGGTGGGAGATTGGATGGGCATGTGGGCCTGAGTCTGTGGGGGTAGCTGGCCCTGTGGGGTCGCCGAAGTAGGGCTGGTGGTGGTGGCCAGGGGAGCTGCTCCTGCCTGCACTGGGGCAGCAGCCTGTTGAGCAGGCTGGGCTGGGGTTTTGGTGGAAGTGGTGTTGGGCTGACTTGGAGCTGTAGTTGCTGAAGAGATACCGGAAAGGTAAAAACAGAGAGAGCTTTAAAGATGAGCATTGTAGTTGTGAAAATCTAATTTTTGAAACAAGTCACCAGGACAGCCAGATTAAAACTGATCTGACAAACAATGGATAACTCTGAAGTGAAACCTGCTTGTTTCTTGTTGCCTGTTACCTGTGCCTGCTGTAGGTGTAGCAGGTGTAGCTAGGGGAGTGAAAAGGAAGCGCTGCACCTGGCCATTGGGCAATGCTGCCTGCATGAGCTGCTGACCAGGTCCTGGGATGACCGTGACCCCTTGAGGTATGATCTGCAGCTGCCCAGTGGTTTGTCCCTGGCCCTGAACCATCACTGTCAGAGGCTGTTGGGTGCCACTGACACCAGTCTGCCGATCCACACCTGAACCACCCTGCTGCTTCTATGGGAGGCAGACGAGAAGCTTGTTAAGTTAAAAAAAAAAAAAAACTCAGAGAATTGCCATTTAACCAAAACTATACTGTCTGAGGTAAAATATGGATTGTAGTCAGTTAAGAATCCATTTTTGTTACATCAGGTCAAATTCTTGCTTCTAATAATTATATTAAATCGTGTCTTTTTATATTAGAACAAACTAAACGTCGCTAAAAGGTTGAGGTATGAATTTGTTGTCTGATGCATTATAAAAGAGAAAATGTGCACAAAAAATCCCTGTAACTATAAATTTACAGTAAATGATATCTAGTGTTTCAAATTATTTGTTAAAGACACATTTAGTTTGCTATTTGGGAGGTGTACACTTTTTCAGTGTTTTACAGCTGTGATAAATTAGACATCTGCACAAACAGCTAAATACTGAACATTATTATCACTTATCAAATCATATTTGATGAAAAGATTGCATTATGCTATAAACAACCAAAATTTATTTCCTAATGGAAGAAATTAGGATACACACTCGTGTGACAAATATTTTTCAATAAATGTATTACTAGAAAATATAAAAAATAATAGCACTTGTCTTTGTACATGCTAAGCAAATCAATACTTGATTTGACAACCAAAACTGCAGAAACAACACAAACTAGTGCCAAGTAAAGCTGCATTATTAGCAATGACATTATAAATGCCTGTACAATCTAATGCAGCAGCTTTGCCATAAATTCTACATTTACAGTTATAGTTTTTCATTTTTTTGTTTGAAAATAAAAGTTGATAATTCTACTATGTGTTTATTACTGAGGTCATGACTGGTAGTGGAGTCGTACTGGAGTACGTTATATTAAGACCATGTTCTGACGATGCTATTTAAAATGAATATGAAACAAAGTTGAAATTGCTGACTGCAAACGACGTGAAAACCGTTTCGTTTTTTTTTTTCTTTTGACTTTGCTGAAGCCAAGTTGGCCGGTCACGCAGTGAAGCTTTCAGCGGCCGACCGTCAGTGACGTCACCGGGACTGTCAACGCTTGTTTCCTAACTGCGCGTGCGATGCTAACACTGCCGCGCTCATCGTTCAGCGCAGCTAGCTGTTAGCATAAACACATTCACAGTTCCACGAAGATTCTACACTCCGACGCGCTTTTCGTGGGACCTGAAAGCGCAGACTCTCCTCCTGTGAGAAGCTGTGAGTCTTTCCTGCAGAAGCCCATGAGTGTGTCGCTCCTCTTTTTGTCCATGTTTTGTATTTGTCGGATTCATTCAAACAAGCTCCCGGCACGTCGGCGCAGTCACGTCGGACTCGGGGCGTTGGGGGGCGGGGCCGAGTCACATGGGAAATGCGCGGAAGCAGGTGCGACAGTTTGAATTTCATCCTAGTTTCTTTCTCCAACCCCTCAGTCACACTGCTACTTGCTGTGAACGACGTACAGTTCCTGTTTCAGCATTTTCAAGCACTTTCTCCAAAATTCAAGCACATGTCAGACCTTTAAAGCGCAACATGAAACACATTTAAACTCATTCTCAAGGACTTGAAGCCCCTGTTCGAACCCTGTCACTAACCTGTGTGAGCTGGGTGAGCTGTGCTAGGGTGAGTTTGACCTGGCCTTGCCCCTGAGGCCGTGGGGTGCCGGGTGGCGCTTGGCCTACTGTCTGTCCCGCCGGACTGGGAGTAGCAGCAACTTGGCCGGTTACCGTGGCAACGGGGCTGGCACCAGATATTGCTGTGGAAACTGCCTGACCACGAATGATCTGCGTCACTACTTGCTGTCCACCCTGACCTGGAAGAGAGTGGCATGGCAAATGTGACATACAGGCAATATCCACACAGACAGATGGTGCCCGTGTTTGTGAGAGGCTGTCTGTCTGACACAGACAGACATACTGACTTACACAGGATAAAACTGGCTAAAGTTAGTGGTGATCAGCGTCTTTAACCACAAGCTAGACTGTTCAAAACTTCCTGTCAGTGAGCAGGATTAATTACTCTTTCTCTGACATTTAAGTGTTCAAATTCTACGTTACCTTGCTGGACCACAAGGGGCGTTCGCAGTATCGTCTTTCCCATGGGCCCTGTCTGTTGGATTGGGGTCCGGATCACCGTCATTCCTGGACGGATCTGACTACCGGCTGCCAGAACCTACAAAGATATTCATCAAGGGCTTACTAATAGTCATTTCAAATTTTAATCCTACATTGTCAAAAGCTGTGGTCCAGGATCAAGCAAAAATAAAAAAAGAAAAGAAGTTTTTTTAAAAACATAAAATACATGATGTTATAAGGAAAACATATTGTACCGACAAAGTTAACACAAGAAAGTTGGACAGTAATGTGAAATTCTTGTAAACATGGTAAGCATGCAACAATGCGTGTAATATTGAGGACAAAAGGACAGATTCTTGCAAACGGATATTACCTGTTGCTGGGATCCTGGAGTATTGGGCCTAATGTTGAGGGTGGTAGTGCGGGGTTGGAATGTGGTGTAGGTCTGGGCACCACCCGCTGTGCTAGATGGGATGATACCTAACACTTTCTGCTGAACAACACCTGCAGACAAAAGAGCAGCACAAAGCCACAGAGAGTGAACATTTTTAAGGCTGAGAAAGCGGCAAGAAAGGGGAAAAAGACAGGCTTCTTAGGTAGCAGCATGTCGATTGGAATTATTAGGTAAGAATTAAATATAACTGGAGAGTGAAAGAAAACAAATTCTGCTATTCAAGTTTAAATATTGTGGTTGATCTGAGATTTTATGTTACAAATATGTAATATATGCTTGTGGGACTGCTTGTTAACTTAAAACTTTATACATCGGTGATATTCATTTATCATATACGCATGTTTTCATCAACTCAAAAATGTTTTATTTCAAAGTGTTCAAACATCCGAATACAATTACACATTTGGATGTGGGAATAGTTGTACAAAAGCAGTGCATTGATGTACAGCAACTCAATGCATTATTTATGGGCTTCTCTTGCTGCTAGTTGGCTGGCTTCTGATCACAGCGATGGTAAATATTAGTTGAGCAGGTAAACAAAATCTTCAAAGGCTTACTAAAAGCTTAGTTGGTTTCCCCCGACATACCTGCACCCCCTAATAAATTCTGCATGAATTGGATCCTACCCTTTTACTTTAACCTGACAAAGGCAGCATTTCATATTTGTTCAGCAGACTGTGCACCTTCACAAGCTCACGTGAAGCTGATGGCAGAGATGGAAACCATGAGCGTGTTGCTGTTTTCCCTCCCCCTCTTTTGCCTTCTTACTGCGGTTTTTCAACCGCAACCAAGCAGGTAAACCTATACATCAAGGGTTTCCCTCTTCAAACAGGGACGTTACACCTAGTCATAAGACTCGGGGAGTAGCTGCACTGGTCACAAACATCAAATACTTGTTTCTATGGACAGGCTGTATGGAGAAGCTGGGAGTCGGGACTCCAGTGAGAGTAGAGGTACGCTTTCATTCAAAAATATGGAGGGGGAAAAAAGAAAAGCGCAGACCCACTATAGAGGGCTACCTGTCTGGAACGCTTAGCTCAGGGTAAGCTTGTTTTCCTTCCTAACTTCCTTAAGCCCTTCCAAAACAAACAGGGCACCCAACAGTCACGCTGGATAAATACACATGTCCAATAAATGGTCACACTCCACCTGAACCTAGTTTCTCCTTCACAGTAACTTCAAAAATAAGAAAAATCTCTTTTTTATCACACTTTTCATCTGCCGATCTGTGACACACTTAATGATGCATTTAATTTAAACAGAGGGGCTGTTTTTTAGAGCAACATCATGTTTGAAAATGTTAGTTTTGTTGTTTTCCCACTGCTGTTAGCTTGACAGGAAGTCAAAAATTACGTTAAATGGGTTTAAACCTGTGCAAACTGAATTTATATTACCTCAGAGAAACATAAATACAGCAGACTGAGCTTTGATATTTTTCAATGAGCTGAATTTATGTCTTTAAATGGCAAATTGTAACCAAGTAATACATCTAATTTACTTGTCATTTATTTGATAAATTTAACCTATATGACCGACTGTACATATTAGCTGTCATTGGTTTTAACGACACCTGTCAACATGACAGATCACTTTTACTGGTTGATGAGGAATATCCATCTGATAATTGGACAGGCCAGGTGGAGCTCACTATAAACCATTACCTCATTTGTGGTGTCTATAATGCCACTTCAAAAAAGTTAAAAAGCAGCTCACTTAAGTCTTGATTTATAACCCCAGACTACACAAGTCTACCACCCCAAAAAACGTCCAACCAAAATAACAGCTTTCCATTAGATTACCATGCCGAAAAGACACATCCAGACATTATGTGGCACACCGATCTGAGCTGCTGAAGCAAAAGGCTGGAACATGAGGGGCAGCACATTGGGGTTGGTGCAGAACAGGCTCCCACACACTCAACATACAGCGAGTGACATGCTGCTTGTCAAGCAGTAAAAACTTTTTACCTTTGAAGCATTTGGAACCAGTTGAAACACAAAGCTTATTTACAGCACGATCCCAGTGCTTTAAGATGGACTACGCTTAGCATAACATTTTCAGTTTATATCATTGTCTTTTGTGTTACTGTAATGACTATAAATTCCTAAATTACATATGCTACATTACGTTATATACTGGAAAGTAGTAATCAATATACAAACATAACCCTAATACACTTTAACCTTTACTCGACTCCTTCTAGGTAATTAAAGAGAAAACAAACATAAAAACTAAACCGGTGTATAAATGCTTAACAAAACAAGAGTCAGGGTGTGGAACCAAGCTAACTGAAGTGGTTTAAAAGTGTGCAATTTTTTTACATTTAAAAGGCAATGTGCATTTTTGTAAAATTATGAGAACTGTGTAAATAATTAAGAAACACTGTATTCAGCAGTGTGTTTAATAGAAACCAGCATGTAAAAAAAAGGGACTACTACTGGCATACCTGGCCTACTTACAGTGGTCATCATGGTTAGATGTCTAATTTGTGTCTAATTTGTAGATTTCAAGTTATTTGAGCCTGTGGTAGCTGCCATAACGTTTATAACGTTTCCAACAAATGAAGACAGGCTCAGTCCTTCTAGAGCCTGGCTGCTTACAATGGTACTGGATTACTGAGCCCGATTTAATTTGGCTCCATTGACATATTTGAAAGGTTTCAGGTGTTGGTTCAATGCGAAGAAACAAACAAACAAAAAACACATATCCTAAAAAGGTGGTGGACGGAAAGAAAAACGCCTTTAGTGAATGGTGTAACTTGTGCTCGCTGTTTGGTATGAATTTAAATGTAATGAGGTGTGACTCATAAAATTCTGCTCTACCTTCTTGTGAAGTTGGCACGTTGACGGTGACAATCTTACTGTTGGCGGGCAGCGGCAGCTTGGTGGTCACTACCTTCCCACCTACTGAGGTTCCTGTAATCTGAAAAGTGTGCCCACCAGATGTGGCCACGGTGGTCTCTGTGCCTGTTCCCATTAAAGCAAACAACAGTCACTACAAATACTTGAAACAAGATGCATCTAACAACACAGATAACTCCTGTTCCTGTTTCAAGTCCAGTAGTTACACTTCTATGTAACGTACCTTGTGTGCTCTGACCCTGCTTCACCCAGGTGGCAAATGACTGCTGGAAGTTCTTGTTCTGCTGGAATGTAACGGGGGTGCCCATCTTGGTGGACAGTACGACCTTGGTGTTGGGAGTGCCCTGTCCTGACAGTGAACCAACAATGACTTTGGGCGTGGCAACAGGTGCTGTGGGAGTCCCAGCCGGAGTAGCTGTGACTGAACCTGGCTTCTGCTCAAGACGCTTCTGTAAAGTGATAAATAGCATGTCACATACAATCTAATGACTAGACACTACTCACAGTAGACACAATCGCTAAAAGTAAAACTTAAAAGCAGCTGTGTATTTTAAAATCTAACAGTAGTACAAAGTTGCAATAACTGGTATGTTTGGAGGTCTGCTGCATGGCCAAACGAGTAACAATTATTGTAATGTGTATTGTTATTGCATTAATTATAAACCCTTTAATAAATTCAGTGGAAAAACTACTAAACTAAAGCACACTCACCTTGGCCTGCTCTGCTGCCTGAGCTTTCTCTTTCTCCACCCTGTAAAAGGAAGAAAATGTCCAGTTTGACTCAGGACATCTAAAATCTTTGTGGAAAAGAACATTTTCCACAAAGAGCTACTAAAAAAAACAAAACAAAACAAAAATTAAAACATCAATGCAATGTTTCCATACATTTTTGAGGTCACCTGTCATTATGTTGACTGGGGTGATAGAAGGTAAATATCACAGGCTGAAAACATTGTGGTGTCAGCCTTACTTACTTTTGACAGCCTGCACTTTATCTCACAGACATCAACACAGCCTCCAGCAGTGGAGAGTATTTGTACTACTAACAGAATAAAATCCCCATCTAAAATAATCTGACTCTTTAGTATGACAAGTTTATTAAACACTTCCACAGCTGACGCTATTGAAAGGTGGGCACGTCGGATACTTGAGGCCTCTCACCTTTCTGAGAAGGCTCTAATCTCCCAGAGGTCCAGCTCCTCCTCAGCCACCCATGTCTCGATCACCACGGGGCCTGTTTGCTTGGCAGGCTCAGGTTTCTTGGGGCGCAAGGCACTGGAGCGCAACCCCTTTCTCTGAGGAGTGTGAGTTTCTGTGATGGTGGACACATGAACAAAATACAGTGTTAAGAATCTCAAATATTTCTGTTATCAAAACTATATTAATATGACTGTCTCGTATGTTTTAATATTGCAATACAAAAACCAATACAATTCATGTAGTATGAGTACACATACTCATTTTTCTCTGTTATAGTCCAAAGCTTCCTTTATTGAGTCTGGGGTTTGTAAGCTCTTTATTCAGTGTGAGGAACAAAGACATGTTTACCTTTAGGAGCCTCAGGCACACCGAGGGGACAGATGATTTTGCGGATGCAGTACTCCGAGCGAAGCCCATATGGTCCCACATCACGGCGCTTGATGATCTCTGTGGTTGTGATCTCAGTGTCTGACGTCTCTGTAGCAATGAGTGGGGATAGGGCTGGATTGGTATGGTGATGAGGAGGAGAACCCAAGAAGATGGAGGAAATGGACTCCAACATAAACTCACCCAAAAAATTATATGGGTTTACATAGACATTTCCATATGTTTCTTGTTTAACCAGCACGGGCAAAAAGAGAATAGCCAAAGTAACAAAGGAGCAACACGAGTGTGTAATTAATGCCACTTTTTGATCACCAGGATGGACCATTTGGACCAAAATTTAGGGGATAGACCAGCTGCGTTTATCATCCACAACAAAGTAAAAATCTATTCATCCATTATACATCATATCTTTATCCATCAATTGTTGCTCACGTAGGACATGTTTATTTGAGATTTTGAGGGGGGGGGGGTGTTTACCTGTGCGTGTGGTTCCGACAGCAGCCGATGGTTTGACAGCCATGTCGTCCCATCTCAGAGAGGCCCACAGGAGCCTCAACATCAGGCTCACACCAGCCAGTGACCTTACTGTCTGAAGACGATATCTAAAACACAGCCCAGAGATTTGAATATCATCCACATGTACTTGTATCTAAACAGCTATTCAAGCATTGTGTGTCGTTTCCTACTTCACACTAACACACCTGCAGAAGATACAAAATGTGGCTATACTGAGAATACCATGTAACAACAAATTTAGAATAAAATACGAAAGAAAGAAAAGTAATCGTACAGCAACAGACTCACACGTGACTTACTGATATTCCCCAGTGTCTGGTGTCATGATGTTTTTTAGCATAGAATAACAAACCATTGTGTTTTTAAGCTGCCATCTCCTCAGGTTGATTTCCAAGTCATAAACCGCAAAACTGGCTGCCAACTTCTAAGCAGGATTGTTGTACAGTAATAAACGAGGGGATGTCATTCACCAAGATTCATTTAATACGAAAGAAATATTCCTTCCATTATCAACACCCGGACAGCTCTTTCGACAATGACTTTGGCTCTTAAAACCGTCATTTAAAATATCTACAAAAACATTAAAAATCATCTTCATCATGAAGTTGTGTGTCTACGCGCAAAATGGGGTTTGGTCGATATTTCCTTCCCCCATGTGTAACCACAGGCGGAAAAATATCCCTGAGTTGTAGGGCTGGGTCCTTACACCAAGTGAACATCCTGACACTTCTCCGACCACCAGATGATTCATGTCTGCTTTGGAACTCTGAGGTAAAAAAAACAACCCACAGGTCCTTGTGTGACACAACATTACTTGGGGCCAAATGCTGGATCGGTGGACAATGAGGAGGAAGACGTAATGATCAGAAAATCAACAGGACACAGAATAATTGACAGAACCAGAGGAGTGTTTCAAGGCAGACGATGAAGAAACTGTGCATCATTACACCCACTGCTCTTAAACAAAATGAAACTCGAGTCCAGTAGAGAGTCCTCTTGAAAAGCTGACATGTTTTAAAATGCAGAAAATGAGTTTTACCATGGAGATCAATTTAAAGTTGTTTTTACTGAATAACAGGCATCATATCGTGAGAATATGACCACGAGAGGAACATGGATGATATTTATGGCCCTAATATCCCAGACAAAAGATTTCATTGATGACTGTGATTTACGGTGTCTTGCAAAAGTATTCATACGACTTGAATTTTTCCACATTATAACCACAAACGTAATTGTATTTAGTTGGGATTTTATGTCTTGGATCAACACAAAGTGGTGCATAATTTTAGGAAAATAATAAATGGTTTTCAACATTTTTTACAAATATATATATCTAAAAAGTGTGGGGTGCATGTATATTCAGCCCCCTTTAGTCGTAAGTAAAAGGGGTAGAGAAAAAGTAAAGTAAAAATTGTGGAGACGTTTAAGAAACGTCTCAAAGAGCACTATATAATCCATCACCCGAAAAAGGAAAGAAGAACACAACTGCAAGTCTACCAAGACGTGGACGTCCACCTAATCTGACAGGGTGGGCAAGGAGAGCATTAATCAGAGAAGCAGCTAAGAGCACTCTACAAATCTGGCCTTTGCAGAGGAGCGGCAAGAAGAAATCCACCGTTGAAAGAAAGCCATAAGAAGTCCCAACAAACAACAAGCCATTTGGAGGACACAGCGAACATCTGGACGAAGGGGCTCTGGTCAGATGAGACCAACGTTGAACATTTTGGCCTAAATGCAAAATGCTATGTGTGCAGAAACTGAACACTGCACATTATCCTGAACATACCATTCCCACCGTGACACACAGGGGTGGCAGCATCATGCGGTGGGGATGCATTTTCTCACGCAGGGACAGGGAAGCTAGTCAGAGTTATTGGAAGATAGATGGACCCAAATACAGTGAAATCAACCTGTTAAAATCTGCAAAAGACTTACAGGAGAGGAGGTTCACCTTCCAGCAGGACAACGACCCTAAACATACAGTCGGAGCTACACTAACCATTTAGATCCAAGCACATTCATGTGTTAGAATGTGTTGGACCAAAGTCCAGAACTAAATTCAATAAGGATCTGTGGCAAGATTCAAGCCAATCTGACTCAGCTTGAGTTATTTTACCAACAAGAAGGGGCAAAAAATTCACCCTGTAGATGTGCAAAGCTGGCGGAGACATGCCCCAAAAGACTGTAGCTGCAGCAAAAGCTGGTTTTACAAAGTATTGACTCAGGGGGGCTGAATACAAATACACGCCACATTTCTTTCAGATATTAATTAGCAAAAAATGAAGAAAACCTATTTATCATTATCCTTCCACTTTACAATTATGTGCCATTTTGTTTTGGTTTATCACATAAAATACATTTATATTTGTGGTTGCAACGTGACAAAATTTGGCAAATTTCAAAGGATGTGGGATTGAGCTTACCTCCAGGTGATGCCAAACGTTGGCCTGGGTGAAGGATATGGCCAAATGTCCTGGGCTGGCTTGGCATTGTAGCTAAATACAGGCACCTCACGGAATCCGCCTCGCCTCCCCAGCACCTTCAATTCATCATATGGGAGCACAAAAATACTCTTGCGGTTGCTCTTGGTGACAAACTTGCGATAAGAAGGAAGAGCTGTATCTGAGCGTGTCTTCTTGGTGCGAGAGAACTTGATGAGGCGGACGCGACCTTTTGTTGATGAGTCCTCTTGGCTCACAGTAACAGAGGTTAGTGATGTTCTACCACTGGCATCAGTTGTCGACTTACTGAGAGAGGCTGTGAGTGTCGTCTTCTGTTCTTCTGTCACGGTTTCGCCCTGGCTGTCTCTTGACTGACCATTGTGCTCAGAGGAACAGACTTTGGTCACAGTTGTTTTGGTCATGGTCGTCAGAGTGGACACTGCACTGCTTTCTGACACTGCATCTCCACGTGCTTTTGAAGGTGTATTAGCCATCGTCTCTGTGGAAACTACCGTTGTGGTGGTGGAGGTTGTGGTGATCTGGGTGATTATAGTCTTGAGTGGTTCTGTCGCCCCACTGTTGCTATTCTCCTCCGTGAAGTCGTCACTCAGACTGGACTCCTCTGCTGAAGGTACAGGTGAGGGTGCCATTCTGATGATCTTGACCACAGGATTAGCTTTTGACTCTGCACACTCAAATGAGCTGTTGTGCTGTAGCCTGCTCTGAGTATTAGCTCCGAGCACGTCTATGTTGTTCTCTACCCTTGTTAACTTCAGTGGAGGTTTGTAGTCCTGGTCCAGTATTGTTATTTTACCTTCTACCTCCACTTTGGAAGCTAAGCTAGGTTTCTTCTCCCCAGCCCCTGTGCTGTCATTTAAAGGGGCTACATCTCCGTTCACTAAAGGCTTTTGCTGTGTACAGTCCTTCAGCAAGACAACCAGTCCTTGTTCTTCAGCTTTACCAGTGCTGTTCACTTTGGGTTGGGGACTGCTTGTGAGCACACCGTTATTTGAGCTCATTACAGAGTTTGTCAACATGCTTTCAATATCCAAGCCATCATTACCATTTACCTGAGGGAGAGGAGAAACTGACTTGGGAGTGTTACCTTGCATATGTTCTTGCTTCTCATTTGGCCCCGTGCCATTTTCCTCAGGGCAGGAATGCACTGACATTAAAGGTTCTGGGACTTGCTGATGAGGTTTGGAAAGGACCGTGTTCTGACTGCTTTTTTGATCAACAACACTTGTATGTGTCCTCACAGTGTCCAATCTTAAGTTTGGAACGTCAGAGCCCATGTTTTGAACATGAGCAACATCTGACGTTACACTGGCTGTTTGTTGATCTGGAGAGCTCTGAATTCTCTGTGCTGTTAATTCTTCTACATTACAAAGTTTATTACTTTCTTGCCCTGAATTGTCAGAATTAGCTTCTTTAGGCCAAATAGTCCTTTCCACCAAGGCTGTCTCCATTGCCTGTGAGTTTGTTTGGTTCTGCGACAAAGCTGGATCTCCACAAGGACCTGTACTGCAACTGTCTTTGGGTGTGGAGTCCAGAACAGGAGAAGGAAGAGGAGGAGTGACAATCTCATTTGTAGTGTTAGAGAGTTCAGGATGCCTCTCCCCTTCAACTTCTCCTGATGGTGCAGTTGTGGAAGATTTTTCCTCTGTTTTAACTGCTTCGCCCTGTGTGAGCTGTGTCTGAGCTAGTGCATTGGGCCTGAGCGGTGACCGTGGCCTGACTGGAGTGCTTTGAACAGAGGATGAAGTGGATGAAACAGATGTAGGAGTCTGGGGTTTAGACGCACAGACCTGGTGCCTCTGCTTCTCTTCAATAACGTGCTGCTTCACTCGACGCTCCAGCAGGATGTCAAGCTTGGACGACTTAACCTTTTTCTTGTAGGCAATGCGGGTGAGGAAGCCCTTGCTGACATCCACTACATCGTAGTTAAAGGGTCGATGAGAAAACGGTGAAGGCCCCTCTTTCATGAGAGCCCTATCCTCCTCAATACTGGACCCTAGAGAATGAAAGAATTCTGACTTTAATTTGGATTGATAAAATAAGTAAGACTTAATCATACAGTCCAGACTTTGCAAGATACTCAATGCGAAAGTGTAAGTAACTCAAACATAATTACACAAACAGATTACCAAGCAGCAATCAGACTGTACACGAAATTAAATACAATGCTATTGGACACCAAGCCCACTCTGTCATACTTTGCTCTTCATCTGTTCGTGATTCTGTGGGATCCACCTCCATCTTTGCTGCAGAGGATTCCTGACACTTTACTTTGTCTTCTTCTACTTCTTTTTTTTCCTCCTCTATCCTCTCATTAGAGTCCATATCCTCGACGGACATCCGATGATCTGACGTGGGCTCGGAAAGGTTAGAGAAGTCTTTAGCTTTTGTTTCCCTGCTTGAAGCAGCAGTTCCCTGAGCTTCTGGTGTGGCTACACTAGGCCGTCGACTCAAATCCAGCAGGGTACATTTCTTGCCAAGTTTAGCATCTTTGGAAAACAAAAAGATTTTAAAAATTAGTTTGTCTCAAAAATACATCTGGGCTCACTAAAAATTTGCAATTCAAGTGCACAAGTCATCAAGACATCAAATAAAAATAAACCTTTAAAAGAAAATAAGTTCTGGTTGCTAAAGATGAAAACTGTTTGATACTGCATTTGAAACAAATGCATAAAGAGGAATGAGTGCAAACAGAACACAAACTAAATACCATGTCATGTCTCTGATTAGGTCTCAGATTCAACTAAATAAGTAAAACTCTTATCAAAGTTTAGACGAACAGCTTGTTAGAAACTCAATTACATAAAAAAACACATCAAAAGAGAAATTTAATCTCTGAAGTCCAACCCACATACACAATGACATTGCTGAGATTACTAAACAAGAGACTAATTCACTCTCAGAGTCACAGAGACTTTAAATTACAGAAAACTAAAATCCAAATAACTGAAACCACATTGTAGGCCCCAAAGTTTCCCATTCCAGACCTTCCAGTTCTTTGCGGTAGTTGGCGTTGGTGTTGCCGGGAAGCCTGGGGACAAACCGCTGCACATAAGTCTTACTGATCCAACTCCAGCCCCCATAGCCTGTAACGCGATACTCTTCTCCTTTCTGCTTCCACACCTTCATAGGAGACAAGAAAGGAGCAGAAGAATGAGCAAAAGAGGGATAAAGAAAACAATGCGAGGGCAAAAGCTCAAAAAGAGAAAAGTGAATTTTGAGGGAGACAAAAAGTACAGGAAAAGAGAGCGAAAGCATAAAGAGCCACCAAGTGTGTAAGTGAGATTATTCACACACTGATCACTAATTGGTGAGGGAAATGACTCACACCAGAGCTCAACTTGCGCCATCAAAGAGCCCTTGATGGTCACTTATGCACTTACACACAACATACAATCCAGTGTTTCCAAATGCTATGAGTCAGTTTTCCAGGCATTAATGTCTCAACCTGGAGACTAGTCTAAAATATTATCAGGGTTAATGCAGACAATAAACTAGAATGTTTTTTATTATCTTACAAAAGCAACAGTCCTGTCATTTCACACATGCTTCCAGTCAGCAGTTAAATGAAAGGACAGAGCGTAGCGCTGAATGTATGCTGTTGTGCAACTGCTTTTGATCAGAAGGTCACCCTAGTACAATTATTTCATTACGACAGAAAATCAGCGAGCACGTGACCTACCTGGTGTTTAATTGGGAAAGTGTACTTGACCCATGTGGCCTGTAGCATTGTCTCTTCATCCTCCAGCTTTTTCTCCTTTTTCTTCACTTTCTCTTTCTCCTCTCGCTCCATGGATGTCATGCGATTTAACCTGAAAATGGTTTCACATGTTATTCAGCCTGCTGCTCTGGAAAAAAAAACTGAAAATCGATTGAATTCACACTTAAGATTGGAGAACATTTGAGGCTGTATTACAATTGTCTGTTAAATGTGTTCATCCTAACAATGTTGTTATTTGTATCAGTCTAACTATTCATCATTATCGAGATCAAAAATGTACATAGAAATACATCTCATGTACAACAGCCTAACAGCATTAATAAATATTTAGCGACCATAAATAAATGATGCTAAATCACAGTTGCATGCAGAAAAACAGACACACATGCACAAACATACACACTACACACTGCTTAAGTACAACTTCTGCAGCTCATTCAGTCTCACACTTTGATGCTCCGAGTTCAGTCTGACGCACACACACACACACACACACACCTTGTGAGATCTTGGACAATAAGTTCTTTAGAGGGGCGTTGTGGTGTTGAAGCAGTAGTAGAGGCAGAGGTGGGTGGTACTGGACTTGCAGTCTAAATATTATGCCTCACAGCCAGGGTGGGCCTTTTGATCTGATCCGGTTATGATCGCCTCTGCCTGCTAAACTGACCACACATCCCCTGTGTACGTGCAATGAATGCTTGTTTGAGTGTTTCTCTGAATGTTTTTCATTAAAACTGGCCTTGTGAAAAGATTTTTGTTTTACTGGTACTTTGTGTGTCTGAGAAACTGTATGAAAATGTATGTATATGTAGTGTGAATGTATTACTACATACAAAACATACTTGATTTATGTATTTATTACTTTTTGTATTTATATATTATGTATGTACCTGGTAAGACCCAGTGAGTCCTTCCAGACAGGCAGCATCGCCACAGGTTTGATGGCGCACTCCAGGATGGCCAGAGCCAGTGCAAACTCTCTGGCTTTACTGCACATCTGAACTGCTTTTATCCAATTTGACCTACAAAATATATCAAGACATTCACTTTACAAATTATCTCAATTTCTCTCTTCTGTGCTACTTTCAGAAAAAAATGCCACAGTTGTGAGCTTTTATTTTAGGCATATGAAAGAAGAATTGCCTGACAAATGAAAATACTAACACAAAGAGCCATATTTTAAAAGTTAAATGAAAAAAAAAAAAAAACAGCTGCATAATTATCAGAATTGTTGTATAAAATCCTGATCGTTACCTGTGTGAGGCCCAGTTAGGGTGCATGAATGGTGCTGGAACATTGTTCTCTAGTTGAATGATGGTGAGCCTCAGTGTGGAGATTGTCAGAACCTTAGAGCCATGAATAGAACCATTCCACTTAAATTCTCCTGCTGGTGTCATGCAGAACTTATGGGAGAGATGCCGCCTCTTGTCATGGTCCTGATGAAAGACACGTAAAGTTGCAATAAGCTTAACCATCTAAAAGACTAGAAATGTTTCTCTGCCAGTGTCCCCATTAATTGTCTGACTAAAAAGTAACCAAATCTGAAAGCTGCTAAAAAAAAAAAAAAAAGGGGGGGGGGGGGGTTAAAGTGTCACTGCACTAATATATAAAGATAATGCCACATAATGATTCAAAGAAGCTGTCGTGCTACTTGCCTCTCTGTGCTGGTGTTTGTTGAGGGCCAGAGCATTGGAGCTGTACTGGTTGTGATAGACACGGTACTTGCCCTCCTGGCCAAGCTTAAAGTATTGGATGATGGTACCCTTCATCACCACCTCTTTGCTGCTACGCGTGCTGACACGGGTTATGTCACCTTGTGCATTTACTACTAGTACCTATAGAGATAAGAATAAAAAAACAAAGAAAAACAAAAACCCATTAAACACAGCAGCTAGTTGGGTTCCTGTACATGAAATAGGTGAACTCATTAATGACTGCAACATTGAACAGAGCTTTAGAGATGAATACAGCCCAGTCAATGCTGTGTTAAGACAGTGTACAATTTTTTTATATATCATCTGAAAAAGCAAAATCATTTTTGTCCATGCTCATCACCTCTTTGCCCTCCTTGAAGCCCTTGTTGGCTTCGTGAACGGCGGCTGCCACCTGTTGGTTCTTCAGCTGGCTCAGCTTGCTATCTGGGTTCCTTAGCCGAGTCACCATGCGAGTTGCAGAGGACTTCTTATTGCTGAGACCCGGTGTCTCACCGTTGGCCAAGTCTTTACTGTCAGCTGAAAATGCAATGCCAGGTCAAGACACTATGTGAACTCAAGCAGTAAGATGTGCAGAGATTACTGGCGAAAACCCCCCCCCCCTTAAGCTGCGGTTTTATGTCATTAAACATTATGTTTGTACTGTCATTTTCATAGAGAGAAAACAGCCTGTTCCACTAATTTTGATCGGAGCTATTAAGTGGGATTTATAAAACATCTAACTAAAGAGTTCATTTGTCAAATTCTTTTCTGGCTTCATTTAAGGGTGGCAAAGCTAGAATTCAACTGAAGTATAAAATATATTAACTGTAAAAGACAGCTTTTATATTGACAATATCAAATAAGATATAATCATAACATGCTTTCTGACAAACCTGTGTCTTCAAGGCTCGCCAGGGACGACTGTGAGGACTTGTCAGCTAGGTCTGGGGGTTCAGGGTCCCTGTGAGGGACCCTGCCTCCCATGCTGCTGTTACTGTTCTCTTCACTGGTCTGGGAAGGATGGCTCAGGCTGGGAACACCATCTCCACTGACAAGGGCAGAATCTGCAGATTGGTTTTCTTCTATACAGGAAAAAAAAAACAACATACTATTAGGCTCTAGCATGTCTTTATTGTATTGTTCTTGCTGTTCATCTGAAACATCGCTTATCCAGCAAGAAGCAGGTGTTTTCTCAGACTAATTTAATTAACTAGAAAAAGCAAGACACATTGCAGCTTCAAAATTGTCAACTTTGACCAATAAATACGAGGTTCTGGACAATAACAGCTCAGTCTTTGTAAAGAAAGACACTTTCGTGTTTCTAGTTAGTTTTAAAAAGGTTAAGACTGTGGCTCCCTCTACTGAGAAGCCATGCACAATGCACGCATGCACCAAATGGATCACTTGAGCTCTATGAGCACCAAGTTAAGACAATGCAAGTTTTCAACAAGGTTTGCACACACACACACACAATACTGGCAAATGATGGTGAAGTTGTAAATACTAAGGATGAGTATGCGCAGAACATCACTGAACATGTTCAACAAAGGCAATACATAAACAAAAAGCTGTCAAATTAAAAAGTGCCAACTGCAAGCAAGATGCCCCCAATTTTTTTTAATAAGAACTACTGCAAAAGTTAAACAGTGATCACTGTTCTCAGTCAGCTGAGGCTGTTCATTATGCTGACTGCAGTGACAATGCCATCTGTTGGCAAATCAATCGATGCAATCGGCTTCTTAGGTCTTTTACTTTCTTTTGCTTTAGAGTTTTCAAAAGCTGAAGTGCCAAACGGCTGTAACTGTTCCAAGGGCGAATCCAGAATTCAAGACATAAAAATCGACAAGTGAACATAAAAGCAAAGAGATGGAATGAGGGCAACATGCAGGAAAAAATCAGGCTTAGAAATGTTTAAGGTACCAGCAAAGGACAAGGCAAATACAAGTGACAGGTGGCACTGGGGGTATGTGTTTCATCACATGATTCTGTAAAGCTGTAGACTGTGGCAGTTAAGCAGACCTCACATGGAACCTAATGAGGTCACCTGAACCTGAAATGTCTCTTTATACCTTCACGGTTGTTAGAAACCTCCATATGGGAACCTCCCATAGTGGAGGCAGGCTGCTTTGGAACCTCAGTAGCCAGGCTAGAACTGGTGCTGGACTGTGTCGGAACAGAAGCTGCTGGAGGTATAGGTCCGTCTGAGGTGTTGCTGCCACTACTGCCTTCTTGGCCAGTGGGCGGAGCTTCAATGACTACAGATGAACAGCAGCAATGATGTGAAAGTTTTTATTTGTTTTTAGTTGAGATATTTTTAGCAAAACTACATATACTATGTTTTTAAAAAAATATAGCTGGATTTTTAGTTGCTTTCAACACAAACAGACATGTGTATAAGCACATTTTGTACTAATTCGGCTTTTTAGACAATCTGTAACATTTACTGTCAACTCATTTACGCCAATAGGTTTAAGAATGATATTTTTATGCTGCCTATGCACTAAATATAGAGTTATTCTGTAAGACTCTGTTGCGCTGGACATTACATGTCTGGCATATTGATGATATTAACAAGTGCACTGTGAAAACTAAACTACGGCATTTAAATTCAATCAAAGTCAAAAAGAGTGCTAAATTAATTATTAAAATCAATAGTTAATTACACTATTGTTCACAGACCTAGTGACATGTGACGATATTTATTTATTTTCCCATTTCATTTGGAATGTTATGCACTTATTTACCATTTCTATTGAATATTTTGTGAAATATAAAAATTCACCTCCAGTTTTGAGGTCCTCCTTATACTCCTCTTGGTCAAATTCTATTGTCTCCTCCACCACCTCCTCCTCCTCCTCCTCCTCGTCAAACTTGCTTTCCTGGTGTTCCTCATCCTTCAGCGTGACCCCTTCCTCCTCTTTCTCCTCTTCCACCTCCTTCTTCTCCCTTTCCAGGCGAGCTTTCAGGGCCTCCTCAGCAGCCCGTTTTTTAACCTCCTCCAGCTCCTCCTCCTTTTTAGCACGTAGCCGCTCAAGGATTTCCTCTACAAAAACAAAGCAGTAAACAAAAGTCATTGTATTTGTGTGTGACATGAAGACAAATGTGAGAAACAACAACTCCATTAACAGCTCAAGAAAAAGTGACCAACTTGTCATGATAACACCACATGAATATCATTATTTAACAGTGATAACGAAACAAAGCAGCAAAAATAAAATTACCGTACATATAGCTCAAACAATAAGGTTGTACTAACGTTCAGTGTCTTGATCAACCAAATGACTGAAATAAAACAAACAATAAAGAAGAAAGGAAAAAAGAGAAGGTTTTGAGTTCAATCTATAAATTGAACTCAAACTAATAGAGAAATAAAATTACATTCCAACTGACCTCCATGTTTGGACTAATAAAATGTGATGCTAATTTACATACAATGATTTGCATGAGTGCTTGTTCACATGCTCTATGTTGGCTAGGAGCAACTGTAATTCTAACTTGCTGTAAAAATATCACAAGTGAAATTCTAGTGATGTTTTTTTGTTTAATGACTATAGTGTAAATATGTATAAGCAGCAGTGATAATGATCTTGAAGCCAGCACACTTGGTCATTAAAATACAGAGGAAGACCGTAAAGTACTTTATGAGAATATGAATCATCAGCATCACGATCATCATTCCAGATAAACTAGTAATGTCAAACCTCTACACTGATAGGCAATTTGTATAACAACACATAAAACAGAGGGTAAACATTTGATTTATTAGAATATTCCAGTCAAGACGTTACAAAAGGATTAAATGAGTTTCAAACATTACATGTGTTTGTTGGAAAGATGCATCAAGCTAAAACAAATGCTGCTTTATACAAAAGTCCTTCAATTAATTTGTCCTTCATAAAAGGTAATAATAGTCAGTTTGTTATGTTTGTAGTTTGTTAAATCAGTTTTACTTTTTAAAATGGAATGTGCCAGTTTATATGGTGAAAGACAGAAAGCACACAAATAAAACTGCTGCTGTCACGTTGAAAGGGTTTGAGAACAGCTGTATTTGTTCTGTTTAGCATCATATTCTCTTTCTATGCCTGTACTGTAAAATATATGTGACTACTGTCATTGAGAACTTTTTACCTTTTTACCTAAAAGATGCTTTTAGACCGTAAGCAAAAAACATACACACAGATTTGGCAGACATCCTACAAATAAAAAAGGAAGGGCCGAGTGACTTAAGGGAGGTGTTGGACACTGGCCAGACTGGGGCAAGAGTCAAGTTACAAAACAGCTGGGCTGATGCAGCCACCTATGACAGGGTGGCGTTCATGAGCTTTTGGGGAGGAACAAATCGAAGAGTGAAGAATTGAAGAGACAGCCCAGATAAAGGAAAGAAAAAATAACTGACTTAAAAAATTCTTGCATATTAGGCCATGACTAAACACAGCAGCAGAACGCATGTCAAGTTCTGAAAAAATGTGTTAATGTTCTTAAAAGGAAAAATAGAACTCTTTACCATTGGCAGCAGTGAGGAAACACTTGTTGCTTCCGCGGGCCTTGTTGGTCAGGTCCTCTGTGATGTCCATATGTGTATGCACCTCATCCCTTATCTCTTCAAGGGCTGCATACAGGTCAGGTTCCCAGTACTCTTTATCTAAGCAATCTATCAGTTCAGCTAGCTGCACCTGGTAAAAACAAGGTTAAGGAGGAGTTCAATGAATGCAATAAAAATTAAAGAAGGCCAATATTGTTACAGCTTTGCTTAGGACGAAACGTATCCAAGAATGCTGCTTGTTCTCACATGTGTGTAGCCACGCAACATAAAGTCTGTTTCAAACATGAACTCCAGAGAATGACAAGGAGGATCAGGTCCCGACATTGTTAGGAGTTTCCCTTTCAGACATGTAGTCAACATCAGGAGATCGTCTCGGCGACACACGTTCTCAATTGTGAAGAAATACTCTTTAGAATTTGGCAAGAGGTGGCGCCTGGGCACTTTTGAGCCGAGAACAAGAGATGACGCAAAAACAAAGCTGCAGAAGTGACAGTACTTTCCTTAACTACTATCCACTCACTAGTAATGTGGGCTGTTGATGCGTTGAAATCCATAGAAAATGTATTTCTTCACCTTTGAGTATTTGTATTTGCCTGGTTTTGCAGCTGTAGCAGGAAATGGATGTCATCAACACGCCCACTCACTCATGTTGAATTTTCCAGACTATTACCTGGTCTATTCACACACGATAGCTCTATCGGAGATAATCTTTAAATACACTTTGGAGCTGGCTGGGTAAAGTCTGACTAATGTCAGGGCCAAGAAATGTGGACATAGTGACCCCAGCCCCTCGCCTGGATTCCAATACATGTCTGAACGGGGCTTAAGAAACCAACATTAGCATAAGTCATGAGGAAAAGAAAAGATTGGTCCCATTTACCTTTGTGCTGTAGTACCAGATAGTTTTGTCCTCCTGCTCACTATGTTCTTCACTGTAGGGATGATAAATAAACAAATCATTGGTATTCATTAGGGACACAACAGGGAGGGACAGAAGATGTATATGCACCATATACAGGCCTTCTGTGTGCCGTGTTATGATTTAGTGATATTTTTGTCGGTAGAGCTAGTTTTTTTTTTATCTTAACTTCAAACTTAGCAGAGTGAAGAGGAACATTTGACTTTTATCTAAGACTACAAATAAAAAAAAAATCTAAACAAAATACATTGTAATAAATTATATTTGTGCTAAATAATGTTAAAAGCATTCTGGACACCAGGCTGCCATCCTGCTTGGGATATTCGTCTATTATAAATATTGGTTAGTCTGCCTAATTGATAATCATAAACAAAATGGTTCTTCCCAAAAACAGTGAAGTCCATGTCCATTTCTGTGTGGTGATACAATGGTGTAATGTTCAGTCAGTGAGATTTTCCAACACAACAACAAAACCGGACCTGATGATAACAGATGTGCAAAATATGAATAAAGACGGTGCCAGGACGACTAAATATTTGGAACACAATAAAATAGACTAATTTCCATAATTGTTGTTTTCCATCTATCTTTGCCATTTTCACTCAAAAGTATGCAGGAAAGACTTAGAAGACATATTCTACATACAGTATCTTATATTATTATATTAATCCATACAGCTCATATATAAAACATATACGCCACAACTATAAAGGGCAAGACCGGCTTCATATGCTTCATAGCAACAACATCCCGATACCAACTGAAATAAGTTAAGAGCTAATGCACATGTTTGGCTGTTCGAGGTATCTTGGAAACTGGTTATCCAGAGTGCTGAGGAGACTTTTGAATTTATTTTCTAGTTATGGCTTGTATTTAACCACGGGTGGAGCTGATTTGATTTTGAAAATAGCCTAAACAAAACACTACGCAATAAATGAAACCATTTATGCATTTTACAGTGTAGTCAGATCGTGAGTTTTGTTGAATTACGCATGAAGATTAAAGTAAAATATTAAAATATTATGATTTGAGAATTTACTTGAAATAACCACATATACATTTAAAAAATGCTCAGCATAAACAATAATACTGAACACTGAGAATTAAAAATGTCAGCCTTGATAGATGATTTCCTTGAAAATGGGTGTATCCTGTTTATTAGACAACTTAAGGTCCTGTAAAGTTGAACACAATGAGAATGTGTTCATATTTGAGTTTCTGCAGCAGCAGCTGTAGAGTCGAATATATATGTCTACTTTTTCCTTAGCAAAGTTCATGCCTAGAGACTGTGAAGCCTGAGGCCATATGACAGTAATGTCTATTCAGCATCCTTCCAAAGTTTCCAAATACACACACAAACCTCAACCCAGTGCACATTGTGACAAACTTTTTCACACTGTCTCTGCAGGGAGACTGAAGTCAGTATTGCAGCACCTGCTGGGGACCAATGTGGAGGAAAAGAATAGAAAGAGTTGGAGTGATGACTGTAGTCGTGCCACCTACTCACCTAAATCTTACATGGTACAAGTGATCATGCTTCTGTATGGTTTGTGTAGCAGGCCTTCTGCTGTTGCTGACCTAGCACACACCAACTGTGATTGTACAATGTGAAGACCATTTGATAAAAATGACCAATGCTTCTGATGGTGAGGTTATTCCTGGTTTATAAACCAGCTGGTCTTGCCAACATGCAAATTTGGACTCCTACCTTATGAGCTCATTACTTTAGTAGTGTTTATAGTGTTTGCAGTGTCACAGATTGACAATATATGCAAGTTTTTTACATTACTGAAGTTTTAATACTGCAGTGGTGTATTACTTGTTCTATATAATTTAGTAAATGTGCATGATTCTAAATACTTGCCTATGTGTTTCTGACAGATAATTTTTGTCAATCTGGTCAATGCAGGTCATTTGATATGGTTTCATCAAGTGCCTCCAGACTTGGGTTGTGCTTAAGTTGGACACAGCCTGGATTTGGACTAGGATTTAATTTTATATCAACAGTTTAAAAATTACATTTACATGTATTGAAATATTATGTGGTTAAGCAATAGTGTGTAAAATACTCTGGTGAGGATTGATTTGTGACAACAGTCCACAGCAGGGCAAACACAGTGTACACATGTTCAGTGAAGCACATGTATCTTATATAAGAGCACATACGCATTAAGCAAATCACTCAAATAGCATAACAGACAATCTAGCTGTGTATAATGCATCTCGTGAAAATAAATCTCTCTGTTGCACATTCATCCGAAAAGAGGCTGACACAAAGAGAATCTGACCCACAAATAATGTGGTCCATCAGCTGTATAGACAGGAGCTACACAATATATTGAATAAATTTACATAATTTACTTTTTAATATTACATCATCAGTGTGCAACATCATAACAACATGAACCCATTCATACAAACACCTCTGCAATTACCATGGAACATAAAGAAACACTGTGAACTTACACGACAATGCGGCGGTTAAGAAACCAGTATTTGCGGTGGTGTCGATCATAACCAACTGGCAACTGACGTATAAACGGCCTGCTCTTCTGCACTTCTGGGATGCAATCTGCCACACCAGGTACCTTGTGTGCCACACACACTTCACACTGCCACTCGTCCTCGGGCACTTCCTGCAATGGTGGCTTTACACACTCCAGATGGTAAACAGCTGAACATGTTTCACAGCACAGCAGGTCACCAAGACGATGGCATACCCTGCAGTGGTCATCATAGGCAACCACCCCTTCTGACATTAGCTCCTCCCGGGCAATGTTTGTTGCCAGGAACTGGTCCACCAAAAACTGAAGAACTTTAATTTTGTTCTCCAATGGTTCATACGGGTAGTCTTCACCCTCCAGGAAAGGCAGAATATGCCGATACTCTGGGTCGCTCTCGCAGTATGCCCGCACCACCTCTGGCCAGGTCATACCATCCACAAAATACAGAGTGGAGTTAACAGAATCCTTCACGTCAGCAGGACCAAATGTGGTGTTGGAAGTGTCCTCCTCCCTGAGAATAGCTTTGAGCAGGGAGATGTGGGTCTCTGCCAGCAGGGTGCACTGCTCCTGGCTGGCCAGTGCAGCGCAGAAATCCTCAAAGCGAAATGGAGAGAGCCGTAGCACTGAGCCAAAGTTCCGGAGGACCTCGTAGACGGCAGAGACATTGAGAAGCTGCGAGGTAGGAACCAGGAGGTCCTCAGACGACTTTGGAAGCTCCAAGGTAGGAATGTCCTTTGCCTCAAGGATGGGAGACCGTGGTCGCATTGCTCGGCTTCTTCTCCGACCTGTGAGAATTGAGGAGGAAAAAGCCAGGAGAGGAGGGAAAATAGAACCATAAATGATAAAGAGACATAGGACAGGTGTATATTAACCACTGCAAGTGCTGTATTGTGTTATAATTTGTCTATTCTTTAGAATATATGCAAAGGAAGAGGCAGCAACTTTAAGCATTTAAAACAGAGATATTTGAAAAGAAAAGTGCAGGTGTCTGCAGAATGAAATGAAAAGCACTGCATCAGCTTTTTAAACATGGCAACTGTGTGTACTTTCATGTAATATAGCAAAGTGGAATGAGCTATGGTAAACAATACTTTTTATTAAAATGAATATTATATTCACAGGCTAACAGTGACATGCAGAAAGGCAGACAGAGGGGATACAACATAGAACAAAGGGTTCAAAACCATACATGTTACAACTATGTTCCATGCGCTGGAGCCATTTAGCTATCACAGCACTGCAAACATCTGTAACGTTTACTGTTAGACAATGCAGGCTGATGCTTAAGCCGCTGTGACGCTTCAGGTCTCACAGGACTGCGTTCTGTAACTCTGAAATCATAAAGCCCCTACAGCACTGTGAGGCAATAAGCCTGCTTTTGTCTCTGCTAAAGAAATATGCTCTTAATTGTGTGCCTTTCGAAATTCTCTTTACATTTTCCATTTCTGACCACAGTAATGTTGAATAGGGTTGCAGTAGTGGTTCAAAGTACACAATTTGTATAAAAGGATGTACAAATGTTTCTTTAGTAAGTGGAGTTTTAGTATGCTAATGCAATTTACTGATGATACAATAAGCATTATGGAGCCGATACTGCTTCTAGGCTTCTCATTAGCTTTTCTTCGTCTCAGATTCTGTTCCATCACTGTGGAGTGTGGGTTGCTGCATTTATTTCTTCACCAGGACACCAAACATAGATTCGACAACATTACGACACTACATACACTTTGTCTGCCGAGCTTAACTTTTATTTTAAAACACCGGCTAAACTGCTGATAACCTGAAAGTGGTTAACTGATTAGTAAACAAATTTGTATTAGGGCCAATGTGAGTCTGTGGTTCAGTAGTGATGTAAACAGCAATGGGACTAGAGCTGAAGAACTGTCTGTTTCACTAATGGTGATGATTGTCAATATGAATGAGCCCAACATGCTTGTTACTCTTGGATTGCATGTGAAAGTGGATGGATATATAGGCCCAATTGCAACTGACACTGATAATATTTGTCTGTCATCACTTGAGAAATGTTTGCACTGCCCGACTAAAGTGTTGTGAAGTGATACAGGGCAAATAATTACACAAATAAAGGCTGTAGTAAATGTTATTTGTTAATGAGGATATTTTTGTTACCCAAATAAATGAACTCCCACAAAAAGAGACATCTGATGTTAAAGAAACAGAGATGTAAATGCATTAAATGCTGAAAATAAGATCCTAATATTTATTTCCATGCAATTTTCATGACTGAGAAAGTGATGGATCCAACTTGCTCACCTGATAAACATAGGAGTGGTTACTATGGTAACGGTGGACCACGTAATATTGTAATGACTTGTTCGCAACAAGTGAGAAACGGACCTGTCAAACTTATCTTATGGCTTTATGCAGCTGAAAAAATGTAAACATGCTTTCTGAATCCGAGCAGGAAATAGGTCTCAGGATTGTGTGTAAAAACTTACATTGAACTGCCAACTACAGTACTTTTATTAGATTATGCTATTACGGCTTTGGAAAAATTGTAGATCTGTATTAATGTGAGACAAATGGAAAAAAAAGCATTTAAAAAATGTTTTTTTTAATGATGCCTATTATCCGTAGCAAAACCAGGAATGACTGCGGTAAGTTATAAATAATCAGAAATACCGAATGAATGAAAAGAAGGAAAAGTAGCAGACACGGTCCACGGATCCCGTATGTCTGTGTGCGTGAAAACGTCCGGTGAAGTGCGCATTAAAGAGTCCGCTAAAAAAAAAAGCACCAATAAGTTCTCCGTTCTAAATTGACAACGAAAAATGTGCTGATCCGACAAAAGTCACAAACCCGAGAGCCGGATGAAGCGTGGAGCAAATGTGCAAGCCAGCGAGCGGCAGCGCACACGGTAAACAAAGGCCCGTTTCTGAGTGCAAGCTCCATTTTGAACAATGCGGCTTGGTTTGTGTCCTGAGCTAAAAATATAGTTCACACTTTGATGAACGGAGCGTGCTCCGCCGAGGCGCGTGCACTGGCGAACGAACGTACCTGGGGTGCTACCGAGCGTGCTGTGGCTCCTGAAGCTGCTCTCGGTGCAGTAGCTGGCATCATCCTCATCTGCTAGTTCCTCCAGGTAGTCAGAGTCGTTTCCCAAGGCCTCCTCTTCTTCAAGATCCGACGAAGGGTTGTCGTTCAGGAGTTCGTCCTCGTCGGACCTGTAGCTCACGTTATCCTCCTCGTCGCTGTTGTCGTCGTAGACCACCTTGGTTTGAGGCCGCCTCACTCCGCCTCTGCCGCCGCGGCCGCCTCTCGACCCCCTGCCTCTTCCCCTGCCTCCTCTGGTCCGCGATGCCGCGGCCGCCGCTGCAGCGGAGCCTCCAACTTTCCTGCGGCCCCGGGACGAATGAAAGTTCTCTCGGCCGGATATTTCTGCATCCACCTCCGCAGACCCAGTGCCGCAAGCGCCGTCGCTTCCTCCCCGGCCCCGGCCCCGTCCTCTGCCTCTCCCCCGTCCACGCATCCCTCTGTTCCTGCCGCCCCGAGAGCCGCGGACTGGCCCGGGTGAACCCTCCCGCATCACGGCTGCTTGTTTGGGCGGCCTTCCTCTTCTCCCCCTCATTGTAGGAGAGAGTCTCTTCTGTTCCACTTCAATCTCGGTGCTCGAAAAAGCCACGCACACCGGAGAAAAACGGGGGAGAAGAAAGCCAGTAAATCTGATTACGGCTCCCAACTAGTCCCCACCAAGCCCCGGTCTCAATTTCAGGGCGGAAAGCTCAAACTGAATGGCCGGTGTCCCGCTCTGGGTCGCCTGCAGACGCCATTTTTCTTCTTGGCTCTCCCTCCGTTGAAAACACAGCAGGCCCCGGAGCTGCGTCAAGCTCCACACCGGTAATGGTGTGTTTACCGGAAGTACAGGGGCTGCGCTTTTCACAATAAACGCAGCACTAGAACATGAGTTAAAACGAATACATAAGTACACTGGTGTACAACACACCCCAAAAAAATAGAAGGCACACATATATTAACATAATTTGTGTTTGTGTTTGTCTAACGTAAACGTGAGTCGTTTTCGTTCCAACAAATTCACGACACTTTGGGAAGTGTTGCTGCCTTTCTCTAACTTGTCGCGAACGGGCCTGAGTGGATGTGAGGTCACGTGACTCCCTATTCCACAATAGACGCAATTGCCGAGCTAGTTCATAAAATGAGTTATCCGGGCAAAAGCCGGCCGCCAGTAGCACTTAATTAGCGTGGGTTGCTCCGACTGGGTGGCGTAAATCACAGGTGGAGCGGCGATGTTCAGCAGCATCGCTCGTTTCGGCCCCGTCGCCATTGTCGTCGTACTAAAGCGAGGCGAGACGATGAGCATACGACATCCAGCACAGTACATGAGGCTGAATCCAAGTAGTAAAAGTTAGCAGCTCACATTTGTAGGCAAACAGCGGCGTGAATGGGGAAACGGCCGCGACGCCTGTGTTAACTAGATGCGTTTTACACACATTTCAATTGACTTTTTAATAATTACAAAGGAATCTCGATAAGTTTAATTTCGTTTAACCAATTGTGTTAACGTGAAATTCAGCTTCAGGAACGATGCTGGCACTTGCTGAACAAACATGCTCTCCAATGAATTGTAATAACATAACACGCATTGACAGCAATAACAGAATTTTGGTCTGGTGAACGGCGACACCCACACCCACTCATGTGTTTAGCTATATAGTTTCCACTGATGTTACGATTACGTGCTTCTTTTGATTCACATAGCAACAATCAATAAAAGAAAAGAAAAACTCTACATGTAAGTTATACAAGAAAGATTTTATTGACATTCACGGACAAACAGACTGTAGGTTGTCGTGGCCGAGTGGTTAAGGCGATGGACTAGAAATCCATTGGGGTCTCCCCGCGCAGGTTCGAATCCTGCCGACAACGGCTCATTTTCTTTTGGACTGGTCTTAGCAGAAATCCACCGGACTCAAAGGTCCAATTTCATGCCTTTACCGACAGAAACACTGACGCAACAGTAAGTATTAAATTATTAACAGTAATTTATCATCTTCAATCGTCACATTTTCAAGTGTAGAGAAATCACAGTGAACTCTACCACGTGCATCCGACAATTTTCTTGACCTTTATTTTTGATAGCGACTTTTAAATAAAAATAACCCACGTGCATTGGTAGTTTTATAAAGGATTTGTACATAAGAGTAAAGCTGGAAACCCCAGTACAAAGTCACAGCAGACAGATTTACATACTTAATAAAAAAAAAAAAAAAAAAACACCCACAGGTGCGTGTTTAAAATTCTAAATGATAAAATGTGATGTTTTATTGGAAACACAAATTAGACTCAGGAATAATGCCACCTCATGCTTTTATTATAAAAATGTTTTTTCTAAAAAATATTATCAAGTAATAAATGATGATATGCTGTATCAATATGGGTTAACAACCTGTCAGCATTTAAAGTGGTAAAAATCCACCTCGCCCTTTACCAACAGTGATCTTTGACCTTTATTTTTTATTAATTACTATACTCAGTATTGTTTCATATAGAGTTTTCTTGGTGGGGTACTTTAACTACAAGGTTGATGATCTAGTTAGTACTTTTACTTCAGTAAAATACTTGAAGTGTTACTTTAGTCCAATGTATGACATCTTGCTGTGTGGCTGCATACCGCACAGGGACCCTTCTGACCCTTTTGCTCCATGACATTATTAAGATCACCAGCATTAATGTTGTGCTTGATGAGTGTAAATTAGTAATGTAAGCCATGTTATCTGAAGGCTAAACATTTTTAACATTAACAACATGTGTGAAAGTTCATTCAGCATCAACAAGAGTAAGACACATGAAACTTGAGTTCTGAAGGCTAGCATCTGTACCAGAAAACACATAGTACACCAGTCGAGGAATGTAATCAACCTTGAGACCACTTTCAGCGGAAAAGCTGGAAGGACACTATGCTCAATGATTTATTAAAAAATATTCTGTACAGATTCTAAAACAGCTCAATGACTTCAATAGAATATTGTCCAATATCTTTCTTTGTCTTCATCTTATTGAGCTCTTGGAGGCTGCCCTCGATTTTCCCAAGCTCAGAAACCAGTCGTACCTGATGACACAAGAAGGCGTTTTGGTTTAAATTACATTCCAGGTAACTTTTTACATGTAACATTTTTCTGACAGAAGCCACAATAAATATGTAAACAACTCTAATCTCTGCAGCTACACAACTAAAATAGCAAAGTCAAAGTGCAGACAAAAAAAGGTAGACTGTTACCTGAGACTTGACAAAGCTGTGGAGGCTCAGCAGTAATCCTTTGGCCTCTGGAGTCATCACTAGTACTGTGAAGTGGGCATCCAACAACAAGCAAACCCAGTCTATGATCTATAATCCAACGCAAATGAAAATAAGAGTCAGAATTTTTAATCTTTTCAAGCTTGCGTGGCCAAATTGATGGGGGTTTCTTGAGAAATTCTGTACACCACAACGGCAGTGTTCTCACATATCTGTTAGTGTGGGTATATTTCTTGCATTACAGTCAATCTTTTTACAGTGAGTATATGCAGTGTGGCTGCTAAGAATTCAGACCACACATGGCTCATGTTAAAATGTGTTTTGAAAAAAAAAAAATATATATATATATATCATCATCATCTCTGGCTTTGACAATCTGTCAGCCAAGTCAGCAAAATAAATGTTTCTGCCTCCAGTCTTGCAACTTACTGTGGCCTGTACTGACTGACACAATCTACACTGATATGTCAAGTGTGGTTGCACTAATTATCTAGTTATATGCTGATACAGACCTGAGTTAGACTTGGTGATCTCTGTCCATGCATCTGTGGGAAAGCCTCTTGGGAATATTTTTGATAGAGGAACTGCAGGTACTGGAGGAAAAGCTGAATGAAAGATGAGAAAGTTAACAACAACAATAAAAAATAAAAAAAAATAGACCAAAGTCAGACAACAAATTCAAGAGTGAAGAAGTGTAACCTGTATCTACAGTCTATATAAGAATTATCTCAATAAAAAAGGACAGCCCTTTATCACAGTGTTTTAATGTGCAACAGATATGATTATCAACTTAAACAAGCTGGAAAATAATCTGAGTGCTATCTGTCTATATCAGTGAGGGGAAAAAGGAAAAAAATCTGCTACTTACAACAACATGCTGGGAGGACAAATCTTTTAGATGTGGGAGGAGGAAAGTGTCACTGTACGCCGTCTGCAGGACCTCATTTCTTTGCAGCTAGAGTTAAGATGTGATATTTTAATACCTCTCAGATGTTTCAAATTAATCTAGTTTTCTCACCCACTACTGTATTTTTTTGTATAGTTCATTTCTGTCAAAGAATTTTACTGGTTTACAAAAGCATATGATCTAAAGTATAAAGATATCTGACAGATAAACTTTCAGTAGACTGTAAATAGCTGCTTTGTTTGGGAAATAGTGCAGTGGAAGGATACAGTAAAACAGCTTTGTGCAATCCCACTGGACACATCTGTTCTGTTGGAGCCGGAGTCTTCTCCGGTTCTTCTCTGGCCTTTATGTCACCTCCACCAAGGGCCTCTGGTAAGTCTTCCTCAAAGGAGGTGGGGCTGAAGCCATTGTGTAATCCAGCTGGGCCACGCTCCGGTGAGATAAAGGTCTCCATAAAGGAGACGCTGTCAGGGTCAAGATTTGCTTTCTCTGCGTCTTTGTCTGACATGCTGCAGAGCCAAGGTTGAACAACACTGTCATTGTCATCATCATCTTCATAACAATAATAATAATAATAATAATTATTATTATAAATATACTGCTTCATTAAAAGCAACCATTTGTAAACTTAAAAACGTTGTACTTTTAAAGCGCCCAGTAGTAGCGTCAGCGTTCAATACAGTGGCTTTGAAAATATTTAGATTTCACCTGATAAAGGCCTTGAGGCAGGCACAGGTGACAGCTTCTGGGACATCCGGAAAGAACTGCAAGCAGAGCTGACACAGAAAGTAATCCTTCCTCTCCAGGGCCAACAGCACAAGGTCAGGACACACACTGTAGATGGTCATAATAGTAAAAGGTCACATTCAACAGGAGTAACAATGGTTAATTACAATTTGTCTGGTCGCTTTGCCATGCCTCACTGACCTGTGGCAGAGGCACTGCGTGTGCACTAGCTGTGCCAGGGTGGTGGGACTGTAGAAGGCTGGATCAGCCAGACTCCGGGACACAAGGGCTGAAGCCAGCTGTGCCACTGAGGACTGCAGGACTTGGATGTCTACCCTGGAGAGCAGTCCCTCCACCTCTTTCTGGACTTCTTCAATTGGTGCTGTCTACATGACAAAAAATTGAAAACATGTTGCAATTTCAGAACTGTGTGCTAAACATTACTGCCAAGTTTGTTAGATTCAACATTTGTCCAGACACTCATGGAAGAACAGGTTTTTACCTTGATGAGCTCCAGAACTTGGTCAATAGTTAAACTAGGTGTTGACTGGGTCTTACGGCTTGTTCTCTATGTGGAATGAGAGAAGAATCAAGTTGATCTACCAAAGACAACAGGACATAGAAGAAAAAAAAGAAACTAACGACAGAAGCATTACTGGACCACTATTCTTCAGGTGACATCCAAATACAAAGGAAAACTTTGTGGTTATCATTTAACTTAACATTAAGTAACAGGCCTGCTACATACCGTCTTCCTGGTCTCTACCGTTCTAGACTGCTGTGCTTTCTCTCCATGCAGAATATGATTCCAAGATGGTACAGAAGCTGGAGCTTTGGACACTGAAACAGTTAGAGACAAACACACTATGCTGAGTGAACGCAAGAAGTTGCCATCTCAAAACTACTGTTAGTGAAAAGAATTTATTTGATCTGTTATACAGTTTATCATCTCTGTATAAATTAGTGTAGTTCAGTTTACATTATGGAGTCATATAAATTTACACTATTGTTGTAACTTACCTTCAGACTTGGTCTGCCTTAGTTTCCCCAGTGCAGAGGCCAGTGAAGATTTGGGGCACTCACATGGAATAACAGAGAGCGTTTTCCCATGTGGAATGAATAACTTGTTGGAAAAACACCACAGCTAAATCAGAGAGAAAACAGAACAATGATGGTCTACCGGTCTACCCAGGCCAGGTTTTTAGGACTGTAAACTGCCATAAAGTTGTGAGGAGGGACTACAAGCCCTGTCACAGTGGAGAGCAGATACAATGCTCTACCAAAGTCATACAGTCCTCCATCAGCACCCAGCAGCTGGAAGGACAGGGAACCTTGGCCTGTAGTAATAAAACAATGGGGGGAACCTGAGTGGGTGGTTCATGCAAATTCCTAATTTCAGCAGCAAAAATATTCACACTAGTCCGGTTTGTGTGGGTCTTGCTAGCGTGTCTAAAGATCTGTAACAATATATTATTTTAATCTACTTTGCTAGTATTACGTATCTTACAAACAAAGGATTCCTACCTGCCCGTAGATTTTACCCGCCATCTCTTTCCCTGCCTGAAGTGTCTGGAAATTTGTATTCCAGATGCAGAGAAAGTCTGAAAAAAGAATCAAAACAGAGAGCCATTCAGGAAGCACATACACGCACAGGCAGCCACATCAGACACTGGAGTAACACAGCTTCAATTCATTGCTAAAATGCATTTCATCTGAAAACAAAGACCCGAATGTCAAAAGCTACAAGAATTATAGTCCTGTATTAAGTTAATATGAACCTATACATTTAATTCACTTCTAATTAATAAAACACAATATTTTGTCACAGCAAATAGGATGATTAGACACTAAATTCAGGTCACACAGGGGAAACAAAACACTATCAACCTGTATGTGTTCCCTGCTTGTGACTTGTAACTACTGATGTTCAACGGGCTTTGCAGAAACAAAAATGCTTTAGTTGATACTGACAATGCACACACATCTGTTTAATTTATTAAATATGTGTAAAAGATTCTGATAAATCTTTAACATAATGTTCTCACAATATGCATTTTGATGTTTGAAGTACAAGTGTTACTATTATTAAATTGTGCATAGCTGTGCCACAATTTCAAATTACTTGATAGTTGTACATAGTATATACACAAAAGTTTTTGTTGCTGACTTGAAACTGCAAAAGCCTAATCAACACCACAAAATGAAAGCTAAATTATTTAATACCAACTTTTCTTTTAGATGAGTTTTTGTCACTTTTACAGTGTGAACATAATTTATTCAAACTCTGCTTAGAATAAGCTTGTAGTGAGGTACTAAGGAACAGATATGCTGTATGTTTATTTTTCCCATGGCTCACTGAGAAGGTTCTCAGTGTACTGCAGATGGACTACATTTGGATGCTTAAAGCTGCACTTTTTTCCATCTATCTCAATTAAAACCTCAAATAGAGCTCCATGGTCTTTATTTGAGGTATTGGGCTTCAATGCCATTTACCTTTTCCGGCTCCTGCAGAGGGGTGTGGAACACCCACAACAGCTATATGGGCTTCATCCAGGACCAAAGCTGAAGCTGCCTCCAGCAGTCCCTCTCCGACAGGAAGTCTCAACTGCTGACTGCGAGGTAACGGAAGAGCCTGGGCCCCCTCATCTGCCCCCCTGCCCCGAACAGGGACAACACTTTGGTACATATGACCGTTGGGGTCTGGATGGCAGGAAAATGACAAGACAAAAAAAAAAGATTATTGAAAGAGGAGAAAAGAGGGAACTAGCAAAAACAACATGAACTATCTTGCATGTAACACATGCACAAAATCATGTACAACTTTAAAAATAACTCCCAAATTTTTCATCCCAAGTGTAGAATGCATAATCCATCTAAAAGTTATAATACCCCAGTGAAATCAATAGATTAACTACAAAACTAAGTGGAAATAGAGTTACGTGAATGGAGGATCCCGTTTAATATAAAGGCCATTTTGTATAGATGGTTCTTTAACTCAACATTTAAAAGAGACAATGTGTCAGCCACAAAGTTCTCTACTCACTTCAGCAGTACTGCAGAGAGGAACTAACTTTAAGTTAGAGTTCACACCAGTCACTTAATCAATGGCATAAGTCATATTTTTACTAATATATATTATTAAATTATTACCATTTAAGTCAAATCAGCATCGTAGTGTAGAATAACATAAAAGGTAAAAAAAGGGGTTGTTCTTTTGCCCAATTTTTTGCCATGTGAAACACCTTCTGGATTTTAAAGAACCTCACGTTCTCAATCAGGCTTGGCGTTAGCCTTTATCGCCCCTAGTGGCCATTAGTTGGCATTGCACCGTCTGCAGAAAATAAATACATAATCTGGATTATGCACCTTGCTGTGCAGTGAAGCTGAAATGTGTAGGGGTCCTGTCCATGGCTGAGTTCTAATGGCGGTGCCGTACCTACCCAGGACAAGCAGGCAGCCAGCGCATCAGATTGTGGCTTCCTGCTTTTAACACCCACTTCAGAAATTAAACATTTCTTTCATCCTCATTACAGATTTTTGCCACCAACGGTGCTGTGCCCTTTTGCATTAACAAGTCTATTTAAGAAGCATGTGCTGTCAAACATCGACACTAAAAATATTTTCACAGGAAATTCAAGCTTACAGAGATAAAGCAGGCAGATGTGTTTATCCCTGTAGGAGGCAGAGAAACTGAGTGGTGAGAGACCAGGTTCCTCTCTCTCCAGCCGGTACCTCTGTAGGGTGTTGGGATTCAGTCTCTGCAGGTAGAGGAAATGATCTCCTTTCTGTGGGAATGAAGCGACAACCATGTGAGGCAAACAAGCATTTAAAAATAACAATGGCTACGAGAAGATGCTACATGGACAGACCGATTTAATTTGTATTTAAATGTGTCACCAAAGTCAAACTAATCACATGTAATCAAATAGAGCAACTTTGCATAATGATTCAAAATTATTTCCCTATAACATTTAATGTTGTTGTACAAAGCCAATCTGTCACACCTTGAAGAATTGGATAAGACCCCAAACAAATAAAATGATGTTACCTGTTCAGTTGTGAAGATGACAAACTGCTGTGTCTCTGCTGTCAGGGTGGTGCTCCACCTAATGAAAATAAATGCATTTATTTATTCATTCAATAGACAATACATCAGATTCAGTGTTTTAAATCAATTAATCAAACTACAAGCATGTCTAAGAGGCTTGGATGTCCTACAATTTCCTTCTTCTAAACACAGATAAAACTGATGTTATTGTGTTTGGGCCTAAAGATCTCAGAAACATATTGTCCAACCATATCATTACTTTAGATGACATGACTCTGGTCCCCAGCACTACTGCAAGGAATCCAGCAGTAGTGCTGGGGACCATTTCTGACCAGGATTTGTCATTTAGCTCACAGATAAAACAAATCTCTAGAACAGCCTTCTTCCACCTACCGAACATTGCCAAAATTAGGAGCATCCTGTAAAAGCGATGCTGAAAAACTGGTCCATGCATTTGTTACTTCTAGATTGGACGACTGTAGTTCTCTACTTTCAAGCTGCCCCAGTAACTCTCTACAAAGTCTTCAATTAATCCAAAATGCTGTAAGATTACTAACTGGTACTGGCAAGAAAGATCATATGTGAGTCTCTCTGATTTCTTTCCACTGGCTTCTCACTAAATGTTGAACAGAATTTAAAACTCCTAGTACATATCATCCTAATGGACCACGTTGGTCTCAGAACGCTGTCCTCAGGTGTCCCCAACTTTGGAGCTCTGTGTCTTCCAGTGCGCAGCTAATGGTCCTACCAACCTGCCCAATGTTTTCTTGTTGCTTTTGTTGCTCTTTTCTTTTCCCTCTCCACTTTCCTCTAACCCCAACCGGTCAAGGCAGATGTCCGCCCACCTCCAGCCTGGTTCTACTGGAGGTTTCTTCCGTTAAAGGGAGTTTTTCCTCTCCACTGTTGCCTATGTCTGCTCAGGGGTGAATTGTTGGGTTTTCTCTAAATGTTTGTATAGTCTGGACTTTATTATGTAAAGTGCCTTGAGATGACTTTATTGTGAATTGGCGCTATATAATTGAACAGTACAGGCACAGCAGCCAGCCGTGCTTACACAACAGTGTAGACACTGATATTACGTTTATAACCAGTCTGCTTCATTTTAATGTGTCATGGGTACGTACGAAGGAATTTGCAAACTGTTCTTGTCCTTTTGCTGCCCATTCTACATCCACTTTACTCTCTTTTGTACACGAAGAAGGAGAACCAGTTAATACAGGTGGATACTAAAGGTTACCGTCAGTTGCTGTCTTTAAATGCAAGATGCAAAACCATTTTAACTCCTTGTGCCACAATGTGAGAAATTTTCTAGGGGAAACACTGAGGTTGATTCATATTCTGAACCTCACTTTGAATCCATATTAACACACGTGGGTTTAGCTGGAGTGTTAATGCTTAATAGTACACACCTGATGGCCTCTTCTTGAGCCAGGACTTCCTCTATGGGCTGCTGAGGAGCAGAAAGGAGAGATTCCAGCAGCCTCACAGCTCCACTCTGGAACAAGACCACAGGTTGGCCTTCATGTGCACAGTGGATACTCCAGACATCTGATGACACCTGCAGAGAATATATTCATAAAACACAGAAATTAGGATTTAAGGTAGGTTACTGTGAATGAAAAAAAAAAAAAAAGTCAGGAAAAAAAGCACCATTTTTAGTATGTTAAATAACAGAAGGAAAGAATAGACAGTAGAAAGAAAGAGTAACCATTTCTTTGGTTTTAGGTTCCTGGATTCTGGCTTCAATACAGATGGAATTAATATTCATGTTCAGACTTACAGTTGCTTTAAAGGCCTTGTCCAAGAGAACATCATCTTCCTTCCAAATTCTGATCACCTTAAAAAAAAAACAAAACAAGTAATAAATCTGAGATAAAGGAAGACAGGACAATGGCCCAAAAAATCATTAACATGAGATAAACTACTTTTTTTGGCTGATTTTTACACAAATTTTATATCAAAGCAAGTAATAAATTAAGACCAATTGGAGTTATTTGCCAAGTACAAGGAAACAATGTGGTACCGTCGAAACAAGTAGCAAAACATACACAAAATACAGTTACATAGATACTGTAATAGTAATAATATTTATTATCAAATAAATTCAAGCAGTAAATATTGTTTAGATGCCGTGTGGTTGGGGGTGGGCTGTGCGCATATTGACAAGAGAAATGTGTGATTTAGCATGGTTCTGTACAATAGGCTGGAAAATATTACCTTGTTGTCTGAGACTGCCACATATTCCTTAGTCTGCGAGTTGAATACTGCTGGACAGGTCAGAGTTTGTCCTTGTTTGAGTGTCCAGCTGCCCAACGGCTTCTGATCCGATACCTGTCACCGCCACAAGGGAGGAAACATTAACAACACTGTTAGCAATCACAACACACGTTCCCTTTATTTAGACAGGTCGATAATAATAATTGATTAATCCACCAAACTCATAAACACCAAGATAACTCTGCCCTAAATCCCGCTCTTGTATTTTCAGCAAAGTTAAATACGTTTACAAATTCCGTGGATGCATCCTTGTAGCAACCTATAGGTCTTAATGAAGATAATTCAAAAGAGGTGCAATTATTTCAGATGACTTTTGAAACTACAATAAAAAAAAAAAATCAAGCAAAACAGATTTTCAATGGTTCCACTGACTCAATAAAAAAACAACAATCCAAATGGGACAAGGAACAGCGCAGAATACCATAATGATGAATATTACCGAACTTTACTCAAACAATACAGAAATATGAAGGGTCTCTTTGCCAAAGCCTGAATATGTTTGAAGTGTCACTGTCGCAGTTTGTTCATATTCCTCTAACGTGGCACATTCACACTAAGTGGTGCGACACTTTCTGGCCTGTTTCTAGCTCCTCAGTATGAAAAAATCTGAAAAAAACATAATCACATGCGTCAGGAGAGACCGCAGATTATCATAACCCTGCATATTGATAAATGTTAGGGTAGATTTGATATATACAGTCCCCGGAACGAGCACGTTGACGCCGCTTCAGCCTCGCGGACCAACACGAGGGGAGCGGCTGTCCCGGTCCGGACGGTCCGGACGGACGGACGGACGGTACCTTATACAGCCCGACACATCTGCCGGAGTCGGTCACGAGCACATGGTCGCTGTCACGCTCCTCTTCGATGCCCCGAACGCCGGAGCTGGACAGATTCGGAGCTGGGACAAGTCCGCACAACGAGTAGCCCTCATACAAGGCGGCCATGTTGAACGAGAAGAAAGCGTGTCGCGAGATCTCGCGAGATCAGCGTCAACCGGAACCACGAGACAGCAGCAGGTAGTCTCATTTATTTATTTATTTATTTATTTTCTTTATTAATGGGACGTTAAGAAACAAACTAAATCGGAGGTGACAGCGGCCTCATTGAGTGGCCTTATTGTCGCCAATATTATACAAAGCACATACATTTATAGTTCAAATATACCAGCTTTTATTGTATTTTATTTTATTGCTTGTTTGTTCCTCACTTGTAAGTCGCTTTGGATAAAAGCGTCTGCCAAATGTCTAAATGTAAATGTAAATGTAAAAACCAGCGCTTCTGTTTCTGAGTAATAAGCTCTTTTCATGTGCTGTAATGTACTCTAGTTAAATACCTCTGAGGAATGCCTCTGTTTAGAAATGTTTACTTTGTGAATTTGAAATTTGGTTAATAATACAATCAAGTTAAACATTGAAGTATTAATTTGCTGCTGCTGATGAAAGAAGCACTCAACCCGTCATGACAACATTGCACATTCAGCTGTTACAAATGTTCTTTTAATTTTCAGAAGCAAAAAAGTAAAAAAAAAAAAAGAAATGTAAAAGTGCAAATGTTTGCGCCCTACTTGGTAAGTTAGTTAAAATTTAACTTTATATTCTGATGAAGAAACATTTGTAATAGCTAGAGATAAGGCTGATAAGGCAGAGACCAAGGCTGTGTTCACTACTCCCATATATTTAGTACACCATCGTTCTCTATAGTGACTGCTTTTTAACACTATACTCTGAATAATACTTGCTTTGCTGGATTTGTTTTAGGTAAAACATATTTGACCAAAGGAGGAGAACCATTAAGAAAAATATATTTAATTGTTCTTGTAAATATTTCTGTTGTTCTAGGTATAATAGTTTCCTAGTTTTTAATATTGGGCACTGGTTTATATACAGTACATATTTAAAAATTAAAATTAAAACAGCACTTTTTAATTAAATTTATCCAAATATTCTCCTTGTTGAAGGTGTGTAGCCTACATACATAAAACAAGAAGACAGCTTTGAATCAGACCATATTCTTTAATTATGTAGACCAGAAAACAATTACATTTATTCCATATAACTGTGGAATAATCGTCATCGGAGAAGTCATCTGCAGGTTTTTCAGCACTGTTTGATTTCTGATGGAAGTGACCCGGCATAAAGGTTATAGTCAACAGCGCCGGGTTCTAGAAAGAGACAGACACACATATACGCAAAACAGGTAGGAAATGGAAAACACCATATGACAGAAGAACAGTTCCTAAAATAGTTTTGACATGTAAAACTCCGTAAGCTATGACTTGACACTCATCAAGCGATAGATGGAAGGAAATACTTCTTCTACATTGGGTTGATGATAGCACTCTAAGCTATGCACATTAACTGAGGGTTACAGTAGTGCTTTTCCCTTTCGAGTATTGTGAACTTGGACAGTCTGAAGCAGGACAAATGGGAAAACGTGCACAGGATGGACATTATGGCAAGTAACCTGTTGTATTCTGTGACAGTGGCTTACCTACAGTTGAGACCCAGCGTCCTCACTAAGAACGTAGTTATTTTTTGCGCTTAGTAAGAGAAATTCTTATTTGTGTTTAGTGATGAGAACCCAGCAGCTCAGTTTTACCTTAGGGACCTAAAGAAGTTAATTGGACCTCACCAGTGCTGGCTAAAGTTTGTAAGAAACTAAAAACCCAAGCCTTTTTCTGATGGACATGAACACAGCTTCATTATGCTTCAGGTAAGGTCATTTTCTGAAACAAAAAACTTATTCGAGGAAACATAAAACTCACAAATAACGACGTTTTATTTGCTTGTTCTCCTTGGGGAAAGTGATGTGTTATTTTCAGTGTAAATCCATCCTTTATCTATAACCACTTTAGGGTCGCAGGGGTTCTAGAGCGTATCCCACCTGTCATAAAGCAAGACATTGGGTTCACCCTGGACAGATGACCTGTCCATCACAGGGCCAATAGAGAGAGACATACAACCCTGCACAGAGTCCCCATGTCTTTGGACTGTGGGAGGAAACCCATTAAAGAACAAGGGGACGTCACTCTCTTGCTTCTTATCATGGAACAAAGCAGCAGAGAAACCAGTTTACACAGACACTGTGATTAGAAGATTTAGGTCAGCTTAGACGCATACAAATAATACTTGCATGATAAAATGTTTGGAAAATTGGACAAAAAGGTTGCTGCTGGCCAAGATGCACAAACAGTGGACATTAGATTACTTAAATAAAGTCTTCTACATTGATGAGTAAAAGTCGGAGGTGTTTAGTTCTAGGTAAACAACATTTGCAGGGAAGCATGGAAACATGATAATCTGGGGCAATGAAAATGACAAAAATCTTGCTCATGACCTGTGGAGTGAGGGGATTTGCCCCTGCCTGTTCGTTTTGCCATTATTATAAATGGTCAACATAAGCATTTTTTATTTTTTGGAGTGCAGCGCGCTTCTCAGAGGGAACATTGATCTGCTTTGGCAAGGGGAGAGTGGGCGATCTGCATCTTGTGCAAGGCATCCTCGGTCAGCTTGGATGGCACACCGGACTAAAGAGGCATGCAAGTCTTTCTGGTTAATGAGCGGCTGGGGAAAACTTCATTTTTCAGCAAGAAAACCCAGCTATTCATCCCTGTTGTGTAAGAATTATCTGGAGAGGAAAGTATCTGCTGTAAACTATTCCTCTCGGTGACAGCTTGGCCGCTAAATCATCAGTACTGAGCCCCATTGAGCTGAAGGCCTGGGAGGAAGTCATGGCTGGAAATCTTCAAAAACCGATCAGTAGAATGTCACACATTCGTGTGTCAGGCTGTAAGCAAAGTTTAAAATGCTCGTCCAGTCTGACCACTGTTGTTCTCTTGTCTGTTCTGTAATCTATTTATGAACATTTGATTGAATATAATAGTCAAAACATATTAAAAATATGTGTGTGTAGTTGTTTCCAAACGTTTTCTCGCCAGTACTGAATATTGGAAAGCATAAATTAGGAGAAACATGGTCCTTTTAAATGTGTATTAAAAACTGTCAGTTTGCCTTTTACTTTAACAGCACTAGACAGCGGATAAAAAATGCTGAAAATGCAAAAGAGACAAAAAAAGAAACAAAATTAGTTTGGAGTAAATAATCCTTACCTTCAAAGCATTCGGGTATTTTGAGTTTTCCATCAGTGCACTGGGTTGGCACAGCATAACCACAGTTCCTGGCATTGTCCTTGCAGTAGAATGAAACAATTTCTTTGTGTAACACTCTGTTAGGTTGCATATCTGCAATCCAGAGTTTTTGATCTTTGTATAATATCCTTCCTCTTTGGATGTCAACACTGCAGGGAGCTGTGAATCCCAAGAAGAAGACCATGTACTGATTCAAACTCATGAAACAAATTACGCTTTAATGCCATCCTCTTCTATAAAGCTGAAATAAAAAATAAAACCCCCAAAATTCCACGTGCTAGTTTGGCGTCCTTGACCCCACAGAATCAAGACACACATGGGCTGCTGTCACCATAAAGTGTGATGTAGAGTGTAATATTAGCTGTAGTCGTACCCTTGCAGGATGGCTTTTCAGACCACTTCCCATTGTCCTGACATACAATCTGCATGCTTCCCTCTAGCACATAATGTCCATGGCAGCCATATTTGACCGTTTCCATGTAGTCGTAGTCTCTGTCATCGCTGCTTGACATATAACCTTTATCTATATTTTCTGGTGGAGGGCAGGTCACCACTGTAAAGAAAAAAGTTTATACATTTGAGATAGTGAAGATTTAGCAAAATGTCATGGTCTCCGGTCCTAATGTGTTTGCATATTTTATGTTTTACCACTGTTTGCCAGTCGGTTGGTTTATGTTTTACTGCTAGAACAGAACAAAATATACACCAACATAACATACTTTTCAGTATGCAGTAATTATTCCTGTTGTAACACAGTGAGGTAATGGTTGGGATGAGCCACTACCTCAGTGTAGTATCACTGCAAGATCTTTTTTCGAGTCTTCATACCTCGACATTCAGGTATCTTGGTCCAGTTGCCACTGGCAGTGCACTCTGCTCTTGCGTTGCCAATGAGGACATAGGGCGGTAAGCACCTGTACGTGCCTGTGACGCCGTAGTCCGTGGTGTTTCCTCGGATCTTCTTGTGATAAACGATCATGCCAAACTTAGGTATTGGAGCGAGGCCACAAGTCACAGCTATGAAAGAAGAGACGGAATATTCTATTGAATACGTTTACATGAATTGGACCTATTGTTCATGGCTTTTTCGTTGCTTTTTCAAGCCTAAAATTATGTTGAGGGACAGAATTCTTCAATTGTGTGCCTGTATTCAAAGATACAGAAAATGTCGTGTGTAACACTTAAATGTTCTTTCTGTCTTTCTTTTATAGTTTCCTGGTCTGACTGAAGAATTTAGTGGATTTCATACGCGTGCACTCCGGTACTGGTGCGCTCCACGTTCCATTGGCTTGGCACACAGCAGAGCTGGCTCCAATCAAGATGTACCTGTGCACAGCATAATCCAGTCAGATCTCATCGGTAATTTAAAAAAATGCATGTAAAGCCAAGTTCTGATGCATTAAAAAAATACAGGTTAGATGATTCTTTGCTTTATTGGTCGCAAGACCTGCACATAAGAAATGATGTGTAGATTGGTCTGAGTTGAGTCATGTCAAATGAAACTGCATACTTACAGCATAAATGGAGAAAAGAGGTTTCTAATAACTGTCAAATTTAACAAGATGTTTTACCCTTCGTTACAAGTATAGTTGATCACACTCTGGTACTTTACATCCTCGTAGTAAAATTCTCCATTAGATAGCAGATCAGGATACGGACATAATTTTGCTGCAAGAGAGACAAAGAAGAGAGCACATGTAAAAATAGGAATGTTTGCTACTTTTTCATGAGTGATGAGAAATTAGAATTACGTTTGCTGCAGTAGATTTTGTCAACCTGAACTAATATTGTTATGTAGTTTAACAGATTACATTTAAGATGTAAAGTGCAATAAAAACAAATGAGCATCTTAATTTACAGTACATAGTGAAGAATGGCATTTAGAATGTTTGTCACAAGCTTTCAAACAGGAGACTCACGGATGCATTTTAACTTGGTGTGTGTCCATTGTCCACTAGCAGAGCAAACAATCCTTCGAGGGCCCGACACAGGAGTGTGTCCCTCTTTGCAGGACAGCACTAACTCTGCACCGGGGCTGAAGTACCTCTGGATCCCGTCCATCTCAATGGTGTCTGCCAGCTCAGGTCGAGAGCACACTGCAATAAGTCATAGATTTAATGAAAGGGACAAAATATCCCGGAAGGTGCAACTACAAGCTGACAGACATCTGGGTTATTGCCACAGGCATCAACCCTTCACTCTCATCTTAAATGCCAAGCGAAGTGGGATTATCCACTGACAATATGCCATGAGACAGTGTTATGTTACAGACTGTATTTGCAGGTGATCAATCCAAGTAGAAGTTTTCACTTGCTAATTTTTTAAAATTAATTTCAGCATTACATCTTAGAAGATTTAATTTTACTTTATCAACATATTATTAGGAAAAAACACTTTTATTTCAAAGTGAAAACAGACAAAGTAAAATAATTCTAAATAATTGAAAAATATTAAACTAAAACTAAACGTCCAAGTCACTGATGATTCCCTGGAGTACAGGTAAATCCATCATAAATCATCTGCAGATTATTATTATTATGATGTTGTTTCCCTAAAATCTTTAGGAGAACATCAGCTGTTCACAACAAAAATATTTTAGAAAACATTTTAGAGCATCATTTGCTGAAAGCTGATTACTCTGAATGCATTTTACGCTCCTCAGTTCTATATTTGGTCCACGAGTCCCTAAACTGTGCGAATGATTTCGCACGTTGATTGACAGAAGTGTCACAGGACACATGTAACTAAGTAATCACCTTTTCAGATAAACTGACTTTTAACCTATTAGTAGATTGGATTTCTGAGTTTAGCAACAGAAAATGGGAACAAACACTAAAATCACAAACTGTTTTATATAACTATTTTATATAAACAGGGCAAAAAGCCCTCTTCCTCTCTGTCAGACCCCGAATACAACACGACAATCTGTTTTCAAAGCTACACACCATCATCACACATGGCATTAAAAATCTCTGTCTGCTACTTATTAATGTACAGTCTACATGCAGACAAAGCCGTAAAACACCAACGATTAGCCAGTAACATAAAGAAATACCATTGTCGTGCTCGGATGTCACGGTGGAAAATACAAATGAACATAGCAGAAGCAAAGTGAGCGAGGTTTCCATCCTAGAGCGTCCTCAGTGTTTCCCTGTGTCTGTCTTTAGTCGAAATACTGAATCTCTGTCCCCTCTTTCAGCGCTGTTTGTGTTTCTCTGTCAGCAAACAGATAAGGGCAGTGTGAAGTAACAGCACACTGCTCATTTCTGTTTTCAGTTTTGTAACCTACTCTTTGAAATAACATATCGTGATCCATGTGACGTTTGACTGTTGATAACTCCCACACTGGACTTTCCCTTATACCGGGAAACAGCGAGTGTCTTTAACCCCATTTTGTTGTTTGGATATTTCTTTTAAATAATATTCAAATTTAAATCATATTTTAAACAATATAAAAAGTACAAATCCAAACAAAAGACGCTTGTGAGATACAAGTTGGATGTCAGTTACCAATGTGCACTCACTGGAGAAATGTAGAGAACAAAACTGTCTCTTTCTCCCTCATTCCGAAACAGTCCTATTGTCTTAGACAAACACAGCTGTAGGCTGTTCACACCACAATATCACTTAAAAGTCACGTGGAACCAGTGACATAAGACTCAAATTAGCACAGAATCAATTCAGCCCCTCTCCTGTTCACACCCTTATTAGCCACAGTAATAACACCACCTATAAAAAAGTGTTCAACCCACTTGGATATTTTTACCTTTTATTGTTTTTTACATTGAATCAATGTCAATTTAATTTGGGTCTCTGATAAAATATATACAAATGTCACACAGACAACTACAAAGAAATATAAATGCATAAAGAAGATAAAACAGTATATGACTATACAAGTATTCATTGCTTTAAAGTAACTCTGCATCATTTAGCCGCCAATTGAGTTTCACAGTGATATTGGATAAACAGAAAGATAAGTTTGAAGAGCTCATATTATGCTTTTATGATCTATTTAAGTTGGTTGTCAATGTTACACATAGTTAATGGCTCAGAAATGTAACTGAATGTATGTATTTTCATGCCCTGCTGAGAGTTTTTACGTGTCGCGCCGACATGGAAACGCTCACCTCGGTGGGCAGAAGACTTTTATTGGCAGGTCACCAGGTCGTTTTCCTACTTTCTAACCAGCCTTAGTTCAGAAACAGCCTTTGTTCCGTGGATTCAATCAGTTTGTTCACATCTGCTACCAAAGCACATGTGAGGCCTTCATGTGAATACACTGAATCACTCCAGTCCATCTCCTCCACAGCACCCGGGCGGTCAGCGGTGGTTCACTCAGTTGCTCCCAGTGATGATGAGCACCCTGCGTGGCAGCCGTCACCACTGTGTATGTATGTACCACATTACTCTGTAAGTCGCTTTGGATAAAAGTGTCTGCTAAACGACGAAATGTAAACATTTAAATTATATTTATGCCAGAAGATGTATTAACTAGACCAAATGGCAGTATTACTGATGCATATTCATCTTGAAGATACATAGCTGTCTGAATGTGTGGGCAGTGTAAGGGGAGGTATGACTGTAGACAGTGCTCGTGTAGCGCTTCGGCAGAGAAATCACTGTTTTTGTGATTAAAATACTGTATGATGTGATTAGAATACTGTACTGTGCATGGATGGCAAGTGCTGGGAAAATTTGGGAAAAGTTTGTACTATAATTCTATAGAGTTTCTGTGTTTTAATGCCCAACAGTATGACATACAACCATAGGGGAAGTTCCTAAATGGGTCTTTGTTTTAGCTTCCCAGCACCGCAAAAGGAAGATTTCTGAAAGCCATTCAGAACAAAATGGGCTTTCTGAGGCAGGGGGGCTTTAAGACACAGGAGTAGAAATGAACTATTTCAAGAAGAACCAATTATAAGGTAAATTAGTCTAAAAAAGAAAAACTGAAACAATCCCACTACATCATTACTTCAATAAAGCCCTAAATAAATAAAATTAGTAAAATAATAATAACTAAGCACTAATTTAATCTACACATGTGTATAAGGAAGGTCCAGTTTCTGTCCACAAAGTAAAATGTGCAAATCAAGGAATGGATCCAAGAAAAGTACTGAGTACCCCTTTGACTGCAGCAGAATCCATCTGTGTAGCCTGACAGATCAGCAGATTGGGAGACACCAGGCCATAGTTTAAGATTTAGAATGGAAACGTCTTTACTTTGTCAGCGATTGCTATGACTTTATTATTTGTATTATTTCAAAATGACACTGTTGATCTGTGTTACAGATTGTTGTTACTCCCACTCTAGTTATCCACATCTGGTCATAATGTTTCGGGTCATTCTGTATGACGTTATGCAGGCCTTGCAGGGCTTGTGGGACTTGCAGGGCGTAAAGCAGCACACATTTCAATTTCTGATGGAAGGGTTTTGGGCCTCAAATTATACTCCATCTTTCCTGGTTCTAAAAGCGAGAAAAAGAGACAGATATGGTAAAGATGACATATTTTATCGGACTCCAAGGAAACATGAGGTGTTTTAAAACCTGCCTAAGTTTAGGTCAAACATTCAAAACCTCCTCATAGTACTTAGAGTTCTTTTGAGAATACAGTATAGTATAATTCACCAATTACCTGGAAGTACAAACTATATTAAGTAAAAGTTTTGCAAATAGTTATGGTACTAAAACATGTCTACTCTGTTGAAAGATACACACTGTTCATTCTTGGCCAAACTGGCTTGAATTACATTTGCCAAGGTGACCAGAACTCACCCTCAAAGCACTCTGGGATGGGCAGAGTTCCATCGTTACAGGTGCTGGCCACAGGGTAGCCACACCGCTCAGCTTTGTTCAGACAATAGAAAACCACAACTTCCCTGTGGAGGACTCGGTTGGGTTTCAGGTCTCCGATCCAGATTTTCTTGGCATTGTAGAAGATACGGCCTCTTTTGATCCCAACTGTGCAGGGAGCTGAGTGAAAAAAACAGATTGCAAAGCCAGTTGGTAGGTTCTATGATTACTGTTCATTTAAAAGCCAAAGTAAGTTTTCACGCTCATATTTTGATGAAAACAGTGCTGAATTTACTCTTGCCACAACCTGAGAATGTCTGACTACTTTTGGCTAACTGAGTGACCCTTGTTTAACTGAATCCCAAAACTGTGCAGCTTCCGTGGCTCACCTCTGCAGACTGGTTTGGAAGACCAGTTTCCTGTGTTTTGGCATTGTGTCTCAGCGTCACCTTCCAGAACATAGTGCTCATTACATGCATATTTAACCGTCTCCTTGTAGCCGTGTTGTCTCATCACAGCAAAGGTGATTATACCATTTGCTATAGATGTTGGAATGGGGCAGCTCACCTCTAGATCGATTAAAACACATGAAAATGTCAGGAAGCACCGTTCAGTAATTACAGACATTTTTCAAAAAGACTATAAAACTGTTGCAAATCCTATGGTTTCTTTAATGTGGCCCATAAGTAATCAGAGACGAGAAAAATAGTTGAAAGGTGAAAAGATGGTACCTCGACACACTGGGGGCTCAGTTGCACTTCCATCAGCCATGCAGGACCCCCTTTCATAACTTGGTGCTTTGGGTGGGTTACACTCATAAGTCCAGCTTTGGCCAAAGATAGTGTTGGATCCAGTAACTGGTTTATTATGGACAATTCTTCCATCTATAGGCGGCTTGGGCAAAGCACAATTCACAGCTGTAGGGGAAAAGCACCATAGCAATATAGTCACACTGACAAAATGTTTCGTTCTTTCAGCCTTTAGAGCGCGAACACAGTGACTGTAATCTACAGGTGATCTAAAGTTATGTTTGTCCTCCACTGAACATTGATACCCTAGTCTTTTAATATTTACACTACTCATTTTTCCTCCAGGACCTTTGCAGAGAGGTGGTGGATCACTCCAGGTGCCATTGTGTAAACACCTGCTTTCATTGGCTCCTTGCAGGACATACCTGGCAAACAGAAGTGTGCATAAGTCTGAGATGTGACGCTGGAAACGCACAGCTTGAAACGACCTGTTTGGAACTGGAAAGTCATGAATGTTCTGTGATGCACTTTTACCCATCGTCACATGTGAAATTGAGCACACTCTTGAATGGAGCTTCTGTCCTTCCCATTGCCAAAGGCTGCAGAGCTCTAGGGATCGGGCACATTCTAGCTATGAAAATATAAAATAATACAGTAGTGAAAAACACTGAATCATACCCTCACCATACACACACAACATGGCTACAAAACATCATTACAGTTTTCGTCTTGGTAGTTACCTTCTTAAAGCAGTAGAAGCGTGATTATGAACAGTGATTATAACCAGAAGCGCGATACCTTTTTGATCCGTGCAAACATATCTTTTATTTAACACCACAGCCTTAACTCACGCGAACATGCCAGGTTTGACTGTGTCCATTCTCCGGCGGCAGTGCACGATATTCGTTGAGGGGTTGCTGTGGAAGGCAAGTACCCCTGTCCACATGTGAGGGTCACCTCTTCTCCAACCTCATACACACGTTTTAGGTGTGATGCATCGAACCCATCAGTAAAAGGAGGGCGGCCACACACTGCATTAAAGACATAATTCAACAAATGTGAAAGGGGCAGGAGTCACAACAACATTGCAGTTTCACAGCTAATTTCATAGATCATTGCTTTGTGACATAGAGTGACTCCTAATGCAAATGTCCTGGTTTCAGTGACTGGTTGTACATCTTCCAAAAGCATGTAGTGCTTTTGGAAGATGGTGAAGAATCTTACAAAATCTTACATGCTGGCAGATTACCGATAAGCAAACTGCCACACTCATATACACATAAACCATGTACTGTGTTGCATTTTACCTTTCATTGATGTTACAGCTGTGTACAATGCTACATGGCAGAGAAGCAAGAAAACCAAGCGTGAAGCCATCATTTTGGGAATGAGGTCTTTTCTGTATCCCCTGCATCTGAAATGAGGCCAACACAAAGGCTGCTGGTCATCAGGCCCCTGATCTCCTGCTCCAATCAGATGCGAGTGTGAGCTGTTATCGATTCAGCACAAAGGTCTTAACTTCTGCATGTTTACCCTGAGTTGATCAATAACCTTGATTTGCTACAAGAGTCAGAAGCAGACACGCGGCATGATATGAACTCATGAATAATGAAAGGGAGACACACGCACACACAGTCTCTTTTCCATAACTTCACTGGACATTGCATTGATTTACTGTCATGTCCTGAAGACTTACCCTAAGCTAACCTCACACCAAGTAATCACTGTGAAATTCAGTGAAACATTCAATGTAGACGACGCCTTACGCGTGTCTGATGGTTCAAAAAAGATCCGCTCCTGGCTCGATGTAGAATGAAAAACTTTGCAGATTTATTGAACTTTTCCTCAGTACAGCTAATAACAACAGTTCTACAATCATGTAATACCTGAACTCCAGAGAGCACGGTAAGAAAACTGTGTCTGTGCACAGCCAAACACTGGTCTGATGGTCCAGTCCGTTTCTAACAAAACTAACAAAAAGCAATACAAGCATTGGTTTCTTTGACAATTACTTATAAGCAGAGAAACAATGTCCCATCAGTGACAGTGCCTACAGTAGTTTATAAAAAAACATGTAAATTTAGATGGAATCACAATAAACAGAATCGGAGGCTTGAGGTCCTGCAAAGTCTCTTAGCTGTTCTTAGACTGCACTCCTCTGCACACAGATCTCAGGGGTTGTTCCTGGAAGCTGTAGCTGCTCTTCCAGTTTGGGGGTCAAAGCCCCTAATCTTCCTAGAATCCACGACTACTACATATGTATACACTCTGGTCACTTTATTATTTAATGTAATCCAACACAGCAGCTCTGCCATGAATTCTACTTTTACCATTTTATCATGTCTCAGTGATATAAAAATGAGAAGAGGTTGTTCTAATGTTTGTGGCCAAAACATTAAACCTATCCTCTTCTGATAATGTACTCTAGTACAACTCCAAAAACCAATTTGACCTAAATAATGAATTATATTTCTGAGGGCTTCAAGTTAAAAACGGAGAAATTAAATCCCTGTAAAAGTAGAATTCATGGCAGAGCTGCTGTATTGGATTAACTAATAAAGCTGACAATGATTGCATATATTTATATATATATATAAAACTCTTGGACCTGCAGAAGCATAATCACAAAAAATTACACAATATCTAATTGGGTTAAATGACTTGGGTTGTAATGCTGCGTGCCCTTCACAGGTGGCTTCTACCGGGCAGATAAGCTGCATTATTTGAATGCAGTGTCATATCTCTTTAATACTGCAGTGCTTTTAGTGAGCTTGGCAGTGATTTGGGGTTTCGCAAATATCTGTCTTTCACATAAGATAGATTGAAATGGCCAAGCTGCTCGGCTGGTCAGTGACCCCATGGGAATGGGTAAACTTAGAAAAGCTTGAGAAATAGCAAGTCAGAAAGGGTGGCGAGCCATCTGTAAGAAAATGTTCATCAGCAGCAGAAAATTGTGTGAATAAGAAGACAAATAATATTCATCCGTATAAGACATACAATTTTTATAACCAACTACGTTATATTTCGGAACAATTCTCGGTGTATTGAACCTGTTCACATAACACTCCATGAAAGCTGTTTGTAATATACCTTTAACACTGGTCCAATATTAGTCAAGAGGGGAGTTCTTCATGTATTCAGTAATGAATATTTATGAATATTAATTGGTTTGTTTTCAGACATCACACAGATTTTTGTCAGTTGTTTCTTGAATGAATAATTAACACAGAAACAGTGGAAATCCCAATGTATGCACGGGTGAAACAGGAGCTCAGCTCAAAATGTGCGATGCGCTTTTGTTCCACACGATGGCGCCTCCATCCCAGATTCCTGCAGCGGGACCAGCGGCCTCCTCCCTCCTGCAGCCGCTCCTGTTGCGTCACATCAGCCGGAGGAAGCCGAGCGAAGCAGCGTCAAGTTCGACACAACACGTCAGTGTGAAGAGGAAGTCAGTGTCAGAAATAAAATGACCGTGGATCTCTGCTGGAGTAGAATCCATTTGATATACCAATCAAATCCAGAGGCTTGAGACTAAACAGCTGTTACAATTTATTAAAAAAAAAAACCCTTTGTGACTGAAACACATGGGTAACAGCCACTCAACCATTTGATCACCATAAAAAAAGAAAGAAGAAAGAAAGAAAAAACCAAAACCAAAGCAGCCGTCGTCTGGGAGAGTTCATTAATGCATGTGACCTGAATGCTGACAGTTGTTCTCCAAGGAGCTAAGACACTGTGGGCAGGGAATGTCATACACAGCGTCTTCTGTTTCTCCGGGGAAGACTGGGTATGCACAAAGGTTCCACGGACCCTGTTTGATCATTTGTGTTGCTTTCATGAATAGTTAGACGACGGGCCCTGGGTTCACCTCTGCGACTGTGACTCCGATTAAAGGCTGCGCAGATACAGGCAAACAACACGGACACTTTTCAAGCAACCGCTCAGTTACACACTCACTTGCTACTTGCTATTTGGCCCTAGTACAATCCAACACGCCTGCAAACGTCACGCTTCTTAAAGTCAATGTTGATGATTTATATTGTATAATGCTGAGAGGCGTTACTGGGTTGACTCAAAAAGGTGGACATAAAAACTGCATTAAAAAATTTCGGTTTTCAGTTTGAAAATAATTTGAAATATTAAATAATTTCAGTACATTCCTCTAACTGAGTGACGTTTTTGCTACCTAGCAATTAGTGTGGCTGGAACTTACTTTGAGTTGAAAGTTGCACTAGTATTTCATGTCTAATGTATAAATAACACTAACACTGTGGTATTGTACTGAAGGCTTGTTATTTGGTGGTTAAGACCGATCAGTGTATGAAAATGGAAATAAAGATGTGCTGGGATGATTTAACAATCGAATAGCTTAAATATTTCTGCCCTCCAGGCCCCAATCCCCGATGGAAAGAAGGTTTGGCTGGCTTTATTCCAATAAAAGTAGACTATCTGTGTCTTAAATGCACTCATCATTACACGCTTGTTCCCACATTTGACTCAGAGGCTTTTCTGGCAACAGAGTTTCATTTCTTTTGAAAACTGTCGTCACAGACCAGTAAATAGAAAAATGTCTGACCTGGTCCAATGGGCAGTAAGTCATTTTCTCTGGTTTCTTCTGAGTTTGGACAGAACTTGGACCAGTTTCCACCCAAACAGCAAAATCAAGCCAACAGACCACGTGTCAGTCGGAAGAAAGATGAACTTTGTACTTTTTATCCCAGTAGAAATTTCTTTTGCAATCTGGTATTGAAATAAACAACCACAACGAAAGAAATATCAAATCACATCATATCAAAACATGGATGAAACATACAAACGACATACAAATACAAAAGTAATGTAAATGCTGCCATATATTCGGGAGCAAAAAGTGGCAATTAACTGAGAGGAAATTGTGTTGGAGCAGTGTAATAACTGAACTGTCATGTGTCTGAAGGGCAACTCGTGCACTGAAAGGGGCCTTCATCAGTCCGGAACAACCAGGGCCTCATCCCCAAAAGAGGGTTCATAAAGTCTCCAGGAAGTTGTGCACAGACCTCGAAAGTAGAAAATGACTCAGGATAAATGAGCTCAACATATAAAGTTGGAGGATTTTTTCTTTTTCTTGTTGCTAAAACTGAAAACATTGCAGAGAGAACGAGAATGAGAAGAGACAAACCTCTGCCAGAGACAGTGTGCTATGAAACATGCAATGGCTCTATTTCCTGCTAACGCATCAGTCAGATGGAAACATATTGAATGGATTATTGAACTGATTTCCTTCAGTCTGTGGTACAGAAGCCACCGGGCGTACGTGTTCATGAGGAACCTCGTCACACGCCCGCATGAAAGAGGAGGCTCTTACTTTGAAGGGGGAGCCGGATGCAGTGCGTGCGCGGCGCGGCGGCGGACTCACGGCGCGCGAAGCCGTGAGCGGAGCTGCCGAGTCGCGCGGACGGGCGGGGGAAGCCCTCACACACACACAACACACGCAGCGAGCGCCGCGTCTGCCCCGCACCGACCGAGACGCACTTCACCGCGGCAGAGCAGAGCTGTAGCCCGAGCGCTGTACACGGGACATGGCTGACGTGAGCGTCCACGAGTCGTCCCCCGCGGACGTAGCGAACAGGTTCGCCCGTAAAGGTGCTCTGAGGCAGAAAAACGTCCACGAAATCAAGAACCACAAATTCATCGCCAGGTTCTTCAAGCAGCCGACTTTCTGCAGCCACTGCACCGACTTCATCTGGTGAGTCTCCGCCCGCCGACTGCTGCCTGTTGCATTCTGGATGAGTTCGGGCTAACTTTCATTTTTCAGTCCGGCGGCTCGGCCGCTCCTCGCACTTTCTTGCGGACAAAGTGGCAGGACGTGGTCGTCCGCGGGTCCCTCTCACCCCCAGGGAATCCCGGTTCGTCGAGGTTCTGTCCGGGCAGCCCCGCATGGGCGGAGTTATGCTGCTGTTTATGATATTAGTGGAGCGTTGGACGCAATGAATATTTGCAGGAGAGGGACTGAAACTTTTCTTGCTCCGGGGTTTTTCCTCTCTGATCCAGGAGTGGGATTTCACGGGCGGTGTTGAATTCTGCAGAACTTCCACTGACTGTCCTCTGGCCCAGAAAATCCCAGAACTGTACAGAGAAAGACGAGAACACCTGTCCGCCGCTGTCCACAGATGAGCTGCTGTTTAAAGTCCACTGGTCTTCTTGTGTTCCCTGATTAACATGTTGCTGTTGTGCAGCTGCCGAGCTCGGAGCCGGTTAAAGTCTCTGCATGACTAATAGGATCCTCTTCCTGCCACATAGCTCAACTCTGTAAACCTTCCAATGAGAACCACGAGTTTGAACTGAGCCTCAATCATGTATTCATGAAAAATGAGATATGGAAAAGCACTTTGCTAACAGCGTGTGAAAGGTTGAACCTGTGCTCATGCTATTCAGCCGGCGCTGACTTTTGCCTTTATCCTGTAGTTCTTTCCAGTGGTGGCTCGGGGGCAGAGCATGTGTACGGCATGGAAACTGTGACAAAACATTAGATTATGAATGTTATACTTATTCATGTTAGAGGAGCTTATTTAGCTCACTGTCCACTTGTTTCTCCCCCTTTTCCGTCTGGCACAGCATTTACTCCATTAAAAGTCACAGAGTATAATTGAACATAACCTCAGATTTCAGTTTAGTCTGCATTTATTGTACATTGGTGTGTATATATATACATATATATGTATATATATATATAGTACATATAGTGTTTTATGGAGTGTTTATCCGCTTTCTTGTGTGGGAGAAGTAAACTTGCAGACGGTTTGGTAGAAGTGCGCCCACGTCTACAGTCCTCTGCTGCTCAGCAGGTGGGAGTGGGATGTCAGGCCCTTTTATAACTGGTGACTTATTGTATCACCTTTTGACGACTTGACACTGTGACCCGTTCTTAACAAATTCTGAAACTTTGTGGGAAACAACTTGTTGCTTTCTTTGTTTGGAGCCTTTAGTTCACGTTCTGTTGCGTAATCAGTTTCAGGGCTTTCATTTGTATGAATTTTTCATTTTTTTTCAGTATTTCGCTCAGGTTTTATTTTAAGTTTGAGTTGTACAGGTGGTGAACAAGAAAAGTCAGATATTTAATCTAAAATACATGAATCTTACATTAATTCTGAAAATTGTATTCATTCAATGCAACTGTACTGTTTATATTTACATGCTGGCATCACTTTTCTAATAAAATAGTTTCCCACCTGAAAACCAGCCATTTCACAGCAGAAACAATTATGCGGTCAACTGCATGGGGACACCCGGACATTACACCCATATGTGATGGTCCAACAGCTCATTCCAGAGCCGTGGGTGTTAATCTGCTGCTAAAAATGCCTGCAGATTTTGGAGGCAGCCACAAAAGCATTAGTGAGGTCAGACACTGATGGTGGCTGATGAGGCCTGGTTCACACTTCACCCCAAAGGTCTTTGATGGAGTTATGGTCAGAGTTCCTCCACACTGTCATGCTCAGAAAACCACCGATGCAGCTTTGTACAGGAGGAATATGCTATTTGGGAACAGGAAGGGCGTTTGCTGCTCTGTTGACATGAAGCTGGAAGTGCATTATTGTATAATAGATCACTGTGTAAAGTCAATATTTCACTTTTTGTGAAAAACACAACAATGTCCAGATAATTTGTAGCACTGTTTATTTGGTTGGCGGGGAGGTGATGATATATGCCACCAGCAAAATGTTAAAACCGCCTCTATCTGGAATAAATGAATGTATGTGTGTGTGGATAAATGAACGGATGTGGCTGAGGGAGTGTACGTCTTATTAATTCAGTCTTGTTTGTTTTCACAGGGGCTTCGGAAAACAAGGATTCCAGTGCCAAGGTAAAACAAAATTGACTGAAACCTGAGTCATTCACATACAGTATGACAAGCTCTGTGTGCACACAGTTTATTAAATACAAAAGGATAGTTCTTGATGCATGCATAAGTTATCACGTTTAATCTAGATTTTTCTTTTTGTCTTTTATGTCTGTCATGTTTGACACTTTTGAGTTCTTTGATGTAGCAAATCAAACAAGAGAGGGGCCTGTTGGCTGTCTTGTTATTATGAGCCATTGCACCACCTCAGTCTGCAGGGCATATTCATCATTCTTATTGTATCCAAATGTTCGTGACCTTCATTTTCATGCCGCAACACTATTTCCATCCTGCTCATCATTTGTTTGCTGTTTTGCAAACGTGAATTTATTTGTTTATGCACAGTTAGGGTTGTGTTACTTTTGTCATAACGCATCTAAGTCACGCCTGAAGAAAATATGGCTAGAGTAATAATGTCTTTATTAATTTTAGAACATAGCGAGTTTGCCAGCATAGAACCACAAAGGGAATAGCTGTGTGCTTCTGCCAAACCTTTGTCTGAAAATATCTCATTTCAAATAATTATCATAAGGATAATTGGACATTAAAATAGCCTTTGCTTAGCTTTTGCTTAGAGCTTCTAAAAACAGGCCTGTTGGTGGAAATCAGTTCAGCAAATAGGAAGTAAAAGAACAGTGTTGAGCATTCAAGTTCAAGCTCAGGACAAAGCGAATTTTACAGAACAGATGGGACAAACAATAAAAAAGCAGACGAAAAGAGGAATAACGAACAAAGCACACAGGTATATAAAAATAGTTTGGCTCCGGTCAGCCTCCAAATTACCAGCCTCACTTTGAAGGTGGATTTCCTATTTAGAGTTTCAGCATGCTGCAACTCTCAGAATTCCTCATCTAATGTGGAAACTTAGGGCTTTGCCAAGGTCTGACTCTGGCCGCGAGTGTCCAGGTAACAGATCCTGTGTCACCCAGTTATCTGACTTTTCTTCTGTTTCATTGTATTTTTTAGGAGTCGGTCTTCTGTGCATACTTCGCTGTCTGGGTGACTTTGAAACTTCCTTGGAAGATTTTCTGTGTCTGTCCATAGACCAAGTTGAACGTTTCTAAAAACACTGAAGTAAAGGTGGCCTGTGGAAAAAATGCAAAAAAAGTTAAACATACAAAAAGTTATGTGCAGCCCTGAAGTCTCACACATGTGCGTTTACTTCCTCATAAAACATTTGCAAACCAATATTTAAATATTTTAATCCCTGCATTGTTCACTTTCCTGTTTGCTTGCTTGCAGTTTACTTCTTTGCTGCCTTTGTTGGTTTGTTGTTAAGTTTAATGTTACAGCCAGGATTCACAGCAACATTGGAATATTATGAAGTTCTCTCATGTAGATGTTTTGCATAGAAACAAAATGGAGACCGCCTCTTGAAAAACATTTGCTCCACAGTGCTACTTGTGGTCAAAAACAGCACAAGGTTCCTTTAAAATCAACTGTCGCTTTATGAAGAATCCGACTGATGATGATGATTGTTTAATCTACTCAGTGAGATAGGAGTCAAACAAATGCAAAATGTAACTCAACATTAACTTGATCGGAAGTCCTCTCTATGGATCATAGCGTTGTTAAACAGAAGACAGCATATCTCTGTTGGAGAGTTAAAGATAAACACTCTTCTATGCGAGGGGTCTGATCTCACTGATTCAGAAGCTCTCCTCTTGAGAGTGTCAGCGTGAATAAGAGATACAGAGGTCTTTACTGAAGCATTACTTATGATACTGATAAATCATTTTATGGCTCACAGTGTTATGTGCCTGCAGGGGCCTATGTCTGGGAAACGTTCACATATGGAAGCATGCATATTAACCCATGTCTGCATGTAAATCCAACAACAGCCCAACACCCACACTTCTGCTGTGATCTCCTCTCACAGAGGTGAGATGCAGGATGTTTTCTGGCTGAAAGCATTTGCTCCTTCTTGGGTGCAACCAGGCTCGGTAATGAGTCAGTCCGAGGTGTCAGAGTGTTGACAGCTTAACATGTTTTTGCATAACCTGACATTATTGTCAGCGTGTCCGCCAACCCCCTCCTTTGCTTTCACAGCAAGTTGTCATTTTCATCCTGCCTCATTAGTGCTGCCACAGCTTATGGTTAAGGAGAACATACATGAAATAATTATAAAAACATCAGCAGTACAGCGTGAAAGGGATTATCACATGCAAACAGTGCTCTGGCTCTTCTGCCTGCACCATCAAACAAATGACCACTGCCTCTTATTCCATCATAAATCTATGCCTGAACCTGTTAAATAAATAATGTCTGCCTTATTGAGAAGAAGGTGATTGGTTATACCCCAGCTATTCAAAGAGAGAAAGGTCCCCACTTTATAATATGTGTTTAGCTATCAATTATTAAACTTCAGCTTCTATAAAATGAGGGTCAAGTCCTCCAGCTGAGACGGCGAGCCTCTCAGTCACTACTTGAAAATGACAAAGTGATGAACTGGAGAGTGGCATTTCTGTAACAAGACTGACATTTAATTTTCAGTCCTGCAAATGTCCTCTTTCTAAGAATAGGTTGGACTACACACTATTAAGTATAGGTTATAGTGTTGGATAGTTTGAAGTTGTAGTGATGTATTTAGTTTTAGTTAATGCATATTTCTTAGATCATTTAATGTGTTTATGTCTGTCTGATTAATGCTGGCGTTAGATATGTAAAAACATGCAAGAAACTGGCACATTTTGCTGTTGGTATGTAACATATGTAATATTGCTGATGAAGCTGAAACAATAGCTCAGCCAATAAAAAAAATGTTTGCATTTTAAGTCACATTTTAGACAAACATTTAGTACCAACCTTTAATTGTTTTCAGCTTATTGGATGCTAATTTTTTTTGTCTTTGGTTTTTGAGTTGTTCAAAACAAGCAATTTTCCACACGGGGCTGGAAAATTACAGGGGTGATTAGTATGAAATAAATGGCAAATGAATGAAAACTAATCCTAGTCGAGCATTCAGTTTAGTAATCCTGTACAATTCGGCCCAATGTCAAGAAACATAAAGGATTTAAACATTATCTCTAAGCAACCCTGTTGTTTATTGTATTGAACATGAACCATGGGAACATGTGGAAAAAAAATCAAATCACTCTCAACTTGATACTTGCAATGAAATGTTAGAGCCAAATTAATGTTGTGGAAACAAGTGCATTTATCTGTCGACCTGTCTAGATGATATCTGCACTGCCCCGGTGTATCTGTCCTCGCTTGCCAGGTTGGCTCATATGATTTGTCTGTGAGAGCAGGGTTTGGGGTTCTCGCTTTTGACCTTTTGACCTTCCGATGCACCAGAGGTTAACTGGCCTGTTCTGTGGCCTGCTTCACCTTCACTCAGACAAAACTATTCACAGGCTAACTGTGTCTTTTGTTGGTCTCTGTGCAGCCCTTTCATAAGGAGAACCACTGCATTCCTTAATGGATTTGACATTTGTAGGCAGAAACAGACAACTGAATTTCATCTGAGGCCGTCTTCTCAAAGCAGCTAATGTGTTTTACTGTATCCACAAAAGAGAGAGGACTGGCGAATGTCTAGTCACACACTTTAATATATGTGCAGATCCAGTCTGACGATTGTTGGACACCTGTTGTAACCTGAGAGCCAAACACATTTGGACCAGTTCTGCAATGTGAATCAAAAGCAAACAGCAAACCTTCAGCAGAAACACAAGTGTCATGCGGTGTGAGCCTGACAGCACGCACCGTGACAACTCTAACCAAGCCCTCGCTCCTGAACCAGCCCTGCTGCTTTGATGGTTAGTTGGCTTGTTTGATGTGCTACATCAATCTTTGATAGTGTCAAACAAATAATAATGACTCCATACAGCATGTTTTCATCTGCCAAATGCCACTGATGCACAGTGGCTTTATTAACCCTGCGCTCCTCAGTGTTTGGACAGTGCTCAGTGTATCCTTGTGTACATCCGCAACAGTTTCATCCTTACAAGGCTTCTGTTGACACTCGGTGGAAATGTAAACTCCCAGAATGTCCATAATCCCCTCCATACTGGCTGACACATGGATTTGACATTGACTTCTTTTTGTTATTTTATCTCTCTGTGTTTGCATTGCTACAGAATAACATATTTCTTACATTTTTTTACTGCTCTTTTCAAGTGTTGCATCCTGATATAGCATTAGACGCATGCTTTAATGCTCAAGCTTATAACAACACTGGGGGAGCCACAGAGTAAAGGCACATTTTGCAAACATACGTTTTGGAAAACCTGCCCTAAATTCACCATGTATTGCAGAGTTAGACCCTTTGCTAATGAGTGCGATTGACCAAAGTGGACGATGCCATATGACACGATATATGATACCATACACATCACTAGCAAGCAGCCAGCTTTTAAGGGCGCCACATTTCCACTGCGGCATGTTTGTGCTTCACTCATACACTGATACATTGGTTCATTTATTTCTCCAGGGGGTTCCATGGCCTATAATAAACTCAGTGTTTTCGTGAGAGGCATGAATGTTTATTGCAATTTCAACCACAGGTAGCCTGAAATAAACTGTGCTGACGTGTGACTCAATGGGTAATACTTTTAGAGATTGTTTTTTTTTTTTGGTTCTGTTTTCAAAGCAAAACATCTCTAAAATCACTTTTAGGTAAAACGTGAAAGTACCACAGCTTTTTGTGAGAAGTCGTGTGCTTTGTTTCCTTATGTCAGATGGAGTGATAGTTTATTCATGTATTGAGCAGAACATGTCATAGAAGTTATAAGTAATAATCCTACTGGATTTTATAATTTTCATTTGTGCCCCTTCATTGTGGATATGATTAATTTCAGTGTCAAATTTGGTAGGTTTCACAAAGTTTCCCTCTGGGTTTCTGTTAACCAATTTTGTGTATTTATTAGCCCACACATATATAACAAAGCCGGTGTAAACTTCACCAAACAAGGGCAGAGACTGGCATCTTTTCCAATTTCAACCACGAGCGTTTAAATATATTTTTCAAAGTAATGCTTCAGAGAACAAATGGCTCCAAGCAGAGGCACAAAGGGCCTGTTTAATGTGGTCCCGAGTTTCCCGTGAGCATCTTGCCTCAGTCAGGACTGTCAGACCACAGACCACCCTCCTGCATCTGTTGCTTTATCTCTGGCCGTGCCATTGTTTGTGCCTCCTTCTCTGTTTTTTTTCCTCTGCTGCAGAGCTGTGTACAAAGCCATAAATTCATTGCTAACAGCTTTGATGCTAACAGCTGTTTTTTCTACCTGCAACAAGCACACTGCCAGCTGTTCCTTCTATGTTCATCTCTGCCCCTCCACTGTATTTGCTTGTTGCTCTTTTTGTCCTCTGTCATTCTCTGGCCTCACAGCCAATATCCTGCCCTCCGTAGTGCCCTGTGCCCTGGGTGACTTCCCATGGGGTTGCCCCCCATATGGCCACTTTCCTTTTCTCTGCCTAAACGCACACTCACATATCCAGTCGCTTCATCTCATCCTATTAAACCAGAGGAAATTAGGAGTCAGTTCTCATCCAGTGACATTGTAAGGCCACGCTCCCAGGGTTAAAATGTTCCAACTGCTTCATGTTTGATACCGTCCTGGCCCAGAGTTAGACATCGAAATGCAAGAAGCAGCGAGTGTTGGAATGGAGCAAAACAGAGAAGAGGCATCATGGCACATGTGTGTGTATTTGTGCATGTGTGCACAGTATGTGTGTGTTTGTCAGACACAAAGGGGAGGGTGCAGAGTCGAACAAAGTCTATATTTAGAGTTAGCTTGATTCCTTGAAGAGATACACTGCTGCACACAGTGCTGGTTCTGTTTACATGGGGACACTTACTCTGTCTTTTAGACGGCCATTCTGTGAATATACGTGAAGACAAACACATTTGGAGTTAGTTATAGAGTATGTTCATGTCATGTTCACTGTTGATGAAAATTTTCTACTTTTATCCTAATTTTTTCTCAGTACAATATCAAATGCCTTGACTAGTCAAATTATAATAGGCCTATGTGAGGAACTTTAGGTTTTAGCTGCTGATTTTAAAAATCTTATATTGTTAATTTAATTTCAGCCCCAAGCATAAACTAGTAAACCTGTTTCACATGGATTTTACACTTGCAGTACTGCACATGATATTTCGTATTTGCTGTGCACTGATAGGCCACAACATTCGTACCACTAGATCGTTTTAATGTAATTAAAGTGGTTAAAATCAGCTCCATCTTTACCAGTGTTGATTTTTGTGCCATAATTGCATAATCAATTTGTTTAAAATACATTGCTTTCTTAGAGGAGTACTTTCACATGTGCACTTCAAGTAGAATTTAGATATTTGCTTAGTAACTATTCATGAATAAAACATGTGAAGTGCTACTTGTAGTGGAGAGTTTTTTTAGGCTATTACTTTTGCACTTATACTAGAGTCATGACTTTGTGTACTTGTGTACTTCTACAACCTCTGGGCACAGTGCATCACATTTTGCTGTGTATGGGGCTGTTTAGCCGCAAATCATGACCTTGCTGACCTTTGTCTTCCATACTATTATGAAAACCACCAGTGTTAATGTTGCTAATTGTATGTGATTTATTTGTCTTTAACCTATAATACAGAAGCACAGTCACAAAACCAGTTCAGTCATAGAAAAAAGGTCATATTTTAAAAAGTAATTTTGACTAAACCAGTTTTTTCGCCTATGATAAAAGTATTGTTTTGATGCCCGGAGGTGAATTAGGGAATGTGAATGAGCTTGCTGTTGGTTTACTAGGACTTTTACAAGTAAAATCTACCTGCTATAGATTTGCAAATTGACCAAAGTAAAACAATAAATATGTATTCAGATAAGGCTGTTAAACACCAGTATCAACCCGCGTTTTCACTTTATCAGAATTGGTGTGGTCCTTTTCCTTGTAACAGCTGAACAACCCCTTGTCAAATCTGTCATGTACACTGAGAGAAGCTTGTGTGTTGTAGAAAACGTGATTGAACCAGGACCAGGTTCCTGTCAAGGGACCTGAGGACAGATATGGTAACTAGTGCTGCTCCAGCCAATCCCCCACAGTAAAACCCCTTGGTTCCAAAGCCTTCCCAGCTACTAAAGGCACAGCACACGTTCACTATAGAAGGCACTTAAAACAGCTCCTACTGTTACTTTCTGATTTCAGTTGACACTGCTGTTTGATCAACACACACACAAAAACGGTGACATTTCTCTGCATTTTTAACGGGCCTGTGAATTTCTCACGGGTAAATGCCCAGAGATCCTGCTGAAAACGACAGCAACGAAAACACAAAAGCTTCCAACAGCCTCATAATGGGGCGCAGCTCATTTTTGTGTGGCCGGTCCGTGCTCATTCAGCCTTCTGCTAGAGGCAGAGGTAAATGGGTGGATAATAATGGTCAGCGGGCAGCCCCATTACAGTACAGCTAATATATATAAGTAGCCTTTGATCGTGTTCTGTGCTGTGTTTATGTTAATAGGAAGAATCACAATGAACACAACAGGGGCTTTGAATGAAAGTCAACGGCAGTAAATGTATCAGATATGAGACACACTTAAAGTGAACATAAGATATCTTATATGTCTTTCCATAAGGTGTTAAAACACTTCAGGCTGCCAGAACATGTTCAGTCAGCTTCGATTCAACGAGTTTGTGGAGCACTAGAAACCATGTTTAATGTTTATAATTCACTGAAAAACATATTGAACCGAATATATACTGACACTAAGAATGAAAAAGTCAAGATACCGTCCAGTTTTCCTTCCATCCTTGCACTCTTACAACTGCTGTGTTGTTATTCTTGGGGATGATAGGTTCTGTGATTCTGCAGTGCTATTGATATTAATGCTCTCTGTAAATCTGTCCCAGACAACTATGCGTTTTTATTTACAGTCTGACAGTATATGAATTGTATAAAACTAGTTTGTGTAGCCTTCGGATGACTTTGTTGTCTAACACAATGATTTAAAGCAAAGAAAAACTAAACCTAATTAGATACATTAGATACAGCGTTGCATCCCACGTTTGCCCTCCATGGCAACGAGACCCCCCACATGCTTACAGAACCGGCAAAAAATTAAAAATAATAATTCTACTTATGGTACATTATGAGCAATCCGCTTTTTTTCATTGTCATGGGGGTAGGTACGAAATGACCCGACAGCCGTTCTTTTAATGTGCCCAAATTTCACTACCTGTTCTACATCCAATCCACTACTTTTTTTATGTAAAGAATGAGGACCAGCAGGCTGCAGAGACAGATGTTGTTGCCTTAATAAGTGTTGTGTGATTTTTCCGTGGCCGTCATTAAACACACCATTTACTGGGCTCCTCCCATTAAATGGAGCGAGCGAGCGCCGTTAGCCAGGACAAACACGCAAATAAGAGAAATCGAATCGATCTTTTCTGATCTGCACATTTCTCTTTTCTGCTCCTCTCCGACCTCTTTGCTCTACAGGTGTTTGTGGGCACCTGCGACCTGACACTGGATTCAGTGACATTAGGTCTGACAATATGGTTTTATGCTGTTAAACCAACTCCGCACATAAGTAAAATAAATTGTAGTGATGGGAGTTTGAAGTTTGAATCTGGTCTATTAGACTAACAGTGGTAAGTTTTAGTTACAAGTTTTAAGTACAAAAGTGTTAAAATTATTTTGATTGCAATTCATTTAAAAAAAAAATCAATATTTATGAAAAAAGCGCAGTTAAACATGGTCTTTCATAACTGCCAGGATTGACAGGAATATTCTTCTGTTTATGCTATCAGCATCATTAGGCTGTTAGTAGGAGAAACATCCCAGCGGGTTTTAATTGAGGCCCCCAATACGATATAAAGGATACATTATTTCCATGCAAGCAATGCGTTTTATTATTATTTATTTGTTTTACTTGACCGTTACCAATCCTGCTGCATGAGAAACAAATACCCCCAATTCTTTTGTGTGTGCAAAAGCTCTATTATACTAAATTTTTTTTCTAGTTCAGTGTCAAAATATAATCCCATTAGAAAAGAGACTAAAATGTACATAAACTTTACAGCTCACATACATTATGTGTTTGTTGTTTAAGTCAGAGTGGAATATAGTGTCCGTAAAACTTTTACGGGTAAATTTGAGGCAGCATTGCCCGGTGTATAACTGAACAACCGACTCGGACTTCCCTGAAAGCGTCTCGTCTCTCTTCCTGTTTCTTGACTGAATCAATTCAGACCAGCTGCATTAATATTAGACTAATCCATCATGGCAGTGTGCATTATTTATCACTTGAATACTCGCTGGGCTTTTGGGGCAAATGCTGTGTTGTATTCAAAATGTTCCTCCCAGCTCGAATGTTTTTGGCACTTTATAAGGCAGTGTTTGCATAGACAACATGCTGCTATTTGTCATACTTGTCAGCCCAGTGGGCTGTACGGGAAAATGGACACCCCAGTGCTCAGAGATTTAGATTGCAATCATTATATTGCTTTTGAATTTATGCGACTTGAACACTGACGCTCGGTCAAATATGTCAGTGTTTAAAACGCTGTTGTGCTGTTTGTTGCTGCCCCGCTGCAGAGCTTGTCTCCATGCTCCTGAGCGTGTATTAGATTCTCTTCTGGGCTTCCATGGAGACCTGGACAACACGTTGATACAAATCTGCTTGTTTCTTGGCACAAGACAGCTCCTTCATGAAGGCAAATGCAGTAACATCCTCATGACACCTGCATGTCAGGAGATAATGAAGCCCTGTTCACTTTATGATTGCATGCTGCCACGGTGCAGCCTAAAACGGTTTGATGAAGGGATTGGAGTGCAGGAAGGGGACTGACTGAGACGGCGATGATGGCGTCAAATAGACTTTGAAGCTTGAAGTCAAATTATGACAAACGTGTTCATATTTGAGAAATTTGGTCTCCAGTGCTTGTCTGCAAGTTGAAGTGTTCTAATTGTAAAGCTTGTTCTGTGTACATTAATTAAAATTCAAGGCAAAAGCATGTGAAATAAACACAAAGAAAACTTGTCATTAATAACGTGGATTTCCCACTTTTAAATGGGGGGAAATAAAAACTAAAGCGACTTAAATGCAGTCAGAGCTGACACAAACATATGTTTTGTGTTTTACTGATGCAAACATTCCACTTGTGGCACACATGGAACGTTTTTTATTAGCTTCAATTGGATGAGTGCCTCATTTGATCTCAACCCGATTGCAACAACCGTCTGTTGCTATTCTCAGAAAAGCAGTCAGAATACTCCCTTCTCTTGCTACACTCTCAGCATGACTCTGCCTTTGTTTGGAGCAGTAAAAGAAAAAAAAAAAATCCAGAATTCATCTTTAGTGATAGTGTGTACAGATCTCAGTCCTAGTTCTTCGGCCTGTAAAACCGAATTAGGTTTGAGTGTGTTTGTCTCTGTGTTTATTTGTATCCAAACTGAGAAGTGAAGACCCTGAAAGCAGCTTTGTGTTGTGGCATCTGGTCTGTGTTTGCTCAGGGACCTTGAGCTCCTGCAGCAGGAAGCGTTTGGCAGCTCGATCATAATGGACTCAGGTTGAGAGCGTGCAGATGCAGCATGGAGAGCTAAAGTCTTAGACACTCGATTGGTGTTTCCCCTTTTGGCTTGTCAAGAATGGTTGATATGTGGCTAACTAGTTTGACCAGACATGATTACAAATTTGTCATGTTTCCCATGGGAAATTATTTTCAGCTGTTTGTTCTAGTGTAGTAATATCTTTAGTAATATACAACTGTAAAATATGAGACAGCCAGGGAACCACCATAAAACATTGGATGTGTAGTATCAGCATGTGCATGGTAGTTACAGAACTCTCATTTTTTACTCACTTTTGCCAGCCACACTCACAACCAGGAATTTAGTGGTTATGTGGCATGCACTGTAACCGCTCAGCAGGCAGGGAGATCCAGTCGTTGGTGGGATTTCTGCACTGAGAGCAGACTGCATACAAAATAATGCATCGCAGCCATTTTGCATTTCCGGTAAGGAGGTGTGATGACGTCTTTTATGTTGCTTTTTCTACCTACACATACCCAACAGTCCTACTGAGTTGTTTGGGTGCTGCTGGCATTCAGGGAAGTGTAACTGAGTTTGAAGAACATGAAGTAGGCTGAGGCTAAATGGAAATTAGAGAGTGGATTAACTCAAACCTCGAGTGCTACCAACATAAAACCAGTGTCTATTTACGATATTACTGCTAATACACAGTGTCCTTCAGCATGCACCAGTTTGTAGTAGTTAGACTAGTTTTGACCTATTAAACAGAAATGATGGCGGACGTGATGTTTTTTAAAAATCATCCGTTTAGATGATAAAGCAGGGTTTAATGTTTTAATGTTAAATCCACTTTTAAGCGTAATGTTTTTTTAGAGGGGAACGTATCACAGGTACTTAACGGGAGCTTAATGGTATAGCTTTTACTTGAATAAAGCATTTAATCAGCCTGTTAGTTGTTGTTTTCATTTTCTTGGAGTGGACCCTCTCACGGGGATTAACTTTTGGGCAGAAAGGGACAATAATTCCCTGCACTTTTGAAGCAACGCTGTGACATTGACAAGTCACAAATCCTCCTTCTGTCTGCATTCAAAGCAGGCCTCTGGGATGATTGCGGTGTCTTTAAGCTGGATTGTCTGCTTTGCCACGTAACACAGGCCTCTGGTTCGACTCTCTGTGCAGTTCAATAACACCTTCAGTTTTTTAAAATCAATGACGTGCGATTTCCACGGGTCCCCAGAGGTTAACATCTCGGGACGAGGTGCTCTCAGAATGTATTGATCAGTGATGGTCTTCCATATCACTGTAAATCTCAAGCTGCAGGATAAGATTTACCTTGCATAAATAGCAATTATCTGTTAATAGCATTTTTCTCATCAGCTTTAAAAGGCAGGCTTGGCATAGCTTGACCTGAGATAATCAAAGTGGATAAATTCAGTCTTTCTTCATTTCTGAAATTCAGAAACAGCATTATGAGAGTCACCAAGGGTTTAAAACAAATGTCAATTAAAACAAATTTCCTCTTAATATGGTGAAGTGACCACGTGGCTCTCTACACCTCACCGTCTTCTCTCCTGCCTCTCCTGTTTTTAAAATTTGATCTCTTCATGCTGGAGAAATGTGGAGTTGTGATGGATTTTTGACCCATTACATAGTGTGAAAAGCTGTTGAAGTGTTTCTGTTGCATTGCTCAGCTGGTGAAAGTACTAGTGTGATCCTGAGTCACAAAAGCCATTTTCAAACCGCGAGCTGCTGTACATACTAATGTTTGCAGGATGCAATTTTAATGCAAGTTTCCATGGGAAATTTGTGAATGAGCCGAGACGTTTTTGTTTTCATCTTCACGTCTGACATATCTGTTGATTAAATTGGAGGCTTTTATGTTTTCTTTCTCTAGGTTGACAACCCCCCTTTTGCTCCAGTCCACCATAGCATCACACATGGATTACAGTACTGAATAATCCCAAGGATCATACGACTATATCATCTCTCCAGTAGTTACAGTGGCTTGTGAGTCACTAAGCCTATGTGGCCAAATGCACAGTATGTCGTCCATTCGGCTCTATTCATTCGTTTCATTTACACAATAATATTCAAACTACTCTCCTTCCCCGAAGAGTGATTTGTAATAACATTTAATACTATAGTTAAGCAACTTCCACTGTCTAACAGGAGCAAAAAAGGAAGTCAGGTGACACAGTATGAAGAGCGACTAAGTCTGTATAAGGAGGAGGTTGGGGTGGATGGATAGGTTGAGCAAACACAGGACCTTGATATTAGAGACCAGTGTGTATTTCCTGTTTCAAAATGAACAGAGTTGTTTCTGTTCACCATGACTGACCTTAACTGTGTGTTAATTATTATAACCATAAGGACGGAGCATGCAGTGACAGTTTAGGTTTGTGTGCTTGCTATTGTAGGGTTGATATTTCAGGAGACGCCCCGAGAGGTTGCATCAGAGCATTGCGACAACAATAGTTGTTTATTGGGTTTTTTTTTAAATTGTAGGTCTTGCTGAAATGCAGAGATGCACAAAGACTTATTGACACACATAAAGTTACGTAGACACACACACACACACACACACAGAGATCAGCATTCAGGCCTGTACGTCAACATCTGCTCCCTGAATGTGGTGAGTGCTGCCTGTCAACTTAATACATTCCATGAGATTTTAATACATGTACTGTATGTGCTCACAGTTGAGAGATGAACGGTACATAATATTGTACTGGAAACGTTGCTTAACCATGTTTAGGGTCAAAGAATAAGAATGTTCCATGATTCTCATACCTGAGCTGCAAAGAAATGGAAAGGTTATGGTAAGCAGACAGTGCTTAGCGAGCTTCACATAGGCCACATCAAGCAGAGGGGCACAGTTACAACCTTCCTATGCGGACTTTAGAAAATCCCGACTCCAGTTTCAACCAAAATATACTGCATTTGACGTGAATCTGTGCCGCTCTGTAAATGGCAGAAACTCGCTTGCGTCTTTTTTTTTTTAGCTCAGGAGGTAAATGTTTGTCATAAGAGGAAAAAAAAATCTGTTTCTCCAATTGTGTTTGTTTCTTTTTATGTCAGGTTGATGTTAAGTGTTGATCCACACAAATTAAAGAAAAGATACACGAGCAAATTCAGCTTCATTCAACAAACATGTCAGCGGCGTCGTGGAACTGTGGTAAAACAGTGTTTCAGCCCTGCTTTGTTGTGGGGCTGACAAAGACCAGGGACCTTGAACTCATACCACCGCAGCTCTAAAGCCAGTGTGCTGCTGCATGATGCAGATGGTAACTGTGTTTTCTCTCCTTGCTAATGACTGTTAAGCCTCCTATTTACAAGGGCTGGACGTTCCTGTCTGTATGTTTACCTCTCTGCCACTATGTTTATGCAGATCATTCATATAGCTTTGTGATTCAGAGGTAACGTGAGGATGGAGATCATAACAAGGTTCCTGCTAATGCTTCCGGCTCAGTGAATAATTGAACTTCTGTGGCTCTAAACCATCGTCATTATGATTATGATGTGTCCTCGCAGACACTTTACTATGCTTGTAGTGGTGAACAGTTTTCTCTTTATACTTACTTACCGGTACTTGATATGTAAGAAATATCTTCTTATGCATTGATTTTGTTTAAGTAATTCGATTTTGACATTTTGAAATCAAACAGTGCCCCAGCGTACAATGAAAGCCACAGATTTGTGCGTTCATTTCATTTAGGGCTCATCAGCGGAAACATTCGCCAACATATGAACGGCTACTTGTCATATTATAAACGTTACGTGGATGTCACTTATCTCAATCAGGATTTAACTGAGAATTGAATGCAAAAGTTGAAGCATATTTTACTTAACGTATGATTACATCTGCCTGCACCATGCAGCTTAGCTGTTAAACTTTGTCCTTCAAGACTTTTACGTCTGTCTTCATCCCATCTAGCTGACAGAATTCGTGTCTTTAAAGGAAGGGTCATATTTTCAACTACATATACCTTCAGAGTAATACATTGTGGAAAAGGACTGATTATGTGCGCAGTGTTAAAAGTTCAAAAGTTCTGATCCAATTTTCTCTAAAAATGTTCTAAGACTTTAAACACATTCTCTGTTGTGTCTCTGGCCACTGAAACTTGCTTGTGTTTGTTCCCCCGGCTTGTGATTTTGACCTTCCCTTCAAAACCTTGTTGAGGTCATGTTTATTTTTTTCTGCACAAGAGAAGGAGTTTGTGGGACGTAAATGGCTTTTTTACGCACGGGAAACAGTTGTGTTTTACCCTTGTGCTATCAACCAACAGCACAAACGTCTACGGCAGCAACGGAAGAAGAAACGGTTTTAAATCCGAATGGATTTTTTTCTAACTATTACTGCGATACACTGGAAAACAGAAAAAACTACCGTTCTGAGAAACATGCCTCTAACATAACGGGAGGTGTACCTTCCAGAGGTGCACGCCACTCTGTGTACGGATCAGAATGCTTTTAAAACTGAGAGGGTTTGGTTAATCCACTGGGAGGTGCAGCTCTGAACATTACCAAGGATTACAGAGAGATATTACTGTCTGAACGCATTAGAGGTGTATTAGATAGTTCTATAATGGAGCACAGACTAATGTACCAGACTCTGAATTACAGCATAATCTGCATTTAATTGCCCTGAGTTTTGTTGTGATAATGGCATTATCTAATGGAAGAGCTCTAGAAGGGTTTTCACAAAGAACAAAGGCAGAGGGAAATGGAATGGACAAAGTCGCAGTTACAGATGTGGGACTCTCACTTTAGGATCACTATCGCACAGGCTGGAACCTGACACATCTTGTGACCTTAGTTAAACAGTGATTCAATTCATTGTATTTGAAGTATTTCCAGAATGTAAAAGTAAAGTTTTTGATTGAATACAACGAAGTGGAAACTACTACAGCTTGATGCTGGCTCCAGAATGTCCTGGCTGGAACTGACTCCTGTTCAAAAAGCGTACACTTTAGAAATGATGACAAGTTGTCAAACATAGCAGTTTGATTAAGGCTCAAGAACAAGCTTCGAATCCCTGTTTTCCCAAGAACTTGGTGCTTACATATGTACAAATGATCAGTTGTTTTAATTGCATTCCTGTAATGTCGAGGTGTGCGGGATAAGGATACATATAAGTTCATGAAAGGAAACACTGTGAAGTTCAGTGTCTCGTGGTCACAATAACAATAATAGAATATTGTTTCACACTGGACGACCAGCCCTGACCTCCTCCCAACAAGACACTGGGACTTGAGATACATGACCTTCTCATGTTCAATACAGGTGCCAGATGTTCAGGTAACAGCTAAAATGTTTGTTATGGTCATGTGCTGCTGCTGGAAGAAATAACCCATAGAGCCACATTTCACATGAAAACAGCCTTATAGTGTCTGTGCATTCAGCAAAATTGCATTGCACAGAGTGGAAATGAAATACAAAGAGGCCCTTTGTCTTTGCACAGTTTGCCTGCCATCCAGCTACTGTCAGGACGTACAGACTCTTCCCAGATCTCAGTCAAATTCTAAACAACCGACTAAAAGTAATAGCACTGATCTGGTAACACAGCTGATTAAAGTCGGTTCACTCAGTTCACTAGTTCTTAATGCCTCAGGTCTCATTGTTGATAAAGCATTTTATCTTTTGGACATGATCCCAGGTCTTCACACACACTACGAGATGCAGTTGGCTATTAATGCACGTACACTGGCACACACATACTCTTGCGTCCCTATCTTCAAAAGGGCTGTTTCCCTGGTAGCAGGGTTAAACACTACATATTGATTTGTTCAGTCCTGCTCTTGTTTGCGAGGGAAAAGCCAGACAACTTGTGTCCTGATTATTACATGCAGTATTTGATGGGTTTTGCATTACTGGGACACGACTGATACAGTATAAACTGTATTATTAACTTACACAAAATGGAAAATACCTTTGATGGCAAAGACTGAAATTGAGAAACCAGACGCCTGAATCAACTGATCCAGTGACAGATCAACGCAAAAATATTTTTTGCACCACTGATGAACCTTCAGTTTGTAACATGACACTCTCCAGCAGTTTGCACTACAGACAACACCAGTGTTACTGGACGCAACGTGTTACTGTATATACACATATACTGTGCTGATACTGCAAGACAAAATTCCATAGGCGGAACGTGTATCTTGTTGGGCAGGTCAGAAAAAATGCAAACATGTTTCTAAAGATACTGTAAACTTGCAGTCATCAAAAACCACCAAGCTTCAAACATTTTACAGCCATAAGTGGGTTTGACAAGTCTGTGCCAAAGTATGTTGTGGCATTACTTTCATAGTTTATTAATGTGTCAACACTTCATTACTGAATTACAGCACTGACTGAACTACATTCAGACTTGATAGAACTTCTGAGGTCTAACATGAACATTTGTTTTATCATGAACATGACAGCAGTATGGATTCATCTCTTGCTTGTGATCTTGGAAATCACCCTGCATGTCTCACTTGCTTGTGTAACATAAGTGTCTATAAACTTCACCCTAATTAAACGCGACTCGTCAATCGATGCTGATAGGATTGTGTTTGTGTGTGTGGGGTGGTGGTGTGGAGCAATTTACTGATTTTCTTCTCAGCCTGTAAGCTTGCAGTCTCTTAGTGCAGCCTGCCACCAGGACCCCCGTTAAATGAACACTGACTCCCATAATTGTCCAATTTTATCATTCAGTCTGTTCAGAACTTAGCTTGAATAGACAGATTTAACCCAGTGTTGAAAATATAAATCTTCATGCAAGTCACCCAGTTGCTGTTTGGTTCTGATCCACCGCATTTTTCATTAAAGATCCTGAGCAACATTCAATTTAAAGCATTCGAGTTGAGCTTGCTGTCAATGCATGCCGTCCTCGACTGGGTCTGTCTCGCTGGTACAGGGGGTCAAGCGAAGCACCTCCTCTGGAGAATAAAGCTGCTGGTCCCAGTCTGCCTGTTGCAAATTGGTTGAAGTCTGGGAAAGACGTCCCGAGAATTTTCACACTACCGATTGATTTCAGATACTGGGCTGAGCTATTTTAGGCGTTACGTTAAGACAGGAACACATGTATTGAATTGTGCAGAAGGCTACAGTAAATGATTAACACAGAAGTTAATGATCTATATATTAATGCCATAAATCATTTTATAAATCCTAAAATCCACAGTGGGATACTAAGGGATTGTTACTCGGTCAGACGTGACACCTTTGATCCAAAGTGGGAAGTCATTTATGAAACTGATAAATCACAGACACATTAATACTGAATCAACACATGAGGCAGTATCTTATCCTTGTAGGCTTTCAATCGTATTCCAGCTCTCTTGTTATTAAAGGGCGACTTTGCCAGTTTAAACTTTCTTTCTGTGGCTTTAGTTTATGCTGTAAATGTACATTAATGCGTGATGCTTGTCATAAATATTGCTCTCCTTCTAAAGCTCATCTAGATGACATAACATCTTTAGAAGTTCAGATGGTGTCATTTGTGGAGCTGTGGAAAAACAGGTTCACGATCAGAACCTTTGTAGTGTGAGCAACGAAATGCCATAATCTGAACTGAAGGTCCCTCCAAGTGATGTCACCTGGAGGCATTTTGTAGCTGGAAGTAAAGATATTTTAATGTAGTAAAGTTGAGTTCAATGGAATTTGTGTACATGCATTACCCAAACTAGAACTAAAAGACGCGAGTTCAAAATCTGTGCCTTTAACCTTTAACACAGAAACGTTTAAAATAAATCCCGACTTGTTGTACTAATGCTTCATTCTGCCAGACTCATTTAAAGTGGTTTTATAAAAAGTTCCCTTTGTTCATGTAATATATCATCTAAATGTCTAGTTAATCCTGATGCTGACTGCAAACTCTTTTATAATCCATTTGCACAAATAATACTTAAGTGACTTTAAGCTGATATAATAATGTGAAAAATAATATTTTTTTTCTCAGTAGGAAAAAAATACCCAGCTGTTTAAACTCTTAAACAAGCAGATAATCTGTGACCTCAGTGAAATATGCGAGGGGCCTTTGAAGGTAAATGGGGAAAAAAATATTTTTTACATTTACATTAAGACAGGTCAGGTAAATGTAAATGAAACCCTTTTATTTTTCTTTACCTGGAATTTTATTTTTATTTTTCATGTGGCTGGTTAAGAAAGATGGTTATCAGCAGCCATATTTAGAAAAAAACGTTGATAAGGAGGATACAGAGCCGGCTGATAGTGTGACAGTGTCACATCCTAGTTAGGTTTGGGTTCAGGTGTGATCACGATACAAAGGAAATTGCCAAAAAACCGACAACATTTCAAGCATACATTTTCAAAAGTGGCCCGAACAATAAGTCACAGTAACTCCTCAGCATGCCACTGCTGCACCAAGCACAGCTACAGAGGTTAGGTGGTTTTAACAGCCATGTTAGGGGACGTTTGTTTGAACACTGCAGCCTTTATTCACTTTGGCAGATGGGTCCAGAACGTATTAAAATGCAATACAAAATGTTTGTTTGGACTGGGAACACATTTCAAACTATTAACAGGAAACTGCTCCAGCGCACAAGAATTTTTTTGTTTAGGGAAAGATGTTCTGTCTGACATCAGTGTTTGCTTGGAAAACCTTGGAGAACAAAAAGACGTTTCGGCTGATGCTGGTATTAAGCTACCATTTCCTTTTTTTCATACAGTGTTAGTGACAAATCCTCATCAACAGGTTAAATTACAATCTCAAATTACATTTTTGACAGAAAACAGTGACACCAGCTGATGTGTGATCTTTTGTCTTTATGTGCCTTCTGCGCCTTTAATCAAGTTGAGTTCTGAATAATTTCTTAGAATTTCTGTGTTAGCTGGGTTGTGGTTTACACCTCTACACTATCCTGCTTCGTATTACTGATCATTAACATCTACTTCATATAGAAGTATGGTGCACTGATGGCATTATTATTAAAATCAGGCAGTTACTGTGTTTAATTATAACAATATAGTAAAGGGATTTGTTTTCATAGTACAATATTTTCTTTGATTTATTTATTTTTATTTTAGCTGAATTGCTTCTTCACTTCATGTTCCCATTGGATGACCCCGACGTACAAATGATTTATGTCTGTTTATGTTCCTAAAGTCAGATGAAAGTACTTGTTGTCCGCACTGAGAGTCAGCATCTGACAGTTGGCCTTTAGGTATGAGTCACAGTGGTTTTTTGGCGAGGAGGGAAAAAGTCATCTATGGGAGGCGTTCTGTCAGAACTCTGGTAAGACAGTGTTTGACCTGTTTGAGCTCCTCGGTTTTGCACAAAGTGGACGGTCGGACTTTTGGCTAAGCTAACAGCTTCTTGCCATCTTTGTTGTTTGCTGACTGTTGGTATGACTGAATAATCCCTGGTTTAATCCTCACTGTTGAGGATTAAAGATGATGGAGTACATTGTTGTGACCCGAACAGTGTTCTTGTCGGGGAGAAAAGAAGTCACATCTGGAGGTTAGAAAGGTACCAGATGTCTTCGTCTATTATTGCAGAGTTTGAAAATATTCCTGATATATTCAGGTGATAATTAGCTCTTACTTTCTTTCCCCCTTTAATTGTTTTTTCTTTTGTGGTAGTTTGTACGTACTGTACATATCGTCTCAGTTTTATGTCCCGCTTACCAGATCTTTTAGCAAGTTGGCACATTCACAAGGTACTAATCTGTTAGATAAACACGTATGGCTTACCAAAGATGCATCTAACACACACACACACACACACACACACACACACACACACACACACACACACACACACACACACTTGTTGGTGTGACTATTGGTTTGCAGTGGAGTGCTGTATTTTTTTTCCTTTGTTGAACTCGGTCAGGTGATTCACTGGATTGCAGTTCTGAACTTGAGAGGGCACTTACTCATGAAATCCTCTCTTGTTGCACAAACCAGTTTCTTTAAGCTTTTACCTTAAAACACCCTGACTATGACATTACATTTCAGCACTTTTTTTTCCCAGTTCGGTTCTGCCAAAGTCTGCTCCATTTTTTCCTTTCGTGGTTTTTTTAGGCAGATCTGAATGCAGCAATCCCGCTGTGGATCCAACACCAGCACAGAGGCCCTTTGCCAGGTCCAAGACAAACTTGGGTTGGTGTGTCCACATAGCAGATAACGACCTAATGAAGCTCATCATAGGATTCAGACTCACAGCAATACAGTTGGCAAAGTCCAATAATCAGCACATAAATGTGTACATAGGTTTGGAAATCACAACATTTACAAACATTATAAAGGGGCACGGAAAACCTGAAATAGTGAGGTCTTCACGGTAACTGAGCACTTCTAAATGTGCAAGGCAGCATGTTAGCCAGTGCACTGTAAATGTTGTTATAGGTTATAATGGTTTAAATATATAATATTATCTCAGTATCAGGACAGGAAACAAATTATGAAATTCAGCTTTTCTCTTTTACTCCTATTAATCAACATTTGTCATTATTATATGTATATATTGTATGCTGTGCTGTCACAGTGTAACCTTTAAAGACCAGTGAGATATAGGGAGAAGGTCACTAAGTCAACAGTAAACGGTAAAAAGGAAAAGGAAATAAGAGACCGACTTGTTGAATACCATCACTCATATGAAACAGCAGATACACAATTTCCATGTTTTACTCACAAATACACAAATACTGAGGTTTCACTAAAACCTTAAGGGCCCCGCTTTGGCACAATTAAAAAAAAATCGTATTGAACAGTTATGTCATGCAAGCATCAATAAAACGAGTAAAAGCTGTTGAGGGTGGTGGTCTGGTTCCCTCCCAAAGATGATGTGCATGTTGGGTTTACCTAAAACTGGGTTAATTGACGACTATATTGCTGGTAAGCGTGCATATCTCTGATTTCTTTCAAAAAATCATTGTGGTTATTTGTGGGTATTTTGTGGTTGCTGCTTCTTAGGTAGTGAATCTGATCTCATTGTGTTCTCATGTTTTTAATAAATTGTATGGCATATTTAAAACATGTATTATCACATGTCTTTAGTTCAAAACCAGGAACATGCTTTTTCCACTTGACTTTAAAAGCTCTTTTAGCCTCAGTGTTTAAAGCTCACACATGATCTGGTTGTGCATTCCACAGTTGTAAAAAGGCTTATTTGAGTCATAAATAAATCCAACAATAGCTAATTTCCATGCTTTCTATGTTTTTACAATCTATAACACACAACACACATTAGCATGTATTGGTAATATAATAATTCTTGGGAAATGTATTTGTTTGAGAGAAGTATTGCCTAAAATCCTCCCTAGTTGGCTTTGACCAGTTCACTGCACGTTTGTTCCAGTCTGCAGGGAACCAGGTTGATTTTCTACATTTACAGTAATCAAAAACGGCATATGCAATAATAAATTCCCAGTGTTGTTGGTCTAGTTTCACTGATGTAGGTCAAGAACACCTTGCTAAAGAGGATCAAACCTTCCTGATCTGTTGAGACATTCAGGCTAATGATAATTGTCATTTGTAATCTGTATTCCAGTATCACATTCAACATCAAACCTGCCCACGTTAGTTCTGGGTCAGCAGGCCTCATCATAGAGACAAACAAACGTCTCAGCTCTGGCTCCAACATGTCAAGTGCTTCATTACATCAGCTGTGTCACAGAACGAACTGAGTCTGCTTTGTTTGAGTCAGTCTTTCGTCAAGTAACTGAAATATTGCCCAGCTTCCCACCCAAATGATGATGTAAAGTGTCAGCATGAAAAACTGGGCGCGAGCACACTCACCAGCTTCGAATTACATTCTTTAATATCAGAGAGAATGAAAAAAGGAAAAAGAAAAATGATTCTTAGCAATATGTTATTGATGCAGTAGTGGCAATCCAGCATGCCTGTGAGATTCATGATGATGTGGATTATTAACAAGAAGACGGGATCATTGCTGCTAATTCCATGACAAGTACTACTACTAGATAAAGCCAGTGAAGAAGCTCTTCACTCCACCTGCTCTTAATTTCTGGACGCTTGCCCCAGTATGTAATTAATCCAGTGTGTCAAATAAATCTGTGAATATTTTGAACAGTGTCCACCCCTGAGCTCATCACACAGCCCAGCTATCAAAGAGCACATTAGTCAAACATTTCCTGTGCTGCTGAGCGAGCGCTGGAGGCAGCATGTTGAGCTGCAACACTGATTAGATTATAGCTCGGGCGTTTTTAGGTAAACAACATTTTCATTCAGAAATACAGACATAGCCTGGATGAATTAATCAACTGATTGAAATTTTAGCACAGAAGGAAGAAGATTAGATTCAGCTGAATGAATTTGCAGGTAGGAAATGTGTAAAATACAGATGGACAAAGCAGGTGTTTAAAATTCATGCACTTGTGTAAATGCTCTTTCCGTGTTTTGTGTTTTACTCGTAGTGAAGCTCCCTAAAGTTATAGATGGACGCCGCTCACTTCTAGCGCTTCCTCTGCTCTGCACATCCATCCATTTCCTTTCAGGCCCTCTGTCAGCTTCACTTCACCGCTGTGTCAGCGATTCCTCTTTACGTAAACATGAAACACACACACACACACACACACACACTTCATCTCTGTTACTGCTGCAGCTAATGACTCCTGACATCACCTTCACAAACCCCCCCCCCTCCTTTCACCCACTGGTACTGTGCAGCCTTGCTCTGTCTGCTTCTGCTGCTTCCATTCCTGCACCTCATAACGGAGAATGGAGCTTTTTTTTTGCCTCAGAAGACATTGACGAGTGGCACGTAATGCAGGATAAAGCAGTAAAATGGGAGCTGGCATTGGGCCTTTCCCCACGCATCTTTGCCCTGGAAGACAACATTGACTTTTATGGTTCATCTTCCAAAGAAATGAACTTTGCTCTGGGAGGTGGTTGGGTGATAATCTGTGTGTATTTGTTTGTGTACCGGTGGGGCCAGGAAAAAGTCAGTGTACAGTGACAGAACAGATTCCCTCAGTCACAGGCTTCTAGCTACTGAATCATCCAAAAAATAAATCTAATTTTTATCTGTAATTTCTCCCTCTGATCTCCGCATCAGTGAACCTGCTGGATGAACAGTATTTTGAAGCAGTGAAATGTTAGAGCCAAGTCTGTGCACATGGGCTGGTCTTAGGTTGAAAAAGAGAAAACTAGGGATATTTTAAGCAGAACAAGATGAACGAACAAAGGTAGAGAGAGGCAGGTAAAGACTTTGCCGAATAGCCAGATTTTGGTGGCGAGGCGAGGCGACCGCCTGCATGAGGTCATCTGTCACTTTCTCACTGTGTCTAATTATAGCATTGTCAGCCTCATCTTTCATTGCCTTCCCCCCCCAAACAGACACACACACACTTCCCCAACCCGATGTCACACCACTTAGCACCAGTCGCCGCATGCTCCCCTTTCTGTCAGCCGTGACTCGCCGGTGGTTACAGGGGTGGGTGACACGCTCAGCAGCACTGACTCTGTGTGCAGTGTGTGTCTGGGTCTGTACTTGAGACAATGAGAGAGAAGCGCTTGGATGGGGTGTGCATGGGCTGAGAACTCATGACTCATATGACAAGTGGCTATTGTGGCTCAGACTGTTTACATGCTTCCCAACTGACGCTATTGTTTTAAAAATAATATGTTGTAGTACTCGTGTCACAGACATGAATCAGCATTAACCAGCTCACGAGCCATGTGCCACTCAACTTCATAACAACTACTGGGAATCTCTCCTGCTGCACAGCAGTGGTTTGTGTGTGTGTTGGGCTTTATGTGAGTGTGTGCTACTGACAGTGAATGGATGATTTGTTCCTCAGATAGACTTTTGAAAGTTGCACCCTTGCATATGCTAAGAGAATATGGGTTAACCTGAAAACACAACACTGGCTTCTACAAGGATGCAACTTTCCTATACAGTTTGCAGTCTGCAGCTTGCAAATGCTCAAACTGTTGATCAATCACACACTTCTTCCTTTAAGTTCAAACTCCTGTTTGCAGCTGCACTGACTTGTTCAGTTGTTCTTGCAGAACAGATTCCACCAGGGACGTCAACGTCTTTTGTCCAACTGTCTGTTTAAAATTGTCACCTCAGTTACTTCAGATACTTTCCGAACTTTAACATTTATTGTTGTCAGCATTGCATATTAGTTGAATCCTATTTGTGTTTACCTTGTGCAGATGGCTTAAACACTGGTCACTGTCCAAACCACTTAATTTCAGCCCAGACTGAGACACTGGAACATTTGGCAGCCGGATGAAGATGAACTGGATTACCCTTTTCCTGATGTAGTCATTCACTGCTTCCTTTACACTGTATCGCTTCTTCCTGTTCTTCCATTATTGGTTATTTTCTCCAACAGGAAGAGGCTGATACAAAAGACCACTACTGTGTTTATGTCTTTGTGAGTGTGATAAGTGTCCAAACATACTGACGTTGATGAAAGGAGAAGCTGAGCCTCCAGTGTGAGGACATCATAGACATAAATCCCTAGCCCCTTACCATAACCTTTACCATGCCAACTTAATGCCCTGCTGCAGTCCCTTGAAGGGCTGCGAGGAAGGGAGGATTGCTGGCCACACAGGAACCCACCCTCACAGAGGGCTCGATTATGCCTATGTTGGCAGAGAGTCCAGTCCGTTGGGTTCTAAAAGTTAGTTGTTTTTTCCACAGACAGAATAAAAAAATGTAAAATGCTACAAGGCTAGTGTTGGAGATGGTCATATACATAATCAACGTGTCTAGAAACGTCAAATTATTACTCTTGCTCAAAACCTAGCTCACCTTTCAGATTCAACATTGTTGCTGTCAGATTGTTGGATAGGTGCAGCATCAAAAGCAAACTTTCATCCAGGGCGGTTTGCGTTGAAGACGCCAGTCATGTGAGCTTGTTATTTGCATCAGTAGACCTGCTTTCCTTATTCCACCTTTTGTTCGCAACATTGACAAAGGATGTGGTTGATTTCAGCAGCGTGCTCCGAGGCGGCCTCTTCATAGCTGTGCTCCCTTTGCCTCTGTGGGCTAATGCAATTTCTTCAAACCACAGAGTAACTGTTAGTGCTCTTGCTGCTTTGGCATTTGTTGCACACTGGTGTGTCACCGAAGTATGAATCTCACAAGAAGCGCTGTTCAGTCTGGGTGTTTACAAGTGCTGCTAGATGCCGGAGATAAACCTGAGGAGGAAAGAAAGGAGGAAAAAGACTGAGAATTTTTGCAAGAGAAGCACAGATGAAATAAAGAAACAAGACTCAGAAAGGCCCGTTTATGTAAGTGGAAATAACACTGTAGAGCTGTCCTGGAGCATTTCCAGCTCTGTGGCGTACACCTCCCCACACGTTCACACACACCCTCCCACACAGACCCACTCAGTGGAAGGCAGTGGAGAGTAATGTCCTGTCTGACTGCAGGCTGTAAGAACCACAATGAGCAGTTTCTCTGGCCAGTTGACCGCAGCTGAGAGACCTGAAGGAACAGAGGAAATTCTGTCTGAAGACGCTGACCATAACTCCCTCCAATTAAGCTGCAACGACATGTTTCAAATTTCTCCTCACGTTTTTTTTTTGCCTCTTCTTTCACCCCCGATCTCTTTTATTTCATTATCCATTTAACAGGGTGCATTCAAGTTTTATCATTTTCTAATTATATTGCTCAAGCTTATTTTGCCCAAGCTGCACAGCTTTTGTTTTACTGCGGTGCATTCTGCTTTATGTGCCACCTCTTTCTTTCACCTCCTGTCTCTCTCCTCCATTTCCTCCACCGTGCTCCTCTTGCGTCCCAGCCCATCTGGTGTTTGAGAGTTCAAGGAGCTGTGTTCATCCTTTCCAGTGTACTCACTGTACCTGCACTCACGTCGCCTTTATTCGCTCCTCACTCTGTCGGTTCCAGTTCGGGAGTCAGTCTCTGCTTGTTTTGTTCACTCTCTTTCTGTCATTTTAGCCTCATACGCTCTAAAGTTCAGAGTGCCTTATAATAAATGAAGAAAAATGTTCTTCAGTGACTTCTTGTCAGCATGGTACAACTTAACTCTCCGAGTTTGTGCAAACTGAAAAGACTTGGGGGATTTACGATTCAGGAAGCTTGTTTAGTGTCACCGCCTGTTGGCATTATTCTTCGTTTATGACTTTCAAGCCTGAAATGGAACTGTAGATTTTATGATCATACCACATTCTTTTGGCATTGTGTCTTTATTAGATAGGTGAAAGTGGAGAGCAGACAGGAAACATGCGGGAAAGAGATGGGGAAGGGATACCACATGACTATTACAGTGTGGTTGATGTCTCATTATTCAAAACCTTATTTTCTTCTTTTATCCACCACTGATCAACAAAAGTACAGCACATTACAGTAAGAATTGATGCTGTTGGTCACAAAACACTGGCTTCATGACTACTGTCATCTTTATTTTTTCAGCATGGGGTCCAGACATAAAACAAATGCACATGCACAAGATTTAATCTTGCAGAATACTTGTATGTGCCTCCACACGTCTGTATATTATGCATGATGTACTGTTCACAGCTCTTCCTAGAAGTTTTACCATGGCATCATAGCACATCTGAAAATATTAGCAACATACAGTTACCTTTATAGTGATGCCATGACATCAGGATGTTATTGCACTCAGCCAAGAAGTAGTCACACTCATAACCACCCGTAACACAGTTTTTACACAAACTGTATTAAATTGATATTTTAATATGAATGTAAATATGAATTTACTAAAGCAGCCATTTATGATTCTGATGGGAGGATTTTAAATTTTGTGCTCAGTTTTAAAATGAGGTTTTAAATATTACATTCAATTTTGAGGCTACATTCTGTTGAAGAATCCTTTCTTCAGCTCTGTGAGACGGACTTGATTTCGTATGTCATCAAGAAATTCTGCTGCTGACAGTGTGACTGTTAATCACAAGGTGTCAAGTACTGCTGGAAAATGTGAATTAATAAACCTGTATAATCAGGCTCAATCTATCTTCCGTTTGCAACAGGCTGTTGCATAAAGTTTCAACTTTTGGTCTTCAGGGAAAAGACACACACACACACACACACACACACACACACACACTCTGAGTGAAAGTGATACTTAGTGACAGCGTTGTATCCTTTTTCAATTTAAAGGTAGACATCTGAGCCATCTCTGGTTCGGAAATAAAATCCGTGTAATAAATATATTACTTTTATTTGTGGCTGTTATGAATTCTTGAGCACACTGTAATCTGCACTCAGCATCAGGTGAATATGAAATTATCATGTACAGTATCACATTGGTTAAGCTACATTTTCTGGTTAGTTTTATGGAGATTAAATTTTAAGAAATTCAACAAATTACGTTCTTATTTCCTTCCTTTATTCTTTCATCTTTCAAGTCACCACTCAAAGTCTGACAAGAGATGTGAAAAATATCTGGGACCTTCTGTGTGAAATTGTATACACTTTATCCAGTTATTCAGTTGTGAAACAGCAACATTAGTCCTCATAAGAAGAAGGGAAGCACTTGAATTTCTTGAATTGAGTTGAGAGGAGATATAATTGGCAAAAATGAAGCCTATTATTAGAAGAGTCATTTCACATTCTGTACCTGGATAATATGGTTTGGATTAATTTTTAATCACATGAATCCTTTTTCGGTTCTCTTTATTCTCATGTGGATCCTCACTTTAGTTTAACTTTTGAAAGTTAGCCAAAACATTTGACTGCTTTTAATTGTGCAGCTATATCGTAATGCAATCAACTGCACTATTTGCACACTGAGTAATAAAGATTGTGACATGAATCAGACTGACTGCCACCACACCCACTAATCTCCTATGATTATTTATAGCCTCTGCAATGTTAGGCCTCCTGGGAGAATGGAGAGCTGTAAACCATTGTGTAAGAGCGTGTGTGTGCGTTCTTTGTATAGGGGTGTTAAGTGCACATACACATTTAAATCTTTGCGTGTGTTCGTGTGAGTCTGTGTGTACACTGCCCTTTCTGTGTTCTGGCTTTGTTTTAAAAGATTAACCCTGCGAACTTAAGACCACTGAGCAATAATGTCTACAAATGGAAGGATCGCCAGATTATTTGCTCTCTCTTCATGACCTGCAATGATCTTTGTTTAGTGTGCTGGTCCAGAAAGAGGAAAGAGTGGGAGAGCAGGGGAATTAAAATCTGACTGTAATATTTCAGATTCACATGAAGAGATTACACCATAATGTCAAGCTCATTTAAAATCTGCTTCCTGTTGTAAACAGTAAGAATGTTCAATTTACCACAGTTAACTGTAAACCCATAGGCTCCTTCCACGCCGGAGGTATTCTGTGTCCTGGCCTTACCTGACAGCATTGCAGGCATGCTGGGGGGTGGGGGGGGACGTCATGAAATCCCGGAGTGCTGCCAATAAAAAGCCATTTTTTTTCTCTGTAATGGTGTCACACTTTTTTCTATTTATTAGCCTGTAGAGCAATTCCAGGAACTGCAGAGACATTATCAAAGATTGATGCAGTCAGCTCCATCTGGAGCAATAACTTAGCTGGAAAGGATCTAATGTGCGTGAAGCGCTGTGAAGATGCAGAGATGATGCCTGCCTTCAAAACGGCTCGTAACTTAGACGCTAAGCATCAAGGTTCCCCTGTGTCACTCACAGTTGTGCTATTAAATCAATAGCGGGGGGTTAGTTTCAATTAGGATGTGGCAACAGGTAAGGAGTAATGTGCACATATCTGTCAGGGGCACATATCCATCATTCGGGTCCATTAAAATCAAGAGGCTCAGCAGTGACTCCGTGAATGCTGCTCAGAGCCCCGGACACAGTCGGGGGCCCTAGTTCTTGATAGTCCTGCGGTGCTCTGCTCCTTAAGACAGACCTTTTTACATCATCCTTGTGGCACGTTAATGTGAAAACTCTGGGTTGTTAGAGATTTTTTACGTGATCTCCATGTTTTCCAACACAAAAGACCCTCCATTCTGACCCACAGATATACACAGCTTTATCACTCCGGCTGTGTCATCACATTTTCTTTGGTGAATACTGCATGTTTGCTCCTCTGCACAATAGCTCAATTAGCACATCCAGCCTTTCTTGCATTACTGGTTTATAAGTGCGGTCCCCCACATTTCAGACTCTTCCTTTGAAATGTAATTGGGGAGCTGTGAGAGATGACGCTGTGCTTTTAGGCTGTCTGCCTGCGGTTTCATATAGTCTGACCTCACAATTGCAGGTTGTGGGTCCAATTTCAGCCTAAAGACAAAAGCATTTCTAAAGGATGGGTGTTGTTGTTGTTTAATGACCCATGAAACAGTAGAAAGCATCAAATTAATTTCTCTTTGTCTTTCAGCCCCTCATTATCTCATACTGTTTTCTTCTCCCTTATCCGCCCCCATGTTAAACCCTTGAAACTGTCCCTGTGCTGTAATTGCACAAAGCAGGCATGAACTGACTAATTAGAAGAGCAGAAAAATGTCTGTTTCTTACATCGCTCTCCTGGATCTTATGTCTCTATTTGTCAGTAGCAACAATGTACCAAATGTGAACTTATGAGAAACATATATGTTGAAATGTAGACTGCTAATAAGAAAATAATAAGAACAATAAAAGTTCATATCAAGAATGTTACCCCACACCAAAAAACATACAAGAGGAAATGCAGTGTAGTATAATAATTCAGGAATATGATATCAGTACTGTGGAATTCTGTCAATATGTAATGCATGCAATATGTTTCAGGTAAAACGTATTGTTTTTTGCACTTAGTGGAATTAGTGGGAGTAGCATCTAACCAAATTAGTACCAAATTAAAATGAACACCATTGAAAAAGCCTCTCTGCTTCTGTGGTTAAAATGTTAGACGCCGGGTTTTCAACCTGTCTACGCAGTAACGATGGCTCAGCTATGATCCATAGCCTGTTCAGAAACTCAATTTCTCTGCGTCATAAATATGTCTTGATACAGAGATGTGCCTCTGTGTCATTGTGTTAAGGTGTCACCCACTCTGAAAGGGCCTAAATGTCAGTGCACAACAGTGAATTATTGATGGGCAAAAAATCCATCCCTTTATCAAGATGAGTGAAATGCTCACATTTATTAATAAGTGGCTAAAACAAAAACGTATTGACAGTGTCATCATAAAACACTGTGTGAAGCCTCGAGAGGTGTTGTTCTTTGAAAAGACTCTTCTAAGAATTGACATATGCTTCTTCCAGGACCTGGTTAAACAGGTGCTTGAAAACCTGTCTGCCATGGGTGAGCTGAGCAGTAGGTCATGTGTTTTTTGTCGTGCGTAACCTTTGTTGTGCATATGATACAAAATAAACTGCAAAACTCTTTCCAACAGTAAATGAGTGTCTCACTAGTTTATTTTAATATTATTAACTTGCAAAGCCAGTAAATTAACTATTGTAAGAAAAGATCCATAACTCTAAAAACATCTTGACAGAATGGCTTTTTACACATTTATACTAACAGCCATAACACTTGCACTTTGACCTTTATGTTGTATTAATTAATTTACTGTTACTTTTGTCGTTTAAGTAAAATGCAGATAATCTGCATTGTATTTTTACTTGAGTAGTAGAGTTAATATGGTATTTGTACTGGAGAAGTCGCTAGGCCACTTTCCTCTAGTTTTGCGTTTTGTACTTCCTGTGCACTACCAGCTCACAGACCTGTGCAGCTGCAGACTGCTCAGAATGACCGTGCTGACTCTACAGAAGACATGCTTTTGGTCAGTGAACGTCATTAAACTGCAGATGTCAGTTCCACATCCAGTCGATGTGTGTGCGTCGCAAACAGTAAGATCATGTGTGTCTGTGGTGGAAAAAAAAGAGTCCAAACAACAACAGCTGTGTCTCTACTCGTGAAGCCCGAAGCTTAAAACAGGAAGTTTGGGCCCGGTCCTGTGAGCCTGGGAGGAGGGCCACAAGATCAGCAGGAAATACAACGCTGGAGAAGCACCGCAGCAGCTTGTGTTCATTCATCGCCTACCGGCTTTTCATGAGGTAGTAAAATATAGAATGTATGTTGGACTTTTCTAAGACTTTGCTCAAAGGGGTTTTCACTGGGGTTTATTTGTCCTGTAACATAAGATGACACCTGAAAGCCAAACCATGTCACTGTTGTGCTGGTTGTGCTCCTGAGCACACAGTGCATTAGAATAAGGTTTGCTGTTCACTCCAGCCATACTAATGCTGTGAGGTCAGCATTTCCCAGTTTCTACAAGCCACCAGTTAAAATGCATTGCTTACAAGGTGGGGTTACAGATGCTCCCCCAAAAAAAGTCCTTACCTAACCTTACCTGTAAGAGTATACCTACAGGTAACTAACTATATCTGCTTATTTGTATATAAGGAAGCCACAGCTAAAGCACCCAATCTCATTAGAACAGGTTGAGTGTTTTATTACTTCAGAGGAATCAGCCTGGCAAATATCATGGGGCCTGTTAGTAGAGATCAGGAGCATCTCGAAGACAATCCCACCAAGCAGAACCAGTTTAATGACTTGAGTGAAACCTCTCACTACATCCAAATCGCTCTGTGTGCTCACTGAGGATCCGTTAGATCAATTAACGGAATAAAACCTTCTCGGTAACTGCCTCCCACATTTAAACATTCTTTCTATTCTGTGTCAATAATGAATTAATAAAAAACATCTCACAACAAACTGTTACTGATCAAAGAAAATATAATTATATTGATATAGCAGCATTTAGTGTAATAGTTCTGTGCAGCCTACTCACAAGATTTGTGAGGCGAGTAATGTTATTTGTAATCGATTCATCTAACAGCTAAAGAGCCTTCAATGCTAATTATGAGTAAAAAATAAATAAAGAGCTGCTTTGATGCACTTGAAGGGCTAATAGTGCAAAGAAAGTGAAAGTGGTTGGGCAAAAATCTGTAGACAACAGATGATTATCGCACCAAGGTTATGCAACACCTTACCCACATCATGGGCCGTGATCATAGCGGCTCATGAAGTGTATCAAAATTTTACACGAACGGGTTAGGCAAAGGTGTAGACGCGTGATTAAAACTTGCCTTTGACTCACTGTTTCCTCAATGTCACATGATGTGTGCCAAATTTGTGTGGGTCATTGTGGGCCTCTGCTATTTTAGGCCACTCTGTGAAAGGAGAATAAAATGATTAATGTGTGCGTGGAGAGCACCATTCACCTCAGAGCAGGCCTTACTGCTGTGTCTCTGACATGCATGTCACAAAGAAGCCTGCCATTACGCTCCATTCTAATTGTTACAACCTCAAGGGTTCCCCTTGAGTGGCCATTATGTAATTTGTGCAGACAGAAATCCACATCCTTCCATTACGTGCCATTTCTCTTGTTTGCTTTCCCTCTACAAGTGACCATTAAGCCTGCAGTGTACATGAGACCTCTCACTTCTCTCACCCACCAATTACAAGTGAAGAAACCATCTATGCATTTTCTTCAGTACAAGCAGCCAGGCCTGTTTTTTTTGGCTAAGCACAGATTAGGCCTTTTAAATCCAGATAATCTACACTATGCTCAAAAGGTTTTGATATGAGATCCACACTAATTGCCATTCTGAATGCAGGACTTCGCCAGCATAATGGTTCCCCTATAGCAGAAGGAATAGATCAAGATTCAAAATGTTATGCTGCAATGGGCTGATGTCCGTAGGAAATACAATATGTTAATAAATGCTCAGTGAGCAAGGTCAATTCATGGATGAAGGAGCATGTCAGTCAGGATTGTAAATGAGCTTTACTGTGGTTAGGTTGGACAAAACACACCTTTTCCCACCCACAGTCCCACCCAGGTTCCAGCCCACTATCTGCATCAGGGTTTGACGATGCACAAAGGGTCCACGGTTTACACAGATACAGCTGAAAGGGACAAAGGGTTTTGGAGAAAATAGTTTACTGCCAGTTGAAATGATTCTTAGATGAGCACAGTATTTTGAGGTATTTTAGTCTAAATCGGGCACAGTACTGGATCAGCACAGTCGGGGGTTGTTGTTCTTTTAGCCACTGACTCTGGTCACTCTGTTGTTTTGGTATTGTTGGACCTGACTGTGACCTTCGATACAGCGGACCATCAGATGCTCGTGTCTTGCGTGGAGTACTGGGTGGGCATTCATGATAGTGCTTTAGAGCTGTTTAGGTCTTAAGTCTTTTCTTCTCCCTGTATTTACTTCCTCTTGGTTCAGTTCTCCAAAAACTTGGCATCTCGTTCCACTTTTATGCAGATGAAAGTCAAAGTTATGTCCCATCATAAAGTAAAAACAACACAACTCCTACAGTTCGCTTAAGATATCAAGGCACAGGTGTCAATGACTTTTTTTGCAATACGATGATAAAAACACTGAGGTCATGCACTTTGGCCCCAATGATGCCTCCAAAGTTCCGGTTGACTTGGTTTTATTTAAGTCAATATTTGAAACCTGCAGCAACAAACCTGGCTATGAGACTGGACAACGATCTCAAACTTGATGCACGGGTTACCTTAGTGTCCAGTTTTTCCTCATTTGAGACGACTGGCCAAAGCAAAACCTTTTGCATCTCTGCATCTTTCCTTCATGGAAATGCAAATTAACTTATAACTCTTTTTGAAACGCATTTTTCTGGATTTTTTTTGTCATCGTTGTCTCTCACTGTTCCAATAAACCTACCATTGAAATTAGAGACTGATCATTTCTTTGTTAGTGGGCAAACTTAAAAAATTAGCTGGCGTTCAAATAATTTTTTTCCCTCACTGTATATTGAAAACAGGAAACAAAACTAATTTTCATTTGGGTAGGCCGTGTCAACGTTCAAGCTTTATGAGAGGTTATGAGTGTAAATATCTCCCCTGTCATGTGTCTGTGCTACTTAAAGTAACAGTACAAGTTGTGGTGTTAAACTTTAACACATGACGAAAAGCTGGAGGACAAGAGAATTAGGTTAAATGTAAAATAAATTTATATAATTTCAGTTTGCTTTGCACGAAATGTGTATCAGACAGACGTTTTGTCAAATGTGACGTGTTTGGAACAACGTTATATCTGACATTCAGGATAATATGTTTCATAATGACACTGCTGTACACCAGCAATAGCTCTACTGCTCCATCTTTCTAAACATTTGGAATACGATGGTCATACACCCAACCTGAATGCAATTTGATTTACCAGCTTTGTGAGACAAGTTGGTATTATCTGGTGATATGTTGGTGTATAGGTATCAAATAATAGGAGGCACCCTCATCTAATCTTGTGATTACTCTTCCAACCGCTCTGACCTCCTTCCTACACAGACTTTATTGCTATATAACGTCACCTGACTTCCTCCTTTGCTCCTGCCACAATTACTTCCACCACTATGGGCTACATAAATGTGGGCTATATAAATATCGTTGCACCTTTGGTCCCTCTGTCTTGTGCAATCTTTAAACTGATTGACTGTGTACTGTAACTATTAAGGAAAAGCTGCTGCCAAGAAACTCAGCTTCAAGTTATTTTAGTTATTAGAGTTTATTAGAGAGAAAACTCAAGTTGCTCCACTTGATGCTGATGACAAAGTTTGTGCAGAAAAAGGTTTATTGATTCATACATTGGTCACTGTCATTTTGCGTTAAATGGATGGCACTGAAGAGCTTTAGAGAAGGAGTAATATCAGGGTCATCCATATCTGCCACAAATCCACAGCAGGCCTTTATACCTAAATGGCAGAGATGTTGTGGTCAAGCCAGGCAGGAATAAGTCAGTGACAACAGTTATATCCCTCTAAATGTTTCATTTTATTCCATGGTGTTACTTCAGATGATGAAGGATCCCCCTGTGAGCCATTTGTTGGAGTTCGTATGACAGTGACGCATAATGTTGTCATCCTTAATAACCAGGCTTTTAATTTATGATGGTAGTGACTGCAGCCATCATGTGGAAAAGCTGTGAGGAAGATGCTGAGGCTGAGGTTGAGGTAGCCTCATCAGTTGACCTTTAACATTACTTCCACATTCTAACTGTCAGTGCCGCCACTGCTGCTAATGGCTCAGTGTGAGTGTAATGGAAATGTGAATATAAATGTAATGCTAGAGGACAGTTACTTTTTGGTTTAGCCTGTGTATTCTAAACTTTATTATTTTTTGGGTTTGTGTTACACGGATTTCTCCTTTGGTTTGCACCCTGTGAGGTGGAGTTTGGTGAGAAATACAACAAAGGAGTCCCCTAACTGTTGAGCAACAGAAATTCTACATCAACCAAGAATGAGTCTTTGGTTGCCTCAATTCTGACTTTTTGGTTGCCTCAATTCCCAAACACTTACACAGGGTTGTTAAAGGAAGAGGGGGTGCAACACAGTGGTACATGCCCCTGAGACGTGTTGCTGCAATCAAATATAATTTGGGTCTGTAATTTTTTTGGGGATTTTTGTTGTCAAAAATAGTTTGTTGTCATGCTTTCTTTCTTTCTTTCTTTCTTTTTTTCTGTCTTTCTGTCTTTCTTTCTTTTATTTGGGTGCCCGTGGCTTATTCATCTACTTGTTGTGGGGATCCCCAGCTTCTCAAGGACAGGAGAAGCTGGGGATCCTTGGGCAAGACATTTAATCCAAAGTTGCTCCGGATGGATCAAGTTTGTGAATGGGTGTATGAGAAACAATATCGCAAAACTCTTTGGATAAAAGTGCTATTTAGGTGCAGACCATTCACCATTTACAGATTTTCACAATCGTCTTTTATGGCCGTAGATTTATTGTTTGGTAACAGTGATGAAAATGGTTTAGACAGTAGAGTGAAGATCCATGAGGATAATGAAAGCTTCCCCTGGAAGGAGAGGCTTTTGTGTAGGCTGCCGCTGGGCTCCAGAACCTGTAGATAGTTACATCTAAAAACTTTACCCCTTTAATACCTTTGTTTAATTGAGGTACTTTGCAAATCTACATACACACGAACCCTCAAATAAAATCCCTCCCTATTTCTCATTTCCTGTCTGTATTCAAGACAAAACCTCAGGAAATTGTTCCTATGAACTCGTGACCTGGAGAAGATTTGGAGGAAATTGATTTGCCAGAGTGGAAGTAGGGATGAGCCTGTTATCTTTAGGGAACAAAAGTGATTTGGTTGAGTGTTGTACTAAAAGGCAAAGTATTGATTCGAAACCCCTCATTACAATCTTACTTGCAGTATAATTACTTCTGTCCAGAGAGTATTAAACTGATAAGGTCAGTGGCTGACAGATATTCCCAGTGATGCTTAAAAAAACTGACTATTGACAGGAATAGCATTTTACATTCCCAAATCCAATTTCTTGCAGGATTAACAGTGTTTTTCCATTGCTTATGTGACCCTGGGAACCTTAATTGCTTTATGTTACGTGACCAATGCCCAAATTCGCTGTTGTAATCCAACAGCTCTTAATAGATGTCTTTCACAAATCTAGTTTCTGTTTTGCAGAAAATTGTTCTCCTGCCCAAAAAGCAAGGGTTTAAACATTTGGGATGAGCAATTTAGTTTCAGTGGGTTGGTGTAAAGATGTGGGAATTGAAGAAAGAAAACAGGAACAGCCCATGGAAGCTCCAATGGATGGAGCTCTGAAAAAGAATAGTTAGAATATAGCTGCTAAATCTGTTTGGCACATATTTTCAGTGTGTGGTTGTTATAATTGACTCCTGTGGCTTACTCTTGCTTTCTCCTGGCCCGTTTCTTTCACATTGTGTTCCAATTTAAAGAGGCTTTTTGAAAAGCCATGTCTGACAAGCTTTTCGCAGGAAGAATTCACTGCTATAAAGTGTGTGATGGATTAAACACACACAGGAGCAGACTCGCACTTAATTAGAAGAAAATGGTAAGATGAGCGTTGATCGTCTTCACTGTAACGTCCTGCGTATTCCTGTAACCTTTTGACCTTCAAAGAATCAATCAGGGCAACTCGCACTGCCATAAACTACTGTATGTAGGATAAATCACGAAGGCACTGAATCACCAAGATTCATAATCTGGCTGTTTTATTGTTTTGTGGAGTTAGCTACTCCTGGGAAACAGGAGGGGTTTGAGTTCTGGTGGTGTGATCCGTATCCTTCTGTGCTTGTGTGCATGTGTGTGGAGGTTATATTGATTGAACGTTATAAAAGTTCATGTCATTACTGACATAATATTAACAACCTAGCTGTGCTCACTAAATCTTTTTAATATATGTGCAGAATCATCAATCAATCATATCATATTGTATTATTGAGGTTTAATAATAAATCAAAAGGTACGACTATTTGTGTGTGAATATTTACAACTGTAGCCATGGTGTCAGAGATAGAGAGCCTGGTTGGTCATGTGATGACCAAAATAGTGCAGGCAGTGAATAAGCAGTTCTGGCAAATTCTTTAAAGGTGTCAAAAGGGGTAAAATGTTCAGGTATATTTCTTGCAATTTACTTTAATCAAATGATAATCCAACCCGCAATGATATTGTTGAGGTTGATGTTCTCACGGCCTTTGTGCGGATGTTCGAACTCTCTGTAACTGGTGTCAGAAGCAGAAGTGCAAACGCTGTTGTTGGTATTGACACATGAACTGACTGTGACACTGTTGAACCATTTTCTTCTAAGAAACTGCAATATACATATACTACAAGTTATGGTATGTATTTGAAACACAAATGTACTGCGGCAAATGCAATACCCTGGAAAACGTGCGGGCTTGTTTTATGTATTGTTTTGATCAGGGCTGCCTGACTGAACAATGGTGTTTCTTGCAGTGGGCCAGTAGACATTGATTTTTTTGTGGCCTGCTTCATCATAAACTTATATGAGAATGACGAGGCAGAATGCCAGCAATGCATGCAGTATTATGTAGCAACCTGTAGCAACGTACAAACACAATGATATATGTGCAGACAGCATGTTTAGTACAAACACTACAGCTACTGTCCATCTCTGAGAAAGTCACACAAATGCTGCTGCTGGTCGGGTTCCAGGGAAAAGAAGTACGAAAAGAATCAACATGGAATAAAGAGCTACTAAGAATCACTTGTCATTATTTGCCCATGATTTTTGCACCATTGCATCATCCTGCTAACTGGTGGCTCTGTATATTAATACATGCATAAACCTTCCTGTACAGTATAAAGACCTGTTAGGAGAATATATTTATTAATCTATGCCTTATGACAAAAATGATTTCATATGAGTTGCACAGCACGATATCATCTAAGCTAAATTTATGAGCCCTATTTCAGTACATTTGAATAAAGTTCAAACGCAAAATATGTACTCGTCAAGAATTACACATATGTGCTTTGTTAATGGGGTGTTATATTCACAAAAAGTTGTCTTAATTTTGGGGAGGCAGAACTGTGACAGAGCTGACGGGACAGATGGCGACGGATGTACAGCGTTTGACTCATGCCAAAACAACAGTTTTCAGAAGTCAGAAATAATAACCATAATCTTAACAGGAGCACTGTCATTACTCAGTTTGTGTTTGCATGTCTGAGTCATAATGTAGACTTTTAAACTGAATGAGGACTCATAAACGGATATTTGACTGGTAGCAGCACATAAAGCATGAATGGACTTGCATTTTAAGTGCTCTGGACAACACTGATGGAAAAGCCTCATTACGATGACATATCCACTGGTGGTTTTCGTGTCTTTTCACATATTACCTGACAGTCACCTGCATTTCTTTGGATTTTCTGTTGAGGATTTTTTTTCCACTGTTCTAAAATCACGGCCATCACAGCTCATCGTAAGTACTCGTTAGCTTTGCTGGAGTGGAGCTGTGAGAAGGGGATGCAGTGAAAAGACCAGGGGTGATTTGTAGGCGGATGCATGTCAGAGACGCAGACACTTCACTTTACTTTGCTTTGAAGCTCAAACTGTAGTAAATTAAAGTATAAGTGTAAAACTGAAAATCAAGCAAGGTCACTGAAAATGGATCACACCACTGAAGCAACACAAACCGCTAATGGAGTCTACTCGGGGTTACTCGGTCCTAAGTGACAGCTGATGAAAACCGCCTATTGAGATGCCCTCGTTTCATGCTGCAGGTGTCGGCCTTGAGAACATTTAGGTCCTAGGGAGGATGGGAGGGGCGCTCTTTATCAGTAGGAGAGACAAGCAGAGAATAACACTTATCCAGACACATCTACAATGACCAAGTGTCAGCCTGGGCATTTAACGACGGAACAGGGAGAATATACCGTTTTTGTTATTAATACCAGTCAGCTCACACAGTGGGCCTCCCCTCACCCCGTCGTCTCGTCTTGGTGTCAGCACGTTCCTGTGAGCCAGTAACAGGCGCCTTCCTCCACTTGAGTTGGCCGCTTGCTTGACTGCAGACTACAGTGCAGTCGGAGAACTGGCTCTTACGTGGGGCCACGAGAGCGACACTGTGTGCTCTGACAGCGTGTAGGCACAGATGCATTCACATGTGTAGGCCTGGATGTGTTGTGTGTGGCCACACGTACACTAGTCGTGTCCGTGTGCATGTGCTTGTCTGCATTTGAGTGTGTGTGGCGTCTGCCTCAGCTCCTGTCATGTCAGTGAGGAGGTGGCTGTGTACTGTGCAGTAAGAGCAGTCAGCCTGCAGGCAGGATTGGCCATCTGGACACATGATAAGGAGCCTAGTCCAGACATCAGTCTTTTTTCAATTCCCCTCAGTGTTATCAGATTTCTTTCGTTCTGCATTCTGTCTACATATCAATCAACAATGATACACTGTATTTAACCATGTCACTCTTTCTCTCCTTTTTGTTGTCCATCCTTCTCCATCTGTCTGTTTATTTCTTTCTCTCTGAATCTCTCTCTCCATCTCTCGCTTTCCACTCCTCCCGACTCTTTTCTGCCACTGCAGTTTGCTGTTTTGTGGTCCACAAGAGGTGCCATGAATTTGTCACGTTCTCCTGCCCAGGGGCTGATAAGGGGGCCGACACAGACGTAAGTAACCGAAGCCCAGCTGCTGCCTCTTACATATTTGTCAGTGAGGATGCGCCTTTCCGGTAATTACGCTGGAGCACATGCACTGTATCACCAGTATGCAGTTGTATCCAGGCCTACCTCCTCTCTGAGCTCACTGACTCTCTTTTGACAGCTGTGTGAAGTGGCATTGTGGAGTAGAGGGAAACTAAAAGTTGCTCTTCGTCTGACAGGCCTCACGTTCTGAGCACCGGTTTGTGCTTGAACCTTCTGTAGGTGGCTAAAATAATAAAATCATCCTTTCTTAGAGTCAGTATTTTGACAGGATTTATAAAAATAATCACTGCTAATTTACACACACAAAAAAAGAAAATGTTGAATGCAAGCTTAGGATGTCCTCTTAACTCGACCTCAGTATCAGTGTCCACTTTTTTGACAAAGAGTCAGTGGTGAAAAGTAAAAAAAGTACTTTGTTACAGTACTTAAGTAACATTTTCATGTTAATGTACTTAGTATATTTATTAAAGGCTGCTTCCTTACATCTGAGAACAAATATCTGTACTGTTGACTACACTACATTACCAATCAAAGTTGTGTTACAAAGTTTCGTAATACAGCACATTTCTTTATGAAAAAAATCAGTATTGAGAAATCAACTGCTTCACTAAACCAATTATAGTGTTGTGGTGTTAGTCCCTTTAACCTTAAGAAAGCAGAGTTCTACCTGTACACTATTAAAATGGATGCTACATAAGTTACCACGGAGCGACTGCACAAACTCCACAAACAGACGTTTCTAGCACTAGTGTGCCATGATTGTTTTTCCATCCCAGTATTTACTTGTTCTTAATTAGAAATGTCAGTGTGCTACCTCTCCTCTTACTCGAGCGCAGTGTGTGTGTGTATATGTTCTTTACACGAGTACAGATTGTGAGTACTTCCTCCACCACTGCCGAGGATGCTTGTGTATACAAGGAATTTGATCCTGGTTTCTGGTGTAACTCATTCAAGGTAATGTAAACGTCAAATTCAGGTCACCCATGACTCAGTCACAATAGCAGCAGGTGACTACTTCAGTCCATCCAGTATCAATCGAGTTACTGGTTTCTACATCTAGAAAAACGTTAAACCTCCTTTTTGTGTGTGTCAACCTCAACCCCTCCACGGAGAAGTAAATTCTCTGCCTACAACACTACATCCTGCTGTCAAAGCCAATCATTTTAGCTACAAACTAAAGGTGCTGGTGACTTCATAACATATTGACATTGACCTTCTTCTTCAGAAGCGGACTGACGTATTACTGTGTCATTAGCAATGAGCTGATGGGAAATGTGGTGGCCAACACAGCATCATCATGTGTCTTGGCCGGACATTCAGATGCCCACTGAACTACCTGAATGTTTTGTGTGTATTAAAAAGGAACAGAAGACAGTAAATAGAACAATGTCCAGATTTATTGAGCAGCATTAGTTTACTGCTGAATTATTCAATCAGATTATTGATCTATTGAAGGGGCCCTGCCAATAGTGTTGATTTTTAATTGCTGCAAAACCCTATAAAGAAGATTTCTTTTATTGGATGATGATAATTATTTTGAATCTTTAATAAATAGACATAGTGACCTTTTTAGTGGCTGCTACTACCAGCTATGTGCCATTAACCACAGTTTTTCTACTTCAGCACTGTGAAACTCCATTTACATACCTGTTTGCCGACTGGGTGCACACAGCCTCTCAGTATTACGCTGGCACAGCCTGGCCTCTGTAACTGGAGATATGTCAGTGTGTCATTCAAGATCATCCACCCAAATGCTTTAAATAGACAGAGCCGTGAATGACATGGAAGCCGCAACAGCAATTAATAGTCTGAGCCATGATTCAAGTGGGCTCAGAGAGGGGAAAGAACATCAGGTTCAATTAGAGTTTAAGTAGTTTAACTTTGATGTGTGTGAGTTGCAGTGACCCCAGTTTCTGAAATTCTTATTGCACGGTAAAAAATCTGTGTTAATTAGTCAACTGTCATCATTAAAGAGGTTTATTACTTAAACAGCTCAAATTGTTTCGCAGTTGAAGTTGTTTTCTTTCAAATATCGGTTTCCTTTTTACTCAAATCTCACTTCTAGTGTCATTATTTTGCTACGGTCAAACAGCCTTGACCTGTCCCACAATAAAAGAAACTGTGTACTTCAACAGTTAAACACAGCCTAAGAGAGAAGGAACTAACGCGTAGAGATCCAACCTCACTGCTGCAGACTCAATTTGAGCACCGTTGAGTTTCAGATTATTCTCAGTCTCATGTTCGTGGAGACGCTCTGCATGACTTTATATTTATAGGATTCTACACTTCCTGTGATCACATGGTCACCACAAACCAAATCTGTCCTTTTAAAAAAGCATGTTATCTCTTGTTATCTAAAAAATGAAATATTCCCTTTTAATATACATTTCTGTGCAGTAAGCAGTACTGTTGCCAGGGGCAACCACACATATTACATGGCTTGCTGCCTCCCGGGCATGTAATCCACGAAGGCAATAACTCCCATGGCCTGCAAATATCCTGAAGATCTGCAGTATCTAGGCTACCTGCATTTTATGACTCATGTCTGTGTTTTATAACTCTAAGGGAGAAACAAAGTGTGCCCAAAAGATGCCAAAAAGAGCCACTAGATCTTTTCAGGAGCAGTCTTGACAGCAGCTAGCCTTGAGTTTATCATGAATACATTTTTCTCACAGGAAATGCCTCAGGGTGTTGTTTCAAGGGCAGGATAGCTGCAGATATTCACATGTGATACGTGCTCCATACAGAAAAGGTAAAATCAGTGCATGTAGACTAATCGCATATGTCTGCTGCATATTCAGAATTACTCAGAATTACTATGTGACAATGTAGTCTATGTCTCCAAGTATCACAATATTGCATTGTCATGGCAAACAGGACAGCAGAGTGTAATGGAGTATAAATAATAATAATAATTATGATAGCAAATGCTGTGTTTGTTTGCTTAAAGCACAATTTAAGGAAATGTTTAGTTCAACTGTTAAGTACAACAACACCAGCAGCTCAAGTAAGTTCAGTGCTTTACAGGATGAGCACATCCATAATGCAAATGCTTCCTGTTACACTACAGGGACTCAACAGATGAAACTGAGAGCTTGGATGTGCATCCTTTTGTGTCGGTGTGTGACTGCTGAATCATTGATGTCCACTTAACCAGTGCAACACATATGGCCTGGGGCAATCTGCAAGTCTTTTTGCACTGATTTCCCCTTTTGCATATGCACATACACACACACACACACACACACACACACACGCACACACACACAATTTTTGTCTTTCTATACTTCCTATAGTGTCCTATAGGGAGGACACCCATTGACATAATTCAATGCCTAACCCCTTCCTCTAACCCTAACCATCACAACTGAATGCCTGGCCCTAAACCTAACCCTGACCAAAAGTCTAAACCTGACCCTAAAACCCAGTCTTGACCCTCAAAAAGCCTTTTGAAGTTGTGTGGACCAGCCAAACTGTGCTCACCACACCAAAATGTCCTCACGACAATGGTATTGATACAAACTCTGTCCACAGAAAACTATAAAGACAAACAAGCACACACAGGCACACGGACAATCCCCCTCTAGCCCATTGTAGCTGTTCAGTGCACGTAGCTTTGGCAAAGTAACAGAGTTAAGCAGCAGCCCAGTGCCCTTTTCTATCTGCTCTGCCTGGAAACAGAAAGAACGGATCTGAGGGGGACATGGCCGTTTTTCTGAGCTCAGTCACCCAGAAAATACACTAATGCCACTTTAAACAGCTATAAAACTTATGTAAGGTTGTAGTCCACAAAATCGAGCAGTAAAATGGTAAAAAAATACAGCACTTAGTTAAAGAGATGAACCCAGGCTTTCAGTTATTTGACAGAAATCTCATTGTAGTAATAATGAGTGATTTAATATCTTAAATGGCAAATATCACAGGAGAACATGGTTGTGACAGACTCCAGCAGGTCTGGAAAAATAGTTGGTCTTATGACAAGGGTTGGGACCCAAGGACACTTGCTGGGAATTGAAAATGAGATTAAAGTGGAGTGAAGCTAAATTACATCATATGTGCCTCAGGCATCTTGGGTTGTCACAGACAATGGAGGCTTTCATCTTTATTTTCTTGCTCCATTTGCTTCTAGCAAGTGTGTTGGCGATCTTCTGTAAAATAGCCTGTTCTGGCCCAAATGTTTTCTAGGAACACCCTCCCATCGTGTTCACCATTTTGCCTGCCAATGGCGCAACAACGGGAACCAATGGGGAATCACTTAAACACCTTGTCTGAGTTGCTGAGTTCCTATGATATATTCTGCTAGCAGTGCATGTGACAGACAAAGCATTAGTTTTATTCATATTTTATCTGCTGCTTGTCCACGGTTTTGTCACTTTTGCAGGTTTAGTAAAGTTTTCCAAACATTCCTCTCCGCAACAACCATTTCCAGCTCGTCCAGCAGGTGTTCCCACGCCAGATGAGGTTGTAGTGTCTCCACCGTATTCTGGGTTTACCACAGGATCTCCTACCAGCCGATCATGCCTGGAGGACCTCGGATGTAAGGAGGCATTCTTACACGATGCCCGAACCACTTCAACTGGCTCCTTTCGATGTTAAGGAGCAGTGGCTTTATTCCAAGCTCCCTCTGTATGTCTAAGGCTGAGCCCAGCCTCCAAACAGAACTTATTTCCACTGCTTTAACTGCATCAGTCAGACATTTAGTTTCTGGACAATACACATTTAAATGGCTCTATGTAATAAATGAAAAAGATATATATGAATTTATATATGTTTTCGGCAGTACATGCAACCAAAGTCCCCAGTCAGAGAGGAACAGTGTTACTGCTGTAATGTGCCTTTCAGTTAGCAGAGAGCTCCTGAAGAACCCTCTTGTGGTTTGCCTGGATGTAAATCTAACCACGTTTGGCGCTGTGATGTGATTTCCATTGTCATCACTGTAAGTCAGCCTCCCACCCTGTAATGAGTTGAATCCCAGTCCATGTTTCACCGCACATTCGTATGCCAGCCTCAGCACAACCACCACTCCCAAGGAAACACGGCCACGGTCGGATCTTATCTTGCCGTGTGTTCAGATGTCCTGCAGGGCCTTGTCAAGCTACACTGTTTTAACATATAAGATAATTGTAGACTCAAGCCTGCATGCAAACACGGGGCGTAAAATCACACTGCGAGCGGTGCCAGATAGGATTATCTCTGTGGCTGGAACCCAGAGCTGCAGCCTGCAGTATGGGCACATGCGGGCGATGCACAACAGCTACTCATGTCTCCACACGGGGAATAAGTGAATGTGCTAGTGTTGAGTAATGTTTGCCAACCTTCACCAGGCTGTATTTATTGTCGTAGATGGATGTTGTGGTGGGAAATGCAGGCAAATTCATATCAGCTAAACTCTGCATAAACATGAGCTGCACAGACAATCAGGAAATGAGGTAAAACTCCTTAAAAAGTGTGAGCCTTTCACTGACAGACTGGAGAACATTCGAGGGGACAGAGTTTAGGATAGAGAGGAGGTGGGAGGGGAAGGACATGGAAAGGAGATTTCATTTCCAGATAATACGGCAGATACAACATGAGGCACTGCATAAATGCCAAGTCCATGGCAGGATTTGATTTGAAGGTCTGATTGCAGTAATGCACTGCTCCATCCTCCACTTTTGGTAAAATCCTCCTGCTGATAAATGCTCTGGGACTGGAATTATTGGACGGTGATTTTGTTTTATCTCAAGATTTCTTCTTCTTTAATTAACAAAAGGTACTTTAGGCTGTGATTATTCCAGCGTTATTAGGCTAAAGAACATGACAGACTGCCTCTACAATGATATGGAGACCACTAATTTATGAGAAATCATCCTCCCAGAATGAGCTGGTTCTCCTACGCTGAGACAAAAGTACTGTTGGCAATAAATTCTGGTAAAATCTTTTGATCTGCCATCAAACTGTTGACAATGCACAACATGGTTGCTGCTAATGTCTTGCATGTGATAGGACAGAGGCTCATGAACCTCGTCCGAGCCTGAAAAAATTAGGTCTCCTGAGGGGACGCAGTTCAATATAAACACATGTGTGGGCTTACAGAGGAATTCTCAAAGTCTGTTTTATATATACACACACTTAAAGATGTGTGCATACAACCACACGAGCGCTCAGCATACAGACTGCTGTTTAAAGTGTAAGCCTTTGTCATTGAAAGCAGAGTTAAGCACAAACAGATGAGAATAGATGTTGTTTTGATTTCCCAGGCCCCATGACGGGCAAGAATAAAAAATAAGAACATGAAAGCTAATTATTCTGTCTGGGAAGTGTTTATAGAATTGAACTGTGGATCTTTGCAATAATCTGTCCTTAGGGAATTAAGCATCAGAGACACTGCAGTCTGTACAGACAGTTTAAAAAGTGGGATATTGATCTTTTGATGATCCCGTTATGCTCGCCACAACAAAGACAGGGATTGATTTCTAATGAAGTTACCTGCACTACAGTATGTCTTCATGTGATTACAGTATGACAGTAGTTCTGGTAAGACCAAGGCAGGATTTTAGAAAAACTAAAGGTCTAATTCAGAGCAAATAGAGTTAGGTCCCCCCCCCCCCAATAAATACTACCCCGACTGTACTGTGATTCATAAAATGATGGAGATAGATAAGATGAGGACACAGTCTCTCTGTTTTTGATTGTAGGTTAGTGTGTCATTAAAGAAAATATATATGTTGGTTATTATCATTAAAATTATTTCATGTCCTCTTCCAATGTTTAAAAACACGTAAATAGATCAATTTATATTAGCCCTAAACTGTTGCGTATTCTTTTCAATACTCTTTGTTCTCAACACGTTATAACTGATAATCATTAAAGCTGCAAGTTACATGAGAATTGTAGTATTGCAAGATAAATGATAATATTTTGTGATCTTAATTTAGAAATGTATGAGTGCTTTTTGGTGATTATCAGTGTTGACTGATGGCTGATACGATGACGTGTGGAGAGTCCCCTGTGGTGCCTGCTTATGGTATTTTTATTCTCTGGGATCGTAATGAACACTAACAGATCTTCTTCTCTTCAGAGTCTCACTTGCTAATGGTCTGTGACATGCCTGTCTAAAAAGAGGTTTGTTCAAGGCTTTGCTGGGGGGAGATGATGCTCTCAAGTCTGTGTGTGTGTGTGTGTGTGTGTGTGTGTTTTGTTGTGGTGGACGATATCAGACGGGCGTGTGCACGGGAAACCTCTGTATTACTTCCTGGGGAACTGTTTCCCATTGAAGAAGTATTAAACTGTTGCTGCAGCAGTTTAAATATATGTGGTTTAAAATGCACTAAAATCTCCTATTACGTCATCTGCTTGACCTTTCAAAAATATGACATTACTTAAAAACTATTTTAAACTCTGGTGCGTGGCAGTAACTAGAAGCAAGTTTAAACCCCGTATGTATGCGCGCTCGTTATTTTCTCTTTATTTATGCCTTGGGAACTGAAGAGGGTCTTATTAGTCATCTGGCACTTTATCTATCGTTTGTATTGTTTGGAAGAAGTCAAACGAGACTTTAAGCCTGAAATAAGAACTTCAGATCATGTACAGTAATTTACTTTTTGGTTCACGTCCAGGCTGCAGCTGCTCTATTTTTGTTGCTGGAGTAATAACACACTGTACATGTTCTACTCATTTAATACATGAGGACTTTTAGCCCTAAAATAAAACTTGATACAAGCTTTAAACTTTTAACATCTCACTGCTCTAACAATTTACATTTGAATATAAACACCTAGCTTCTAAATTAATGTGGCAAAAAGTGTGCACGCAGATAGTTTATTTAGTTCTTCCCTATTATACCAGGCAGTGCAGGTGGGTTTGACTGGAGACGGGCTTAACTACAAACGCCAATTCCAATGAAGTAAAAAAAAAACTGTTTCAACAAAATACAGTGACTTGCAAATCTATTTTGATCCATATTTATTTATTACACAATAAAGACACAATATTTAATGTTTAAACTAATACATTTAGTTGTTTTTTTGCAAATCTTTACTCATTTTGAATTTGATACCTGTCCCAAAAGGGGCAGGGGTATTTTTGCCTCTGTGTTACATCACTTTTCCCTCAGTATGCTTTTGGAAACTGAGGACACTAACTGTTAAAGCTTTTCTCTTTCTTGCCTGGTGCACGACTTTGCTCGAGTCTGTGTTATTGTATTTTGCACTTCATCATGTGCCACACATTTTAATGGGAGACAGGGCTGGATAGCAAACATGAAATATCTTCTGTCTGTCTTTGAGGGTCGAAAAAGATTTGCAAGTTATTGTATGTAGTTTATATTTACATTTTACACAATATCCCAACTTCATTGGAATGGGTCTTTGTAGCTTTGAAAAAGTGATCCCAAATAAAGCAAAAAAGATTTTTTAGTTTTTTTTGGACAAGCTCCTACTGTAGCTCTTTCAGTCACTGACAAATGCTGCCACACTTGTGTGTTCTCAGCCCATATTTTAAACTGTTACATAAATTGGTGTTTTTTATGTGCCGTGCATAATCCAGTAGTGTAAAGACGTGAAAATATGATCTACTAAACATATTTAAACTGAGAAATTTGGATTGTCTCTTGTCCAAAATAGATGAAGTGTGTGAAACTACCATCATCTGAGCCTGTAGCTTAAAGCCCCTTTTGTAAAAAGCCATCTGATGGCTGTGTGGCAGGATCATTTGTCAGTTTCATACGCCTCATAATCACAGCAAATCTTTTATATTCACAGTGACATTTGGTAGTTACCAGCCAAATACGAGCCAAAAGTACATTTGTGCAGCTATTGTAGCTTGTGCTGTAACCTCAGCTTCCACCTCATCGGTTCCCAGGTTGTTATGTGCACACTGGTCGATGCAAACGCCGAACTGGGAGTGAGACACACCGGTGCCGTTTTCTTTTGAAAGAGTGGCAGCATGTCCAGGGTGTATGCCGCGCTTCACTCAGTGCCAGCTGGAACAGACGTTGGCACCACTCCACAGGCTTCACAGGATAAGCAGTCAAGAAAGTGGACAGATAGGTGGACCATTGTATTGTAACTTGAACAACTAGGCAATGACAGAAATTGTCCTGATGTCCTGTCACTGACGATGTCCTGAGTAGAAGATCTCAGTCGCACACTAGTTTGTCCAAGTCTATTCAGTCTATAACTCTGGGGACTCTCATTGACATAACACATTCTCTAACTCTTCACTACTAAACCAAACCTAAACTTAACGCTGAGTTTAACCCTGAATCCTAAAACAGCCCTCTGACAACGGCCCAAAATTCCTTTCAGTCCTCACGCAAGTACGAGAACACATACTGTGCTCACACACATTATTCAAAATGATGCAGCATACAAACACACACTTGCATACACACACAAACACATTCCATCAGCCCCTCTGAGGCTGGTTTAGAGCATGTATCTAGTAGCCAGTGTTGCTTCCAACCATGCAAAGCATCACTAATGACCAGCGCCTGGGAAACTTGGAACTGCCCTTGACCCTGAATCAACTTGGTGTCGCTGATACTGCAGGACCGGAGCTGTCCTCACAGGACAGCGATTACTGCCAACGTGTAACCAACGTGTGTTGAGTCTGGTCGACAGCATCACTGTTACCGGCACGCTGTATCGCACTACCGGTGGTGATGTAAAGGTCGTCACATGGTATCCTGTATGTAAGACTCTGCCAACGAGACAGACATGCTATAACTGTGCAGCACGTCAGTGCACACAAATCACTTATAATAGACGCTGGAGAGGCTCTGAAATCTAAACTTGGCCTCGTCCTGTAACAGTGAAGCCTGAAGTTGAACCAGCAGAAGGTCTGAAGCTCAGCACCAGAAATAGAGTTACAGATATTGTACAGGAGGTCAGCCTTCCTCAGTTCTTCGTTATCTCCGGAGACTTTGATGCAGTTCTCTGCACTTGTTATGTATAAAGGAATAACTAACTAGGCAATTATTTTTACTCCACCAGCCAAAGTTATTTGTTGAAAATGTGATTTTGCAGTCTCCAACATGTTTGCAATGCACTTCAGTGGTGTGCGAATTAAATTGTTGTTGGCATTTATAGAAAATATTTGAGGCAATTCATTCAAACAGGTGAGAATAAGTAAATTGAAGATTGACCTCTTACTGCTGGGATAATTTGTCATTCATCTGATATTTGATATTCATCTCTGAGTGCCTTGGTTGTAGTATAACAACATTCTGTAATTAGAATATTTGTTTTAATATTAGAATAGTAATAAATTAATATTTATTCTATGTTGACAGCACGGTTTGAAGAAACAGTGATTCACTAATGATACAGTATCATTATGCTGTTTGACGATTAATGATTCAGTTTCAGCGATGCCATGTAATGGCATTTAAAAAATGACAGTGAGAAATAACAGATCAGTGTTGGTCCATATTAGAGAGAAATATAACCCCCCCACCACCACCACCATTTTTCTTTTTACACCAGGCAGAACAGGCTTTGCTGAATTTTGGGGCTGCCTGATGTTTTTCGGTGCTAAAGAAGCAATAGTATCTATTTCTCCAGCCCATAATTAAATCCCCAAACACACACACAAACACACACACAGCTGCAGGCGCTAAATTGATTTCATGGACAATGTCTAACTTGAGCTTTCTGAAATCCACATCAGTGACCGCAGACAGCAGCGCTGACCAGCCAAGGCGCTGCCCCTGTCAGCTGGCTCATTACGCTGAAAAAAGACTTTGCCCAGACTTTGGTTATTAGATAACTTTTTGGAACACATCTTGTTAAGTTCCTTTAATTATTAAGCACCTGACAGATGGCCTGTGTCTGATAAGCCAATTTACTCTGACTTTTGGCAATGGAAACGTGACCAGCCGACCTCCTTTTTTTAGTTCCCCCCTTCTTCCCTTTCTACCTTTTCTCCATTAAAAAGAAGTCAACATGGCAGCCACCTTGCAGCCCTTGTGACAGCCGCTGTGTCACTCCCCCTGGATGTGACCAGGTTATGCTAATGAGCCGAGATCTTCAGACGAACACATTTCTGCAGCACTGATGTGTGTGAGTACTGCGTTAACCGGGAGCTCAGGTTTCTCCAGTTGTGAGAAGACAAGCAGGAGAGTTGGTTAAACAAGCTCCGAGTTCTGAGAGCTGCAGATTGAGGTCTGGGTCTCATGTTACACTGTCCCATTAAATAAACCGTTTTTTACTTGTATAAACATTATAATATTATTTCAAACATGCTTAAGGAACTGCCCTGACTGTTTGGGGATGTGTGTGTTACGACACTGGTTTTGAAGCAGGCTGTTCAGTTAATGAACAGCAGATGTTCACGTTGCAGCCTGTTCTATTCAACTGCTTTACCCTTTTTGCACCTTCTGATGACAAAAGAACAATTGTACGAGCTGAATATGCATCAATAATGTGTTAGGTTTGGAGTTTACATCCCTTTACACATAAATGCAATAAGCTGCAAACAAAACTGGTTAATTGTTTAAAAAGCTATTGTAACATAATGATACATTAGGGCAAACATTTGCATTTTGACAAAAGAATTTTATAGATTTTTTGACAAAGGCATCGTGTTGATGAAAAATATTCTTTTTTACATTTCTGAAATAATACAATGGATGCAAACATTTGCACTCAAGTGTATCTCTTCGTCTAAAATGATTGGATTGATATTTCAATGTATAGTACGTTATTTGATACAAAAATGTTATTTTGAATTTTCTTTTAGCATCTGTTTGTCAAATTCAACTAATGTTAAAATGTTTGTGTTTTGCATAACAGTCCCTCAAGCACAATACTGAAATGCAAATGTTATAGTACTTAGTAGTTTTTCTTTTTTACCCAATTCAGAGAAACACGTTGTTCATTTTACCCTGCAATTTTTATGTGAAAGCTTTGAAGTGCTTAAATAATTATACTGCAAAACTATGCATTGTTCTGAAAGTAGTCAATTTTATGGTACTTGGGTGGTGTTTAATAATTAAATATTTTAGATGGAATATGTTTTACTTAAGTGAGTTGCAATAGGACTTTTACTGAAAATAGACAACTTTTCTACACTGTAATAATTATAGTTAAGTAGAAGATCTAAGTGTTTATCTCACCACTGGTGCTTTTGTTTCCTCAAAGCAGAAAAATTCTAATACACATAAAACATAAAGCCTTCTCCTTTCAAAAGTATCCCACGTTTACAGCCTGCTGCTTCGTCTTATCACACGACGCTGAGATGCATTGTGGAAATGTTCATATTCAAGAGCTGGTGTGCAATTAAATGCAGACAGGAGATGGGGGACTGTGTCCCTCACACACTCACATCTGTGTAATTTTTAGTAAGATTTATTATTGTGTTGTTTTGTTTTTTTTAAGAATAGAGTCAATATTTTTGGTTTGCATCTGTGGTTTTCAACCAGTGTGAGTCGATTTCCAATGTGTAATAGTGTATATTTATATTATTTATATTTTCTCCTACTGCTAATAGGTACATTGGTTTTTGTTAGAGGATGCAAGAAAGAGTTTTTGCTTCCACTCTCAGCTAAGATGAACTAGTACTTGTGCCTCCATGGCTTTGGAGTACAGTAGGTGTAATTTGCATTTTAGAGATATTGCCTTTGGGTGGCCTGGATTTTATTCTAAAAAGGATTTCCTCTAAAACTTTTAGATGTTTTGGATCAAAAAAACCTTCAACTCAAAGCAGCAACCAAGGAAAAAACATGTGCACCATGGCTTAACATTCTCAAATAATTTAACGGCACAGCATTTTTCTGATAGCTTTAGCTTTAGCTGTAAATATTGTCAGCATATTGTCAATAAAAATAGCAGTAACGAGGGCGAAATGATAGATTGAATTCATTGATACAAAGTCAGCGAAATGAGAAACTTGGGCCTTGACAGCTATTAAAAATGTCAGCCATTATCTCTGTCTCTCCGAGCAGACAGATGTGTTAACAGATAGCACACAGCAAGGAAAACCCCCTGTGAGCTTTGGCGGCAACCTGCCCTCCCTCTCAGCACTCAGCAGCTTAGTGAAAGGCCAAGAGGAATCAGGGAGATGATTTATGCACTAAAAATAGTAACCTTGCCTAGGCTAACACCTTATGTCTGGATAAATGATAGCTCCATTCTGTTCTGCTCAAAGTCTCCTCTCACCTTAGTAAACACATGTATGAAACTGAAGCATATTCACGAGAACGTGGCCAGCAGCGGTGAGGCGAATACTGTACGTGTTGATGGGAATAAAGAGATGGCCGGCTCATTGAAATCAAACTCATAAAGTTTGAATGCTTTAAACCTGACTGACTGTGATGCTTGAGTGGCACCGTTTTTCTAATGCAGTGAGGTTTGATGGGAGCAGGAAAAGGTGATTAATGTAATTAAAAGCTGAAGGTGACACAGTCACACAGACTGATTTGCTCGGTCCCGGAGGTTATTAGTGCCACGTGGAGAGGCTGCAACAATGATTCTTTCAAAATGAGTGACGCTGGGCGGAGTAGGGAAATATTTCACAGTTATGGTTACTGTTGTTGAAATTAACCAAGACAAAAATAGCTCATTGCAAAGAAAAAACAATAACTATAAAGTACAGTAAAGTGTGGTGATGTAATTGTCCAAAAAATTAATAATTAGTATTTTTATACAGTACCTCTTCTGGTTTTACTGTGCACGTCACAGCGTGTATAACAACCTTCACCACGTCACACTGACCCACTTCCATCTTCTGTCAGTCAGCATGTACCTAGTGTATTACTCGTATTTGCTCAGTGCAAACTAATGTGTGTAGCTGCAGCTTGTGACTTAACTCTTGAGCATTTATGAAATAATTCCTCACCTTTTCCAAAAGACACACAGTAAAGTAAATAAAAAAAACCCTGCCAGGCCTTTACTGTTTTTTGCTCACACACAGACACAGGTTAACCACAGGAGAAGGCCACACAAAAACAGCCACGGCCCATTCAAATGTCACCTCTCAGTGAGGGATGGTGGGTAAAAGGGGGAGGAGAGTATTAGTTAGAGAGAGAGAAAGACAGAGAGAGACAACTCTGGATGATTTGATTGTGGTTAATAACTTTCTGATGCTGGATATGAAGGGAGTTGTTCACCTTCAAGCATCACTGTCACAGCCCACGTCTCTTTTCTTGTTTAGGCACATGTGTGATATGGCCGATGTGTCTCATTTCACACACTCATTTCACTCTCTCTCGCGTCTCCCCGTCTCCCACTGGCTGCAAATGTCACACCAGGTGGATGTCTTTTGACTCTGTGGGGTACAGGTGGACTGTATTAGCTACCCAGCTTCTTTGATGGTTTTTCGGCGCGAAAAATCAGTTCGTTTCATTTCTGAAAGGCTGATATTGGCCTTCCGAAGCTGATTTTGAATTGTCAGCCCTGTCAGGGTCAAGTGCGAATTCATTTGAATATCCTCCAGTAGGTTGGACGTGACGATAAAATCAATTGAATAAATGGGAAATGCTCTTTGACAGCAAATATACAAAACCGCAGATCTCAGACTAACATTGTTTTTTGTTTCCATCCAAAATACGATTATGTTTCCTTCTACACATGTAGTCATTTGGTGGTTTTATCCATAGCAGGTAAAAGGCTGTTAAAATAAAATTATGGGATGAAAAGTGAGAAATCTTCCTGATTCTTGAGACACGGGCGAGGGTGCTCAGGTAGGACGGTGCTGTGCGGTTGACCACTCTGTAGGCGAATGTCACAGATTTAAACAAGATGGAGGCAGCCACCAGAAGCCAGTGCAGACACATTGTTCCAGAAGGCAAGAACGATGCATCAGAGCTTCTGTTTCTGAGAGATTGAGCTGACAAGACACAGGCCGAGCTGTGCGCCGAGACAGTGGAGTCATTTAGAGGGACAGACAGGGAGACATAGTGTTTTTTTGTTTTGTGTTGTGTGTCTTTTGTGCAGAATACCAGGCCCAAAGTGGACTGCTTGTGACTTCCTGTTGTTAAACGGTTTTAGTGTCTGTCATTAGCAGGATTATTAGAGATAGATTGTGTTCTTGTCTTGGATAAGTTGTGTGAGGGGTGTAAGCGATCACATACTGAAGTGAGAGAGGCAGACAAGAGTTTAACCTTGACCACTTGGACTTGTTGATGTTTTGAAAGTATTAATATGCTCTCGCTCAAGTTGATGGGTATGTGGAGGGTTACTTCAGAAGAGAGAGAGAGGCATTCCTGAGCCTCTCTCTGGAATCCTCTAAAGTAGAATATTGGCTCCACAGCACTGAACACACAGCAACTAAAAACAGATTTTTAAAATGTGTGAGAGCTTATTGAATGTTTTAGTTTTCAACTCGGCAACTTCAGTTACTTGAATTTTTTTGCACGTTCACGTGTGATGTAGTTCTGTCCTGAATGTGTGACGCTGCACCAGTGTTCACTGGATTCATAGCTTATGTGGTAATGAGATTCTTTGCCAATTATACATGTCAACAACTGCCTCTCATTAGGCTCAACAGTTACACTCTGCTAAAGCTTTTTGACATGCACTACACAGTAGGTGGGCCAAAAAACGAAATTACTGCACCGTGGGTGACCAGACACAAAATGCACAGTGTTGAAACTTAGTTTGGCTTCCAAGAACAATGGAGTTAAACATAACCGGAGCACCAAACGATAACCATCCATCCATCTGTTTTATCTAACTGCTTATCCTGTTCGGGGTTGCAGGTGACTGGAGCCTCTCACAGCTGTCATAGGTTGAGAGAGAGGACAGACAGACAGCTCTCCAATCTATCGGAGGGCCAACACAGACAGACACACACAGACAGACGGCAATTCACCGTCACATTCAAACCTGTGGGCAATTTTAGAGTCACCAATTAACCCAACATGCGTGTTTGGACTGTGGGAGGAGAACATGCAAACTAAACACACATGGCTGCAGCTGGATTTAAATTGGGCCCGTCACCAACCACTGTGCTGCTCCCAAGTCATAACACTGTCTTTGAGCAATTTTATTGCAGTATTAAAACATTTATAATGCTGTGTTTGGGATGCTTAGAATAGGTTTAGTTAAAAGGAACATAATAAGGAAAACTCAAAAGTCAAAGACAACAAAACTTTTGAGTTGGGCGGTTTATTTAGATTTCTCGAGTTTAGCGTTTTATCTTTTGACTTATTCCAGGTTAGAGTATTACAATATTTTTCACAATCACAAAATACATTTTAGATTTATTTACTTGATTTTATTAATTGCTTACATATGAGCTGGGATTTATTAATTCAATATTATCAGTGATAACAAAGACCTTGTGAAGCACTATAAATTAATGATTCGTTACTCTACACCTAACACAGGATCTTTACATCTATACCGCCAAAGTAAGAGCACGGAAAGGATGTCTCTGAAGTTCAGACCTGTCTTCATCAGAGTTTTCATTGTGCGACTTTCGATAAGGCTAATTGAAACATCCATAAGAGAAAAACAATTTCTGGGGAATTGAAACCGTGATTAAATGCATGCTGGGACGCAAATGAGTAAACAGTGTTTGTAGCAGCTTAATTTGTTGGGTTAACAGACATCCCACCATAAATAATTTCCGGGAGTTGTCAGGTCCATTAGCTTTGAACGCACCATCAGCGCCACTGCCCAGACTGAGGTTTGTCTTTGTTCTGTTACTTGTTCTTAATGTGAAACACGTGCAAAGGTCAATGATCGGCCCACTGGCTACATCAAGAGTGGCAATATCTGACTTCCAGAAGATTGCGTAAAATTGTGGGAAACATATCAGAATCACAGAGCGTTTGGGAGAGGTGTGACGTCTGGGTTGCCTAAAGAATCCACTGGATGTTAAGTCAAGTGAGGTCATGATTTTACGTTCTGACACTGACAAACAGTTTGTAGGTGAACTAACAGTAATAGGGTTATCGTAAAAAAATTAAGAAACATGACTTTTTCTAATTGTGATAAAGTAAACACTGTTCCTTTTTAAGCATTATATTTATTTTTTCTTTAATTGCTGTTTTTTAAGACAAAACTTTAGTTTTTTTGCAAATAGCTATGCAAATTGCCGTATTAGAGCCTAACTTCTTATAATCATATAATTTGTGTTACTGTGTGTATTGTCTGCAGGATAAAAAAGTGAACCTACTCTTTCACGTCATCCTCCTCTCCCCTCCTCTCACCCCTTCTCCTGATCATTAAGAGGGGCTGGTCGGCGTCCTGCTTGCTAATTAAAGTGGATTGGAGAGTCTGGCTAATTAGCCAACATCACGGCGCTGACCCCCTGCGCTTCTGTTTTCATTGCCATCTCCTGGTTGCCTCCAGTCTTTTGATCAGCCCTCTGCCCTGTGTCTGTTTTTGATCTGACTTCACATGCACAGCCAGCTTGGATTACTACAGGGCAAGTGCCAAAATACATTTGGGCATTAGTGGAAGGAAAACCGGCTGGAGGTTATTGAAAAATATCACAGGGACACGCTTTAAAGGGAAAAGTATGACTCACGTTGGATTTTCCTCCAATCTGTGGGCAACTTTGGACTAATTCAGGAATAATAATATGGTACAAAGGAATCTACTAAACAACAGTAATATAGATGTAATTCTCCTCCACTGACCAATGGAACTGTCTGTCTCAACCAACTGTCTTCCTGCATTTTCCTGTGAGCACATAACACCCGTTATGACCTATTCATCACCGATTCCTTCGTTTCCCTCGGCTTTCCTTGCTGTTGTGGGAAGCCAGCGCCACCCAGTCTGTCTCAAATGTCCCATTAAGACCCAATTAGGCTGTAATAGGGGAGAGAAGCCACAGGGGTAAACCCCTCTATTCCCCAGCTCGCAGGAAGGATGTGTTAATGGACAACCTAGTGTGCTTAGTGATGGGTATTTGGCTATTTTCTGCATTTTGCTGCTCGCCATAGTCAATCTTCAAATAGGACCTTGTGAAATGGTGCATACCTCACTGTTGATGGTAATTAAGTTTTAACCATTAGCTACTTACAAGTGGTTGAACATCAGAATGTTTGTGACCAATGATAATTAATGATTCGTTATTAATGTACATAATTTACCTTGTACGATTATTTTGAAATTAAATTTATCTTGGCCATAGCATGGTGACTCTAGTCATAGTGGTCAATCCACCATCACATTTTTATATTTGTTCCTCATCTTTATACGATGAATGAATGACTGGTGTTTGCTTGACCTTTTCTATCATGAGGTACTTTCATATTTATGGTTTTGAGTCTAAAGGCCTAAACAGCTGCACACTTGATGGATATGACATTTGCAGTATGTCCTCCTCAGAATGAATTGTAGTAACCTCATCAGAGCATCGTCAGACTTTTAATTAGTTCAAGGCTTCAAAGCTTCAGTTTATCATTAACTAATTATATTCCCATCAGGCTCAGCTCTAATCTTACTTAAGCACTAATCATCAAATGTTAGCATGTTAACACGCTAAATTATGACAAACATATGTGGTTATCAGCAGGATATATTTTTTGTGAGCATATTACAGCAGCATGCTGCCATTCACACATGGCTCAAATCACTGCTGTGCTTCATTACAGGTTGACAGAGATTCAGGCTTGGACTGATTCTTAACCTTTTTTGACTCTTAGAAAATGTAAGAAATAATTTGGAAATAAGTTTTAGTTTGTGATGTTTTATGTAGTACAAAAATCATCCATTAACTAAAACAAAGAAATGGTTATAGAGACAGCATAAACACAAACTAAGCTTTACACACACACACACACACACACACACAAACACTTTGAAAAAGTTCCAAATGGCTGGTGTCACTTTCCAGGATCTGCAGCGGTGATTGTCCACCTCTTAGACTGGGGCAAGCGCACACCTGTGAAGGATCTCAGAAGTATTTGATCTTACGGAGTATTCAGCCATCAAATGCTGATGCTACAGTTGATAAAAATACACGATTCATCTGCAGCTCAGTGTGGATCTTACTCGCCATCAGTCATTCATGCTGTGGATGGAGGGAACAAAGATGGGGTGGGGTGGGGTGGGGGAGGGGGGTGGTGAGAGGATAATCCTTCAGGATCAGCTGTGTGTGGGTGGACATGAGTAAGTGCAGCTGGCACACCGCCCCCCCCCCCCCCTCTATACTGTCTATCTCTCTCTCTCTTGGTAATGTCTGTCCTTAACTAACACATTGACCGCTGGCCTGTATGAAGTGTCCTCGGGTTCGCTAATTGGACAGTACGCAGAGTATGTGATTGTGCCGTTTTTCACCGCATGAAAAACAGAATTGGACAAAAGTCGTGGAGTTTGAATACAGTCTTCAGTGTCCTGAAAAACACATTTCAGTGTTTCCTGCAGTTTCGCTGATAACAATCATAAAACTGCCACCACTATGTTTCACAAATGGATCAGGGTCTAAAATCCAGAGTGTGGTCGTCATACCTTCTCTCTTTCCAAAGCTCCGACTTTGCTCTGATCCATCCCTCCAGCAGCCTCCTGACTTCTCCTCGTGGTCTGGAGCAAACGGTGGATGAGCAGCAATGGCCATTTTTCAGAGCAGTGGCTTCCCTCCTTCTATCATGCACATTGATATTATTTATTGTGAGTTGGTGTTGATTGATCGTGGTGATTGCTTTATCATGGCTGCATGTTTTCACATTCTAAAGTTTCTCTTGTAATAGTAACACCCGTTTTGTTTCAGACCAGGTTTAGATAGCACGTAAAGTAGTGAGTCTTTTGTCTTGTCCCTCCAGGTGTCACCACACAGAATCATGTTCTGCATGTGGATTTGGAATGTGATTTTACTCCATTTTCTTGGTTTGGGACCCCCACCAAGGTTGTCCTTGTTGGCTAGGTGGGGCAACACCTGCTGGGGTGGGATTTGAACCCTTGTTTTACTACCTTCTTACAAAGGTGCAAAGCCTTTGCAGACTGACAAATTAGGATTCTGATGTGAAGAGCCTAAATGGGTCTCTGCTGCATCAGTTCAGAGGCCACTGTCAAACAAAAGCATGGGTCGCTGTGGTGCCTAATACTTTCATCCCTCACTACAATACACAACATGCTGTTCCCCTTCCTGATGATTAATTTCTCCCAGGTTAAGCTCTTTTCATTCATTTCACAAGATACTGAAAAATAGGAGCAATTTCCATCTGAATAACTCTCTGTCTTCCCCAGGAGACCGAATCTCTAGCGTTTTCAGAAAACACATAGACAGGTGTTCTTTTAAATAGAAGCAGTGAAAAAAAGAACACACCAGCTTGGTTAATGTTCCTAATCCAAATCCACTTTTCATTCTAAATCTGAAGGATATTTACAGCTCAGCACAATTTGAAAATAAGCAGGAAAGCACTTCAGATGGGTCCTTGGAAACGTGGCAGTCCCTCAGATTTCGCTGGAGGACGGCTGACTAATGGCACAGGGTGCCTCATAAGCCACAGATTGTGTGCACGAAATGAATGAATTATGTGGCATAATGTGCAGTAATGTGCATCAGTGGCGTTCCTACTGTCTCATCGTACCCCGCTCCAGTACTTCCCGAATATTACAGCAGTACAGTAACAGTGTCCTTTGCTGTAGGCGTCATTCATGTTGGCGCTGCAGTCTTATTGCTCAGTACACAGAAGCGTAAAACAGGGCGGGGACTGGTTCTACAGATGACCTCAAACAACTTCTGGCTTCACTGTTTTGCACCATCTGTTTTGCTTAATACAAAATTGTATTGGATTATAGAGTAAATGTTGTGCAGAGTGCTGGTGCTGAATTGAATTACCTTCTGAAATGTTGAGTATGGGACATTTCAAGTGTCACACTATTACTTGTGTGAAATCCACACAATTGGTTCTGCTCAGAACATCCACCTAACAGCTGCTTATGTATCTGTCAGCCGACTTGAATATTTCACCTCTATTTACTTTGCTGTATGTTTCCACGTCGTTGCCTGTTCTGGTGGTACATAAATGTCTGTGTTTATACAACATATTCCCTTATTTGAGTAACCAAATTATCCAAATTTATAATAGATACTCACCTTGTAGCTGGTGAAGGGCAGCTGATAAAAAGATGGGGGCTGCATTTACTTGAAAATGGGGAAGGAAGCTGCACATGCAAATACCTGGCCTGTGTTTAGGAATGACAAACGCAAATGAAGCACAATACATGAGTTGTTTTATGAGTGCTGTCTTACAATATCAGCACACACAACAGTGGACAGTATATCATCATAATATAGCTGGTCTTTATAATGTTGTCAAAAAGACACACTGTGATAGATAAAGCACATACTTACAGTGATGCCTAGAAGTGCATGATTAGGATTTTGACCTTAAAAAAACAGGGATAACTTGTGCTATAGTGTCTTGCCCAAGAACACTCGACTTGTGGCAAGAAGGAACCAGGAATCAAACCACAAACCCACGTTTGCCTCCTCCACCAGCTAATTCTTCACTCTAATCCCCATCTAATACTCGTAATGCCCCTTGACTCGGACACCTGATCATTTCTAATATATCCAGGGATTTTGACCATACAAGCTATGAAGACATACATGTTGGCATTTATCTTACACGGGCAGATGATGATATAATAAGTTTTTCTTATCCCAGTATGAATTTGTTGTGTGACTAACTGTTGTACACTGTGCAGCTGTGCAAAAAGAGGTTCTTGCCTGTTTTCTATGCTTTCAATAACTGGCCTTGTTTATTTATGTGCATTATAGGCCTTTATTAGATAGATACAGTGAATCCTAAAAACAGGAATCCTGAGGGGAAAGATGGCGTGTGACATGCAGGAAAGGTCCTGAGCCAGATTCTAACCTAGGATATTGATTTAATGCGAGCTGTATTTTAACCATTCGCTCATCGGGTCTTATCCAACAAGAGGTGATTTATACTGTGAGCTGAATATCAGAAACATCATGCAGATTCCCGGCGTCCACCTAAACATTCAGAGATGTACCTTAAAATCAGACAGGCCTCTAGTTTGACAGCAGTGAACTTGCACAGTTGGCTAATAACTGAAATATGTCCATGAGAAGGACCCTTCTATAATGTATATGACATTGTTGATGTGGTTGCTATATGAATCATGCAGTGTTTAGTTTGATTAATGCAGCACAGTAACACTTGCAGTATATGACGATTAATCTTTTCCTCTCTTGGTAAGACTCAAATTGTATCAGCCAAAAAAAATTTCCCTAAACTCACTAAGTATGCAAACAGCTTTTTAAAAGCCTGGTCATACAATGCTACATAACCTAGTCTCTCACAATCAAAAGTTTGGGATCAAGGCTGTGTTTATTTTTTTTCTTTTATTGTCTTCAGCTCTGGTAATGTTAGGAAAATGTATTTATATGTGCAAACACTTTTTATTTGTGTATGTGTTTGTTCTTAAAGGGGGTTATGTCATTGCAAGTCTGAACTGTGACAAAGTGACACTTGGTAACTGTTTCACATTTTAATGTTTTTTTTAATGTTATTTTTATTCCTCCAGGATCCCAGAACAAAGCACAAATTTAAGATCCACACCTATGGGAGCCCCACCTTCTGTGACCACTGTGGCTCTCTGCTCTATGGCCTTATCCACCAAGGCATGAAGTGTGACTGTAAGTAATTCAGTTTAATCTCAGTCCGTGTTTAGGGGAAGTGGAATGAGCATGGCATCACACACAACACTAATCAGTATTCAACTGTTTCAAACTGCAAATTTGTGTCATGAATTGTTTGGATACTGTAATATTTTTGGCTCTGTGCTGTTGTTCTTGTCAATGAGGTATGGGCATGAATATCAAAATAATGGTTTGCGGTGCTGTGACTGTGCACACATTAGATTTTATTGTATGTTATTATTAGTATCAGTCTCTGGGAAAAAAGCCTTTTGCTCCTCTTCACTGAACGTTATAAGCCTCCTCCTTGACTTTCACTCATAAAAATCACACATTGTCTATTTTCAGTCTGCAGCTATGTTGTGTGCCCCTTGAATAGGCCTGCTATGAAAGCTTTACTCGGTCTTTATTAATATCCCTCCTTCACTTGTCTTCTCTTGTGTGGGTGGATTAAAGTCTGAATGTATTAATGAGCTCCTAAATACATTATGCACCACCTACTACAGGCCACCAGTTATGCCTAATGATTGGTGTCCAGAGTTCCAGTGACACTGCAAGAGGACAGCACTGTAGTATTAGTGATGAGCTGTACAGGCCTGTCACAGTGGGGTAGAGAGACAAACCGTTCACACGGCTGGGTGAGGCAGTGGCGTCGCCATTTTTCATTAGCTTTCACACGCTGACCTGGTAGCGTGATGATGTAACCATTGGAAATTGTTCCCAATAGATGACCAGGTGTCTCAGCTGGCTGACACACTGTTCACATAATATCACAGAGCCAAATTTGGGTCATAACCTTGTTATCTCCTTTCTCACAACAGCTCTCAAAACAATCCTTTAATATAATGCCAAGCATGTGCGATACATGGAATGAAAATGAAATATGTCCTGAAATAGGAACGGTAAAGCAGCTTACTGCATGCGTGTTCTTGCAGACATTGCTTTTAGAAGATGGCGTTTCATCAACCATATTTTTATCACTATGACCTACTGCCATAATACCGTCATTTGTCATTAGTATTTTTAATATAAAATGTAGCCACAATATGTAGATGTAAAATCCCATATAATCTATAAGGTGAGGTGAATTTATTATGAAATACACAAAGACATCAGGCCAATTCCTAGAAAGCCTTGAGCCTTTGATTTTGGGTTTGATTTGGAACAATTGCATAAAGGATAACTCTTGATCTCGGCCTTTTTCCCTAATATATTTTATTTCTCCTCTCTGTCATTCAGCCTGCGACATGAATGTCCATAAGCAGTGTGTCATGAATGTGCCCAGCCTGTGTGGAACCGACCACACTGAGAGGAGGGGCCGTGTTTACCTCAAGTGTGAGGTCAGCGTGGATAAGCTGCAGGTCACAGGTACAGTCGGCCTCATAACGCTCCCTGTCTGTCGCCACATGCTCAACTGAATCATCTTAGAAAGAAGTGAGACGTATCTGAACTGATTATGTTGTTTAATGAAGATGTGTGTGTTTTGGCGGGTGTGTGCATGCACACGTATGTAATTCCAGGTGGGGTGTTTGCAGAAGCACGCTATCATTCTGTTTCAGCTGTGAGTTCATCTCAATTTCAGCCCTCTCTCCTTTTTATCGATAAACCCTGAGTGTCTAATTTCACACAGACGTTCAATCTCCTGCTGCCATTAACCTGAATTAAACCGTGCTCATCATTAACCCGTCTTGCTCGTGACGCAGTGAGTCCGGCTGATAACCGCATTGCTTGTGATTACCAGGTATCTGTGTGCCGCGCAGGCTATTTCCTTTTTATGTACAGATCGATGGAGCCTCTCCGGCTAAACAGTCTCCTGTAAGGAACAATTCACAGTTACGACACACTTGGAAGGCAATCCCAGTCCAAATATGTAGTCCTGCTGCGTGGGCCTCGTGTTGTTACTCTTTTTAAACAGTCACGACTTGCACCACGTTGGATAGAAATTCTCATTTAACTGAATTATCTCTCCAAAGCATTTTGAAAGCTTGACAAATGAATTTATGTCTCATCAGAATTACACAGACAGGATCTTGGCGCGTTGCCCGTGAGCAGGGTCACTGCTGTAGAATGACCTGTGTGACCATTATTCATTACACTACACAGCACTGTCACTGCTGCCAAGCAGTTAAATTACTGGTGCCTTCACTTTCAAAGAAACACCTGGTTTTTGTCTGCTGAGCTCAAGAAGGGAAAAAAGGAGATACTATTAATAGCATTTGATTAATATAATATAATGGTGATTAAATATTCCCCCGATCTTCCAGATCAGCCAAAAAAGAGAAAGGCTATCTAAAGAGATGCATTTGATGAGTAATATACACATTAATATTATGGTCATCAAAATCCATGATGCCATGAAGCCATGAAATTCATTTTTACCACCTCCTCCCACACTTTGTTCTTCATTAATGTTGTTTTAAAATAATTTGCCTGTTCACTGTTTGCCTGCTTTGAGTGTTTTCCAAATATAATTAGTAAATACAGTTGAGATGCATGTTTCAGTCTATCAGTTTGTAAGTAATTTCTTGACCGTTTACAGTTGTCAACTCTGTAGACAGTGTTGAATAATCCGCTCAGAGGAAATAATGGCTCCAAATAATGGCCAGCTGCTGTGGTTAAGCAGAGATAATTTCATGCATAATCAGTCAGATGTGTCTGATGTGATGTTCCACAGCTAAAAGTAGCACAAAAAGTACCAGTGTTGGATCCAGTAGTTAGTGTAGAATCTTCGGTATTGGATATGTGGATTTCCAGAGAGCTGTGATCCTCCAGCAGCCCTTTTCTGCATCACTGGACAAAACTCTGCTATGAATAGCAACAGGCTGCACAAACGTTAGTCTAGTGAAAGCAGAAATGCAGTAGGACACATTACAGTACACATTTCTTTACAAAAAAATAAAACATTATCACGGATTCTTTGGATTCTTTATTTAGGACTCGGATAAGCCATATCCTTATTATTGCTTATTACTGTGAAAACATCACAGTTCACTTGTTTATCTTTCATGGAGGAGGCCGCCTCGCTGTGTATGTCGAGGCACGCTGTAAATCTCCTAGCTGTGATCACGGAGCATTATCACATCGGCTAGAAGCAGACGCCAGATGCACAGAATCATTCAATTAACTTTCTATCAGCAGGGGTCAGTGCAACCCAAGACCCCAGGAGTGACCTTCACTGTCACTTATTAAATTATTACTGGAAGGAACTGGATTATTGCAGGTAGTGAAATGGTGAAATACCCACAGGACATGTATGGCTAACTCAGCATTGATGTTAGGAAAGCATTTTTGAAAAACATAACCAAACAAAACAAAAACTTTCACGCGTGGCAGTAGTTATCATTATGTGAGCACCAAGGCACTAAACTCTGTGTTCCATAATGGTGATTAATTTTTTTGTACACAGTTGAGCAGATTATGATGTCATTAGTCTTAATTAAAGGAACCAAAAGGTAAACAGTTATGGGTGCATACAGCACTGATTTTGAGATCAATCTAATCGTTCTATTTTCAAGTTTTGAAATAACACTGACAGCAGGAGAAACTCAAAAAATAACCTTTAAAGTTGTGATTGATTCAGAACATACTGAGCTGGTCAAATAATGCACATTTATTCAAGATTCCTGACTAAGACTGTCTGCTGTTAACTTTTCATATAATATATGCTCCGTATTCGAACGTTATGACAATGATGTGTATGTAAGTATTGTACTGTGAAAAAGTATACAAAAGTAACAAATACTCACCAAGTAATAAAGGGGGAGGGGAATTTGCCGTACAGAAAAAATAAAACTTAGAAGCAAAGGTATCCTCAAAATCTGAACGATAATGTTTGATCTGAATAAAACCTGCAGAGTCTCGTCCGTCTGTTGAATGCAGCAACTAATTCCCTGTGTGGACTCTACTTGCATGTTAATATTTGCACATTTTGTGTGTGTGTGTGTGTGTGTGTGTGTGTGTGTGTGTGTGTGTGTGTGTGTGTGTGTGTGTGTGTGTGTGTGTGTGTGTAGGTGTACATATAGATCTGCTGTACTAGCTTGCAGCCCACACAGGCCAGATTACATTAGCGTCTGTAGACACCTTGCCGACAGCCTGCCAAACAGAAATGTGTTACATGCTGAAGAGTTTTGCAAGGTGTTGCAGTGAATAGCTGGACGCAAACCCTGACATTCTTTTCATTGTATCATCTCACAAACACAATCCAGTTGGATCCAGTTTGTATGGATTCGTATGTGTTATTTGTATGCGTACATTTTGTCCACTACCACTGTGTAGATGCCAGGGCGGATGGTCAACTCCGACCTGCAGCTCCAAACCGGTGACTAAAAACTACAATGCACAAGTTAAACAAGATAAATGTAAATGATGAAGTATCGAACTACCAACATTTAATAATGTACAATTGGTGAAGCAAAGTGTGACAACAGTTCTGACCCAAAGATGAATTCCTAAGTAGAGTTCCCACTGCTCTCTGCCAGAAACCACTGGAGCTATCCAAGTTAACTAAGAGAAACATCTGCTACAATAACCACTGCCTATTGTATTTGGACTGGATTTTTTCTGCCTCCCACATTCAATCAAATTTCTGATGAAACGGTCCATATGGGCAGACACAGAAGGTTTGGAATAAACATGGAGCCTCTAAATACACAGGGAACGTTTGATTTAGTACAAAATAATGCACACACGCGTCTCCTAATCGCTCTGCTTACAGTAACTTTGGTTGACTCCTAATTTCTTTTGTGATTCACCACTTGGCCAGAGCCCACAGTCTTTGCCAGGATGTGACAGGACTTCCAGGGAAAGCTACTGTCCTTTAAACCCATACATGAACTCCAATCAGCCCAACAGACATTCTGGCAGGCGACACGGAAACTGCAGAAATAAAATGAGTCAGCCAAAAAACACTTGTGTGCAGTTTCCAGTGACATGACTTGTGAGAATGTGTGTGTTTTTTTTTGTGAGAGATTGTGTTAAATAGATTTAGAAGAGGAGGCTGTGAAGGAGACAAAACAAGTTCTGTTTCTCTGGCGAGGGACAGACGCAGCCCACTAACCTTTTCCTCCGCCTCGTATTCCTGCTAACGCACAGCTGCCCTCTGTCTATTTGTGCTGAGGTCGCCACCCTCCTGTTTGTGTCACTAACCCAGTTGTGCATTGACTCTGTGCAAATAGTTGCTTGGAAGAGGCATCTCTATAATTTCCGTCCATATTGTTTTATTCAGACTCATCTGTGTATGAGCGTGTGTGGCACCATGTGCCCGCACTCCTGCCGCCTGTAGGTCCCTTGGGAATATGTGAGGGACAGTGGTAATAATTACATTTCCACTTTGTTCTCTCGTTGACTCACCCAGTTCTGCCTGAAAAAAAAAAGAAAGCCTCATTTAACGAGGCCTTTGCTCTCCCGCTCACTCCTTTCCTCATTTATCTCTGCTTTAACCTTTTCATGAGTTTCTGCCTCTTGACTCAGTCTCCAAATACATCTCTGCTATTTATTAGACCACTGCAGCTGTAGGTGTCAGTGTGTTTCATATGTAGGTGCAGTAAAAGGTGTGTGTTGGTGTTTAGAGTGGAGATGGATGTAGGTGGATCAGCGAAATCTGTGCTGCTGTTGAACCTTCTGGAGGTGTAGTGATACTTTACAGTAAAAGACAAAACTCCGGCTGGTGGAGCTAGCAGTAAAACTATATTGCATTTCTGTCTTTATGCTTTTGATGTATTGTTATTACGGTAGATGACTGACAAAATGTAACAAGGTAACAACAGAAGAAAACATGATCAGGTCTACGAAAGAAAGGACACTAGAATGGATGTGCAGCTTTCATCTTTGTGAGCTGTGGGTCGAAAAATATGTTCACTTTGTGAACAAACATTCAGGTTCATTACAAACTAATACATCTCACTTTTGCTGATCTTCGGTACCGAACTGTACGGGCCTGTACAGTCAGTCAAGACCAACTCTGCAACAGGCATAATGTTAAATTGAGCCGAACAAAACCGGGGCAAAGTGTTAAGCGTGATGTAGAACACGGCAGTAAGCAATGCAAGCATGGTCAAAAGCCTCCTCACAAACCGCCAAACCAGGGTTGCTCGAATACAGTGCACCTTCAATAACCTAAATGTGGAGGTTGGAAGAGTAAGCATAAATGATGCAAAAATAGCCTTTACACACATTTTACGATTAAAACAGCTCCCTCTTATATGTTCTTCTTATTCCTCTGTGTTAATATATGTAAAGAAATGTCAAAGGGTTTCCACCTTATTGTAGTAAGTCTGCACAATCTTGATTAATGCACAGGTTTTGCTGCAGCTGCAGTTGTCCACAGTCACACTGTCCCCTCCCTTCTAGTTCCATGTTGCCAGTAAGTTTCTCATTTAATCATTCAAACAAAAATTGTATTTCTCTGCCTTTTACTTTTGACGTATTGAATCTGAAGAAAATTAGCTGGAAGCCAAAACTGGGCCCGGATCAGGGTTTTGTCTGGGGTTTGAATGCAGCCTGCAGGTTGCCAATTGGTGATCGATGCCCAACGATCTTGAGGACCATGACTTGCTGCCTTTCCTTCCACTCGGGAGCCGTCTCTTCCACTAATTTCCATTCCTTTGTAAAGATGTTGTGGAGAAAAGCCAACATATTCTTGCCAAGATAAGAGCTGCTTTAAAATGCTGCAATTACAGTTTCCAGTGAATCAGATTTAAAGTGGAGCAGCTGACAGCACTTGTAGTGTTACCGATGCCAGCACGTTTCCACTGCAGACGGGTGGCCACTGGGGCAGCAGTGTTTCCTGTCTTGCTCCCCTGTAGTGAGATCTTGAGCTGTGCAACACTAAAGACCAAATGTACTATTGTAATTACTAAAACTTTTTAAAGAGTAATTACAGTTAAAACTCCGACATTTTCTTCTAGCTGATGTGATATTGTACTGTTAAGAGTCAACAGTCCTGCTTATCAACGCATTTTTTTCAGAGTTGATTGCATGTTCTTGTTGCATTGACAGGGTGGAGGGTGTAACTGATGCTTTAATAGGTTTGTAGACTGTGTTTACATAGGGAGGTGAAGAACAAACTTAGCTGACCCAGTTTTGTGAGGTAGGGTCATGTGGTCTCAGCCTGTGACAAGGCTGCCTGTCATCGACTGAAGCCACAAATCAGGCAGAAATGTCTAAAAAAAACGACACTGTATTATATCACTGCGCATCCTCACAGGTCAAACAACTCAAATGTTTGAAATGTTTCGATATACTTTAGTAAACCCATCCCCAAGTTTTACATGGAACCTTTACTGGGTTTTCTAGTATAAATTAAAATATATATAAATATATTATTATTATTGTTAAGTTGAATTAAAATCATGCACTCCAGGTTATGTTTGGACGTTTGACTTTGTACCATCAGTAGCCAAGAAGCAGCCAAATAGTGTATGTGTGTTGCTGGCTGTCTCGGACAGTAATGAAAATGTTTTTGTTTTTGTTTTTGTTTTGATGAAAACTGGTGAAAAACACAGAAACTATGAAACTTTTCCCGTCAGTATTGTTTGTTTCACTGTTATCATTCCCATTATGTAATTCACCAACTTAAGTAGTTTGTCTCCGCCATAATAACATGCAGCTCATAGATGGTCACGGAGCTGCTTACTGTGTGAGTTGTGCTCTCAGATTCCCAGAAGTCGTGTTATTGATATTCCCAGACTGTCGATGCTGCCCTGCTTCCCCTCCCTCTTCTCAGCATGTCGCACACTATCGTCATACCATTTCAACATATGACTCTGCCTTTCACGTGCTCACTTTTTCTTTCCTCTTTGCCCTTTCCGCCCCCTTTATTTTTCATTTTTCATTATCTTTAATTTCAGTAAGAACAGCAGTTGACAGAAATGCATCCTTATCACCTGCTGAGATTATGACAATGACAAATTCAACCTGACTGTTTGCGGCAACACACCAGCAAAACACGGCCGGACTCAAAAGAGGCTGTTTGGACGAGTGCGACACTGAACCTCTTAAGTACATTTCGTCTGCAGAGTGACGTTTGCAAATGTCTGTCCAGTCATGAGCACCATGTTCGCCTGCTACAAACTGGACCAGACTCCATGAGGTCGTCAACACTATAGTGATCAGAATGTGAAACACATGGCTGATAATCCTGAGAATGATATACTCACAGTGGGTAATGTTTGGTAATTGTTCTACAAGATTAATCTTTTTCAAGGTTTCCGTTAGTTTTAACTTTTATTCCTGAGTAGTTGACTTGTTGCTGATGTCTTACTGCAGCCAGAGACACTTCTGCACATCTGTATCCAAGCAGCGCTGTTGTGGGCCCCCATCGGCTTCCATAGTTCTGCAGATGTGTTTCTGAACACAAAGTAGCAAAATGAATGTTAATGTGTCAGCTTTGGTTTTTGTAACAAAACTAAAAGGCCTAGAAAACACTTGCTATACTTGTGAGGACACTCAGTGACATAATACAATCCCTAGACCCTTACCCTAACCATCACGACTGAATGCCTAACCCTTATCCTAACCAAACCTCATTCTAACCCGGACCCTGACACCCAGTCTTGATCCTCAAAAATACATTTGAAGTTGAGTGGACCAGCTAAAATGTCCTCACAACAATGGTATTAATACAAAATGTGTCCACAGAAGACAATAAAGACATGCCAACGCTCGCACACACATTGTTTGGTTAATGCCATGAATTTATATGGGAGGAAACTGTGACTCAGCCTAGCTACATTGGACAGTCTGGGACGTCCCCTCCTGGACACGGCCGGGACTACACGCAGTAACTCAGCACTGCTTCACGTTAGGTTTTATGTGCTAAAAGTGCAAATTTCACACAAATTCTTTATATTAAGAGGCATTCTGCAAACCATCATATTAGTTTTTATTCACCTCCTCAGTTGTAGTGTTAGACCACGAATCTCCATGAAGCCCATGTTAAGTATTGTTCTTATAAACTGTAAATTGTTTGATTGTTCTCTGGTCACCTTAAATAATAATAATAATAATAATACATAATTGCACACAAGAAGTCACTTCTTCTATTCCAGCCAATAATATTTCACATATACATTACAAGCAGAAGTCACTGGACAATGTACCATTGGCCTGTTTATGGCTGTTTTTATAATGGTCATTTGGGTGATAGGTCATTGCATAATTAATATAAAAAACTAAAATGGCTTTTACATTACTATAACATGTACATATTGTACAACAGACAACAAATTTCTCATAGATTAATCTCAGACAATGCTTCCACTGTGGGCTAGAATAAAACCATCCCGGCTATAACACACACAGACAAAGAGCTGAATGTGCAGTAACTGCTGTGTAATACATGTCCGGTCACTGTACATTCACCACTGTGCTTCCTGTCAGTCTATTGCGAGCTCAATCATAAAATTATTCCGCTTATGTGCATCTTACTGTGTGAGCGACTGGCTTTTCAGAGAAAAAGAACCCACCACCATTTGTCCCATGGTTGTTACTTTAACGGCCGCTACTCCAGTGAAATAGACTGTTGGGGAGCATCTGCTGTTTCATGAGATGAAACAGATCAAATGTGTGATCCCTTATTGAGCTCTGTATGGAATTTACTTCTGTTGCATGTTGCCTATTTTGGTGAAACGGGAACGAACGAAGAATCATTTTTTAAATATGTGAACATCTAAGAAATCGGCAAAAACAGTCCATCTGCGTATGAGAATCCCTTGAAGTGCTGCAAACACAGTGAACACTAACATGTTCTTTGGTGCCTGAAGACTAGCTCGACACTCTCCATTGGATTTTTGAGAAAGCAGGGGGTTGCTAGCTCAGGATTACCTTCCCACATCATGGTTTGCTTCTGTTAGTGTCTTTCTGCTCAAGGGTGCTCTCTCTTTCAGGTGTGTGTGTGTGTGTGTGTGTGTGTGTGTGTGTGTGTGTGTGTGTGTGTGTGTGTGTGTGTGTTTGTTTTTCGCAGTATCTCACTCCATCGCTCATCTGACTTCACACCTAACTAACATCACTCAATATCCAAATCCTCCACCACGGTTGCTGAAAATAAAAGCAAACACTGGGAAGTCATTTACTCTGAGCTCATCAAATAGTCATAAGATTGTATTGGTGCAGCCACACAGAGACGATAAGACGCTGGTTTGTCATGGAAGCATGTACCCAGGCCTGCAATGGTGAAATAGTCGGATCGTTTTTTCTTCTATGGCACAGCTGCTGCATTAACTCAGTGGTGATAATCCCTCACTGGGTTTGCTCATGTAACCCTCTTAATCTTACCAACATTGCATCTCATTCAGCATATTCTAGCTAACTCGGCTGGTTTAGCAGATATCTCATGTGGTCTTAACATACTGGATTAGCACCTTCCTCTCTAAGTCAGAGGTCAGTTACCGGGCGTCCGTTCATGGAGCAGATTTCTGGGGTCTCCAAGGCCTGACGTTTAGCCTTCACGGTCTCCCTGCAGGACACTACGTGCACTGTGTGTGTGTGTGTGTGTGTGTGTGTGTGTGTGTGTGTGCATGTAGCTCGGGACTGGCAGTGCTTCAGTGTTCAGAGCTAATGGAGCACTAATGTCCCTGGTGTGCCCTTGTTTACTGAACAGTTAAATACTGGAGGAGAAGAAGGAAACCTTCACCTACTTACGCTTGACACAGTCTGCGACGCTTTGAATCACTGTTCTCATAACACCGACTGCATTTTCTCCACGTGTAGCACGGGCTGGGTCATGACACTCGATCCTGAGCACCTGCACTTTATTCTACTGTTCACCTGTTGCCTGAAGAAAAGCAGGATTGGAATAATTTCTTCATCTAGAACCTAAAACTAGCTCAGCTGAAGAAATCAGTTAAATGTCAGTGCGGTGAGCCTGCAGCAGCTCAGGGTGTTTTGGATGTTTGGTGAATTTGGACTAAGCTAGAACACTGAGCCCCAGTTTTGCTAATTAAAGTGGCAACAAGTTGTACAAATATATAACGCCGCTCGCTTGTGTCTCCAAAACATAATATTAATATATTTGTTAATTGCTTATTTTCCTCAGTGGCTGAAGGCAAAAACCTGGTCCCTATGGACCCCAACGGCCTGTCTGATCCTTATGTCAAACTCAAGCTCGTACCGGATCCCAAAAATGAGACCAAGCAGAAGACCAAAACCATCCGCTCCAACCTCAACCCAAAATGGAACGAGACATTTACTTTGTGAGTAAACTGGCTGTCCGCAGCAGAATACACTGAATACACAGGAGAGGAAAGTGATGTGGCTTCCATTTCAGAAGTACATCAAAAACTACTATTGCTGCTGCCAGTGTTGTTATGTTTCCACCTGCACAGTTAATTGTTCACCTTTGTATAACAATAATTCATCTCTGTGTCATACAGCAAGCTGAAACCGACAGATAAGGTCCGCAGGCTCTCGGTGGAGGTGTGGGACTGGGACCGGACCACTAGGAATGACTTCATGGGATCCCTTTCGTTCGGCGTGTCGGAGCTGATGAAGTCTCCAGTCTGTGGCTGGTAGCTGACGTTCTTAACCATCAGTTACTGTAATGTTGGGAGTCTTGAATGTTGTACTGCAGCACAAGTAAAGTTTTTCATTTTCACCTGTGAACTGACCAACATACACGTGTCTGAGGTGTGTGTGTTAAGAAGGACCCCAATAATAAGAGTGCTCCTCTTATTATAGGGCCATATGCCAGAGGAGAATACTCATTTACTGGGGCTCGACCTAGTGGTTTAAGTGGTTTCACTGGACAAGTAGAACCCCAGAAGAAGAGGAAGGAGAAAAACTTTTTTAACTTTCCTCTCTTCTTAACTCCCAATTCCAGGTATAAGTTACTTTGCCAGGAGGAGGGGGAATACTACAACGTTCCTATATCAGAGGAGGATGACGGTAATGAGGAACTGAGGCAAAAATTTGAGGTAAAAATTGCACTAATAATCATACCCTGCACTTTATATTTTTTGTTAGTCTGGTCATGTGAATAATCGACTTGTCCTGTCTACAAATGCATATTAACAGTTTCTTACTTCCGAAGAGTTTTTCTGACTTTACTGTTAACACTTTCATGTTGTCCACTATGAAACGTTTGTGTTACCTAACATATGCTAAAATGATTGTGTGTCTTTGTCAGTGTTGCTGGTACCTCAGCAGCTGACGAAGCCCTTCAGGATGTACGTGTTCTAACACTGTCTTTTCTATCGGTCCACTCTTGTTTGTCTTGTATGAGAAAACTAGACGACTTTTTTACTGCACACACGTCAGTGATTAGCTGTGAATGTCTTACTCAGCTACGCAGGAACCAGCGTGACAGCTGCTCTTTTCAAAGACTTCTGACGCTCTTTGTAATTTTAAGGAGAGTTCAGCAATGGGCATTTGTGTGATGTGCATTCAGTCAGGTGTTAGCATTGTGCTCTGACATCACAGGGATTTCCCCCTGTAGTTAAATCAAAGCAGCCCACCAGGAGCCTTTGATATGTCTTTTCTGCTGCCTTTTAAACTACACATACATTTTCTTTGACAAAGAATTGACTATTGGCCGTTGTCATTAAACACATTTTTCACGAGTTTCTATCTTTAGGTCATATTCATGGTGCAAAATTAAACCACAAACTAAATATGCTCTTAGATTATGATGGATTTGGGTGTTTGTGTGAAAGAGAACTCACTGCACTATTAGCAGCTTAGATGATGGGCACTGGAACGTCTAAAAGTAAATCCCAACCTTTCACCTTTTAAATGCCACCCCAACACACCTCTCCACACACTCACACACTTTCGGGACCTTTTAGGGCCGGTCACTGATGAAACATGACTGCATGCTCTTTTCCTTTGTCCAATTTGCTGCATCGGTGTTTCTATCCTGCTGAGCGCGTGGCAGCTCCCTCTGCGGTTTCCCTGATTGTCTGTCATATTGTTCAGTCTCTCAGTGGGAGTCTGGGTCTCTGGAGGAGACTTTTTCTACGTTATTTGCCTTGACATTTCTGCTGCGCACTGTGGAGAGTTGTGGATGGAATGAGAAAGAATAGAAGGCCAGATGTGGGAAAGGTCATGGTTGGGATTGAAACCCCAAAATATTTTTGTAGTACTTTGTCCCGTGCTTTACAAAAAGGAAAAGTGAATTGAGACAGGCATCATGATCACGGTGCTTTCTGTCTCCTGGGGTCAACAGTTCATCCTTCACCCTGCTCACAACTAATATTTACTCAGCACACCACATTTTGCAGGCTGCACACTTTCTTCTGTGCAGAAACATACGGTACTTAGCTCTGAAGTGTAGGTCTCCAACCGTGCCACGCATTAATGTTTTTGGGCTCTACGTGGCCTGGAAAATGTCTCTCTCTTCTTTCTCCTTGTTCCTCTTCAGAAAGCCCTCTGTGGTTCTCTCCCTTTCTTTCCTTAGCCTCCAGCTCCCTCCCCTGTGCTTGGTGAGACTAAAATTGTACAAATGCTTCTTCATCCTGTGTCACATTGTCATATTTAATGCAAGAGTTTCTCTCTTCCTTTCTCCCGTCCTTGCCCCTGCTCTCAGGACTGCCAGATTAACTTTAATCTAAAGGTAGCCCTCTCCTCTCCCCTCCTCATCTCTCCTCCTCTTCCTCCTCTCCTCTTCATCCTCTCCTGCCTTTTGTCTCGTCTTGTTGTGGTACGATGTTCCTTCACTCTTCATCTTATCCGATCATTTGTACGTGGTTCCAAACCACTACAAATTGATCACATTTGCTAACAATTTGTCCCTGAAAGAACCGTGAAATTTCAATTGAGGTGCAGGTGAATTGTCCACGTTAAGTCGTCTTTGTCGTCAGTGCTCCTTGTTCTTCAGAGTCCGTCAGACAGTTGTTAGGAAATGCTGACACTGTGCTGCTCACACTTCACTGTTACACATTTGTCTGCATGTGTGTCTTTGTGTTCTGTGTATGTGTCTAATTTGACGATCATCTTGCCTGTCTACATCTTGTGTGCTCGCATCACTGTAAATGCAGGGGTAACCGTGGTGCCCACGTGTCTTTCATATTAAGACTAGCTTAAGCTCTATAACCGTATATTTCTACCACTTCTACACTAAACCTAAAATATTCCAAATGTGACCACTAGATGTCAGCGTTGTTCTGAAAGACAGGTTCACAATGTGTGTGTGTGTGTGTGTGTGTGTGTGTGTGTGTGTGTGTGTGTGTGTGTGCTTGCAAGGTGACATTTTTTTTTCACCCACAAATCCTCACCTTGCTTTTTCGCTCCACACTTTCTTTGTGCTGTTATAATTCTCAGTGACATTTGCAGAGTTTCTTTCACCTTCACGCTTTTTGCTTTTTTTATCTTCATGGTGAAATCCGAGTTATTTTAAACACATGACTGGTGAGGTCAGATTTGTTTATATACGTCATAAGCACAAGACTTAACCTTAGTTATTCTAACATGTATGTTTTGTGTTGAGTGTTTCTGACCCCGAAAACTTACACCCAATCACTTTGTTTGTGTCTTTGTGTATGAACTGAAGTCCCCTCAAGTATCTGCTTCTAAAAGTCAACTGTTGTGGCTCACACCTATACAAAAGTGTACTAAGTGAGTCAGTGCTTTTGGCACCCTTCTCCCTGTGGTTGCAGGACCAAGCAGTTGTGGAAGTCTCTGATAAGGTGCGTCTGGAAAGAAGAAAGTAAGGCTGCTGCTCGCTCAGCTTGGCCAAGCTGTTTTCAATGGCTAAAGCTTACAGGTGTGCTGTGGTCTGGTGCGGTCCGCTCTGCTTTGTGTTTCTCTGCTGCAGACTATGGTGCAGTGGATGCCATTAACCAAACTAAAGCTTCTCCGCACTGGTCATCCTAAGATGAATGCGTTTTGTTCAGATGTATTTTCGTGTGAAAGAGTCTATACTGAATTGGTTTTAGGATGGATGCTGGAGTCATTTTTGACTTCGATGAAGTCTAAGAAGTAAGAAGTGGTTTATTTGGGCTGTTGGATAACACTCATTTTGTCATGTCTCTTGGGAACCTCCTGATTTTGTCAGCTGATACTGACAAGGAATAAAAACCTCCTTGTTTGCTCCAAATGATATAAATTAATAATTTCAACAACACTGACATTAAAATGAATTTCCCTCTCTGTAGTGAGTATATATTTAGGGTGCTCGTAGATAATCCCTGTCACTGGAGAACAGATATAGGATCTTCTATAGCCAGGATCAGTAAGAAACATTTGTTGTCCTTTATTCATCTTGCAAATGCTTAATAATGGATTGTCTTTGTAGCATGAAAATCTAGCTCTATTGATCTATGCTTGGCATTGGCTTGAGCATAAAAACTGGACATGGCAATGTGTGTTTCTATGCATAAAGACAGACAAGTAAGGAGAGTTAAACTGTATTTGACTGCTGTTTGGGATTCTTACTGCTATAATGGTGTGTGTGTTTCCACAAAGTGCACTGTGGTTTGCTAGAAAGCCTCTTGAAGCATTATGTCTTGCTAGGATATTGAACTTGAATTTGGAAAAAGGACATGCTTAATGCAGAAGAGATGTTTTGCATTTCTTCATATAAGGTGAGTAAAACAGACATTTGTCTGCAGCAAACATCCATGCACAGGGCAAAGCCAGAGTGTGGCTCCTGTCTTCTACTCTCAGTCAGAAAAATCTCTAAAGTAACTACTAGAGGAGTTCGAAGGTTTACTATATTAATGCTTCTTGCCTTTATAGACTATTTCTAACACCTAATAGAATAACCTGTACTTAATTTCAGGGAAATAATGCATAAAATTACTTCTCCTATTTCTGGTTATGTGGGTGCATCATCAATATATGCCAAGTGATAGGTTGTAGAGAAAGACTGTCCACAAAAATATACATATTACTATATGTTTCCGGATGTTCACCCTAATGATTTAGTTTAATACATAAAACACCCCCTGGGTCATGATGTTAATCAATAACCCATGAAAAATTTAATTTAGCTTAGTGCTTTTTTGCAAGATGTTTCTACTAAGTCTCGTGTAGTTTTATTTGATCCTGTCATTTCATTTTTTTTCTCTCCACATCGTAAAGCCAACAAGACCAACCCAATACTTGGGTTTTAATTTGTTTTAATTCTTATTGGTCAGAAATGCGGCAAGATGACACTTCTAATTAGGACATGACCAACAGTGACACAGTTCACTGCACTTTATTAAATTCTTTCTTTTGTTCACATCAACTCCACAGTGGCACCAGTCTCATTTCACCCCATTCATTTTGAATTCTGATTAGTGGATTTTGGAGTGTGAGTGTCTGCGCACATGTAGTGAATAATTACCCGTAGCTGTAATGTGTATTAACAGGAAGTACATTTAAACCTACAGTATGAAATGTTTCTGTGTATGAAAGATGCCGTGGTGGTAAAGACATACAGAATCAAACAGGCAAATTCGATATTTTGGTCTGGTAAGTTTTATTTATGTATCACTATGAGAGGAATCTACCACAGAGTTAACCATTGGTTCAGTATTCTTTGATTTCGTGTTGTGTGTCTGAAGTTAGGCACTATAGGTATTAACAACTAGATAATTTGCCTTAACTGCGCTTCACATTATCTGTGTGTGTGTGTGTGTGTCACACAGTGCATGTTGTGATATGTATGTCTTACACACCACATCCTCTGTGCCCTGAATGCAGAAAGCCAAGCTGGGCCCAGGAAAGAAGGTGATCGACGAGACAGACAACACCCCCTCCAGCCAGCTGCCGTCCAACAACCTGGATCAGGTCAAACTCAGTGACTTCTCCTTCCTGGCCGTGCTGGGGAAGGGCAGCTTCGGCAAGGTGAGCTCGCTGCGTTTAGCTCAGAAATAAAGGGCCCCTGTGTCTTTCCCTAACATTTTGTCTCTGTGAAGGTCATGCTAGCAGAAATGAAGGCCAATGAAGAGCTGTATGCAATAAAGATCCTGAAGAAGGACGTTGTGATCCAGGATGATGATGTAGAATGTACTATGGTGGAGAAGAGAGTCCTGGCCCAACTGGACAAGCCGCCCTTCCTCACGCAGCTTCACTCGTGCTTCCAGACTGTGGTAGGTACAATGCTTCTGGACACACATCAGGACAAGTCACTTCAGGTCAGGTCAGGACAAATTAATTCAGGAAGGAGCTTTTAGCTAAACAGCTTAGTCATAAAGTGTCGTAAATGCCAGTAGGCGATGCTTCTGACAAATATAATAAAAAAACAAAAGAGGAAACATATAAACCCTAATTAGGTGGTTGAGGTTTGTGTCTGTACAAAAGTATGTTGGTATGCATATGCATGTAGGTGTTGACCTTGAGTCATGCCAAAACCCGATCACACAACCTGGGCGCACACACTGTCCAGGTAAAGAGTCACCGAGTACTGAACCAGCACATCCACAGGTACTCACACTCCGATAGATCATGTACTGAGCTCTCTCACATAATGACACACACAATAATAATAATAAATATCCACTGAGATGCACAGAAATGAGCTAATTTACCTTTGCTGTGCCACTAAAGTTGTGTATAGGATCAAAAACATGCACATCAAATGAAAGTTCAGAATTTCACCTTTCAATTGATGGTATTTATCTCAGCACCGAAGATAGAACCTTTTTTATCAGATGACCCACATTTTATCTCTTTCCTTAGTATGGGAACATGTGACTGACAGGTAGTTTGTGGTAGTCTGTGAGAAATCGTTCTCAATTACAACTTGTAGGACTTAGCCTTGGGTTTTCCCACTGTCAACTGTCTCTGTTGTTCAAAATTATAAATCGTCATGGAAACCCGAAGCCTGTCTATGGGAGAAAATAATTCAGACATGTGAAGAAACAAACATGTTTTTATCTGCAAATGTAGAGGAAAAAGCCCCAAACAAACTAGGCGAAACTTCATCATCCAGTAATGACTGAAAACATGCTGCAGACGCCACAAAAGAGTCACAAGGGAAAAGTGGAAGTTTTAGTGAGTCACCAGATCTTAACCCATTTCAACTGATACATTTCACCTGCTAAGGAGGAGAATGAACTGAGAACCACGAAGAAATTACAACTAACGCAGGAGTCTGATGTCAGTGAGTCACAGGCTGAATGTAGTTGCTGTATACAAAGGGTTTGCACCAGATATTTAGTTTTATTAATTTAATTCCCATTAAAACTTTCTGTTCCATTGCTTTTGGAAGAAATAAAATGTGGTTGACATAAGGTGCTATCTCATATGCTGTTTAACACATTGAAGTGAAAATGGCATCATATGCTTTAAAGATATTAGTTTTTATTTGATATCCACCTGTTTGTCCCTATTCCAAAAGTCCTTAGTGCACAGCAAAAACCAATAAATTAGCTTTGCTGTTTTTGTTTATGTTACTTTTTGGAGGGACCTGTGTACACATACTCATATTCCACTCCAGATAAATATATTAAATATTGAAACAATGTAAACATATCAGTGGTAGCTATAGATTGTCAGATTCCTTGTATTAAATCTGTGCAACCACTGGTCAGACAAGAGTAATTGAAAGTCAGTCAGGTCTGAGGAAACAAAAGGAAATGGGGAGAGATGCGGCCTGGCATTTCCTGTAGTATATTCATAAATTCAAACACACACATGCTCATTCTCCCACATAAAAACCAACTAACTTACTCTCACACTTTCACAACCACTCTGGGGTATTTGCAGACTTACTCAGGATAAAAACATGTTTCCGCCCACATTGTGTTTGAGTTGTCTGCTCGCTTATGCCTGAAATTATAAACCTGTGAGATAAACAATAAGCCACTATAAACAGATGCGTACATCAGAGATGGGTTTAACGATGTGTTTTTTAAACGTTATTAAAAAAATCTGATCTGCATACTTTGGAACATGGTTGTTGATCTACTTCCTTGTATCACAGACTATTTGTGTTTTTGGTCACTCAGGTACAGATCACAGCTGGGCTCATGGGTCGTTTTTAGTTTTACCAACTGTGAGAGGTGGTTTTGTCCACTCCATCAAAATGCATGTTGCAAAACACGTTGTTTTCCTGCAAAAAGTAATTGAACATTTTTGAAATATAAGCACCAACATCAGTTGATTCCTTTACTGAGATAGTGAAAGCACCAGTGCAGTATGTCCACAAGACAAAGGAGAGACATACAGAGTGAAGGTGGACGACGTGTTTCACACCAACGACTCAGGTTCAGGTCGGCTTTGTCGAGGCTCGTGTCAGTATGGACCTTATGTCATATGAGGTGGTTGGCTTTTGTTTTGCTGACCGTCTATCACAGATGGAAATGGGGTCAGGCCAAACATGTCATGGGTGGTAGGGGACCGGCACTGTTAAGACAAAGAGAATATTTCCTGACAGATGTCTGTGTGGAGGGTTTTGTCTTTCCATGAAGTGCTTTGTTGTGGGGTTTTTTTAGGTCACCTTGTCATGGAAAGTGCAACGATGGAACAACTCAGACAGCAGAGTTAGGGGAGTGCGCGACACTCAGCTGTGTCTTTCTGTTCAGAGCCTTGTCAAAGCAGAAATATTGTGTCATTTCACAGCTTTTATGGGACTATTGTTTTTGATGCTAAGATATGATGTTGCATATGTTGCCCCTCTGTCTTCCCCATGTCACTCCTCCCTGCTCCCATCTGTCTGTCGGTCACACCACAGGATCGTCTCTACTTCGTCATGGAGTATGTGAACGGGGGCGACCTCATGTACCACATCCAACAAGTGGGCAAGTTCAAGGAGCCACAGGCAGTGTAAGACACGTCTAACGTCTGAGATACGTTTTGTTTTAGTCCCTGAAAAAAGTCATGTGACCCTACTGTAAAATGCAAGATTGTCGTGATGAAGTTTTCTAGTAGCAAAGCATGTGAGTGTTGTGCTTGTTGTTTCAGGTTCTATGCAGCAGAGATTGCTGTTGGTCTCTTCTTCCTGCACAGTAAAGGAGTCATCTACAGGTGAGTTTGGACTAGTTTTCACCGGTTTAACTCGCATTTAAAACAATATATATGCAAATAAAGAAGACTTGGGTTGTAGGCCTTAGTGGCAGAAGCCGGCTACTGAATTTCAAAAGAAAACTCAGCAACCTGAAGGATGTTTTGTCTGCTTCCCCAGAGATCTGAAGTTGGACAACGTGATGTTGGACTCTGAGGGACACATTAAGATAGCTGACTTTGGCATGTGTAAAGAGAACATGCACGAAGGAGTCAGTACACGCACCTTCTGTGGGACTCCCGACTACATAGCCCCAGAGGTACGTCAGCTGAATATGGAGGGGTGTGTGTGTGTGTGTGTGTGTGTGTGTGTGTGTGTGTGTGTGTGTGTGTGTGTGTGTGTGTGTGTGTGTGTGTGTGTGTCTGCGTGTGTGTACGTTTTGATGCATGAGGTCATCTCTGTCACTGTATGGTCTGAGTCTGTGTCACCCTTGTGGCTTCAGATTAAGGTCACTGCCTCGAGGCAGGTAAACACTCAAGCACACGCTCACACACACACACACACACACACACGCTAACACACACACACACACGCTAACACACACACACACACACTCACACACACACACAGGCATGTTTGCTAGCACTCCCTAATGATGTAGGCGTCCCAGTCAGACAGACACCCAGTGTGTCCACTGGCAAGTCCACACTTAACATTCCAGCGCTGTACTGTAAATCCCTGGGGGTTTTCTCATGAGTAAGTTTGATTAGGAATAATTTCACCCGTTTTGGTGACAATTATTTCATTTTAAATAAACCATATTTCTTGATAATTTCACAGTATCATATCTGATGATTGACAGCTGATCTTAGTCATGTATGTTTTGAAATATTTCAACACTAAGTTTGATAATTAACACTAGGTAAATATATGTATGTTAATAATAACAACAATAATAATAGGCTTTATTTCAATAGGGCCTATCATGCACAAGCTTCCCAAATTACTATAATAATAATACAATCAGTAACAAGTAATAGATGATGCTCACTAAAAGGGTGAAATTTAAAATATGAAAACAACAACAAAAAAACAAGCCTTTCAAAACAATAAAATATATATACAATAAATTGGACATGTCCTTAGTTGTAAGTAGCAGCGTATAGAAAATATAAATTTAAAAGAGTCTAATGCTGACAGAAAGACTATTCCAAAGGAGAGGCACTTCATGTAAAATTTGTCAGTGAAAAAAGGTTTTCACACTTTCGGTACCTAGTCCTAATTCACAGAAAGGGCTGGAAACAAATGCTGGTATTGGCAAAATGTTTCACCTTTGCAATAAAAAGATCATTTAATTAACTAAATTTCAGAAAACTGTAAAAGGACTGAGAAAAAACACAGCCTGTTACACACAAGCGTTGGGTCTGCAAGTCACCACATCTGGATCAAGCTTCATGAATCCAGTTTTTTAATTGTTTCCAGTATACAAACAGGAAATATCTGATCCCTTATTTGCTGATTTAATTTGTCTAACTCTCTGGCCATTTTAGTCAGATTCTGTTTAATGGTGGTTGCATTATTGATTCTTCCTAAAAACCCCTCTGACAAACTGGGAGGTTCATTCCACCTCACGGACGCAGGGCGAACACGCTGTGACTGTTCAGACTCAGTGACGTTCATGTGCCAGCCGGTGATGAGCGGTGGGCAGGAGCAACCGATGTTTCCGTGGCACTGTGAGCTGAACAGTGTCACACATTCACGTGGACAGCACCTTCACATACTCACACTTATCCATTTCTGTACGCGTACCTGCTCTCTGTAGGTCACAGAAGCACAGGACACGCCGAGACGCTCTCATAAGTGGAGGCTGACCTTATGAGTGGGCTCATAGTGGTGACATTTTCAGAGATAATCAGGGAAAAGTGTGTGACAGAAAGATCAACTATTAATTATTTTACTAGCTGGTTGGACAGATCCTTCATATGATTCTTTGTTATTGCGCTTAAGGTGTGCCTGCCTTTATTAAACATGCTTTAACGTTTACGCGCAATATAGGATGTCAGATTCAGCTAGATGACATTTTTCAGAGAAGCAATAAAGAATGAAAGCGAAGAAATAGCGAAGGTTGACTGTTGTGGCTTTTTAAAAGGGGGAACTTCAGCACAGTGCAAAGAGAACAGTCTTTCCTGTGGCCCTTTTGACTTTACGGTGTGTTTGCTTTCATTCCTTTCTCTAAGCTGAACGGACAATCAGAGTGGTCTCTCTCACCGACGGGTTTGGCTGCCCATTCAACAAGCTGAATCCGCTGAGAACTAGGATGACAGACAGTCTGATGTTGGCTGAAGGCCGACCGTCAGCGTCCATCACAAACTTTAACCTGTTTATACTCGAGTTTAAGGGTTATTCAATATTTTCAACATTGGCAGACAAAAACTGTACATGTCGGACATTAGAGTTTGCCTGCTTGATTTGTGGCCTTCACGATGTAGATGACTTGCTAATTGTAGGAGTATTGAATGAGTTCTTGATTTTCTGCATCCAGCAGCATTTTTGCATCTCAGCACGTGTGATGTGGTTGTGAGATGAGAAATGTCTTCACGCTTCTCTTTGTCACACACACCTGCCCACATGCTCACTCCATCAGCGGGGGAGTACATTGCTTTGTAACAGCGAGTCGCCTGGTTGTCGGCACACGTTTGACAGAGTGCAGTGGTGTTCCTGCTGCTAGTCGCCACACACACACTCACACACTTGTGCACGCACAGTTTTGGCTGTGTTTACTCTGACCTATATAGCCAGTCATTGGTAGTTCCTATCTGAATTTGCACCTCAGTGAGTCTGACACAGAGAGAAGGATGTAAAAAAGACAGAGCGCAGGCCGATAAGTGTGACTGGACACTGATGGAAGAGAGAAAAGCAAGAATCCTAATGAGACAGAGTTTCCTAGTGATGGCTCTGTGCAGCGTTTCAGGAGAACATTTGAGGACATTGAGCTGCATGACACGGGCCATTTCCCTCTACGCCCTAGTTGGTCTCCAGGGCCGTGTGGCATTAGGACGCATGGGTGTCCACTTCCCTGCTCACCCGTCTCCAGGCTGAAGCAGCACTCGAGGTGTTTGTGCTGTTTGTGTGATAAAGTACAAATTTAGTCTCGGCTTGTGCCGTCAGCTGATCCACCAGGAAGCATTAATGTGTCAGACAGAATGTACGAATCTTATTCATTCAGACTGTCCTCTGTCAACCAGCATTTACTTTACTTTTTTTTTTTTTTGCTTGTTATCATTTTAAAACAGAAACTCTCACACGGGCTCATAACTTGGAATTACATAAAATATAATTGGTTAATGTATAATAGAAGGCCGTTGTTTCCCTCAGCCGGCTTGACCAAGTTCGGCTCGTGGTGTTGAGGATGCAGAGGTGCGGTGCTATTTATGGTGCTTACTAATGACGGTTGCTGTTCCGTATTTCTGAGAACAATTGTAGAACTACGAATAATAACACTGAGTCACCGTGGACTTTCAATCAGGCCAAATACTTTTGCAATGGCAGCTCCATTTTCAGCCTCTTCACCAATTACTGAGCACTCAGAGCAGTGTTTTTAGAGCAGAGCTATTAGGGGTCTTACAGAATCACTTCAGATGTGGTTGCAAAAGTGCGTGAAAAGTGAGAAATAATCAGCGGTGTAAGGAGGAGAAGAAAATGAGAATGTGAGAAGGAAGCAGAAAATAATACAGTCGCAAGTGGCCTGCAAACGCTCCCATGGAAGGTTATGTCTCTAAATGTTTTATCATTTTATTTCCTTTTCTTTTGCTTTCCTCCTTTTTCCTCACACATTTTTCCCTGCTGCCACATTATACTGCACATATTTATTTCACACAGATATTTTAAATGACTTAATGAAATTTGCCTCAGGCACATTCTGTAGAATAGGGAACAGTCAACGGAGCAACGTTACAGCTTAAGGGCCTCAGCTTTGTCATTTTAATAAAACCGTGGTTGTCATTTTATTCATTGGTCATTTGTCATTCACTTTATTTGATTGTGCATGTGCAGAAAAAAAGTTCTAGAACATCATTATTTTGTGCTTCAAAGCTCAGTACAGCTCTAAACACTGCTTCAGGCCAGGTGTTGCCATCAGGGTAATCTCAGATTCTCTTTAAGACCTATATATATTTATATATAGGCATAAACGTATGGGAATAAGTTGAATAATGGGAAATGTACAGGTGGTTTTAATGAAACTGTTGTCTCCGATTTTTCATCACACATAAAAAGGTGCCGTTTAGGAATATTGCTTAAATCCATAGGCTGCTTATAAATGTCAACCAGCACATGACACCAGCCACAACAGGCACACACTGTCCTGAGAAATGCTTATAAAGCAGACGACTAAGACGTGGGTAAATGCACAGTGAATCACCCAGCACCTTGTAACAGTGTCCATGAAGATTTGTCCACACAGTATGGTTTTGAATTTTTTTGTATTTGTTTCCATATGGAGCAGAGGTTGGTGCTTATATGTGTTTGCACGTCTGTGTATGTGAAGAGGAGGGTAGAGCCTTAAATAGCTGGCAGTCTGATCCAGAACTGTCATGTGGCATTAGCCCTAATGGAAGAGAGATGTCTGCAGCACTGTAATGCTCATGCTCGTGCACACACACACACACACACACACACACACACACACACACACATAATCACACATACAAAAATACACAAAATCACAGAGTGTTCAAGCCACAAGAGCAGGTACATAAACACACACACAAAATCACAAGGGCACACACACACACACACACACACAGATACATATTTTAACATAACAAAGATTGTATCGATAGAAGATATTTAGACTTATAATCTATAAACATCAACAAAGACAGTCGTGTCTTCGCTGTGGGGACCAGATGCTAGGACAAGGCATTGTCCACACAATGGGAGTGTGTAAACAGGCTTTAGTCCCCACAGTGCGAGTTCTTCTTTGTGTGTAGATACACAAATGTGTGTGTGCACCTCAGTGAATCGTCAGAGTTCTCCTGGCCAGAGGCTTTCATACAATAAAGTAAAAAATAAATCAGGATGAGAGCTGGGAATGTCAGGCGCAGGTCATGCTTGTCTATTTCCATCACTGGCAACCTGGCAGAAGGAAAAAGCACTTTATGTATTTATCAACCTCACGGAAACAGCAGAGCGGACTAACATCCCCGAACACAGTAAAACTGCAGAAAGCTGAAGATTTAAACTCGTCATGCTGGTTCAGAGCCCGAAGGTCAGTGTGCCGGAAAGTGAAAATGTCCACTGGCATTGTTGCGAACAGGCAAAGGGTGGCAAGGGCAGCAAGTCACAGCAACATCGCATCAGAGCGCTGCGAAGGACGGCCCGAAACGGATCCAAACAGTCTGATTTTCCTCTCTGTCTTTTTCTGTCCTTTCCTTTTTCCTTTTGCCCCTCTCTGACTCGGAATCTGACTCCGCTGTCCACCTCTGACTTTTATCTGTCCTTCTTCCCTTCTTTACTTTCTTCACAGCGAGTAGCGACGACAAACACTGATTTAGCAGTAAACCGGCAGTTACTATGAGTGAAATTTAAAGTAAACACATTTGGGGAAAATTACGGAGCCTCCTTGGGTCTTGATCTGTCCTCATCAGTCATCTTGATCCGTCCATTTCTAGGAGTGTATATCCATGCTGATATCCATGTGTCGTTAGGTCATCATTAATATGTTAAGGTCAGTGATGAAAATGTTAACACGCTCGCCGTCTTAGACTGTTTTACACGAGGCGTCTCACCTTTTGCATCTGCATGCAGCGTTGTCCACATTAAACCACCAATCTGCGTAACTTTGCTACAACTGTGGTGTGGAGGAGAAGGCAGACTACGAAAATTTGAGGAAGTTTTTAATTTTTGGCTTCGGTATCAGGAGAAAGAAAATTCAAAGTGAAATGCTGCACAACTGCCACCGTCTAATTGGACACACAACAATGTCAAATTCATGTTTAGATTTTCACACTTCGGATGCCGTTTTTAGTTTGAAGTTTAAGGCAGAGACACACACTCCAAATAGAACCCTCACATGGTGGGAAGTAGACGTGTTTTAACTGTCTTTATGGAGCCTTAGTTTAATGCCTAAATATGTTCAATGTGCTAAATAGCACTAAAGACACAACACACTTGAGATTGACAGAAATGTCAACAGCTTTGGAAATATTTTGTCATAAACATGGCACAAATTAAAATATCATGGCTCTGGATAATAGACGCCTATATTCTCTAACAGCTTATTATGATTTGTGCTGCTTATTATCAGGTGACCTTCAAATGTTCTAGTAAGTGTGGCAGGACTTTATACTATGTCAGCTGTTTGTGTCATCTCTGTCTTCAGTGGACATGCAATATCTGAACCACGTGTTTATTATGACATGACGTTTTTACCTTTTACACTTTACATTTACCTTAACAATCTGAGTCTTCAGCGTTTCATCTTCCTTTCTTCAGTTTACAAAGATTCGCACTCTTCCTCATACATACTGACTAATTGCACAGGTAGTGAAATGGAGGGAAGACTTCATTCATCTTTATTATGAGGTTGTAACTGGTTATGGATATCCAATAGAGTCTGTGCTATTTTCAGATGTGGACAATCAGGGGATTTGGTCATTGTGGTGAAGTGGGAGCTCGAGCTCTATAGATATAGATATCTATATATACATAGATATAGATATTTCTATCAGAGACACAGTGGGTAACCCTGTAAAAAGTCTGGATATAAATATAATGTATTCATTTATAATGTCGCCATCATGTCGTCATCGATTCTTTTACTGTCTTTGTTTCCAAGCTGGCTTCTTTCTGTCGCCTGATTCCAATCTGGGCTCTAAGAGTAAGTCGAGGATATGGATTGTGTTGGTTTAAACTGTCTTCTGGTTTCTTTATGACCACTTATTCATGCACACTGTGAAGGTACTGATGCTATCATCATTACACATGTTATTGTACCATTAATTCCCGGCAAAACTTAGCCTGACTTATATTATGCAGTAAAGTGTCTCAGATTCCTTTTTGATTTCTTCTACCTCGCTTTCAAGATTTACTGCATGTATTCTACTCTGCAGACATTCAATAGCTTTCACTCTGTTTTCCTCATCGCATGGAGGAAGACAACCTAAATAATTAAATGGCGTAAATAATTTCCACAAAGAGCTTTCTCACATTCCTTTTCAAAAAGTAAAAAATTATATTGTGTTCCTACCTTTCCTTAAAAATCTGTTACATTCTCGGAGAGGTACGTGATCGTACTGTATGAATGTTGTTCATCTACTGGGGCTGGATGAGCAGCCTGCGGTGCCTTGACTCCTGCATTCACATCTTCAAGGTTTTTTCCCAGCTCTGTCAGTCTGACGTCCAGCTCCATTTGTAAAAAAAAAAAAAAAAAAAAGGGAATAAATATTGCATGATCTCAAACATTCAGTCAAATATAAATATTGACGTGAATGTAGATGAACTGAGATGAAAGAGGAATCGACTTTACTGCTCATGAATTATTAACGTGTTACTTGTACCACCTTTGCTTTCTCTGTGGAGGTGTTTTACTCTTTTGTTTTGACCGTCCAAGTTAGTGGTTTTCGCTCTGGCCTCAACTCAGGCATGATGGCGTGAAAATAACAGCAGACAAATTAAAACTAAAATAAACCAGTGAATAAATGTGTAAAAACGTGTAAACGTGGTGGTAAAAAACAGCCAGAAAACAGCTTATTTAGATAGATTACAAATTGAAATCTGATGCTTGTTATAGTATCAAGTGATCCGCTGTTTAATTAAAAGTATTTTAAACATTACTTATATTTTGGATTATGAGGCGGCTGTAGCTTCAGTAATGCAGTGGTCATGGACTCCAGAGTCACGTGGTGCAGGTGGTTTGATTCCTGGTCCCTCCTAGCTACGTGTTTAAGTGTCCTCGTGCAAGACACTGAGCCCCCAGTTGCTCCTGGTGGGTCATGTTGGCATTCACACGCCCATGGCACTGTAACACACATTGTAAATATATAAGTGGCCATTTGCCATTTTACCGTTTACGACATAATTAAAATGATCTTGTGCCGCTGCACTTGTCGCACCTGCAAACCCACACATCCCAGATAGAGTAACAGAACCAACACAAGCCATAAATGAACAAGTTCTTAAAAAGTAGATTAAACATAGTTAGAAATAGTTCCTCTACCTGTTCAAATGTTTAAAAGCTTAATACATAATGTTTTTTTTTTCCAAAAGAGTTTTATACAGGGTTTAGTTCCTGCATCAGTGACAGCAAATTACACAAGTGACATAATTCAGCGATACAGTATAATTACTTACATTCATGTTAAATGCGATGCTTTAAATCCAGCCTGTGATTTTTAAACGTCGGCTATAGAAAGGCTTCCAGCTCCTGTACCTCTCATAGTGGCGTTCAAAGACACATTAGTTTATGTGTGTGCGTCTCGGCACACGTGCTGGTCTTTGTGTGTGAGGATAAACACACAGATGTACTTTGTGTCCGGGCAGCTCTCGTCAGCCCTCAGGACACCACATGCGTGTAGGACTCAGTGCTGGAGGAGTATTTGTCCGCCTGTGTGTGTTTGTGCGTCCATGTCCGTTCCCATGGGGAAGGTTAAGCAGTGAGGCAGGTTCCTAGGTGTGAAATTACCTGTGCGCTGCTGCACAACTTCCTGCACCTTCTTCCTCTGGATGTCGTCCTGCAATTCAAAGACTTTCAGACTGACCTGTGTATGACTGACCTGCTGCCATGTAAAAACATACACTGTGTATGTTTTTGTTGATTCCAAAATGTCTCCATGAGCTTGTGTGTGTGTTGCTAAGCTCAAAGAGAAGAGGTCAGATGTTACTCAGAGAAGGTTGTGGAGCTGTAGTTTACCCTGCGACAGCGCTGCTGTTCACACACCTCATGTTGTTACGTCTGTACATGGATGAATGTGTTGAATTATATGTATGTGCACATCCACACATTATGTAGCAGCTGTGGGTATGTGACAGAAGAAGCTCCAGAGAAATGTGTGTGTGTGTGTGTGTGTGTGTGTGTGTGTGTGTGTGTGTATGTAAAGTATAAATATGTGTCTTGGGAGTGGTGTGAATAGGGCTTGAGGAGTAGAAGCACTGACCTTGGACACTGTCACAGTAACCCACAGGAAATCCTCCTGTCGCCAGGGAAAATGTCGCAGATGACAGAGGCGTCCTGGGATGTTTATACGCCCTTTATCTCTTTTCTGTGTTATTGCATTTGGATGTGAACTGTGCGCCTGCTTTAAAGTATTGCTGATATGAGAAATGCCACAAAGGAGGCTTTGATGACTTTGTCTCAGCTTGTGATTTCCTAATTGCATATTATAAATGGTATTTTCATAAAACATTGTTTAAGGACAGGATTTGGATATGACTAATACATACCATGAACATACATCACCTAAATAAATCAAGAGGCCTGTCGAATCCAGGCCAAAGACAAAGAATCAGTCACTCATGGAAGACTTGGATGCCAGTGTTCAGAACATGTGGACTAAAGGTTTTTCTTTATTTATCCTGACTTCTCTGAGTTTTACTCCAATCTTGAACATGTTTTTGTACGAAAATGTGTGAACTGTTCCACTTTGATCTGCAGCCACATCACTCTATGAGGAATGTTAGTTTTTTGTAGCTCCAAGGTCCTTGTGTCTTGCAGAGTGGTAGCTGGTCGCTCTTCTCTGTGTTTTGGTATCTACTCCCTGCCCACGCACCAAATGCTTGCTTCGTGTTGGAGATCTATCATCAATTTGTTCAATCATGGTAAATCTGTGGTTGCAGGTGATTTGTAATGTGCAGTAGGTGATGATTCAGGGTCCGTCATGCGTCTGTGCAGGTCATCTCTGGTCACACTGTCATTTATTTATTAATTTTTTATTTCATTTCATTTTCTAGTCACACATGTTTCAGTGCTGTAAACGGGATTTTCAGGTCTGCTGTCATGCTTGATTTGCATGTCTTTTTTTGAAAAGCATTTTTAGTGCTTAAAAATAGGCAGCAATACATTTTTTTGAACTTTTGAACTCACGAACTGTCATTGTCATTTTGACTTACATAGAAATGAGTCATGTAGTGGCAGTGGGCCCGTAGCGCGATGCACTGTCCGCTGCAGCAGCTGCTGCCAGAAGTTACACGTTAAAAAACGGCATTTTTACTTTTGGTAATATACTTTAGATTCAGTCCTGATTGATCCAAGCTCATCAAGGTAAAGGTTATTATATCAGAGATTAACTCTGTGCCAAATTTATTGGCACGGAATTATAAAACACAGGAGAGTGTTTATCCTGCCAGAGTATTCGTCATCTCACGGTACTTCCATTACAGACAGATGTAGCAGAATATAGGATAAGTGTGTAAGCGTGTTTTTGGTTCATGAGGCACTGAAATATTTAGTGGATGTGTGACTACCAGCATATTTAATCAACAACTCTAATATGATCACGTGTGCTGTGTTTCTATAAACAGATGCTTTCTATTGCACCACACACTGAACTACAGTAGGAGATTTCAAACGATTCTGTGTATTTATGAAAACTAGGTGGTGTAACAAAAATAGTTAATAGAAAAGTTATAAAAGGTGATTGAAATGTTTGAAGCCGGGTGTGGCAGTAAGATGGTAATGCCTCGTTTTGGGTTCTGACTCACTGAGGACACATTAGAAAGAAAGTCAAATTCCAATTATTGTACATTCTTCACCATTTAAACTGCATGACAGGCAGCAATAACTGACTATTCATGGACACTGTATATACATCTAATATTCATAGAAGAGAGATCGGCCAATTTGAAGTTTGTGCTGTCATACTAAAGTACAGTTACCCTGTTTTTGCAGACCACTGGATGTCACATTTACATTGTTGTCTCCAAATCTGACAATCAGGATGGCAAATTAATCTGCTAAATACAATATTCTAGCCTGTGCTATCGTACGTTTAGATGCAGACTCACCGTTGTATCTTCATTTCTCTACAGATCATTGCGTATCAACCCTATGGACGCTCTGTAGACTGGTGGGCATATGGAGTGCTGCTCTACGAAATGCTGGCAGGACAGGTGATTAATTTACACACACACACACACACACACACACACACACACACACACACACACCATACTGCTTCTTTTGTAACAGGCTGCTACATGTACTATTATTTTAACAACTTTACACACCCACACATTAACACACATAAATTGCATCTTTAATTTGACTGTGGAAAGTTGTATTGAGTTTGTATTTTAAAATAATTTTCCTTGGAACGGTGGCAGCTAATTAATCAATTGGTTTCTTTTTGTGCCTTTTAGTACATAATAAATTGAGCAAATATGTGTTTTGGTTGCCTGCATCACACAACTCTCCTTTTTCGTGTTCCCAGAAAACCTAAAGAACTTTTTCACAGCTACTGTGTTTATTCCTGGATGCAACACAGTGTGCTGCCAGTGGACATGAGTCAATATTCTGGACAATATTCTTAGATATTGAAGGGAACATATCAATAATCTTTTGACTGGTGTAAAAATACTTTTTTTGGAATCAAGTTTACCAAGTCAGGAGAAGGAGGATTCTGTGTAAACTTAGTCAAAGACGCTTTGTGAGGAGTGGTACCGGGCCTGACATGAGCTGGAATTGGACTCACTGCTGGTCCCAATCTTTTCTGCACAGAACAACGACCTCCCCTTTCTCTCCATTTACACAATATATTGAACATTTCCACAGTTTCATTGAGGTTTCGTTATCTAGCGCAGCATTAACCAGATGAGTTGCTTTGTTCCCCAGAGATAAACATCAATACAGTTCATTTTTCTTTCCCTTGTTAACAATTAACAAAGGCTCTGACGTATTCAGAAGTTGCCTTTCTCTGTCTCTCCCTGCCCTGTGTGAAATCAGGTAAAGGGGGCATGACGCAGACAGGTTATCTCTACGCAAAGGCGCCAGTGGAGTGGAAATGACGAATAATTCATTTTGTGAACTGTCAAAACACCCACATTATGGTTACTGATGAGAACCAGCCAGCGAGGAGGGAAGGAGCTGGGTCATCCACTCCAGTTGTCCTACAAGCTCTTCCTGGGAAACTTCTAAGCACAAATTCTCCATGGTTCCTTAGTGTTTTCTTTCCCTTTCATGCCTCTGTTCTTCTTGATGTTCTAGTTAGTTTTCTAAATGCCACCCTCTCCAGTCAGATTTGCAAACTGATTATCGAGAAGAAGAAGCTCTATGACATTTGGTCAATTTACCAGTCAAGTAGAGAGAGAACAAAATATAAACTCATGCACCAAATGATTTCAGAACGTTTGTTCACAATGGATGAAAAAACAGCAAAGTTTTTAGTAATACAGTAATATATCCTTCCCCCCCCCAGCCTCCGTTTGATGGAGAGGATGAAGATGAGTTGTTTCAGTCTATTATGGAACACAATGTGTCCTACCCAAAGTCCCTATCCAAAGAAGCTGTCTCCATCTGCAAAGGGGTGAGTGGTTGTTTTTGTCATCACTGAAAACTCCTTTTCCTTTCTAAGCCAGATGTCGACTGATGTGAAATGTGCTTCTTTTTCTGTATTAATTCTGTTTCCTCCAAAATTGATTGAAAATAAACTATTTTGTACGTTCTTTGTCTTACAAGCTCTTCCTTGAAGCCAGAGTAATTTAACGTCCTGTAAGACGGCTATAAGCACATCGTGCCAAGGCCGACAGACTGTGACACAGACTGGTGTAAGGCTTTTCTTAGCTTCCCAGAGTTAAAGAGTCTGAAGTGTGGGCTTTTTTTAAACAGTGGAAACCAGCTCGAAGTTCCCTCTTCTCCTCCCACTTAGTTCCTGTGTCTTTGACATTTACGTTATTCAAGCACTGAAGGGAAAATGTGTTTGGTCATCTAGTGTGATCCCCAGGAACATGACTGTCACAGGAAGGCAGAGCAGCGTTCCAAATATTCAGCGTAGTAATATGTTACTCGGACGCAGTATTATCCTCGTTTGTAGTGTCTGATTATGTTAAATGAAGAGAAGTATTTAGGCCCAACGTTGGTCTCCCTCTTGATTGGATTTTAAAGGAGTTTTTCTTTTTTAAAATCTTCATTGCACTGTTGGACACTGTCCAGACTCCCTGCTGACTCGGAGACCCCATGTGCTTTATGGTTTTGCACATCATATTTCTTTTTTTCTCTTTGTTTCCTTGACTCTCGTCCACCAAACCCTCCCATCCCATGAAGTGCTGTTCTAAGCAGAAACAGCAGGGCGGCTTCACAGCTACGCACAAAAAAGTTGCATCCAAACCTTTTGCTGAAAGTTGATGATGTGGTGGAGACACTGAGATCTGAGTGCCAACATGGCCACACCTCACTTTCGTTTTTCTGCAGATTATTATCCATCACACTGATACAAAGTAATTAAAAGCACTGCGAACAGAAAAAGATGAGAGTTTGATTGATAGGGTGGCAGACTGACAGTCACTTTAAGGGACATTTTAAGGTGTGAGATGTACCATTTTAATGGTGACAGCCCTGTTTGCAGCAGGATGCTTTCTCACTGACAGTGATAATCCTAAAAACAGACACAAAGCTGCAAATTACTTTTTCTTCCCAGTCAACAGCTGTCTGAAGTACTCAGCCAGCTGGATGCACTCTGCGAGTTCTGGTGTGGGTTAGCCCGTGGCCTGTACTGTAAGTTGAGGTGCTCTCAGCAAAGAAACTGACCTGCCAGCCAGTCAGGTTTTGTTACGAGTAAGATTTGCTTTACTGAATTATTATTATGAGCAGGCCTGCTTGTTTCTATTTATTTAATTATCACAAATGTGTTTCTCCAAAGTTAAGCTTAATAACCATACAAACTAATGAGTCATATTTGATGACACATTGTTTGTATAGTTGTGTTTCTTATAAATAAACACCAGTGAGTTACATAATTTAAGGAGCACAGCTTTGTTAGCATTTGTTGGGACTGTCTTCTGAGGGAATTGTTTATATCTTGGTTTTCTAAAATGCAAAGTTTATCGTCATGTTGCATGTACAGTAACATTTTTCTCAAGACAGAACAAGCAGAGGGAGAGTGGAAAAAACAATGATATCCCTCTTTTTATGACCCATCTGTTTAGCTGTCATTTACTGACCTAGAAAAGAGGTGGAGTCACAATGTGGAAGACATCAGAGGAAGAACACGGGAGTGAGAGAAAACACGCAAATAGTTCCATCTTTTGAACTAACTCCAAATCCCCCAATTTGTTTATTACAATGAGCAGCTGATGACCAAGCACCCATCCAAGCGTCTTGGCTGTGGCCCTGAGGGAGAGCGGGACATCAGAGAACATGCCTTCTTCAGACGTATCGACTGGGAACGCCTCCAAAACCGGGAGATACAGCCGCCCTTTAAACCCAAAGTGGTAAGTCCCGTGAACACACACCAGCATCTAGGATGGTTGGTTGAGCCTCTCTCACGTGTTTAGTCTTCATTACGCTTATTTGGTGGGGCCACAAAGGCAATGTTCTCTACGCTGTACTTTGATGCAAAGAGGGGTGTTCTTGTAAAAACACAATTGTGCAGCAGGTTATTGCAATCAGCAGTAAAGGGCTACGAGGCAACTTCTAGCAGCTGTACTAATTATAACAAGCAAACTAAAAAGAGAGGGCGCACATGAAACTACATGGCCTGAAGACTGGAGACCAGAATGCGATTCTAGTGCAAAGCTTCGTGTTTGTCTAATCAGTAACATCCAGTGAACACGCTGCTCCACTCAGACTAAGACCGAGACTAAAAATATTCTTTGTTTCAGCTCTGACTAGTTCCTTATAAATACGTCATCTTGTTGAGCCCTCTGCTTCTGGACCAGTGGCATCACCACGTCTATCTCGGTGCTGTCGACTCTAAATATATATAATATTTTTCTGAACATTCACTTAATATTTTCTCTGCAGTGCAGCACCATGTACTGTAGAGCCACAAGAATATAAGATCGCACCACCACTCATTGAATGTAGCTCTGCACTTTGGCAGCAGATACTTTGATTGATCTTTAAGTTGCCTCATTGTCAGTGGTGTCGGTCCGTCTTTTCTTCCTTTGGCTGTAGAGAAACTCTGTCTCCTTTGGCATTTCACTCCAATCCTTATCTGAAAATTTTAGAAATTCTAAAAACTTTGTTTAAACAGTAAAAGTGCCATTTTCTTCTTTTGTTCCATCCAACATCCCCCCTTTGTCCCACAAAACAGTGAATTCAGGCTCTCATCTAATCTTTAATCTGTGGGCTTTCATGTCTTCAGAAATTCTAACTGGGCTTCCCAGAAAATTGTCTGTGCTATAACCTCTCAGAGTGGTTGTAGAAAGTCACCCGCTTTAAGGTTTTTGTTTTTTACAACACTAAATCAAATTACAAAAAAGGAAAAACTGATTTCAAATAAGTAATTCAAAAAATAAAATGGACAGGAGTTTTAATTTTCCATGTGTAAAGTAAACACTGTTCATATGAAATGAAACAGGTGGTGCACAATGCAGTACTGTATGAACGTACAAAGTTAGTTATGAGGTGTATAATAAATTGCAATTGTTTAGAATATCAATGAGATACTTAAAATGGGATTTTCTGTCGTTACTGCTCTATTAAAATGATTCTCTTGGTGTTTGTTACTGCTCATGTGCTCAGGTAATTACATATAATCCATATCTCTGCATGCAACATTTTATGAGGTGGTCACTTTCCTCAGGGAATTTTCTTTAATATCCAGTCTCATTTAATGCTCTTATGATTCCCTTAATCTCTCCAAGAAATCCTTCTTGCAAATAAAATATAACTTGTCGCGTGTGAAATATAGCAGTCACGTGTCGACCGCATGAGACGCTCTCTTTTGAAAATGATCATATTTTTAACTGTTATGATGTTTACTTTTAATCTGCATGATTTCAGTGAAAGTGAATTTGCTGAAAACAGCGAGCCATCTATTCCTCGCACAGTTAGACAGAGTAAAGATAAATGTCAGCTGTGCTGGATTGTGGACACCAGTGTGAGATGGGGTGTGACTGGATTGTACAGGCCTGCTTTCACAGAGGTTTATGTTTGCAGCCCGTCATCGCACACACTGGTAACAGATGATAATTAGAACAGCTCTCAATTCCACTTAACTTCTATAGTAATAGAAGCATAACACATGTCACACAAGGTTTGAAATTTAGGCATAGGCTACTTACTTAATGTGTTATTTGGGGCATATGTAATTTCAAAGGCTCTCAACCTAATACCTAATTAATGCTACATAGATTTGTTATAATTGCATACGGTACGTCATAGAGTTTAATTTCCTGCACAGCAGGGGGCATCTTGAAAATCCCTGGAGTTTACACATTGCCATGGAAGAAACACAAACTTTTTTTCCTATTGCTTATCGGAATTCTCCTTTACACGCACACGCGCACAAAGACACACACAGACACACACACACACAAACAGCATTTCCAGGCAACCCGGCATATCCACTCAGCATGTGTCTCAGAGGAACTGGAGCCTTGGAGGGATGAAGCAGAACAGAGTTAAAGCAGTTTTAATGATATGAAAGTAACACATACTCACACACATATAGATATACACATGCATAGAATGACCTACTAAATTTACTTGTGTGTGTGCGTTTGTGGGAGGAAATCTGAGGGAGTGAGGTTTCTTCATGTTCACTTTTTCTTTGTGGCTGTTTGCTGCATAAGAGTGCAAGTTGTTGGCTTGTGTGTTTTGGGGGGGGGAAGGTTGGGTGGGGGGAGCGAGGAGGCAATTAACAGGCAAAAGGTACGTTTTTGTGTTTGTGTATTTGTCGATGGTAAAGTTGTGGACATACAGGCACTTGCATAATTTCACCTCCTTTGTGCACATGCATGGATTGAAGGTGAAGGATGAGAGGGATGAGAGGTGGAGGAACAGTGACACACGCTCCTGAACGACCCTTTACCCTTCCTAGCCTGCTCCATAATGGTCCACCATGTTCATCTCACTATGCCATGTAATACAGCACTGTTCCTCAGTTCATCTCCAACCCCACTCATTCCTCCCCTTTCCTTTCTCCTTGTACATTTATCGCTGCTCAATCTCACTTCATCCGCCTGTGACAGCTGTGGAATTACAATCAATACACCGGCAGCGTCCAGCTGAGAGACTGAAACCATCTGTATCTGTTGGACCAGGGCTGCACGAAGGACGCAGTCTGCGTGGTAGACTGGGTTCAGAGCAGGCTCTCACTTCATGTTTATTCATATTTGAAGCTCTGGACGCTGCCACAGTGCAGCTGTCTGCTGCAGCTCACAAAACAAGCATGTCAGTGAATGCCAGCCACATTCACCAAACAGTGGAGGTATGAAATCAGTCTCATTTCCTTGGAGTACAACTCATTTTTAACACCCACTTGTAGAAGGCCGAGCAGAACAGTGTGGAAAAAGTAGGTCAAATAGGTATTTACAGCTGATTGATAGTGAGTGAGGGAAGCGAGGCAGGGCAACAATAAGTAGGAGGACTTAGTCATTGTACAGAAGACTTGGAACAGTGTCCAAGAAGGGATATGCATGCCTGATGGGATGGATGGGCACGCTCTCTCTCTCTCTCTCTTTCAAACACACACACACACACACACACACAACATGGATGAGATGTGACTCATTGTAGCTGTAAGAATAAGTGAAGCACGGACTTCACTGAGCATGTCTGTCTTTCCCCATTTAGCTTACAGGAAATTAGAACGACCATTTTCAGTTAGTTTGTGCATAATTTGGGGTCAGCAGATGCAGACTGTAATAAAACAGGAACAGGGATGTTTTGAACTATTCATTTTTTTAAAAGTCACATTCCTTGGTGCAGGGTCAAAGCACTACTACTACTGTTTGTAGTTTTCTGCTCCAGTGACCAATAGAGGCCATTGCTCTTTGTGGTATAAGCAGTTTACACATTCTGCGTACGAGGTTAGTGATAGCTGCATCAGGGGAGTGTTTCAGGGACCAAGATGCATCTAAAACTCAAATTTAATGCCTAAAAGATTAAACTTGACCTAAGTTTTTCTTCTGTTAAATGTTCATAACATACACGCTAAGTTCAAATGACAGATGCCCTTCTGTAAGCTGGTTACTGCAAGTGACAAGCTAACAATTCAGCACAACAAAGCATGATGTTCAGGAGATGATGACAAGAATGGAGAGCCTCCTATGCCAGTGGCTTCAGGGAGAGAAACAGAGGGAGCGAGAGCGTCTTGGCACAACTCTTAATGGATACTGGCACTCATTTATCATCCTAAGTAGCTGAGTGTTCTTTTAATATGCTTGAGTGCAGAGGCGTGCACGTCTGTATGTGTGCAGAGAGAGCGGGATGGAGATTCAAGATGAGAGAAAGTAGGTCAAAAACCCATGTAGGACAATATGTCACTGTGTATGGGAGCATGTATCAACAGCATAATAGTTCTGGTCGCAGCCCATAAGGGACGGCTGAATCACACAGTGAGAAATTGAAGATGTAAGGCGGCACTGCTTCCCTAAAAGGGCAAATTTACGTCACAAAAAATGCCACGAAGGCAGTGAAGCAGATTTTCATAAGACCATAGTCCATAATCTAATTCTCTTCTTTTGTTTTATGGAGCTCATCTCATTTGTACATTTTTTCATCAAAAACTGAATTTTTTTTTAAATTGATGTTACATCCTCTCTGTTAAATACGTAAAAGACTCAGCTTCACCCCACATATGCTTTGTGTACATACAAGACGTCTAGGGGTGAGAATGTAGAGCTGTTGTCACATGCAGTAACGGGTGTGTGATGTAGAAAGGGACATCTCAGTGCCGGAGATTGTCTGCGGAGGTCAGAGCGAAAAATGTGTTGCTTCACTTGAATGACAGATGATTGGTGATGGATGGAAGAAGACAAGTAGACAGGGACACAGCAGTTGAAGGATGTTGGCGATTACTCATCAGCTATCGGCTGTGTGTGGAAGAGAGAGACAACACACAGACTTCAAGGAAAATCTCACACACATTAAGACACAAAATAAACTGAAATCTTTGCCCCTTTATTCAGTGTGTTATTCCGGGCAAACACAGACATCATACACCGGCATCACAATCCTGGTGCAAAGTAAACAGACGTGCAGTTACTAACATTAAAACAAAACGTCTCTTCTCTTTCTTGAACAGTGGATCCGCAGGTGTTACATAGGAATCATGGATCTCTAGCGAATCCCACTGGAGTCTTGGAACTCAATCTAAACTCGTGTGAGTTCGTAAAAGCCCGACACTTCAAAATGAGCGGACAGAGAATCACTGCTAATGCAATAGCACTAGAAATAGAATTTGTTCTGTTTTATGTCTTTGTCAGTAGCTACGATAATCTATACGCAATCTTTTCCGAGCATCCTTAGTCTTTCTTGCTCCTGCAATTTATATTTAAAGTTTATCATAACGGGACTTTATTATTTTATGCCAATATATGATGAAATTAACCAAATAGATGAACATCCTCCTGTAAGTCTTTATTTGGCATAAACAACAGAGTATTACTTACTAGAAAAATAAAAGACAAACACTGTGACAGAGATTTGTTTGATGCAGTAGAGAGTAGATCAGAACGATGGGACAAAACAAAGTTGAAAATGTTTCTGCCTTCTACAGTCGGTCATCAGACCTACATGAACAAACTACTTTTAGCTGTGACAGTTTTAAGATTATTATACAACAGCAGCTGAAACTAAAGAGGAAACCAGCACATATCTAAACTGGAGTTAATATGAAAACTAATTTGGATCTAAAAACTGAAATTAATACGTCTTGTTTCAATACTAACTTACACCAAATAAAGCGACATACCAAAAAACTTTTTAGGCAGGTACATAAAAACCCAGTCTCCAAAAAATAAAAATAAACAGAAACAAGTGAATAATAATTTGAAGTGGAAGAAGAAATAAAACAAAAAATAAAAACTGAGCCAAACAGACCCAAAACTAAAAGTCTATGAAGCTCACAGTCTTATTTTTACTCATAGCGTAGACATCAGACAGTGTTTACTGTATGGGAATAGAGCCTGAAATTATGATGTAATATTGTCTTTGCAGTCACAGCAACCAAATAAGTTAAATACACGATTTGAATTATCGTGACAACAGTAACAAAAGTGGAGCCGTTCATTTCCTTCCATTGCGTTCTTGTGTTCGAGTCTGGTGGCATTGGGCTTCACATCCTGCTGCAGACCAGTTCCTCCCCAGGGAACATGGCTGTCAGTGGTGCACTGGGTCTCAGAATATGTGTGCATTTGGGTGCATGATTGAGCGTGTTTGCGAATGCATGCATCCATGCAGCTGCGTGGGCGGACTGGCTGATGGGAATAGAGTAGGAGGATGTACAGTACACAGACCTTCCTCCGTCTCTCCGTCTCACTCGCTCTCTCCTGCGTCTTCTGTTTCTCACATTCTCTCGCTCCTTCTCAAATACAGAGGAGTTACTTCAGAGTTCTGCAGTAGCAATTCGACACCTTGATTTAATTCAATAGAATGGAAATGTTAAAAGAAAGAAAAGTCTGTATCTCCGTTGAAAGAAGGTCATCAAAAAAAAACACAACCCCATCTGATAATAATACTTCACTAAATATAAATGGGACACTCAAAACCCCCATTTAAACATATTGTACAGTGGTGATACATATCCACTATGCTTTTTCAATCAGGAATAAAAATAAGAAATGGGATGAACACCCACATGTCCAAACATGCACATGATCTCCCTTAGCTGAGAAAATCTCTGAAGTGCTAATTCATCCACCTTGTGACATGATGCATTTGCTCTGATGTGAATATCTTCTCATCTCAGAATTAGGAAACACTTGCAACAGTTGGGAATTCTGGCAGCCTGCCCTGTTATAAACACATCCATTAACCCTTGTGTGACCTTGTTGCATCTTTTTGCTGATGCCATTTTGACTCTGTGAATCAATTCATTCTCCAGTGGGATAATCACCTTTAACAGATGGGCTGTATGCACTAAATGCATCCATATTACATTTTAGAGCAAATTTAGCAGCTACATCACTGAAGGTTCTTTCATGCTTTATTGTGGAGGTCCTAATATAATTTCCCCGTCATATCATGAGCCGTTTATTGAAAACTCTGCTGTTTCACAGCTGTGATGGTGTTGATGTGGTAATCAGATGTGTACGGTCCAATTTGGTTGAATGAGCCGCAGAGCATGTAATCTGATGTTAGCGTCCAACTATACAGAACAGTGGGCAAAGTGGGGATCAGGTGTCAAATGTTCTCCGTTTGTATGTAGGCCGGGAGACGGGATGAAGCTGGTTAGAATGAGCCAACGCACTAATGTTGCTTGTACTGTCTCTGCGCTTTGTCAAGTTGCCCAGCAGAGTATGATTTTATTCTGCAGTACAAACCGTAATGACAGTGGCAGTTTGTGCTGATGACTCTGCCGCAATAATTTGGGTCCTGTGCTTAGCATCATTTGTGAAAAGTACCAAGAAGATCAAATGAATTCTGCTGATGCCTTCTCTAAATTGCAGCACAGTACGTACAGTCCATTTTTTTGCATGATTTTACTCGAAATTTCTTCTTCTTCTGTCTCTCTCTTCTACAGTGTGGGAAGGCAGCAGAGAACTTTGACAAGTTCTTCACTCGCATCCAGCCTCAGCTCACACCGCCAGACGAGCTGGTCATCGCCAATATTGACCAAGCTGAGTTTGCCGGATTCTCCTTCATCAACCCACAGTTTGTACACCCATCGGTTAACAACAGCGTATGAGAAGGATGAAGAAATCTCCCTGAAGATCCTTGTACACTGCCACCTACTTATATCAACTAAAAACCTAATATCTGACCATAACTTGATGAAGGCCCACAATATATCTTTGTGTATTGGTTTTATTAATAAGAAGGAATTTAGGGCATGAATGTGTGTTCTGTTTATTATCTTTGCCAGTATCTAATTTATACTATAATTATAGTCTTTCCTGGGAACCCCAAGAAATGCAGATTCCCTTAGATTATTGATGAGCATGTACTGTAGTGAAAGCTGTCCTTTCTCTTTCCTGCAATTTGTATTGAAAGTTTACCATAACTGGATGCACTGAGGCAGAAGGGTGTCAGGCTTTATTATATTCTATGCCAGTATATGATAAAATTAACCCAGTAAATGAACCTCCTCCTCCTATATGTATGTATGTGATAAAAACAAGTGACTATTAGTAAAATTTAGCTAATATAGCATAATAAATATTGACAAATAAGTTCATTCTGGAAAATGCTTGTGCAACTTAATGGTTGCAATTCGGCAGGTTCCCAGTTTGTTCCATTATAGATAATCGTCACAGTATAGATATAATGAGATGACCTTATATCTAGAAGGTCCATATAAACCGGTGCAGATCCTTTGTTTAATATAAAGGAGAGACACTTAAAACGCACCATGTGATTGATAGTTTGCTGCGTTATGTTTACAGTTTGCTTCCCCTTTGACTTTATGAAGATGCCATGAAATTAGTTCTAGCCACTTGCAGTGTGCGGAGCAAATAAACTGAACAGTATGTAATTTAATAACATGAAGCCTGTAAAAATGCCAAACTTCGAAACATACGTAGTGTCAGAATCGGTTCCAGTTTGTCAAACTTTAGCGTAGAAGCAAATATGAATTCACCTTTTTAGCCCTCGTTGAGCTGCACTTTGTATTAAACGCAGTAATCGGTTTAGTTTGTGGGCCGTGGCAGAACAGTCTTATATCTACCTTTAAAATCACACTGTTTACAGTTTGTCATGTTCTAAGGCTCATCAGTGTTAACTGGTTCTGTCCCGCTCTGTGCCCATACTCACAAAGCCTCCCGCTGGTCAGAAATGTCTTAAAAGAAACAGTCCAAGGCTTTTCTGTAGAGTCTTATTGGTTTTTAGGATACAACAGTGTGTGTTCAACATTTTAGTGCGTACAGTATCGTGCCCTCAAGAGTAGGTACAGTAGGTTTCTTGGAAACAGAAGTAACAAATTAAAAACTGAAGACACTGCTTTGTACTCATCCTTCCCCAGGAGAGTGTAAACTCAATCATCACTAGTTAAATTGAAATCTTTTTGCAACCATTTTTGTTTTTATATGGTCTTTAAACTAGTTTTACTCTCTTTTTTTGTGATTTCATACATACTTTTCCATTAGATCAGATGAATATTTTAATGAATCTATCATTGGTGTATAACTCCTTTGTAAATAATCATGAGTTATTTTAAAAAGAGTATAACAAGTTACAGTTTTTATACCAATGGCTAAATATGCTTTTATTACATTAATTAGATAAAACAATATTTATATGTGTAAAAAAAGAAGCACCTAGAAATGTACCCCAGTACAGATCAACTTTGTAACAGCTGGACATCTTAAATAGAATCCAGATTTAGGAAGTTGTAAAAACAACTGCTTGTGTTAGCCGGTTTATCATCAGGTCTTCTCTTCCTTTTGGTTGTCTGTAATCATGTTCAGCGATTTTTACTTCAAACTGAGTGTTGATTGGATGCGCGTCTGGCTGTTAATTATCCCTTTGTGTCTGCATTCTGTTGGTGGGCATCAATCATGCATGTGATCATGCAGCCGAGTATGAACGCCTGAATAGCTAAAACCTTTAAACGATGCTGCAGTCAAATCTAACTTTAGCGGTAAGCATCACCGGTCGTAGTGTGGAACGTTGGGACCTTTTCCATGGTTTGCTTAAAATTGTCTACTTTAGCTACGGAAAAATTCCAGCACTGACAGGTTTTCTGTGTCAGGAGTGCTGATCTCAGACCAGCTGAGCTTTTAAAGATTGTAACGGAGTTTCACTGACTGAGGGCTGTAAGCTGGGTAGTTTTTGCAGAACTGACAGTACACGTTAATTCCAGACAACACAGGTAAATCGATGCTAAAAATACTTTTTGAATAGTTTTTTCCAGAGACCTAGTACTTGGTCGAGGATCAGTGCTCGTTTCTGTAGTTGCTTGATGTACATTATCAAGGCAATTATTATTGGCAATGTGTACCGCTGAATCCAGATCTGTGGTGAGTTGTTCCTGTGAAGCTCTGCTCGTTAGTAAACCAGCGGGGTCACACATTCTCTCATGAATGGGTTTCATGTTGTAATCTTAATGTTGCATTGTTGTCAATTTGTAATTGTTTTCGCTGATTATTTCTTGGTGTCGGTTTTATTTCTCCAGCTTCTGCTTAAGAAATTCAGGAATGTTTCAAGGCGTAAATCCGATTAGAACTATCTCACAGATATACAGTATAGGAACTGTTGAAACATTTGTAATATTTTCTCAATGTTTTTCTAAGACTCGTGCTCTCCTCGGGTGTGTCCTATCGTATCTACTCTTTTGCATGTGCCAAACCTGGAAAAGGCCAGAACCTGACAATAGCAGCGTTGCACTAGCTGTCGTCACATGAATGACTCTGTGGCAGGTTCTCCCGGGACAGGCTGAGACCTGCGGAGACCTGTTGTTTGCCACACAAACATACCATATCCAACTAAGCATGCTGCCATGAGTATAGCCGTGCACATTGTGTCAGTACTGTTGAAAATGCCAGTCAGTTTGACAGTTTACTCGTTATACACATTAGTGGAGTTTCCTTCTTATCTAGCCCTGGGGCAAAATTGTGTCTGAAAAGCGTTTAAACTCATAGAACATTTAATTTGACATCCACAGTAAAATTTACTGAAGATACAGAAAATAATATTGTTTATACATATCCATACGTATCCTGAGTTTACTCAGCTACAGTCTTCTTGTCCTTGTCTGAGCCGGACTTGCGCCTCCGTACGTGCGTAGATCCACCCCTTCATTAGAAACTCTGATGACTTGCTTCCTAACTTTCTTTCTTATTAGAGTTTTTTTCAAAATCTCAGTCAGTGTGGACATAAAAAAGATGAATTCTCTCTCCTTGTGTGCCTTTCCCAACTTGAACATTTACTTTCACTCTTATTTTCTTTTCTCGTTGTTCTGATCTAAACACTCCATAAAACCCTTTTACGCCACATCTTCACACAGTGTATTGTCAATAATTGTTCAATGTCTATGTTTGTCTTTTCATATTGAGTCCTACACAAAGCCTGATTTTGTTTACATAAATGAATAAATCAACAATCTGACCTGTTCATCTAGTTTTGAGCACATTTATCGACACAGTAATGTTTGGAGTCTGTAAAAGCAGCAGCTTGACTCACCCTCGTGTATCCGCCTGCTTTACCTTTGCCTCCCTGTGCCTATTAATGACTGACTGGTGGAGTGAGTCAATTGACACACGTAACAACTATCAGAGGGTCATTTGGTTGTGGAAGAACATTGAACAGAAGATGGATGAGCTTCAGTTAACTGATTAAAAGGACTGATGGCGATGATGATGATGATGATGACGGTGATGATGATGATGGCTTGTTTAAAGAACAACCCCCTGTGCCTCATCACACCGAACCAAACCTCCCTCCTCTTGTCTCCTGTATGCTCTCCTCCATTCAAGCTGGTCCTCCTTCTTAGTGCCTGGTCCAAGTCAATCCATCATCTTTTACTACAGTGTCCTCCGCCTTTCACCCTTTAAACTCCACCAGCTCCAGAAAGCTGTGCAGTTCACTCAACATCACTTTCACTCTTTCCTCCTCTCTAGTGTTTGCCCACAATGCATCATGGAACAGAAGTTTGCCAAATGTATTTGGCGTTTTCCTTTGTTTACATTGTATTGGACATACTCATCGGTTGGTTTGTCGTTTATAATTTGTGATTAGGATGAAAACAACTGAAAACAATAAATTACATTTCTGTTGCGGAGATTATATTTTAAGTAAGTAACCTGGGATGCAGCTTTAATATGTTTTGTTTCGGCAATATTCCTGTCAGACGCCAGTTTGTTTTAGGTAATTTGTGTTTAATGAATCTTGATTGTTCCTTTTATTCTTTGCAGTAAGTCATAACTCTCACCATGTCCTGTTTGCTGTGAAATGACAGAGTTGAAGTGAATTGCCATTTTTTTCTTTTTGGCCGTACAGAGCACAGGATCCATGATGTGCGGGAATGCCTTATCTCTTCACCAGTAACATCGTCTCTAAGCTCCTCTCTTTGTCCATTTTCAACCTCAGCACCCCTGTCATTGTACATAAATGACTTACAGTAGATATCTACATAGGCTTTAAAAGAAAATATTGTATTTTGCAAATGGTGTATGTTTGTTCTCTTCCCTTGTCCGCCTGAAACCTTTAAATAAGTCTAAGCTACTTACCTTGTAATTGATTGTGTCATTTGTACCTAATGTATCATAATGCAAATAAAAAAAAGGAAAATCAGATCCATACACGTGAGGGAGTGTTATTAATCACCATGGAGTTTGTTGGGGTCTTTTATATTTTCTGATGATAGAAAAAGGAGCGTGTCTCCAGATAATTGAAAGCAGGCGAGGTGAGAGGCACCATACGAGCAAAGCAAGATGTAAAAGAAAAGCCAATTCAATTACTAATTTAATTTGCTTATTCATTAAAAACATTGTAAACCGAGGCTAAAACCTATGACTGCAATGGAAAATGTGTAGCAGTTTGTGTGTTTTCACTGTGGGCGTTTGCATGGATCAGTATGATTATGTGCTGTACATCTATGGGGGTGTGTGGGAGTGTGATCAAAGGTGTGAGTTAGTGTGGGGGTGGCTGGTCAATTGTGTGTGTGGTCTTAGGCTCCTTCATTAGTTGAGTGGCTGAGCCTGAGTGTTAGTGATGTAGCAATCACTGCTGAGAGAGTCGGTACAGTAGGACTGAGGAGCATCAGAGCCTGCCCGACAACTGACTGACACTGCCCGATCTCATCACATTTCACCTACATTAGCCTGTGAGCAGCCTTGACTTTCCTCTCCAGAAAGATGAGGAATTATTGGGCGATCCTTAGCTCTTTTAGGGCTGTACTGACATTTTTGACGGCCAGTTGTCAGCCTACCTGTCGTAACATTCGCTCCATTTTTGTAAAAATCACTGCAAATGGATCCTTCCGTTTTAGAGTTCATAGTTGTTAGTCACAAAATTGCAGCCAATATAATGTACAGTTCCACAGACTCTTCACAACCCAGTTGGTGCCTTTCATCTATCTTATTGACATTTTCTCAAATGAGAGTCCATAGTTACTGAAGCTCCCAGCCAGCAGGCGGCCAGTGTCCTCAATGATGACGTTAAAATCTAGGAACAAGTTTTAAAGTCTATACAACATACTGTGGTGTAGTGAAGTTATTTTTATGACATTCTCAATCCTTCAGATAGATGATAAACCTGACAACATCAGTACTTCACCTATTGGGATTCTTCTCTTTTGCCATACAGTATTGTTACGAATTATTTATAACATGCAGTTGTGTATTATGAGAGATTGCACATTATTTTTCTGTTATTCCTGGTATGGTCCATATGGTGAGAGAATGCCCTGCAGGATGTGGACTGTGGACCCAGCTGGCGTGTTGGCTTTTGTTTAACAACTGCATGTTTCAGTCCACTGGTTTATTTCATTCTCTTGCAATATAAAGTGCACGCTACTCACTAAGTAGAGTCTCCAGGAACACACACACACACACACACACACACACACACTGTTAAAAGTTTTCCATCTGTTTAGGGAATGCCGGAGTTCATGTAAGTTACTGCATATCTGGCCATATTATTTTGTTGTGAGAGCTGTTCTGACAGCACTGTCATTTACCATCAGATACACATTTTTATGTTTGTGAGTAATGACTCCACTGGCTCGCAGCATTTATTTAACTCATATCAATTACAAATGGCATTTAATTTTCCAATATGCTTTATTTAGTTTTGTCAGCAAGGGTGCAAGTATTTGCTTTGTTTTTGACGTCTGATTGTCAAAGCGATGGTGAGAAGGTTTAATTCAACTGTTGACAAAGCTGAAAACTGTGAGACACAAAGCTCACAAAAGAAGAAGTGATGCAAAAGGACGTGGCGGGTTGTGTGTGAGGCACAGTGAAAGCCAAGCTGATGACAGCCGCCTCATTCACTGCTGCCTGTGATCAGGTTAGTCACACACAAGCATGGGAATGTCCATATGCTCTGGAATGGATGATTCTGTGCCTTCCTGGACACATGATCTATTTCAAATATAATAAGCAATGTGCATGATTGGTCCATTGACTATGATCTGTAATTACAGACGCCTCCTGACCTCATGTAGGCAGTTTGTGTCTCAGTGGGAAAATCTATTCAACTACAAATAAAAAGAGTCAGCGCTAAGACAGAGTTACTATAGCAACTGAAAGCAGGTTGCATTTTGTGAGATAAGAATATAATTTATGCAGACATATCCTTTGCACTTACATATGTGGGTAAAGTTACATTTTTGGCTTTTGGCAGCTTTGCCTGGTTTTCACGTACGCTTGGTAAAACCCATGACACAGTCATTTTGTAGAAAATGATGATGTGGAACAAGTGCTTTAAGGACTGTGTCATTATGTATTTATGCATATGTTTTATAACGCTCCAAATATGCACCTGACTTTGTGTCCGTAATGTACCAACTCTGCTGTGCGTTGGACGTCAAATCAAGGAACATTTCAGTGTCTGATTTGAAGCAAAGGGTCTTTAATCGACCACGGACCCTCGTGACGCCTTCTGCGTTTAAATTAGGGTCGAAGCTCCGACTCAATCTTCAAACAGTGTTTTTAAAGAACATCCCGTGAACGCAGCGTCTTCAAACAGTTTTTTTAAAGAACATCCCGTGAACGCAGCGTCTTCAAACAGTTTTTTTTTTAAGAACATCCCGTGAACGCAGCGTCTCCGCCTCACTCGGCGGGATACGTTAGGTGCCACGTGCCTCCCGCCACGCCGCGGATAGTAGTGGAGCGCGAGCCACCGTGCGCGCAGACTTAACGCGCCAAAGCCGCAGAGCGACTGACCGCGAACAGGAGGAAGAGCAGAGGAAGAGGAAGAGCAGAGGAAGAGAAGAAGAAGAGCAGAGGACAGTGCTCCACGTCTTCTCCGTGAAGGTAACAAACAGTTTATCTACGTTTTGTCTGTAACGATGAACGTCACACAGGATGTTTTGCGCTCACAAAGGAAAAAGGCTTCACCGCTTGTTGTTGTTGTTGTTGTTGTTGTTGTTGTTGTTGTTGTTGTTGTTGTTGTTGTTGTCACGATGTTTTGATGTTGTTTGAGTGATCCGACGGACAAACAGACATTTTCCCTGAACAATAATCCCACCGGAAGCTTCGACTAACGTCCGTCTCGCCTCGTGTTTGGCCGGAGAAAGTCGGGGCGCAGACGTTTAAACTTTTACTCGTTGGTTTGACACTGAAATGAAACACTGCGCTCCTGGTTGGAGACTGTGTTGTTCTGTGAGACAGGGGACATGTGATTTAGATGAGACAGTCCCGACCGCAGTCAACCCAGTTTGATTCCGGACGCTTCAGGACCGCGGACAGCGATCCGAGCTCAGCCGGGCACGAACCGGCAGCGACGGGCATCTGGCTCCCATGACGATTTCTAATGGAAAGAAATATATATCATCATTTACCCTGGACAAGACTAACAATGTAATATTTGTTTTACATGATGCACTGGCCCCGTTATTGATTGTCTCATGCTCTTATTGTTTGTTCGGTGTGTTACTCAGATCATTTGTCTTTAATTTACTGCGTCACTGTGGGACAAGAAATTTTCCTGAAAGTAAACGACCTTAGAATTAAATCACAGCTCCACCTGGGAAACGTTGGCAGCAGTAGGCAGCAGCCCACAGGCCTGTTTGGCTGACATCCATATTCCTCACTGTGCCAGCCAGACAAATGTTGTTATAGCCAGGGATAGTGTGGGCTGCAGGGAATCATGTTTCTGCAATTGCAGAAGAGAAATGTTTTTTCTGCCCCCGTCCAATTGGGCTGCATTCTGGCTGCTCATGCCCTCTTCAGATGACAAACTACTTGTTGGACCGAGATTAATATAATAGGTTGCGCAGATGAACATACAACTGTCACTCAAAGATGGGGAATTCTACTTGTGTAGGACGTTTATTTAATTTTAACAGAATCTTTTAACAGTGCATTTATATTTTTTGCTTCTCAACTTCATGACCCTTCGTAATTTTCGTTATTTTTGTTACACAGATCCCATCCTTCCAACTCAGCAGGCATTTTTGTGGAATCTCATCTATGCTTTCGAAAGCTAAATTGCTGATGTGATTTAATATTTAACCTCTGACTGGCAGTCAGGGATGTTTTTTTAATCTCGGATGTGAATGTTCATGCAGCTTTACAGTCATAATTGGCAGATTTTCAAAACATCAGAGCATTCGGAGACAGTGTTACAAAGACGGCACATCGTGCAGTCATCTTCCCTTTCTTACTCTAACTCAGCATCACTTCTGTTGTCATAGGAAACACAGCTGTGCTCAACTGTCAGTGCATATGTCTTATGCAAATTCCATATTGAGAAACATTTCCTCACAATTTATCGGGTAGTTGAAACACAAAGCATCTGCTATTGCACTAACTATAATTTAGATAACAAACATGTTTGATATCACTCATGGCGATATTCTTATTGACTGTATTATTCTTATCTTAACCTTTCACTAACTTCACTCCCTGTTCTTAGCGTGAATGAAGCAAGCCGCACAAAAAATACTTTTTGAACACAGTAACTAAACATCCCCTCTGGCATAAACTCACTCTCTTGGCTGCACCTCATTGGTTTCAGCATGATTTGCCCTCCTGGGGACATCCTGATAGGAATGTCCTCAAAAAGTCTGATAGCCCAGTAGTAATTTCATACAGCTGATTCTAGGTGTGTGCAAATGATGTAGCTAGAACCACATCTGTGTAAATATTAGGAAATACACATATTATTGGCTACTTATTTAAATGCCTGCAAATTGTTCCTATTATTTGGCTAATCAGTCCTTGTCCTTATCCTGTTTGTGTGTTTGAGTGCCGACATGACTGCATGTGATATCTTCTGCTCCATAATTTTCTATGATGCATTTGTGTCCCGGGTTCTTTCTCCTGTTTTCTTCTGTCTCCCAACTCAAACATGTAAAATGCACTACCAAATAGGCAGCCTTGTTTTGGGACTCACTCATCAGTTCATTCATGCTTGTCTAATCCAGAGGCCTCTCTGTATAGTGTTGCCTGGCGACAGGGCCAAGTCAAGCACTTACAAATGGGAGACTTGTTCTCACAACAAACACTGGAAAAGGATGTTAGTTCTACTGCTGTGGGATACAGTTTTTGTGCCAGAATCGATGGACAGTCAGTCCTTTTAAGCATCACTAAATGTGTTTTATAAGATTTAATAGTCCTCTTTGTCATCTCTCTTTCAAATATGTGCACAGAGAACGAAGCTTTTCAGGATAATTGCCTCTGATGCACATTTTTTTGTTGAGCAAACAGGTCTTTGAATGGTGTTTCGCAGTGTCACTCTGCCATTCACAGGTAATATTTACTGTTATTTATTCATGATTATCACAAGATCAAATGCAGAGAACGTGCTTGACTGACAAGCTATTTGAACACCCCCCCACATCATCATACTATGTAAAGGAATGGGGATTACAGCTCAAAGCCAAAAAACAAAGATGTAAGGGGACTGCCATCGGAACAGCATGAACGGCTGGGGCTATTTCCAGAGCTACCCCATCCAATTAAGATGACCTGCCATTATAGAGGAGAGATGCACAGCGTTTTGCTGACTGTTCTACAGTCTTTTGGGTGATGGGGGAGAACACCAACATTAGGTCCGCTGGTGGTATTTGAAAATGTGAGGCAACATTAAATTACCAGTTAACTGATTCTGTGACCAGCATCCCGTGATTTTTAATGTGCAGAGGAGGTGAGAATATGACAGAATTTCCACTTTATACCATGTCTTGACAGTCTGTGCCACCAGGGGCTGAGGCATCTCCAAAATTAGCCCACTGACAAAGCAGCTTGTTAGCTCAACACTGGAAGCCAACAATGAGTGCTTATGAAAAAAAGAGTCCTGTAATCTAAAAGATGCTAGAATTTTGCTGTAGGGGCATCAGCGGTATTTGTTATAGTCACTCTTTTAGTTAATCAGGTAAAGCTACAGTACTGTATGTAACTTTAAAAAGTTTTTACGAGACACATGCTCCAGAACTTATCCTACTTTGTAAAAAGGTGCTGTTGATGCCTCCAGTGACACAGACTCACTTAACAGCAGTGCAGAAATCTTCCCATCTGAAGGTTTTTAACTGAGGCTTGGCCTTCTAACCCATCAAAGACAGACGAACCCCAGGCATCACATTCTCACTTGAAAGCTTTTGTACGTGCACATGTGGTCAGACACTTTAAAACTGTGACATTTATCACATAAATGTAATAAAATGGGATAAATGGCAACTTGTAGGTCTAACATACTTTGCCGGGCTGCAAAAAAGACTTATTTCAGTTGTTATGTATTTTAACATCATATATTATGTTAGAGACAAATCCAGCTTTACCTCATTCAATTAAAATATTTACCCCACAGGCAGATCCGAGGGAGTGTAGCCTCAGTTAGAACTTGGCATTATAGAAGGCTTCATTATAGGCTGGAATTTTATGTTAAAGAAGGTTTATTTGTTCTTATTCTTATTGAATTCTTATTGACATACTGTATTTCAACAATATTAATAATGAAATAGCACAGATTTGTTTGCAGGGACCTGAGGCTTATGTAGATTTATGTCTATAAAATGAACTGCAATATTCACTTTCTATTGCTTGTTAAAACATAATTGTTCTTGTTGTTATATATAATAAATAGCTTGGAATAGTAAAATAAATGTGTAAATACAAACGTGCTGTATAAAATGTTTATACTGTTGTAAGATCCCCTGCCTCTGTGTTTTACACATTTTGTGTTTTTCTGACGTTAGGCTGAAGGACATTTTGGACTATCAAGTTACAGCAAAATATATTGTAAAACCTTATGACCAGTGACACAGTCCTACTCATGATGTATTAGGAGAAGGACACAGATAATTTGTGGGTCAGTGAAATTGGCTGTAATGCATGATGACATGTTCAACATCAGTTGCACAAGTGTGTTTTGTGTGATGTGCTCTATGGCGAAACATCACTTCACAGATTTCTGTGTTTCTGAACGCGTATTTATGATGTGTGTATTAAAATGTGCACATATACTGCAGGCGTGTGTAGTGTACAAGTGGATTCTCAGCAGGCGGGTGATGGGGGCTGCCAGCTTCATTCAGCTGTGTCACAGTGGCTTGATGACGTTTCTCATCTCCCTGTAACATCCGCCATCAGCAACTTACTCCCACAGTGTTAGTCGGTCGTCCACATCAGACGCAACAGAGGAAGCGATTTCACAGCCTTGGTAACTGGGTCAATCAGCAGGTCCAATATTGCAATTTTCAATTAGGATTTTCACTCACCTCACAATCTGAAACTCAGTAATGCAGTTCCATTATAAAGTGATATGAGTCGTTCAAATTTAATTATTATTTTTACCAGATTAAAAATGAGACTAAACTGGACATTAGGTGTATTTTTCCCTGTCTTCTGACAACAAGACATTGTTTTCTGTGGAAGTCTGTGTTTTTACATAATGTTCTAATCTCTTGAAAAGACTCGAGACGTCTTTGTTAATCTTTGCTTTGCCACTGCATTACTAATTGTTCATAGAAAATGTGGTTTTCTTGGCGGTGAGCCGTTTAAACTAAGGTTGACAGGTACATGTTGATGTCCTACTTTTGGTGATGACATGCCCTTTACATCAGCAGGGGTGTACTTGATGCCAATATGGCCTCCTAGTGGACCCTTAGTGGCATTTTTCAAAAACCATTAATGCTAGAATACCCTAAAAGCTTAACAAACTGTACATTATGATTGTTATAGTACCTCTGTGAACTAATGTAACATCCTTAAAATGGGACATTTCTCTACTGTAATTTGATTTAATTTAGAAAAACTTAGTTTCCATTTATGCACCAATGTATACAGTATACTGTATTTATATATATGTAGCATGACCATAAAAATTGCAAAGCTTCTGCTGAATTTAACATCATGTTTAGAGAATAGCCCACTGTTTTTTTTTTAAAGGAAACACTAATGTTTATGCAGGACAGAGGGGGTTTTTGTATCCCCTTGCAGACAGTGATGGACTAGGCTTTCTATTGATCCCAGAGGCTTTGAACATTTAATGAGAAAAAATTTTCAATCTAAATAGAGGCTTTTTTTCTCAATTGAGATCAGTCACCATTTATAATCTTTTAGAGACCGAACAATGAATTATTAGTATTCAGAATTTTTTGACACTGTTTGTTCGTGTTTGTGTTTATTTGTAAGACTGTTTTCCTGAGGACCAGTTTCGTTTTTATACCTTTGAAGTGAGGACATTTTTATCAAGTCCTCTCTTTTCCACAGACCTTCATCCTTTTAATAACCAGCTACATCATCTTTAACAAATTTAGGAAACACTTGCTGCCACTTTGGCAACCGGGCCATTTCCCAAAAAGAAAGCTTTACTTCTCATAGTTTATATATTTATATGTAAAACAAATACATTTAATAGGCGATTGATTCCAATTAGGCATCCAACTTATCCATGTCAGTGAGCCAACAGACAGAATTGCAGTTTCTGAAAAAGTAACCACTAGATGAAACCCACCAGTTATAATGTCATCAATTATTTTTAATAATGTATGACATACTATTTTTTCCTTCCTCCACATAGCTGTGAAACAATAGAAAGATTTTTGAGAAATACTCGGTTTGTGCTGTTTATTTCCAGAGGGAACTAAAAGTATTTAAAATGTCTGGATTGAGTGTAAAGCAGTCAGTGTTGTGGTCAGAAGATTTCCCTGACCACAGCATGAAGGCCATCAGCAGCACGGTGAAAAATGCTTTCACTGTAGATGCACATGTTGTAACCTCAATTATGTGTGCAGGAAGTTTAGATCTCAGCAAAACTACAGCTGGCTTCAGTTGGTTTTCTAAGCTTGTGTAACTGGAAACACACCATCTCGGGTGATGGAGTAGCTACATGACACAAGTATATTATGGCAAAATAGTGTGTGTTCAGTGAAAACACATGTGCTGCAGTGGTAGATGAGAAGTAATGGTGGTCATTATTGAAGCCTTGTCCAGTTTTGCAGGTGCTTGAAAGGCTCAACCTAAATAGCATTTTTTCCTCATTCTGTAATAATAGACCACTTCAAGAAGGCCACATTAGGTGCAGCTTTCGTGCAGCATGACTAAAACATCCCTCTGATCGAACACAGTAACACGAAAAGCTTTCTACATTTTGTTTCAAAGTTTTACTTTACTGTTAAACAGAATCCTTACATGGACCTTGTGAATGAAAGGCCTGTGGCTGGACCAGGGTCAAGGAAACCACGACTGCCTGTTTCCAGTTATGATTAGTTTTCCTAGAATAATGTGCTGACTTGCAGACACACCCAGTCTTAAGAGCTAAAAATAGACAACATTTTGGAATCTGTGCTCTTTTTTCCACTACTGTTCAATCAATTATCCTGCATTATCAAATCAGAATAGAGAAAATAGACTATAGTTGGGGACTAAATGTATATATAAGTGTGTGGGCTAAATTTACAAGAATAGTTTACATTGATGACCCTTTATATCTAAGAATTGGTTAGTCTGAAGCATTTGGTTATAAATTATTTTGCTCAGGGAAAGTTACAAGATATATGCGCTGAACACAATTTAACCATATAGACAATATTTGTTGATAAATGTCATGTTTTCTATAACATGAAATGCCTTAACGGGAGGATAAAGAGGTTTGTACTTAAAAAATGTGCCTGTTGAAGGGGCACATTTAGATTTATTACTATTTATTTACATTTACGTTTACATTTATCCAGATGTTTTTCAGTAGCTCGAAGCATTTGCCTGCTTATGCTACACATCTTGTGTTTAGTGTTTAATAAATATATGTTACATGTTCATAAGCTGTGGCAATTTGGCACACTTATTGATGACATGTACGGTACATGCAGAACATGTCTAACCTACAGGTTTACAGTGCCAGCATCTCTTCTTACTGGTTGTTAAAGGCTCTTTTTTTTTTTGAACTGAGTTAATTACTGCAAACTCCACAACTCTTCCCTTATGACTGTTCTGCCTTTTTAGATACCAGTTCGGCCGTGAAAGGTACCAGATGTCTTTATATCTCCCTGCTCTGTTCTACTGAGTCTTTACAGCCAGTCATGATACAATCTATGTCAATTATGGAGAGAGAAAGAATGCTGGGAATCTTATTGAAATGGTTTCACATACTTCATTCGCTCCATCTTTCAAGTCTCCCAGTGGGTGCTCAATACGGGACCACACTGAGAACTCATTATATAAAATCAATTCCTTTCAGCACATAGCCCATGCCAAGATCCCCTGTGCCCCAGCTTCCAGCAAATGTGGGCATAAGCAACCATACGTTGCTAATAGATTCATCGTTTTTTGTGTAAAGCCCACACGCATACATATGTTGACACATACTGTTCACCATCTGCAGTGCTGCGTCTTGGACGAACTTCATGCACGCAAGACAGTAGGACTTCAGGAATTATAGTAGAAAATGGAAAACAAACGTGGCTTTTTTAAATTTATTTTTTAATTATAGCTCTATTTTTGGTTGGTTTAATGCAGTTGTTTTGGCTGGAGGAACTGTGAGAGCAGTCAAATGAAAAACACAGTACGTATATTTTTTCTCCCAAACATGCCTCACTGGACCTTTGGCTCTCTACACTGTGGTCATTTTTCATTAATGAGAGACACTGCAGTGAGAGGGAAACTTTCCATCATGAGCATATTGATCCATAAATAACAATTTTGGAATAAAAGAATTCATTTACGTTTAACTGTACCTTTTGGAACAGGACTTTTTTCCAGAAATCAGTCTTAGCGGGTGACTGCCATGGCTGCCCTTACTGGCTCAAGATCATGGTTAAATCATGTGGATTTCCTTTTTGATTAACTATTCTTGTGTGGGGTTATTTTATTTTTTTCTTCCTCTCCCTCTGGCAGCTCCCCTTTCTGCCGGTGGCGTCCCCTGCGGTTGAGGCTGTGGTATGAGCCTATGTGGCAGGAAGGCGCTGACGTTGCTGAGCAGCGTGTTCGCTGTGTGTGGCCTGGGCCTGTTGGGGATCGCTGTAAGCACCGATTACTGGCTCTACCTGGAGGAGGGCGTCATCCTTCCCCTCAACCAGAGCACAGAGATACGCATGTCCCTCCACTCTGGCCTCTGGAGGGTTTGCTTCTTAGCAGGTGAGTATGTATTAAACCTAAAACACACAGGTGACAAACATAAAAATATGAATATTCCACTCCTCAGGCTAAGTAAATGTTTAAAATGTTTTGAATTGAGGTATCTCATTTATTCAGACAAAATTGAGAATCTTTTCCAAATGGTGAAGAGTGAGCGGACTGTTCAGGGGTGGTAAAATAACATTTTAAATATATAAACAAATAGATACTTTCTTAAAGTAATACAATATCATTAAAGTTAAAAATAAATACAATAACATAATAATATTTCTGAAAATCCACTGTACATTGTTCAATTTATTGAGGTGAACTGTCCTAAAAACCCAGAGATATGTTCCTGTATAGTCCGTTGAAAGTGTCTTAGTGCATGTTGCAAACAGTTTGTACTAATGTGCGTATCCAGAAACAGTGGATGTATGTTACAGCTGTTGTAGTTATGCTGTCATGAATTGGTGAAGGACTGTCTCCTGACATAGTCATTGCACAGACGTCTCGCTGTTGCTAAGAATGACGTCCTGTAGCGTTCTTTGTCACAGCAGAGCTGGAGAAGCCTCTCGCTGCTCCGCTGTTTTTCTCCACAAGCTGCGTTTCAGCGAAGCAGCGAGAGCCTGTTCAACAACAATGACATTTAGGGGCAATAGGAAGATAATAGGACAGACTGAAGTACTTTCCATTGGCTCGGCAGACTCTTCTTGCTCCAGCACAAGGGTCTGGTGAATCTAGTTCTCAGTGTCTAGTTTTCAGTGTGTGTACTGCATCTGCACCATCATTCTTTCCTGCTTTCTAACTGTTTTTCAGAACAGTACGTTGGCTTTTGAATGGGATTATCTTGCTGTACTTGTTTAGTGTTTTACACTTGAAAGGATTTATTCCAGTTGATACATGACTTTGAAGCTTCTTTGCCTATGATTTGCCCTATAGCTGATTTACATTCTGCGACATCAGAGGTACATTGATTGACACAGGAAGTTCAGTCTGTAAATGCTTTTTCTTGTTCCTTTCTTTTTAAACACTTTATGTGGAACTACATAAAGTTCCAGAAGTGTATGCATTTCCACAGCGCATGCTCAAACACGAACATTGTTCCTCCCCAGCTCCAACATTACAAAGGCATGCTCCGAGGGCCTAGTTGGAAAAGATACACTAACTTTAAGATTTTATTCTTGTAGTAGAGACGCTACCCTCCAGAAAAAGTTTTGTCCCACATTAAACCAGGTATCAATTTTTGCTCTTATATTATTTCCACTGGTAAAAGGATCACTGTCATGTGTTTTGTTATTCTTGTTGGATGTCTGGATGTTGAAAGGACAGACCATGTACAGTGTAGTGTCAGTTACTCAGTGAAACCTCTTTAAACCCGAAAACCTTAACGTCTCTTAATTTTTGTTTTACCAAGAACTATCACAAATATTCAGATTACTGTTGAATTGTTTCATTAGACTCTGTGCTCTGTCCTGTTTCAGGCTTAATTGTTTAGTTGTGCAAAGACGTAGGCAATCGGGTTGTGGTTAGGTGACAGACGTTAGGGCCACAGCTAAAAATGGACTAATGGTCCCGTGTGTGTTTTAAGGGCAATCGAACGACCTTATTGCCTAATTAACTAGTGTGGTGCATGATGTTTGACCCAGAGTCAATTAAAGCACTGACATTATGTCGAACTCATTGGGTGTTTATATGTTAATGTTTCATTCTATGAGTTCATTCAGAGGATCTTTATCCACAAACACACCACTTAGAGTTAGGTATTGTCACTATAGACTTTTATTTTTGCAGGATTAACCATTCTGGAAATGGGATGGATTTTGTTTGTTATATTATAAGCTGCTGCAGGACAGCATAATTGAAATTACTTTTGCATACGCTTTGAATGTATTTCTATCCTTTCCACCTAAGATTATTTATTGTTATTGATTTATTAGTGTTATTGCATTTATTGTTATTATTTTGTATTGTTATTATTACGTATGTTTTTTGTGTCCGCTACTGCTCCTAAATGCTTACAGCTAGAAAAGTGGTTCCAACTCTACTATGCTAAGTAGGGAGAGGTGGCCATGTTCTTCATGTGCTAACAGCTAATGTACAATACATTATTTAAATATTTTCATTCATTTTTATTCTGAATGGAGGTCTATGGGAGTCTTTGATGTGTGAAAACATACATGTAAGACATCAAAGACCTCCATTGCATTTTGCTTCTAAATTGTTCAGGGCTTCCAATATTAAGGTTACTGAATTAGTTTTGAGGGTTGGCAAAGTTAGTTTTAAGGGATTGGAAAGTGTAGAGATTGAAAACTGTATGTGAATAAATTTTTTTGCAGTGCTTTTAAATGAAAATTATTAATTGTTTTAAAATCTTACAGCTGCAAAGTCTTCAGGCAGCAAACAGCTGTAGTGGCTTTTTGCAGCAGCTAGCTTTAAGCAATCACAGACATTTTTTTGAGGAAATGCAGCATTAGCTGCTAACTACACATCAGAAAACCAACTTGGTGTGAGAGTGGCTTTGGACGACTGAGGAGAAAGCCTTTCAAATCCCTCTGCACATCGTTGGATTGTCTTTTTTGACATATGTCTTCAGTGTTGCATAGAGAGACACTGTCTGTGGACTGAAAAACTCGGGTGAAGGAACCAGGATGGTAGAGTCTTTGGATGAATGGCTCAGCCTTTCTGGGAAAGTTCATGTCAGGGTGGAAAGGACTCACATACAGATAAGATGCAGAGTTTTGACATCTGGATTGAGCTTGGAGTAGACCCGCTGCTTCTTCATCAAAAGGAGTCAAGAAACCGACTTAACACATTAACAAAAACCCCAAGACTAAAAGAAGGAGACAAATATTCTTCTTCTTCTACTTTCTTTTTTTCCAGCAGGCCAAATCCATAGAGAAGAGAGTCTAAAGAACTTCCCAGCTGTGGTGTACTGATTATACTAACTATGATTACCTTCTAAAACACTATAATAGATTAGCTTATTATCAATTCACGTCATAATGACTTTATTTTTAAGATGTAACATATACATTTAAGGTTTATTGTACAGTAAATTGTAGGCCTGACTCAAACCAAGCTGTTAGTATGCACTATCAATACACAACATTAAAACTAAGATGCCGAACCACAAATATCACCTGGCCAACACTTCCTGGTGTGTGAGGTTAATGATGTGTTGAGAATTAGTTACATTAGAGTGTATCTGTGTGTTAGTGTGTTTGGTGCCAGACTTTGTAGCATATGTGTTGAAGTGTCGAGGGAGAGGTTCTAACATCAAATGCTGGGTGTTCATTGTACAAATACTGACGCAGAAACTGCTTATTATATCAAACAAGCTCTTGATTTCCTGTTCACTCGACTTCACAGATTAACTAAGCAGACACTGTTTCACATCGGTGTCAGAAAGTTGCCTAATTCCTGCATGTGATTCTATCTAGTTATCTAACATACATTATTACTTTATTCTATCATACACGTTTCCGACGATATGTTTTATCATTTAATCTTTCTGTGTCAGAGTGGGTTCGTTAACAATTTCAACACTATTTGATGTACAGTATTTCGCTGTACCCACTTTGGACTTATGTCTTTATTGAATATGTTTTTCCCTGTTCTTTGTTCCAGGGGAGGAGAAAGGCCGGTGTTTCACCATAGAGTATGTGATGCCAACTAATGTCCAGATGACCTCTGAATCCACTGTTAGTGTCCTGAGTAAGTAAAATGAGTGACCCTAGAGGAATTTGCAGAGGACATTTGAAGATTACAGTTAATAGTGCAGTAACAGATCTCAACATATAAAAAAAGAATTGGCAACTCAACAAGACTATTGCAAATTTTGATGTGAAAGTAGCGGATTCACTTGGATTTGCAATGCATTTACTCTCCCAGTGGACCTAATAGTTGGCAGATGAAAGAAATGCCTCTTACTACCATGTGCCACTGACGGGCATCATTTCCATGTCAGTGGTAGTTGGCTGGGAAATGGGTGCTGACCTAAAATGATGGTGGAAATGCGTAGTTAATTCTATTTTGGTAATCCAAGTTGAAAATCACCACACGCATGACCTATGTCTAACCTGAGCCCAAGTAACATGGGTCCTCAACTCTGGGCTACATGCCACAAACTACACATGTCCACCATGTCGTATTCCTGACCCAGTCCCCAAGGCCAGTCAACTCACAGTGAGAGCAGGGTGTGTTTTAATCGTTAGGCATCCTTTTTTGGTTTGTAGAAATAAATAGATACATACGCTGATCAGGTATAACACTATGACTCTGCAATTTAATACAATCCAACACAGACACTCTGCCATTAATTCAACTTTTACAAGGTCAAAATTTAAAGTTTTTAGGTTGAAACTGTCAGTAAGGTGATATTTCTGCTGTAGGTTTATTTTTGAGGTCGTTAGTGTTGAGTGGAGCCGTACTGGAGTGTATTATAAGTAGAAGTGGTTCTAATGTTTTGGCCCTCTCTAGTTCCTCTTACTTTTTCCAGAGCTTTAATCAGTCTCCATCATCTTTCTCAGTAGGTGGGCTTTTCTCCGTTGTTATTTTTATTTCACTTTTAGAATTAACACATTTTGTGACCTCACTCCCTGAAAAAGGACAAAATTGCAGGAAAAACCAGTAAAATAACTCAGTGAACGTTTGAGAAGCAATGGACAACAAAGTTTTAAATCCAGCTACTTTTCAGACTCAACATAAACCCTAAAACACTGTCATTGCAATGAGACATCTGATGGCCTTGGCATGTCTACAGTAGACTGTAATAGGCAACTTTACCAAATAATGGAAACTTTACCCGAGTAATTGAATAACCAGCTCCATTAAAGTTATGGCCTTAGACATCTGATCCACTTAGCTGTAATGGAGAACACGATGGGGGTCTGGAAACAAGCATCAGACAGCTTGATTTCTTCTGGGAGGTGCTGTCCCATTTGTTCACTGTTGGAAGGTCCAGAAACAACTTATTATCAACAAGAAACTGTGGGAAATCCATGAAACGGCAACCCCACGAGGAATCACGGGGGTTTCAGTAGAAAGGCCCACGCTGTTACTCTGAAGAAAAACTTTTAGAATTTCACAAAGTCAAACAATAAAATGCAGAAAACAAAGTGAAATAAAAAAGCTGCCACTCACTGTCTTTTTTTTCCCATTTAGAGATGATTCGTTCTGCTACACCCTTCCCTCTGGTCAGCCTCTTCTTCATGTTCATTGGTTTTGTACTTAGTAATATCGGCCACATCCGACCCCATCGCACCATCCTGGCCTTTGTTTCTGGAATCTTCTTCATCTTGTCAGGTACTGGGTTTGGCGTCTCCTCACGACATATCCAAAATTGATACGTTAACAAACAGTTACACACATGATACTTATGTGCCATGTTCAGGTCTAATATGTGACACCATATCCCCAGTCATTAACCATTAATCTGTTTCTCTCTGTCCGCGTCCCACAGGTCTGTCTCTGGTTGTTGGTTTGGTCTTGTACATTTCCAACATTAATGATGAAATGTTGAACAGGACCAAAAGTAATGAGGCCTACTTCAGCTATAAGTACGGCTGGTCGTTTGCCTTCGCTGCCATCTCCTTCCTGCTCACTGAGGTAGCTTCACCACAGCACATGTATTCACATTCAAATGTAGGTCACACACTCAAGCAAACTCCTTAAAGACCTAATCAAGACGTAGGTCATGGGTGTGTGTGCAGAGTAGTGTAGAATTGAATAGAGTTTTAACAGAGTAAAGGTAAAAGTGTTGCATTACACTTAACGTTGAAGTAAAGTGTGAGAATTATATCAGACAAAGTGAACTGTGCTCTTGTCGCCTCCGTTTTCACGCAGACGGCGGGTGTCATGTCAGTCTACTTGTTCATGAAGCGCTACACAGCAGAGGAAATGTACCGACCCCATCAAGGCTTCTACCGGCCTCGCCTCAGCAACTGCTCTGATTACTCCGGCCAGTTCCTCCATCCAGACGCCTGGGCTGGGCGTGGCCGCAGTCCCTCCTCCATCTCCTCCGAGGCATCCCTGCAGATGAACTCCTCCACCTACCCTGCCCTACTCAAGTGTCCAGAGTATGAGCAAATGTCCTCGTCACCTTGCTGAGCCAGAGGACAAATGGTTGTGTCAGCGCCATAGGGGTCATTTTGATCTGCCTCGGTTTTGGCTCAAAATTGTCCAACAATTTGATATTATCTAGTGTGAATCACTACGTACTTCAAGCATTCTGGCCTGATTCTCTGTCCCTAATGCACATCGTTTAATTTTGGTTCTGTGACGCCTGCAATTCAAGGAGAAGGTGAAGCCTATTCACTTAATTCTTAACTAAATCTTGTTCGAGGGAGAACTGTAGGAGCAGTTGACCACGTCGTTCTTTTTTTGCCTTTTCTCTCGGCTTTGCTGATGGTGACTAGCAACCTGCTGAATTGAAATAGTCATTTCAAAAGAATGATTTAATGTAAGCGAGCAAGTCCAGTACTGCCTCAACCTGATGCGGGACATCTACAGAAATGGAGAGCTTAAAATGGGCAATAGAAGTGGATAAGGATGCAGAGCATGCAGGTTTGTGAAACTAGATGCTCCAGCAGGTGCTTTCAGACAGAAATCAGAACTAATAAATGTAATCACATACATGGAGGAACCTTCCTAAACATTCCCTCAAACTGATTAGATTGTTTAGCAAATTGTTGAGGCTCCTATTTATAAAGGTTGAAAAGAAACTGCAAATTGCAGATGTGCAGCATTCGATTGAGCGTTCACACGCATTAAGTTAATTTCAACTCACATCCTCACTTATCACCAATACAGGCACTACGTGCGGGAAATGGCTGGTTCTTTTCACGTTGTGAAGCTGTTTTAATAAACTTCACAGCAAAGACATTTTTACTGTATGTCACACCAGGAACAAGACCTTAGCTTGAACTCGAGCTTGTGCAACATTTGTTGAATGTGAATTGAAACCAATTCATACCGATCATTTTAATTGACACACCGTTTTGTGAACATCACGGTGTAAACCTCACTTCTTTCTCCATACTCTGAACACTTCTGTATCAAAGGTTATTTAAAAAAAATCTGCAGATCATTATGACCTTCAGTTATTACCCAGAGTTACTTACATTTTGGTCCATTCCAGGTCCACGGCACTGGATTAACTACAGGTGTTTCTCTCATTTTTATTAGCTCTAATGAGGATGGAAAGAAATATATTTGTTAAAATTATACATTGGAACAGGAAATATAGGTATTAACTCCAAATGAATAGTTGTATTGTTGGCTGCTAGTCCTGACATATTATTGGCCTAAATCAGAATGTGTTAATGGATATGTAAACTTTTGTGTGTATTCTTGTAGATTCTTGTAAAGGAACAAATACTTTTTTACTCTCACAACCCTTCATAAAAACAGTAGCACTGCTTTTATATTCTCACAACCCAGGACTCCTATGCACAATGGTTTTCTGATTAAGCCAAGAAATTAAATTCAAAGTTTTACTAATTTGAGAGAGAGAACAGTGTTTGATTGTGAATATTAAAGTTACAAAATGTTAGCTGTAAGTGGACAATATGAATGAGCCAGGTGGTGTGAAAGCCTGTTTGACATTGATTAACTGTGAATGTAGGATGAACTGAGAGAAAACACTGCTAAATGAGATTTTCTGCATAGTAAAATATCTCCATCATACAGTGCATAATATATAGATTAATATTTTTTTAATTTCCCCCCTTAAAATGATGGAAATACTGTATAAAGCTTAAGAGGCAAACTGCTGAATATAATTCATTTCATGCTACATTAAGTGTGAGTAAACTAATTGAAGAGTAACATTTTGTCTTGTGCACTAACTTCACATTTGCTTTATATATTATTAAAATTATGCTTATTGTCAGTATTTGTTTTTGCATGGTGTGAACACATATATTACTGTGATGGCATGTGACATTTCATCACTGGATCATGGTTTTCCATCTGCAGAACAAGCAAACAAAACATGAGTACACACTTTTGTACAAACTGTGCCACGCGTAATGTTCACGCTCTAAGTCCCTGTTTTGGTACTTACACCTGCAACATGTTGTGTCTTTTAAACACTGTAAATATGAAGTCATCAGTGTGTACAATATAGACTCATTTTTCTATAAATTGCAGTACATGTAAAAATGTGGCTGTTGAGTAGATCGTTATGCAGAATATGTGACAGCTGCTTCGCCTCCTGCATCACACGGAGAATTCGGGCTTTTGCATAATGTACTTACAGTATATACATACATGTAAAGTGATGGTGTCATTGTCACACATGAAACGTCAATATCTGTGTATTTTTACAGTCATTTCCATGATGTTAAATGTGCAATGGAATATGTATTCTCAAAGAAATAAAGTTCAATGGGATTTGATAAACAATAAATGTGTTTCTTCAGTTACTGCTTCTGTGTCTGACATGTCTTTAATACACAAACGCCTTCTCATATTGTGCATATAGATAAATATTTCTATTTGCATAGTTTGTAACACAAAGCTCCTCGGTGACTGCTGAAAAACTCAACAGATATTCAGTGTCATGATTTCATAAATATGAACTTACTGTATTGGGGATTGCTTCTCATTGCTATAGGGAGTAAATGGTCTGCACTTATATAGCGCTTTTCTACCTGTTGGTACTCAAAGCGCTTTACACTGCTTCATATCTACCCATTCACACTCTCAAGCACACACACATTCATACACCGATGGGGGAGCTGCTATGCAGCTGGCCAACGCTCGCCCGGAGTGTGCAAAGAAACAAGTTGAAATTTAGTTAAAAAAGAAAATATTGTTAATTTGTAGAAGACTCTATTGAGACAGAGCAGAAATGCACATCAATGAGATGTTATACTGTGTCTGGTGACACACCAAATACTGATCACAGTCATAGATAGATTTCCAAAAATATGACTGAAAATATCTTAATGATGATAATTTCGCACTCACTGGCCTTCGAATAAAAACAATCAGAAGCTAAGCTCTCACACCTATAAACAATGAACAATAAATTCTTATAGACATCCAGACCACACGAACATGGTTGTGTTAACAGCAATAAGGCTCGTTATCTGCCACATGTCAGTGTGAACCCAGTGACCCCTGACTGTGAGGGCTGGAACTCATCCATGTGATGGAGACGGAGCAGCAGGATGGAAACCGGCTCGTCTGCATCATGTGCACAAACCCGAATGAGCAGTGTCACACTGGCCTGATGTGCTGGCGTCTTACCAAACACGGCCAACATGTGTCTCACACTTCCCAGATTTTCATTGTGCGCTCTGCAAACTGAAATCAAATCAGTGTCTTCACTGATCTACTGTTATAGACGTGAATACAGTAACTGGGGAGGTGGCAGAGGTGGCACAGGGTCTTTGGACAACACCACCATCTAGTGAAGTTTCTGCGAAAACACAGCAGAGGAAAATTATACAAAAGCAGTGTCGTCCAACTCTTCAGTCCCCTCACAGTGAATGTGAGGTAGGAGATGTAGAGCCCAGCACTTTCATTTTAAAACCATAGTAAATTATTATAAATTTTCAAACAATCTTTGTCCAGCTGCAGGAAGGATGAAATCCACAGCTTTATACTTGATCAATAATCTGAGATATGACCTATCCATTAATTTTTTGTTTAGATAAAAAGGAAGAGCTTGAGAAGAGTATATATTTTAGTTTGAAGTATTTTTCCCTTGATTAAACTTCTGTAAGTATATAAATAAACTTAACAGGCAAATGGATGTTACTAATATTATGGGGCAAAACAATATCGCAGAGAGCCCAGATCCTTTTATGTTTGTTTTACAATTTCTGATTTTCAAAGATGGCATAGGGTCACAACATGCCTTTGGGGTGTTCCAGATCCGACTAGTCCTGGCTGACTTTGCCTTGTAGAATCCTGCTTTAATATTCAAATACCCTCAAAACTCAGGGGACTTTGCTGAGACGGACCTTTTGGGGTTGAAGGAGCGAGCGAACACTCGACTAGATGCACTGTGTTTGTTCAGCTTCCCCCATTCAGAGGAAAATTATACACTGTTATCCACAGCATTAATGCCACCTGGTGGTTTTAGTTATTATTTTGTCAAAACAAATATGAAATACTGTAATAACTGCTGATCTGACGGATTAACAAACCTTTGTGCACATAAAGTGTTAAAACCAGCTACACATTAACCAACAGTTTTCTCTGCCCCTTATGTTTTATCAATTATTGCGCATGTTGTACCATAATTATCATAGTCACTATTGTTTAAAAGACATTTTTTCTCAGTACTTTAACTGTCTCACACCATCATCATCAGTCATCATGCCCAGTTAGTAGGTCTGCTTCAGGCCGTTTGCTCCCTTTTAAAGCTGCACTCGTCATGGGTCCCGCCCCCTCGCTCTACAAGTGGCCACTTGATGTAAAGATGAGTCCGTATGACGTGAAGGGGGGCACGTAAAAGTGTCCCAGAAACACCACTTGACAGCATTCACAAATGGTTTGTGCATTGAAATAATAAATGTCTAGTTTGGTAAAGGATAACTATAAATATTAATTTAAATGTTCTGGTAAAGAACGTAAAGAAAAAACAACACAACAAGCACGTCTGTCATGTTGTATTTGACTTGTCCTATGTTGAACTCTGTAATGGCACCAGGCTACAACAGGCCTCAGTGTCTATCGTAGTGGGTTGTGAGCTGTAGGTCAAGGCCACTTTAAATAAATAAATGTAAAGTGAATAAATGCAAGTGTCCTCTGCGGGACACTTCATCTCACTGATTTGATTTACTGTGGTCTCATTTTGAGTCTCAGTGTTTTTTAGCTAAATTGACTTAGCACATGATGTGTACAGGAAGATGATGAATGAGTCCTTTTATATTTATAGCTAATGCATTCATGCAATCTGCGGAAAGTCTCCCATAGGACCAGTGTAATGCCACAGGCGTCCCGGGACTCCAGCAACCTGAAACCAAAGAAGAAAGAGCAGAAAAGGTGGAGGCCACCAGCAGTCAGCATGTGTGTTTCTCTCTCAACCAGCCACCCCCCTCCGCCAGCTTCTCTCTTTTTCCGCATCCTTCATCCTCTTTCCTCCTCGTCTTCTGTCTTTCTCACGACTGCCTGTGGAGAAGGAAAATCTTCTGCCGCCTTCTGTTGAACATGTTATTTGTTTCGTAAATACAGCAGCTTGATGCATGTGACACTGCGCAGCTTGGTGGATTTAATTAATACTTTTGCCTAAACGCTCTTTCTCTCTCTGTAATCTTGAGGTTTTGACTTTTTTGACATATCATGAAACTGAGGACATTCACAAGATGCGTTATGTCCATGACCGTACTCACAGAGATATCTGTTTGTTGATAGCATTTCGCACACTCATGAATGGGCCTGTAAACTGATTCCATTTCTGTAACTATGGGAATGAGAATGGGTCTTGCTGTGCTGTATGATGTGGAACAAATCACAGTAAAATGGAAAAATAACATTTTTCTGGGGACGTTGTGGTTCAGCACCTTTTGCCCAACGGGGCCTTTCAAAGCAAACACTGTGAAACAGCCGGTACAAGAATTTCTTTTAAAGCATAATATCTGTTAAACCCAGAGTCATTACTATTTAATGAAATGAATTTGTTTCCTTTATTGTTTTTAACCTTTTAAGTAAAAAATACGCAGATGATTTCCAAATTAATTACTAACAAAGCAATTTTATTTGGATATATAACAGCTTGGCCTGATTCCTGATATATTCAGGAAGAGCTCCCTGCTTTTAATCACTGATGTAGCGCAGCTGGATTCAAAGCCTGATTGGACCCGCGGGACATTAAAATGACTATTTGAAGATATATGCACCACTTCTCAAAATGCTGCATTTAAACCACCCGCAGCACTGACTGCTTTCTGCCACTGACCAAACCAGAGGCATTTTGGAAAGTCAGCAGGCAGCGGGGACAGATGGTCCACGCTGAGGGCCCTGAAAACTCTGAGAGACTGAGTGCCTCAGCGCTCACACCACTCTGCGCTAAACGGGTAGGAAAATTAGAAAACAGAAAAGTCTGCTTGTCCTCGTCCTTTCCTGCGCCTGTGCCAGGCTTTGGCATTAGGTGTCAACACTGACCTCACATGCAGCTCCTCATTCAAAAAGTCAACCAAAAAGAAAGAGGCCTCCTCGTACAGTTAGCGCAACTACTACTATAGTTTCACTCTACTGTCCCTGTCAATAAGTACATTCTACTTAGCATCGTGATTGCTGGGATCATTTCATGTGACTTTGCAAAAAAGACGATGGAACGGAGAAAAAATCAGAAGAAATCAATTCATGGGTTTCAAAGAAAGTCCAGTTTAGCAAAACTGTGCATGGATCCACTTTCCCTGTCCAATGAGGGATTATGGTGGATGTTTCCCTGGTGCCTTCATGTTTAAATAATCCAAACTAAATTCTCGGCTTGTTTGGAATTAAGTAAATTAAAATAAATTAACATTTTTGGCAAACGCCACAGTGTGAAAGGCTTGTCTGTCTGTGTGTTTCTCTCTGTGTTGGCCCTGAGATAGACTGGCGACCTGTCCAGGGTGGACCCCGCCTCTCGCACATAACAGCTCGAATATGGTCCAGCCCTAAACAGGAGATGCAGTTACAGATAATGGATGGATGGAAACATCATCATAACTGAGAGAAACAACAGGCAAAGCCATTAAACTGTGGGCTAATTTTCCATGAACTGGAATCTTACTTTAAGAGTCTCTACAGCACGTCCTTAATAATACTGTAAAAACCCGAAGAAATGATTCTGGTGTAAACTGCAGCCTGTCACAGTGTGGCTTGCCTCTGGCAGCCTGAGGGCCGAGTCTGTGTTTGCTTTCTTTTAGCCCAATCTCATATGCTCTTTATCTCCCTCTTCTGCTCCAGGCGTTGTCTGCTCACACATCTCACTGCTGACTGTAGCAGCCAGCATCCATGTGTCTCTGCCTCGACTCATCGCCGGTCGACACCAAGGGACAAGCAAGAGAACAGGGATTCAGCTGATGATGTTAGTCATTATTTTTAACCCCTGCTCGTTTATTAGAACCTAAAATCTGCGAGCAACACAGTAAAATTGCTTCTTTAATCCGCCATAAACTGTAAACTGACCAATTCTTGGCTCATAAGACGCTTCACCAGCGCTTTCAAATCACATTCACATTCGGGGAAAACTCTCTGCAGTTTTGTTGTCGTTTTATGTTTTATGATGATAGGTTTTACAATAATGAACCAAAAGTCATATTTGTGAAAATGTGATGCTTGTTTTCAACTCATTTTCTGCTTCAACATTAACTTCTTAAAGAACTATTATTTTAATGATAGTCACGATCTTGCTTGCTCAAGTAATTATATAATAAATATGGCATACAGCAACAGGCTTTGACAAAATGATAAATAATGTATAATTTGGATGCCACTTTCTTCAGGAAGCCGAATAAACTGCAACTCAGGACATGTGTGAAAGCTATTACGCAGCTGTACTGAACTCTGCTTCTTTCATTATAGGCTCAGAGATAAAACAAGATCCCAGAAGCCTAAATTAATTTTTCTTTGAATGTGAGCTGAACTTTTACCATGCCTCTGCTTATATCTTCTCTGCATATTCAGAGTTTTAATGTTCTCTCTCATCTTGCCTCTGTCAATCTTTCATCCCCATCTTACTAGGTCCCTCTTTCTCTCATCTGCTTTTCAAAAGAAACAAGATCCAAACGCTTCCTCTTTCACCCTACAATTTTGCCAAAACCAGCTTGAATTTTGACAAAATAATTTCAAAAGAAATACCCAATTACTTCCCTGATAGGGCCTCCAATTTCCTATGTAAATAGCCTTGGCGCATTGGCACATTCACTGACACCATACACCAGGCAGCCATGCAGCATTAATCTGGTTCACTGCACACACCAGACTGTGGCAGCTCCTTAAAACAAGTGCAAAAACGCAGTCAAGACACACTATCAACATTTAAACTGTCACACTGGTGGGTCGAGTTCACAAAGGTCATAGAGGAGTGTCTGGCACAGGTCCGCGCCAAAACCTGCGTGAAAGAAGAAAACGGCATGAGAAAAGAGGAAGCTGGCACAGGAGACGTCAATTACCAGAGCGAAGAAGAAAGCTGTGCCAAAGCTCTCTCCCAAGATAAACAGGAACAATGGAGAAGACGGAAGGTGGGGGAGGAGGAACTGAACCGAACTTTGTACTGTGCTAATGACAAGAACTGAAGTCATCAACGGTGATCACCGTGTGCTCCTGCTACCACGGAAGGTCGAGGCTGCCTGTCTGCAAAGCCTGCATGTCAATAGTACAAAGAAACAGCAGCACCCAGTAAAATTAGCCCACAGACATTAGGCAAGCGGTCCGAATCAAAGGGAACCGAGTGGAGGGAAGGCCACACCTCCCCGGACTGTAACTCTTCTAACGTGGATCTATTTTTAGAGTTTTATTCGTGGGGGATCTCTGAGTGGGCAACGTATTTCAGTATTTTTCGGAGGGTTTTTGTCTTCTGAGACAAATGCTGGGGGGCCTTAAAAACTTCTGCATGCGTGTTGCTGCCCTGCAGTTGTTTGTGAAGCCATAATAATAAAAAAAAAAGGCTTCACACACAAAAAAGACAAGAAAATTCTGATTCTCTGCTGCTGTCTGCTCACCTGCTGTGACTCGCCCACTCTCACCCCTTTGTTAAGATGATTGAAGTCCAGTGGCTGTGTGACTGAGAGCAGCGAACACTCTGCTGCGTCACATCCAAAAATGGTGCACACATGTATTCTCATCACATGTTCCCCGTCTTCATGGGTGAATTAACTGGTCACCGTACTCCAGCTCTGTGCACCTTTTGCAAACCTCTTTATTATATCTCATTTCACCTCATGTCACCACGTCTTTCTCTCTTCATCTCCTAATCCTCTTTTTTGCCTTCCCCATCGTTTACACCCTCTCCCTCTGCACACACACACACACACACACACACACACACAGTGAGACCACACACTTCTTGTGCTCTTTGTTACTGCCCACTTCACTCTGCAGGGACCAGGAAGTGATTCAGAGCCTGGGATCTTAGGATGAGGCCCTCAGTCACAAAGATGGGACTGAGCACAACGAAGGATCCGAGGCCAAACCCTGCAGGTCGTCTCAGTGTATAAAAAAAGATGTTTTGTATATATAAAAAAAAAGATCTTGCTTGATATAACAGGCCCTTTGTCCCAGGAAGTGTCTTGGAGGATTGTGGTTGTGGTGAAGCTGTATGTCTGATTTCTCCACTGCTTTGATAAGCTGGACGATCTTGTGAGCATGCTCCAGCTTCAAAGCGCTTTTTGATGGATGTTTCAAGAAATATTTTATCCGTGGTGATACTTTCAACTTCTTAAAAAGTGTTGCTGCAGTGCTTCACTGTCAGTAGTGCTGTTATCCCTTTCTTGATGTTTCTGAAAACTTTGGAAAAACTGCATGCATGTGTGTGTGTGTGTGTGTGTGTGTGTGTGTGTGTGTGTGTGTGTTAATGGTGGCTGACAACAAAAGCTTGTTCCTCCTCACATTCTGCTGCTGTCTCACACAGTTGTGCGCGTTCTTCTTCCAGCAGCTGGTTCCCATTGGCTTGTCTCCAGCCGTGGAAGGTGTGGTCTGGATGAACGCTGCAGCATCCTCTGTCGACCCGAGCACTTCAGTGTGGAACAGTGGCGTGAAGGAGGATGGTGATTATCGACGTCCGTCCGATCCCAGTGACAGTGCCCGGATTTTAAATGTCCACCTGTGGCAGACGCGTCGGCCCGAAGGGACGAAACCAGGGCTCTGTGACTTGGATGGATCTCTGAAGTTCTGGGAGAGGAGGGAACAGCGATCGAGCAGCTGAGGGTCGAGACTTGACGAGCGCAAAAACCGCGAGAGGCGAGCGCCGTCTCTGACCGCGACCATGGGCGCCGTGCGCTCCCGTCCGCGCGCGTGAGCTGCTGTGGAGGATCCGCGCGTTATGAGACACCATGGCATGGTGTGACCGAGGGGTTCAGACTCTGCTGGCCATCGCGGGGGCCTTCGTCGCCTTCAGCCTCATGACCATTGCCATCGGGACCGACTACTGGCTCTACTCCCGGGCGTACATCTGCAACGCCACTAATGTCACCACGGACGAAAGCCAGATGCAAACCAAGAAAGTCCGAGGCGACCTGACGCACTCTGGACTGTGGAGGATTTGCTGTATCGAAGGTAAAACCAAGTCTAATAAGTTCGTGTGGGTTAGTTTACCAACTTTTTTATGCCAAGGGGAGTTTGGTTTTTAATTTCGAGTCAGCTGATCTCCTTCCGATGGTTTCAGGGTTTGGTTGGATAAAACTGGACTTGACAAAAAGCTGCAAGTGGAAACGGAAACGGTTCGTATCTCGCACAAAAGTAGATTACACGTTTGTGCTGATTGACGCCGCAGCAAAATAGAAAACGACTCTTATGTCTTCATTTACCCTCATATATTAGTTATCGTTTGTTCAATGCAGGGAATTGTTGCATGTGCATGATTTTCTATCAGAGAAACTGGAGGGAAACGGCTGATCTTCGTGCGCAGAGCCGGTGCTGAGTGCGCGTAATGGCACGTTTCCATCCCCCTTTTCCAAAAAAAACGAATCAGTCATATCACGAAATACTTTAAATGCAATACTGTAAAACATGGTCTTCGTTGTGTTTAACAAACCACATATTTCGCTTGCACAACAATGCGGATTCCTCCTCACTGTGTCTTTGATGTGGCAGCTGCTTCCATTGAATTGCTCAGAGTAAACGGCTGGAACTTCTGTGCAGACTCGGTTCTCTCCTCAGAGGTTTGCTGTGCGCCCCTGAGCGTCCAGAAAGGCGCCTGAGGAGTTCGGGCAGCTCGTTTGCGTTCAGGCACGTTCAGACACCAGAGAAGAATCCATGGACTCACTCAGCTGCTCCCTGGAAACACGGTCAGGCAGCCAGTGACGTTTTCCACGAGCCCTGCATGTTCTGGCGCTGTCCACTGCTGCTGGTGCTGAAGTGTCCATTAGAAATACATTCTTTCTTTTAATTGCCAAGTAAAAACTGGGCTAAATCAATTTGCAAAAGGCTTTAGATTTCCAACATGATGCTGTTGGATCACAGCAAACTGTAAGCGAGAAACTGCCAGCTGTGAGCTCCATGAGTTCTTGTCATCCACACACACGCCTGTAGATGAAACCTTGCAAACATCCATCTGCACATGGATGCATCATCCCAGACATGTGGAGAGATCTGACAGGGCTGCGGGTGGGGTCTCCAACCGAAGACACCACACGTGCCTCCAGGCCTGTCTCACACGTTGATGTATGTAATCGTTACAGCTGTCACAATCACAGACATCTGCACTGTTACTACTATGACTGGTATTTTACTTTTAAAAATGAACTGCTAGTTATGGATTTCCTGCAGAGACAATCAAAGAGATTCATTCTGTCTTTGTGGGTTTGAAAACTCTCGAGAGTATCGTCAGCAGAAGTGCGATGGAGTGCTCCCCGTTCCTAAACATCTGTCGTCTTTCCCACCATCCCTGCTCTCTCTGCTCGTGCCGTTAGCAGGAGATTACATCCAGAGCTCAAACTGAATCTACCACAGCAGCGTTCTTTCTCTCTCTCTCTCTCTCACACACACAGGGAACCAAAAATGAAGTCTAACTGGCCTCTGGTGGCACAGCTGCATCTGCAGCTCCTGCTAACTAAGCCCCAAAGAGTCCAAAACTCTGGCTGAGCCAAAGTGTTAATGTCCTCCAGCCAAACACGGAGAAATCGCTCTGCCTTCGAACAAATAGACAGTTGTTATTGATTTCAAATAGAAATCATCCGTGTTTCGTTCCTTGCTTTGCTTATTTGTCCACTCCCGTAGGAACACACAACCAAGTGGAGTCGAACCAGTCGTACTGGGTTAAATGAGCGGCGCAATAGACCCTGGGACACGTTAGCTAACCTCATAGAAGAACTTACACTTGTCTCTATGTGTCCAGCAGACGTCTGTAGTGTGGCGTCTTCAGGAGGTTCACTGGAGGTGAGCACAGGTGGCAAACGAGCTTTTAAAGAACACACAGCGAAGTCCTGTTCTGCAACCAGTCGGGCTGAACTACAACAAGCAGTCTCACTTCAGCATCTCACGCCTGATCAGCGAACACGCTGGAGTGACCCTGAAAGAAATGACGCGTATAAAAGACTTCAAATTGGAAAATCTATGAGCCACTGCGGTTTTTTTCTTAATGTGACTGTTTAAGCTTTTCTGCATCATCAAGGCTGGTTTTGTGACTCTGTTATTGTGAGTGAGTGAGTGTGTGTGTGTGTGTGTGTGTGTGTGTTAGACTGGTGAATGCATTAGTAAGATGTCAAAGGCTTCCTCTGAGAAGCCGAGCTAGAAATGTGATTCTGGGTTGCTGGGGGGAGGTTGCCATGGTGAATCTATGCTGAGTAATAAAAGATGGGCTCCGGTCTCACACACAGATGGGCTCTGGGGAGATACCTCCCCTACTGAGCTCACTCTCTTTGTCAGCGTCATTGCTCAGATAATTAACTCACTGGCCTTGTGTGTGTGTGTGTGTGTGTGTGTGTGTGTGTGTGTGTTATTTATTGAAATAATAACTAAGTTGTTTGTAAATGAAACTTGATTGTGTCTTGCTGTCTTTCAGCTTTCACCTATAATTGCTTCCTGTTTGCTTTCAGTGATTTATTCAGGAAGAAAAATCATCTGAATTCACTGAATTATTGCTATTATAAAAACAAAGAACACGAAGTCTTGGCCCATAGAAATTCTAAAGGAAACAGAAAAGTCTGAAGAGGAAAACATTTTAGAACTGACTAACTCTAACGAGTGGGAGAGAAGTGGATAATTGAGACATGATGGTGGTAAGAGCATGTTATGGATGAGAGTTGAAAGGGACTGAATAGTGAGTTTGCAGGAGTTAAGTTGGTGAAAATTTCTCTGCACCTTCTTTCTTTTTTTATTCTCTTTTCCAGCAAGATAAATATTAAAACAAAATGGACAAATGTCACAAATATACTTTGTTCTTGAGTTTGGATTAAAATCATGACAGTAAGAATCATTTTTAATAGACCCCAGTTTTGCATCATTGTGCTCACACTAACATCATAAAGGGATTTGCTTTGTTTCACCCCAGACTTTTGAAATCATTTCGACGAGCTGTCTCCCCCGAGATGCTGTGTGCCCAGCGGCTGATGCATAAAACCACATGATGACTCTGGAGCCGTCACTGACTCCACCCACATCACTGGAAAGCCACTCGGCAGTTTTCGTAGCCTGTAAGCAGTGGGCCGAAGCCACCGGCAGGACACTGGCATTCAGGGTTTTCCCCCAAGACACATTGTGTGTATCATTAAAACATTAGCAAAGCCACTTTATTGTCATTTTTATTGGCTTGCACCTCATTCTGCCACATATTTGCTGGTGCATCGCTGAGGCCAACTGTGTGTGACTGTGGTGGCGTGTATCCTGTTACGCACACGCGTGTGCACGTGCACAGTGTGCACTCGTGTGGTCGAACGTCCACAGGTTAACCAGAAATGAGCGGGTGACGTTATGTAGTAATGTAGTAACTCAAAGCGTGAAACTGCAGCATGGAGGAGTGAAGGTTTTCTGCTGTTACAGAAATAAATCTTCAGATATGTTGATGTTGTTGTTCTTTCGATGTCAGCTGATCTGCAGGTACAGTGCTGGTGTCGAGAATAGTTACAAAGAAACGAACAAGAATCGAAACAAAGAAAGAAATGACAGGGCGCAGCAGCAAAAATCGGGCATCAGACTTTTATTTCAAAGTCTAACCTTTCAATATTCATAATGCTCCAATGTTTTATTCTGTTAAAAGTGGAGAAGATTTCCTCAGTGACGAGACTGGGTCTTTGAATAGAAGGTGCCTGAAGGCTTGAGAACAGACTCTCAGATCCACAGCAGTCTGTCCTCAAATGGTTTCTGACACGGTTAGAGGTTAAAACAGGACACACCAGTACAGCGAGTGCAGTTTTCGATGATTCCTTTGTTTTAGCCTTGTGGTCAACATATGGTTCCTTTTTCACACCGCGAATCTTAACTGGTGGTTCTCACGTCAAACTCCATTATGAGAAGACCGAGTTTTCCTTTTAACTGATGTCTTCTCTCCCTTCACAGGACGCTGCCGCTGCTCTCAGTCACGTTTACTCTCTGTGTGCTTTTGGCTTCTCTGCAGGTGTCAACAAAGGAAGCTGTTTTCGGATCAATCATTTTCCCGAGGATAATGACTACGATACGGACAGCTCAGAGTACATCTTACGTAAGTCACTGCAACCTCTTCATCTTCAAACACTGCAACCCTTAATCCTCTCTCCTCGTTTTCCAAGTGGTGATGGTGTTATCACAACGGTACTTAATGTGTCATGACATTTATGTCCCTCCCCCATAAAAGCCTGATGTCATGACAGTAATTGGAGTTATGGAAAAGATGAATTGTGTTGTGTGCTGATGAGTCATGGGGTTGTCTAAAACATGACTTTACAAACGAAAGAGCTCCTCTCCCATTTGACCGAGGTGAAACATGTCAGTTTGAATTGCTTCGTCTAAACACTGCGTGAGTGCTGGTTCTCACAGTTCAATTAGAATCTATCACTTTTTTGCCGCTTGAAATATCAGATCATCGTCACTTGGCATGTCTCGTTTGATTTCCACTTTGATGCCCTGTGCCGCCAGTCAACTGTTCCCATGTTCGCTGTTGTCTGTATTTTCAATTTTCGATTTCAAATAAATGAAAATGAAATCCTGCTGTCACTTGAAAGGTCTTCTTACTTGGCCTTGGCTCTTCTGTTGAACCTGAGAAAAGATTTTGCTCTGTGTCCCTTCGTACTTGTACTACAGTACAAGTAGAATATTCAAAGACAGATTGCAGGAGCTCTTTGCTTTTAGTCAGCTGTGTCTTTCTCAGTCCATTGGTTAGTGGCAAGTAACATGAAATATAAATCCATAAAAAAGGTACAGTGACTTTAGTAAATGTACCTAGTTCCTTTTCACCAATAATAGATATCTACAAATACACATTTTTCAAAGGAACTGACAAGTAGCAGACAAAACGTCTGTCAAAGAGAAGACATTGAAATAAAACAAATGTTTCCGTTTGATGAGATCCAATTGGAAGACTGGTCAGACAGACACAGTTTTTACCGTAAGTCTTCCCACCATTGTGGGACCACTGAGCTGAAGAGCTTTGCTTGAGGTCTTTTGCCACCAGCCACTGGTCTTTGGCAGAGCACAGTGGTCCAGAGGGAAACCTGGATGAATGTGAAAGTGTTGCTGAGTTGACCACTGAATCGGTTAAAGCTTTTCACTTGATTTTTGTGACCACTGGGAGCCAGTGCAGAGATGGAAAGAGTGGTGTGATGTGTGCTGCTGTGTTTTGGACGATCTGGGTTCTTCTGGGGGTTTCGATTGTGCATCCTGGGAGCAGGGCATTGACCAGCACCTTCACCAGGTGGCGTATTCAGAAAGGCAGGGCGTGATCTTTGTCATGTACAGGAGAAATCTGCATGTCCAACAGATGGCAGAGATCTGGTCAGTGGATCGTGACGATTATCTCCAGACTTTGTGGAGATAGTCCTCTCACTGAAACATTGAAACATCAAATAAAAGCTAATGCCGAGCTGTAGGGAAGGTCTGACTGGAAAGACCAGCACCTCCTGGCTTGGAGAGAGGGATTTAGAGATGTCTCAGACAGACATTCAGAAATATCAAATCAGACAGTGGAATCATCTGGAGGAAAAGGACAGAAACAGCTACATGTCATCAGCAAAGTGATAGCAAAAGCAATGTGGACAGATGACAACCCAGGGATGTGGTTTAAATGATGAAGAGAAAGGGGCAAAGGCTGTAGACAAGCTGAGAAGGATTTGGACAGAAGACTGAGCCACAGCTTCTGCAGCCTGCAGGGATTTCATGACTGTCAGGAGTGTCGCTTCTATTGAAGAACCACTTCTGAAGTCAGACTGGTTGACGTCAAAGAGGTTCAGAGAAAGAAGAACTGAGATTTGATTCAAGACAGCTCATCCAGAAAGTCTTGAAAGAAGTGAGACAGGTCTGGGTTGATCTTTTATTAAACGGAGGGGTCAAAATTAGGCGTCTTAAGGAGTCGGGCAGTGTGGGGGGAAAGTGCCTGTTTTGAGAGATGTAGTATTGATTTGTGTAAAGGCCGAGAAGGAGAGTAGAGGGGTTGGGGTCCTGAGGAAAGGTGGGAGGAGGACTTCAGAGAAGGAGGGTGGATGTGTCTCTTTCAGAGAGGAAAACGAGGCGAGTGATGTGGTGTTTATTGAAGTTACCAGGGTTGTGGTGGAGACAACTGTTAGCTGATGGCCGTCACCTCGCTGGGAAGAAACTGGCAATATCATCTGAAGTGACAGAGGTGGAGGGGGTAGAGGAGTGATCTGAAGGTGGGAACGGCTTCATGGTGTGTTTGTGGTGCTGCTAACCTCGTCATGGTGCGTGAAGACTCGAATTTGCGTCCAGAATCAAACAACTTTGTGTTGCCTCGTTTTAACGAGTCCTGTGATGTGCAGTACATCAGTGACCCTTTGGCCACCTGGCACCAAGAACGGCTACAGACACATGCCTTCCAACGTTTGGCGATATTTCAAGACATGGACAAATGAGTGGGGAAGGTGGGGACGGACAGTCTTTAAGGCTGGAGGACTTGTTTCAGGAGCCAGGTGACACAAATTAGACATTAAGTAGCATTTTAGCGGTTCTGTGCATGTAGGGCAGCTTGTATTTGTTTTATACATCAACACCATATACATTAATTATTCGTTCGTCATCTTCCATGATTGATACAGCTAATACTAATATATGAGTTGTGCCATGGACATTACATGTAGTGACATTCATTAGAGCAGGACCAGCACCAGATGCTTTAATTTTTTATTTTTTTGGTCATTTTCTATCCTTCTTTTGGTGCATCTTCAGTGACTTCCCTGTACTCACAGGTAATGTCTCTCTGTCTTCAGCTTGATTAGCCTGTTCGCTGGTGTAGGCCTCAGTTTTTGCATTAAAAAAGTTCAGCCACACACACACAGCTCCACTCGGCGACATGTCTTTTTTATTCCAAAACACTTGGTTAATCATTTTGAAGACGTGTGTGCTGAGAACGAGTGGTGGCACTGTACAGGGGTCGGGGTCACATGACAGTGACATCACTGAAGTCTGTTTGATAAAGCATCTATCAAATATATTTGATGTTCAAGATGTTTTCACTTTGATTCATGAACAGCTGTAAAAAATAAATACTTTGCAGGACATTTTACTATAAAGTTTAAAATTAATTTGTCATTTTTAGTTTTAGTTTAGTTGAAGTAATGCACGTCGACGGGACGGCATCACTGTGTGACTCTGTCCTTTCTGAGCAGGTATAGTGCGAGCATCAAGCCTATTCCCCATTCTCAGCACCATCCTGTTGATGTTGGGAGGCCTGTGTGTTGGAGTTGGACGCATCTACAGCAGAAAGAACAACATCCTGCTCAGTGCTGGCATCCTGTTTGTGGCTGCAGGTGAGACGGAGACAAAAACACAGACAGAAAGAACATGAACCAAACAAAGGAGGAAACAAATATAAATAGTCATACTACATTTTTCTCGAGAAAGTTCTGCTCAGTCATTCAGACTCCCCGGTTTTGAACGCCGTAGTTACGGGTGTGTGCAGCCAAAGTGAACCGGCTACTTAACGAACAACAAAGCTGTAACGGTGAACACATTTTCTGAAGGTGTGAACGTTCATGTTCATCGCTAAACATCTTTCCTTTTCACCCTCCGTCTTTCCCTCTCTTCTCTCTCCCTTCTTCAGGCCTGAGCAACATTATCGGCATCATAGTCTACATCTCCAGCAACGCCGGAGATCCCAGCGACAAGAAAGACGAGGACAAGAAGAACCAGTACAACTATGGCTGGTCCTTTTACTTCGGGGCCCTCTCTTTCATCGTGGCTGAATCAGTGGGCGTTCTCGCTGTCAACATCTACATCGAGAAAAACAAAGAGACGCGTTTCCGGGCCAGACGCGACTTCATTAAGACCACCTCCTCTTCTTCACCGTACTCACGCATTCCAAGTTACCGCTACAGACGAAGGCGCTCGCGCTCCAGCTCGCGGTCGACCGACCCTTCCCGTGAGCCCTCTCCACTGGGGATGAAGATTGGTGCAGGAGGTGGAGGAGGAGGGCTGGGCATGGGTCTGCCTATGGGGGATATATCCCTGTACGCCCTCAGTAGGGACCCCTTGAAGGTCGGAGGCGGGACTGCGGGGCCCTACAGTCCTGAGAGAGACTCTGGGTTTTTACAAGTTCACAACTGCTTCCAGAAAGATCTAAAAGATGGAGTGAACAGGAGAACCACACCGGTATGAGGTCAGGAGTGTTCTGCTGTGCAAAACAGGAAGCCTGATGGAACACGTTAGATCCTGTACAAGTGATGAGAAAGGACAGTTCCTCCCTGAAGCTGTTCAGGCAGCAGCGATGTGAAAGGTCAGAGCTCAAATGGTTTTCCTTGCGTCCCTCTGTGTCAGAAAAGTGCCAGTCTGTGTTTCGTTCCGTGGACGAGGGAAACTGATATCAAAATAACATTTTTTTGCAATGACTCAACACTTTTTTTAAAAGGTGGACGCAGACATTTTGTAGCAATATTTGAGGGGTTTCATTTTAAAACGTGGTGCCCATTATTTGAGAAAGTGACTTGTCGTGACCGCAAAAAAAAAGCTGAAAACGTTTAGGAAAATTCTGATCGTTAAAATGATGACGATCACGTAAGACTTTGCTTGAAAAAAATGCTAAATCTCTTACAAACGTGATGCTGAGTGTAATAACGATTTTCAATGAGTGAGCTCTAGGTAACGGCATATGTAGCTGTAAAGTGTTGTGCAAACAAACGTATTTCTTTTAATCTGGGACAAAAAGACGTTGAGTGACTCGTGTGCCTGTTATCGGCGTGTAATTGTATCGTGTTTGTATATTAACAAGACTGGTGCTAACTTAATCTGTACGTCTGTGATAATCTGAAGCCTTCTCCACTGCCATTTAAATGTCTTTACTGTATTTCAGTGTGTGTCATGGCTCTGACACACTGCCACACTATGACACATTCATACAGCGAATATGGATTTGTGTAAATATATATCGATATATACATACAATAAATGACAGGCACCCAGTGACATCAGTACGTTCCAGTTTGCTGTGAGTCGTCGAAGCGTTCCTCGTGCAGGTGGCCTGTGGTCTGTGTGGTTTGCTCTCGGTTCACTCAGGGATGATGTGCACGTTCAGTATGGAACACATGAGTTCTTACCTGAGCCGGACGGACTGTTACAGTCGGCGTGGAAACAGAGGTGCGATCCCACTGCATTGGATGCTATTAACGTGACTTTTTTTTTTTTTTTTTTTTGCCGCTTATGTTCCGAGGGTTTTGAGCTGGTGAAAAATGTTGGATCACACTCCAAGAAAAGGCGTCCGTTAGTGAGGCAGAACTCCAGTGTCAGAACACCCTCTACACCTGCACACTCGCACGAACATCCACTTATTCTGCTGATTGGTTTGGTGGTTCATTCAAATCCTCCAAGATTCTTTGCATTCCAAAAGAAACACTGTGTATTTTGTGGGAGTAGAATTTAAATAACAGCTTTAATAGTTTGCCCAAAAACTCAACTTTGTAATTACAGTTATGTTCACTTAGCTTGTGGCTTGATGTAAAATATGGGCTGAGATTTGGTGGAACAAGGCAACACGCCGCTGCTTTCCACAGCTCGTGCTTTTCCTCATAGAAGAAGTCTTAAGCTAATGACGCGGGGTTGATGGGGCTGTTATGCTCTGCTATGAAACTGTGTGGCAGACAGTCGGGCACCCAGAGGGTGTTAAAGGAAATCGGCATCAGCCAACTGAATGCTTGACTGAACTAACAGGCTCCCAAATGCTCATCCAGACTTGGAAAACTTTGTCTTCTTGTCTCTAAACAAGAGCTGGAGCAAAGTGGCTGTTGTATTTGTGCAGAGAGTGAGGAGAAGTTGAAATTACTCGTTCTTGGTCTAGTGCTCACTCGACTGGCTCCTGTGTCGACTTCATGGCTGGTTTCCCTGTGGTATTTTTAGCAGCAGTTTGGATCGGTTTGATTGTTGGTTGGCGAATCATTGTCAGGGCAGTTGCCACGAGTGTCTGTGAAGTCACTGGTCTTCCAGCTATCGCCGCCATTCAAGCAACTGAGATGGAGAAGAGGAAGAATTAGAATAGACTTATTTTAATTCTGCAAGTGTGTGAGGTACGGCTTCGTTACGCCAAACTGCCCTGATGATGTTGCTTCCCCATGTTGGCCCTAAATTTGTGGAATCCTTCTTCCTCCTTCTCCTCTGCCTATAACCCAGGCTGTTAAACCCTGTCAGTGAGAATGTCATGGACTGTCACTGATATTTTCATCCACAATAAACCTGCACCACCCTCCCTCCTGTTGTGCCCCGGTGAAATATCTCCTCCTGTAATTGAAAGGGAAATGGCAGGGTCACCTCTCCAAGCTGCCATAGAAGTGGCCAACATGCTTGTTAGCATCGGTACCTTGCTGTGCAGGAAGCATAAAATAATGCTTCAGGGTCTGAACTCTGGTCGTGTCTTTGTGAATTGATTTGCTGGTCCTGATGAACGGTACACGAGCAGTCTGAGGCTCACTGTTGGACTGCACTTACAAATACACTGTATATTGTCTTACATCCTGTAAGTATAGTTTGCAGAAAAATTATATAAAAAACAGTCCATGATTTGAATTTGACTGAAACAAAACAATCGTCTGTTGGTTTCATTTTGTGCAGAGAATATTCTAATATGCTGCACACAGAGTATTTCTAAGGAAGGAAAAACATCTACTGCTGTGACTAATGTCAGTCTATATAACGACACTGACGCTGAACCATTACCGACACACCGCTGGTGACTGCAGCATTACACCATGCCGATGGAGAGACATTCAATTTGTTTAGACCAGGAAGTCACTGCTTCTTTAGCCGTACTGTACATATTAGTTTAAAATGATGTGAACTTCATACTGTTAGAACAACATGTACTTTGAGGGTGCAGAACGACTGCGAGAGCCAGATGTGATTTCCTCCTGAGAGATCCCATCTCCACAGGCCCCCTCTCTCAAGTTCTTTTTGAAAATGTAAAATGGCTGACATTTCTCCCGGCAGGGGGCTTGAATCCTCGCTCCCTGTTGATATCGATGCCATACTGTCGATCCGGGAACCACAGGCATCCATTAGGATGACATCTGTCACTGTGCTGTGACTGGATTTAGCCAGCAGCAGTTGGAGCTTAACCCTTCTCTTCTGCATCGTCACCGTGGTAAAAAAAACATCTCATCAGCCTGTAGCATTTTAATATAGACAATTATTTTACAGCGTCTGCAAAAGTGGACAGTTTCTTCTCCCATCTCAAGGAAAAACACAAAGAAAGTGAACAGCAAATATCTTGATATTTAACTACGTGTCACAAACTGCTGCATTAAAGTTGTTGCAGTTCCACTAGTTAACAAATAACCAACTGAACGACATGAGTCAGTCACAGTTCAAAGTATTAAGTATTAAGGACTATTACATTGAAATCAGAGCACTTTTTTTCCAATTCCAGTCATAGTTTGTGATTGATGCACTGAAACTTTTGTGGGAGTTCCTTAAATCGTGTCGGCCACAATTAGCATCCATTCATTTCCTGCATGCTCTTCTAAATCCTCTGTTGTCAATGAACAATTTTTATTGTGTATCTCAGTTCTGAACTTCTACTTTTGTGTGAAATAGTATCATACAGTATATCAATTATGTATCAAGCCTGTAAATACAAAGTATCTTTACTACCAGGGCCATATTGGAAATGTTTGCTTTGTAATATATAATTTTCTGAGACATTCATCTAAAATAAAAAAAAGTGTGAATGGAAAATGAACATCAGTTTGATTTGGTTTGAGAGCATACATTTTCTGCATCATGACTCATCTTCAACATATTCCACTGGATGAAAGACACACACACACACACACACACACACACACACACACACAGTTTCACAATGCTTGAATGGAGTAAAGATTTGCTAATCAACAGAAGACCCTATGAAAGCTGTAACTATCGACCCCCGACAGGGAAACTTTAAAAGTCCTAAAAATTAGAGATGGCTGTGAAGAAATGTTCGAACATGAATCATGTGACCGACTGACCAAAAAAAATACTTTTTCCAAAACACAGTCATGGTGAAAGAAAAGGCTACAGTCGCATCATCTGAGCATCACAAAATGATTATTTGTATCGTCAAATTTTGATCTTTTAAGCCAATAAATTGGAATGTAAAGGTTCAGTTTACAGCCTCGAGTCTTCGTGTCAAAAAATACTTGGCTGCTCAGTGGCCATTCCCCCCGTCACTCTCTAAAGTCGCCCTTTTACACATTAAATTCACATTTTCTCTCTCCAAAGTGCCTCCAGCGATGGTTACTAACTGTAACCCAAGCTTCTATGACTGTGTTACGCAGCAAAATGAACCAACCCCTGAACAAGTGACACCACCGAAGCAGCATCGTCCGAGCCCATAAATGCATTCAATCATGTCTGCATCCGTTCAAGAACAGAGCAGCACTGCGGGAAAACTGCGGGACAACTTCCTTTAAAACAAAGTAAAGTTAAGAGACGCGTCACAGTGATCTCTGTGATGGCAACACTTGTCGAAGCGGAACCAGAAGTGGTGCAGCCCTGATCCGTTTGGTGGGATGGAGGAGGGGATGGTGCAGTGGAGCGGGTAAACCCAAGCTAAGCTGTGAGACAGAGGCCAAGTCATCGGACTCCGTCTGTAGGTGACGCTGCTTGGCAGGAAGGCAGGCGGTGACCTGTGCAGTATCTGTGTCAGCAACGTCGTAGAACACCCGGGTTTAGTGCAGGGACGAGTTTATTATGCTCCAGCCAGAGGGAAAGCAACACAGGAAATAGGAAAGACTCTATTTCTTTTTGTTTTCTGGCTGCTGGCAAACATCAAATTAGTGCATTACTGTCACCAGCAGAAATAGATTGTGAATCAGGATTCAAATTTACATTATTATTTTAAAAGAAAAACAAAAAACAATCACATCTTTAAATCAGTTGATCTTAAACCAATCACATGTTTCTGTCCCAAACATCTGTTAAATCATAGTTTACTTTCATTTTGAGTTCGTTCTTTCTGCTTTGTGTTGTTGACAGTGTCTTATGTCGCGTCCCACCGTCTCGTTTGTCCACAAGGGGTCACTTTGACCTGTCTTATGGTTCCCTTTTGTGTATTTTAAAGGCAGGACGGTCATAATCCAAGTGTTGATAATATTCTATTGTATTTCCTCTTTCTTCCTGCACATCTTAACCTTTGTCTACTTTACAGCATCCGCATCGTTGTTCTTCCACTCACATACCGGGTGAGTTCCTCCCTCAAACTGAACCCAGGTGTTAACGCTCCGCTACTGAAGGCAGAAAGTGAAGTTAGCTCAGAGCAGGCAGGTAACAAAATACAAATGAATTTAAACCTACGATTAAACAAAATCTTAACTCAACTTTAAATACATGCTAGTGACGTGAAATCTCAACCCAAGTTAAAGTAAAATGCACAGCAGCTCGTGCAAAGGATGAGAAGCCAGTCGACATAGAATAAATTAAAACATGTGACACGTGATTTTCATTGAAAGGTTTGTAGGAAGAAAATGTGGGCTGGAACACATCTCAACAAATCCTACATCAGAGAAAGCTAATCATGTTAGAAAACATAATTAATACAAAGACATTTAATTGCTTTCAATTTCATTTAATTTCAACAACACCTTTTCAAATTAAATCTGTGATTAAATGAAAGACGATTGTCCCACTGAACTTGCTCATTCTACCATTTCCTTCTACGTTGCTGTCCTTCATCAGATAGAGTAAATTTATGAGTTCAAATTGTAAAGGTAAATAAATGAGGTGTCACTGTTATGATTTGCCTTTTAATCGTGTAAAGACAAAACAAAGCTGGTTTCGGTGACCTGAGATGGCCACACGGGATTTAACGCATTAATACATACAGGCTTTTTTTTCAGTACATGATCAATGACTAATTTGACTGTAACATTGTCCCTAGAAGTGAGAAGCAGCCAGGACAATCTGTAATCAATGTAGCCTCGTGTTTTCTATGATTACAATCAATAAGGTTTACAGGCTCTGCCCACAGCCACTCGTCCACTCGATGAGATTATTTCCCTTGGAAGACATTTGGAGCCTTCTGAGGACTCAGGCTTACTCTTAAAACTCCAGTGTGGCTGTCAAAATGCAATAACGAGTGAAAAGTTGAACCAGCGAGAGACTCAGAGGTCAGTGATTGTTGCTCATTATGTCAGCGGCATCGCCAAAAATGATGAGTTGTGGAGGAACTGGATTCATTAAGGCTTCACTGTGGATTCGTTATTGGATTAGGTTGGTGGAAACTGGTGCAAACAAATATAAAGTGGGCGTTCACAAACACGGGTAACGTTTCGAGTGGTGGACGACAGCAGCACAGCATGTGGGGTCTCTAGCATGAGGAGGACTGGTCACAGTTCAGGTAGAGATAAAACATTTTGCAGGATATGCAGCCACCAGGTGGACAGTTGTGCAGGAGTAGACGTCACTTTCCACCGATGTGTGAAAAATAGACATTTTTAACCCCAATATCTGACAAATCATCTGATGCCAAACCTTTGCATCCATCTAACTCTAAACGCACTGTAACCACTCACTACGGTTTAATGTAGTGATAATGTAGCCAGATATGACTCTGAACACAGTATTTATAACAATAATATCAGTACCTTTAATTGCAGCTGTGTCTCTTTTTTATGTCTACACAGAAATTGAAATTCCACCAAACATCTGCAAGTGTTTTTCAACAATAAATTTTTTGGCAAAAACAATTTAGTGGGTAAATACGTTTGTTGTACACAAAGAAATAAAAATAAAGTAGGTCGGATTTTATTGAGGTGTTTAATGAAAACATAGGACAGCGAGGGAGGTGTTCGTTTGTCATTCCTGCATCTGTCAGTCAAATCTGTCATTTTTCCTAAAAGCAGCAGTTTGGACCTTTTTACCTATTTTTCATATTTGCTGTATCTCTTTGGGCATGTGCCCCCCCCCCCCGGTTGCTTCATGTTCAAACTTCTGGCCATGTCTGTGATCCCAGCTCCTACTCTCCCCAACCTAAACCTAATTCTAGCCTTTAGAACCTTTCACCTTTGCACAAATTCTGGACGACTTGCACTGCAGGCAAAAAGCAATTATTGAAAATTTGGATTTTGATTGACTCTGGCTGCAGGTCTCACTTATTGGTGTTGGATACTGATGTGTCAGTTACTTTTATGATCAATTTTTTTGGGTTTTTAAATAGTGAGTTTTTTTTTTTTTGAGGGAGAAGGTATTTTTCCCTGATAAATGAGTTAAAGACGTAACTAGTTATCAAAATTGGTAATTTGATAACCAGCTAATAATTTCAGACCATGCACCAAGCCATAAGTTAAAGAAATTAAACAAAAAGTGTCTAAATAAAAGTTTTTTTCTTATGCTTTTTTGGCCTCACCCAACATGAACTTTAACTGATCAAGCACTCAGACATGTCCCGGACGTAAATCATGGTTACAAGGTATTTACAGGGTACAGCTCTTAAAATCAGAATAGATTGGTATGGGGTTCTAAATATATTTGGATCAACCACAGCCGCACAACCGAGGCAATGATCTTTCATATTGGGATCTCATTCCCCTGAGGTATCTGCAGATACTGATAAGCAGTCTCATGCCATTTCTCTTCATGAATGTCTAAACAAAAATCAAAGTCAATCGTCAATTCAGAAGTTCTGTAAACACACTGATGCAGATAAGGTGATTAATATTTCATTAGCCTTCCCGAAGCCATACTCTATAGGTTATGATTTTTGTCAAAACTCCTGTGGAAAACAAGAGCAATTTAATAACTGTGTCGATAAGACGATTGCAATCGCACTTCAGTGAAGACTGTTACGTTCCTCTGACAGTAAAGAAATCTATAATATTAAAATTAGTTGCCAGCGAACGTTTCTTCCTGCCATGATTTTGGACAGATAATTGTTGGCTCAGGGCAGCTGTACAACGAGGTCCATGAAGCATCACCAACACGATTAGCAGATCAGGTTTTGAATGTTTCCACCTTAATCCAATTTTCTAACTGACCTATTTAAGTGTGAAAACAAAAGGCACAATTGCATTAATGGGCCAAATATCCATTCGATTGGACCGCTGCAGCCTTGTTGGGCAGACGACTGATTATAATGAGCAATTTTATGTCCACGTTCGGTTGTTGCCTTACTGCATGTAGTTCCCATAAACTAGCAACCTCATGTTCGTTTTTATGGTAAAACTAGTTCAAGTTGTCGTGCATCCATATTACAACATGCAGAATTGTAGAAAATCGGAGTTGAGGACTTGATGAAGGCTCTGTGGAAGACACCGCGGTGCCTTCAGGGACTGGAGATCTCTCAAGCAGGGACTTCACTCATAAATATGTTATCTTGTTCTGCATGTGCAGGTTTGCAGGTATTTCTCAAGTTCTACTTTTGTTTCCATGAGGACTTTTTGACTTTCAACGGTGCCTGTGCTCACACCAAGGGGAAGTGGGTCACAATTGTTATAAAGAGACTCGAAGTGGGCCAAGGCTTAAAAAAAAGATAAACGGAGATGTACCAAAGTGATTTACTGTAGGGGACCTATCAAAGGGATTTGCACACACTGGGCTTTTTCAAATATTCTGAAGTACATTTTTTGTCTCTTCACTTACGCACTTCTACAGCCCTGTTTCGTGCGAGCAACAGAACCTTTAGAAGAATATTTTCTTATCCTGCAAGAGTGACAGTCTATATAAAACAAGTCAAGTCTTCAAGGGTTCAAGAAAACCTTTGAAGTGTACGACTTTGGTCTGTTCACCGCCTCGTCGCTTGTAGAATTTTGATATTTTCAATGTCAATGAACCAAGTTTTAGACCACTGAGATTCACGTCTGTCCAACGGTCTTATAACATTAGAGCTTACATGTCAGATATGGAGAGATATTAATTCTCAGATTCATAAATTATATGTTTTTGGACAGACTACAAGGTATATTGAGTGACGGGAAGAAAAGCCGTATTCTTCCCTCTCAGCCCAACAGATGCAGCTTGATCTGCATAAACACATGCACTTATTCCTCATAAATAGTTTACAGAAACAGTGGCCGTGAAAACACGTCCACTGCAGATGGCTGCAAGCTGCAAGTGGGAGAAACTACTATCGCAACGCAAACGGAAACTCTGTGTGTACATACGGCTCAATCCGTTTGTCGTAGCCCGGTCCACATCCCCACCCAATGGCACTGTAACCCTATAGGCAGGCAAACTAAAAGCGACTTGACTCACCGCTCACATTTATAGCATCCAATCCCGCCAGCAAACACTTAGCAACACATGGGGCAGCCCCCGCACCCACTGCCCACTATAGCAGACAGTTGGTTTGGTCGTCATCTTTCCTGATCTACCTCAACAGCTGTAAGTCTAAACTTGCAGCGCCTCAGCTGTGCAGCAGCTCATAGAGAGCAGGGGAAAGGGGGACTTGAAACTAGGGCAGGAGCAGTCTGGCCCCTTTCCCTTCGAACCACAGGCACCGATTTGCAACAAGGGGAGAGGAGACACTAGTCTTAGACAGCGAACGAAAAAGAGAAGACACATTCTGGGAAGCTTGCTGCAACCACTGAGGACAGAAGCCCCTGGGACACAGACAAGTGTGTCCACATTGCAGAACATCCAATTTTATACTTTTTTTCCAATTATATCAGGGGAAAAACAATATCAGGGAAGAGATTTTATCACCTGGAACCATGCACAAGCGCACAAAAATAAAGATTGCCATCTTCGTGCTGGTGGTGGGTATGGCTTGCATGTTCACAGCAGTGGTGACGGACCACTGGGCAGTGCTCAGCCCGCAGGTGGAGAAAGTCAACGTGACCTGTGAGGCGGCCCACTTCGGCCTGTGGAGGCTGTGCAAGAAGCACATTTACATGAGCTCGGAAGCCTACGTGCAGGAGCACGGATGCGGACCCATCAGCCTGCCAGGAGGTAAGAGGAAGTCCGAGCTGCTTTTTCCGCACCCAGTAGACAAAGTGCTTTTTCTCTCTGTGCGGCTTTGACACAAAGGTGGTGATCTGTACTGCTCACTGTTTGTCTGTGGCTGTGAGGTGCCTCCGTGTAACCCAGCACAGTGCTGATGAGTTATGAGGCTACTAAGAATAGAGGTTCTGATGCAGGATCACTAGACATGTCATATGACATTGTAGACTTCCCTGTGAAGTGAAAGAAAGATCATATTCCAAGCTGCAAGCCTGTGGCCTTGTGTAATAATTTGGTCTGTGGAGCCATATGTTCTTGAACAGACACGATTTAAATGTTTTTGATTAGAATTAAAGAAAGATATTTAAATTCTATCAATGCTTGGTGTAACCAAAGTATGGATTTCCAAATGATAGCGATCCTGGTTGTTTTCAAATCTGCACTGAGAGGTGGTCCGACTGCCCCTCCTTTAAACACGAAGCAATGGCAGAAAGAAGAGCCAGGCCTCATGACGAGGCCTCCGGAGGATGCCTCAGTTATCAGTTATAAAGAAAACCTTTCCAGAGCGCAGCGTATATTTGCCCAAGCATGAGACGCGGAGTCCCACAGGCTGCAGGCTTCCACTAACCAAACATTCAACAGCACAACAGCTGATCCTGCAGCCTGGTGCCTCGTCTCTGTGTGGAAACGCCAGCTGACAAGGAGCACGAACACTATTGATACTGACTGTACCTGTCACACAGAGGCATTACTGTACTGTATGAGAATTCCCTTATTGATAGAACACAACGGTGATTAAATGAGCGCTGAGGGTAAACACATGCCTGAGCTGCCTCACCTGTTTACATTTTTAAGGTAGATCTCTATTCATTTCAAATATTTATGCCTTTAAAGTCTCAACAAGGTAAAAAATACTACTTATGCTCATATCCACGTGAAAACTTCTATTCTTTTGTTGTATCGTAGCGTTTACAACATGTACATTTAGTAATTATGCAGCTTCAGCCTAAAGCTGTATATGACATAGATCAAGAACCACTTTTATTTGACAGAAATAACTTGATGTGACTTGTGGCAGATTGATATTTTCCTTTACATACAAAACACATAATCAGATTTAAAGATATGAGACAGGATTGCAGATGAAATCACCCAATCTAATACAGTCAGCTACAAAATTTAAAATGTGTTTACATGTGAATTATTCATAAAATATTGCAACGCTACTGCAACATACAGCGTTTAAGCATTCTATTTATAATGGAGTATGTTTACTCTGTGGTACAGTGTTACTACTCTTAAGTGATCAGCCTGAAAACTTATTCCACCACACGTCTCAGTAATGCAGAAATAATATGGTCAGCTAATACATCATAATGTTCTAACAGGGGCTCACCTTGCTGCGAATGTCTGAAAATAAGCTGCATGATAACAGATGCTCCTACAGCTGCTTGAATAAAAAGCAGACTGGAAATGACTAAATGGGTTGAGCAGTTTTCTCTAGCAGTGACTCACATCTCGATGAAATCTAATCACTCATCTGCAGAGCCAGTGATGGTCGACTCTGCCGGCCCGCCGACAGTCATCTGACACTTATCTGAGCAGCAATTATCTGATTGTTGATTGTCACTTGACGCTGCACGTCACATGAGGTAAAAACCAGGCTGGGACTTTCCTACCAAATTTGTCCAACTCACAAAGCTGAAAGAAACTCCCAAAATATGTCTGGACATTTGGGAATCCCTGACATTGTCTGCAATGCACGGCCGACCCAGTCGCAGATGAACGGCCTGAGGGCGGGTCATTGGTTCAGACATGTGCTGAATGTGCTAAATACTCCTAGACACCCAGCTGGGAATTCTTCAGATTGTGAAAACAGGTGGCAAATGATTTTTACAACTGAACCTTTATTTGCAAATATTAATTTCAGCAAAATGTTGGGTTATATTAGGAATCATACCTTTTTTACTTTAGCTAGTAAGTTCCACTAACAAATGGTCGAAAAAAATGCGTGTGATTTGTGATTCCAACCTTGGCAGCTTTAATTTAAGCAGTAAATCTAGTGCATGTTCCATTGGACCCTGGGGGCTTCTCAGCCCTGTATTTGGAGAGGAACATTATTGTTTATCATACTGACACATCTCCAGAGACGTGTCAAATCCTGATCCAAAGCAGGACTTAAAGAGTCTGTACGGCAGTTCTGTAAATGAAAGAGACACTCATCTGGAAAATATGGGCTCAGCTGCTCTTTAGGTTGACTGCTGACAAAGATCAGATCGTGACTCCGTTTCAGAAAAGGTGGTTCTGATGTTTTGGCCCCTTCAATGATTTTAAAGAGGGAGCCAAAACATTTCCAGCAACTGCTAATATAATTCCCTCTGGTATGACTCTACCACCCACTCTGACCTCAGTAATAAACAGAGATTAGGATTATCACCTTTCTGACAGTTTGCACATAAAAAGTGTTAGAAACCCCAATCACAGGCAGGTGTCACGCTGCACGTCCTGCTTTGGTCTTATATGGAAAAAACATTTTCATACTGGCTTTCTAAACTGCTGTGTAACGTAAATAAAGCAGGGAAGTTCCAGCGTTCCTCCATGTTGCTCACCCCGCGTTTCCTTTTCAAAGCAAACACTCTGAATTCTTCTCTGTGGTCACAGCAAACAAAGCCTGGCGATCACTGTGATGCATCTGCCACGGTTCCAGATACAGAAAAATTGTGTTATAGCACAAACCGCTCTGCAAGCAGTTGCTGGGTTTTAAATATAGGCCACGTAAATGCTCAGCTGTCTTGGGTAGAAGCAGCGAGGGTCAAGTGTTCTAAGGACAGCGTTCCTCTGAGTGACGGGGACGTCTGGTGGAGTCCGGCATGGCTCCACGCCCTGCTGTCCCACCAAACTATTCCCACTAGACCTTTGTGCATATTCGCATCTCTGTGCAGACCACATAGCCACTCAAATTACTTTACATTCCCTGGGGGTGGGATGCATATTCCAAAAAGCAAGTGGAACCACTGGTGTTTTGCCTTTACAGGCTCACATGCAATGCCGGGACAGGCGTCATATTTGGGGAAGGGGGATTGCCACTGATGTGTCCTTTAACTGCTGTAGCTGACTCAACCTACAGATTATTTAAAGTAACAATACTTTATATGCTCATATAAATATTTTACATTGAGAGAAATTTGGCTGTAAACTAAATAAAGTGACAGTTCACATCAAAGGTGCTGCTGTGACATGACAATGCACAGTCCTGCTAATCCACTGTCCCCACTGAAACCTTGGAATGATGACAGACTGGCCCAATAACAGCGAGACAGGCTTTCCGCAGCTTGTCAGCACGGCGTAGCAGTATGAGGACCAACAACAGGAGGAACAGAACAAGAGGTGCACGTGTAAGAGCGTTTACCCGTGGCGGCGTGCTCCCACCGATGAATACAGATTAATTTATGACCACCAGCTTGTCCTCACATCGTACTTGCAGCTTGCACTCTAACGGCGGAACAAAAAGCTTTGGTCAGACTCCGCACATAAAGGCATTTGTAAGAACAGAGCCGCCTGATACTGATGATGAGCTCAAAGCACCAACAGGACAGTTGATAAATGCTGAGTGGCTCCACTTACACATACATAACTAACCAGATTTGCATCTAAGAGCCACTTGCCTCGCTGGGAGTTCTGACACTTCTCAACCCGGGACTTGAAAAAGAAACCTTATCTCACCCAGAGACCGTGTTTCCTGCTGTTGACAGAGTCGCCGTCTGTTACAGAACAGGAATGAAGTAGACTGAGGGTGGATTAACATTCTTATAACAACATAAATATTCACAGCCCAGGGAAACTATGTTCAAATGTATTTTCTCAGTCTCTTACACCGACACCCGCTCACATCCTCATTCAGTGTGAGTGTGTCTTCTACGCTGACACACACTGGAGCTTGTTGCTTAGTAACAGCCTCTGTATTTTTTTATGTTATTCTGATAGCCAGTCCCTGTCCTCATTCATAAAAACATCTTTTTTCGTATGTGGGCCCACACAATATGGCACACGGCAATAAAAGCCTGTAATTTGGACGGGGAGTGGGTGTGTAAACATAGCAGCATTGAATTGGCTTGGTAAAATATGATTGAAAGATATTGTTTTTGCCCATTATATTAAATTATGTGCTACTCCCTTTTCAGGCCACCTGACATCCCTTTTAGCTTATTTTCATGGTTTTCAGGATGCACAGGGAAATTATCTTCCATCCCAACATGAGCCATTGGGCTCTAATTGTGATATGATGCATTATTACGTGACATATTTCCACATGCAATAAGTCACTGAGGCCCTATAAGTGAGATTGAATAGAAATGGGGAATAGGGGAAGTCTCAAAGCTTGAGCAACACACTCGACTTTGCATGACATTATGTGACATGTTGGTTCGATGTGACATACATCACATAATTTTCTCACACGACAATAAATATGGAAATATGATTATTTGAACCTGTTGCCTCGTTTTATTGCCAAGACGTGGGAGCTGCTTTGTTTATGCAGGTCATTTACCCACGTATGTTTTTTCCCAACCCCAACAGGAAGTATTTTATGTGGCAAGAATCAAGTAAAACATAATCAAGATTTGACAGGAGACTGAGCCTGTTTCTACAGTGGATTCAAATGATTTTTTACTCTACCAACCCGTCTGTGATCACGCACACTGAGCAGCCCGGCTTTATCTGTGCAAATCCCCAAGGTTTAACACCTCGTCTGCCCGAGAAAAATTGAATGTGACGTCTGCTGTAACTGTTTTTGAAAGTCAAAAGGCACAGAGCAAACCAAGACCCCGCTTGACATCGTGCAACCGTTTTCGTGGAAATATTATCCTGGGGGTGTCAGTTTATGAGATGCATTTGCACTTCAACAGAAGTATCGTATTCACGCAGTAAACCACAGCAGGTGGAGTACAGGCACTGGCACAAAACTATCTGGGGCAACGCTTGAACGGAGGCGTGAAATGTTCAGGGGTGCAAGGAAAAAAGCAACGCAACATAATCTAAGTGGATTTTGTTAAATAAGAGCAAATTTAAAACACAGAGGACATGTTAAAGGAAGGAGAATGTGAGAATTATGTTCCTCGACAACAGCAAAAGCTGTTAGTTACACGACAAGGTGAAGCAGTGTCGGCAAAGATGTGGGTGAACTACGCGGCATGGTCCTCTGTCATTCGCAGAGCTGCTATGACATGGAATTTATGAGACACAATTACATCAAAACTGTTTTATCCCGTCACCAAGTCGCCACATGGACAAGGCCACAAATCATAATATAAAAGACATGAGAACTTGTTGTGCAGCCCTCAAGTGACCAAACATCAGTCATTGCAGTTTTCACTTTGAACTAAATCTGTCTTCTTTCTTTTCACAGAGGAAAACTGCACTTACTTCAGGCACTTCACTCCAGGGCAGGATGCTGAGATATTTGAATATAAAACACAGAAAGGTACGTTCCAGTTACTGGTTCCATCACGTCCAACACTTCCTGTCGGATTATGAAAAGGTGGAGAGATTCACTTGTGAATATGTGTTCCTTGGGGCATTAGGACATCCCAGTCTGTATGAAGTTCCACATCAAACAGCCTCAGTCCCAAAGACCCAGTCCACCAACCCCCCCCCCTCCCCTCCCCAGCCCCCACCTGCTGCTCTTTGTGGGCTCATATTTTCATTCATGTTTCACTTCTGACCAGAGCACAGTAGGTGTATTTGAGTGGTCGTCAATGACAAAACCTGTCATCAGCGTCCTCAGTGGAGGACATTTGGGTTTCCCTCTGCCGTTCCAAACGCTATTTCACTGCCTAATTATCTAATCTGCAACATCTTTGTTGATGATTATTATTATTATAAAGAAAAATGGAACAATAGATTCAAAGTGTGCGGGAAATTTGCTTTCAACTAAATTTCCACCTTTATCTAACCTCAAACAAAGTGTTTGTTGGACTAAACCTAACTCCACTCGGCAGGCTGGAGTCACTGTTGGATCAGCAGGATGACAGTCCACCGTTTGTAAGAGACGAAATGTTGCACTGGATTGATTTAAAAAATACAAATGGATAAAATATCAACCACTGATGGAGGGTGTTTGTCACACAGCTCAAACTTGACACATCAAATTCAGACTAAACTTTATCATACAAAGTCATTAATAAGTGAATAACTAAAGACAATTTGCTTATTTATTTACCGTGAAGTTATTAAATGATGGAGTGTTGACTGTATGAAGAAAACATAAATATGAAATGTGATTTAAAACCTTACTTTGATTATTTTACTTTTTACTGAATTTTAAAGATCTGATTTTCAACACAGGAGTGTTTGAATTTAATTAATAACTAAAGGTTTTCAACTAGTATTTCTCATCTGATCAGAACAGAATCTAATTTAGACTGTTTTTGTTTTTTTAGTAGCTAAGTCGGAGCTGAAGAGATTTTTTTTGCCTCAGAGTTTGTAGCCTACATGTTTTATAGGCTGGTTCTACTTCTTCCTTTCTGTCTTTTATCTTTAAATCTTGAATTCTGATATTATTTATTAATATGTATCCATATTATGTTATTGCAGTCAGACTTTCTTTCTCAATTCTGTTTCTTCATGCCTTCATTTATTCGGAAATTTAAAACAAAATCCTCAAAATTTTATTGTTACTTACATTATCTGTGAATTAAAAAATGGAGCCCAGTTTTAGCACCACAGGTTTAACTTCCACAGCCCTCAGGTGGTTGAGAAACACAGCTCAGGTCTGATAAAACCACAGCTTTTCAAAAACAGAGCCTATGGAAGATATATTTCACTTTCTCTGGTTTGTTATGATAGAATATGATGCAGTATACATTAATGCTTTTTGAAATGACAACCGCTCTTGGCAGTCACAAGCTGGGGGTCATAGTTCACTCACTAAAGTCACAGAAATCAGCGTACGTGCTGACAGGAAGCTGACAAGAGTTTGTGTGTGGTGCCTTAGGAGCATATAGGGACGGCACTCTACGGCACAGTCCACATTTCCTAGCTGCGTTTGTCCCTGCCCCCGCTACTTCCTCTTCCATTCTTGCCATTATATTTCCAGTGACCGTCTTCCAGTGGTCTTACTGAGTCCATGTTCATGCATGCTCCATGTGTGTTAGGGGCACGGGCGCATGTGGAGAACTGTCAGACTCTGTTACTTGTATATGTTGGGGAAGTTGTTCACTAATGCCTGCTTTCTTGGGTACCCCCCCCTCCCATTCTCCAACACACACACACACACACACACACACACACACACACACTTGCAGCATGTCGGGGCTGATGGCCCTTGAGAGACACACTGCCAGTTTGCTGCAATAACTGTAGCCCCGACCGAAGTTCCCTTCCATGTTATTCACTCTTGACCGAGCCATTTGGCTACATCATAATGATGCACACGGCTGAGTGGACAAAATATTTATTTGTCACCACGGGGATTAAAGCAAGAACGATATCTTCCATGGGGGGCCCTGCCATTAAAATACAAATGAAGCGTGGGATAATGAAAATGACGCAAAGTCAGGGCCACTGCAGAATCTCCATTCGAGTTATTAACATTTGTAGATAAACAAAAGGATCAAACATCAGTATAACATACTCAAAATATAAATACTCAAAAATAATTCTCCAATTTGTGAATGAACATCGTTTATAACATCTACTGGCATGAATATAATCCTAGATACATGTACCACTTTCTTATCCCCAACCTAAAGTTCCAATGCAGATTTTAGACTTTTTTAATATTTTAGACTCTATAGCTCCTGTCAGATACAAAATGTCTAGACCTTCATGGCTTCGTTGGCTCAATGAAGATATACAGATTTGGATTCAAAGAAAACACAAAGCAGCAAGGCAGCAGGTAAATGGATGAGGGATAAAAAATTGTGATCCTCTAGTTTCTCTTAAACGTATTATGTCCCCGTAACAGAGGGCAGTGAAGGAGACAAGAATCTCATAGCCAAATGTCAAACATAACCATAAGCCCAGAACTCTTTAAAATTACAAACTCTGTAACTGGTCCCTCGCTTAGAAAAACAGAAGAATCCTCTGCAGAGAAATGCAAAGATTTTATGATAATTTTCACAACGAGACAGTGAAATTTCAGTGGAACATTAAGAATGCAGGTTGTAGGGAGCTTTATGATGTCACCTGTTCAGGACTGACTCACTTTTTTAATACCTTGTTTACACAGTTCATACGGTTTGTTTTCCTTTTATCTTGTTTAAAATTAAACAGAAGTGTACATTGTTCTCTGTAGGTTCTTTGTTCTATGCTCCTACAAGAATTTCCCAACTGTGGGATAAATAAAGTCATATTTTATCTTATCTTATCTTATCTCAAAATCTTTCTGTCTAAACTGAAAAGAAATGCCGCACTTTTAAGACCATCTACCGTCATTCAGATGGGTCTGTGTTAATGTCCTATTTGTGTGACACGTCCTTCTCAGTAAAGACTCATCTCTTTCTCATCTCTTCTTTTGGGGTCCGCCAGGGGTTTATTCTGGGCCCACGCTTGTTTCCCATATATACTTTATCCGTGGGAAAAATTATGCAAACACGCAGCATTGATTTTCAGTGTTCTGCTGAGGTTTCACAGATTTATGCCCCTCAAAAACCCCGGTACCACTATTGATTCATTCATTACATCCTGTCGAGTAGAAATTAGGGACTGGCTGTTTTTTTTTACAGCCTAATCACTCCAAATCTGACGTTTATGTACATGCACATCCACCTTCTGCAGTTAGCACGAGCAGCATTAACACCGTGTTGTTTTTTTTTTTTTTTATAAAACGGTGTTGAACAAAAGCCTGAAACCCAGGTCTCCTTTGGCAGTAAGATTATTACAATTTTCTAAAACTGTATTGTCTAACTCAAACAATTAAACCCAGTCAGTTCACACCTTTCATTTGCTGATCTAAAAAAGGCAAATTATGCTTGGATCTACTCTAGACTTGACTACTGCCACGCTCTTTATTCTGGTATCAGCAGATAAATAAAACAGTACTACCAGGCTTATAAGAGGTGACCACATCGATTGGCCAGTAAGTGTATATTTATGTTAAATCTTTTCTTAATTTTTAGAATATAAGCCGTTTTATTCAATTAGAGGTTGTTGTAATGCTGTAGTTGCTGTATAAATACATTTTTAATTATACACATGAAAATAAAATAAATTTTGCCTTAAAAAGATCAACATAATATTACAAACATCAACATGTAATAATGTAAATGCAATGTGTAATGCTGTGATTTCAATTCGAGAAACTGGCCGAAATAAAGTGACTGGAAATTGGCCTTTTTCTGGGGTAGAGGCTTTCATCACATGCTCATTTCATATTTCTAAGCACTGAGGAACCTTTTATCATTTCAGCCTCACTATGACTAAAATGCAGGTAACTTCATAAAGAAAATGAGTTTTAGACTCTTAGACAACAAGCTGCACAGACTTGCAGCATCTCATGTTAAGGGTGTGGTCCATCCTCCGCTGCCAGGAGATGAAGGCTCCCTCTCCCCCAAAAGAGCGTCTCTCCCCTGGGCAGGATTCGCAGGTGAACAGGCGGCAGATCAAAGGCCCTGCTTCCTCTCCCCGTCTCTGCTCCGAAAAAACGAGCAGCTGCGGTTCCTGTTGCACAAAAACACTAAATCTGTAAATACAAAGTTCTGCAGTACATTGATCTGGAGCATTTTATTTATGGATTATAAGAAAGCAAAGTGCCAGGAGAGAAAATGTAGTAGCTTCTTCAGATGTGCGTGCTGCGTGTGCCAGATCCGGTCAGATACAGTAAGTATGTGGTGCAGGCTTCACCAGCTGCCGTTCCTTGGCAAAGTAAAGAAGGATTGTGAGTCTGGATGAGGATTTTCATGGATGTAGGTGCTGTTCAGTTGTCCACTCTGTACAACAAATGTCGGAGCTTTGAACATGATGTGGGTGGCCACTGGAAGCTTGTGCAGAGATGTGAACAGTGATGTGACTTGTGTCCTTTTAGCGGATCAAAAACGAGATGCGCTGCTGCATTTTGATTATCCGGAAACATTCAGACTGTACATGCTGGTGGTTCTGTCCGTCGAGATTTTCAGCAGACAAGGCAGAATGATGTGAAGTGTCTGCACAAGGAGTTGGGTAGAGTGCTTAGAAAGGTTGTTCTTAAGTTCTGGATGCCTTTTTGCATGGGTCTGAACCTTTTTCCATGTGGAGGAGGTCCGGTCAGTAAAGCGTTGGTGGTGATCAATGAGGACCAAAAGATTTTTGCCAGACTTTGTCCAGACAATCACTGAAAATCCTAAGTTAATGCCGACAAAGATGTATCATGGCATATTTCTTGACTGACTCTGACGGTGGATTCATTTGTTGGAAAGGACAGTAAAAGCCGTGTGTCACTGCGGCAGCGCTGACACAAAAATCCACATAAGTGGATAATAAAGGCAGAGGGGAAACAGAGAGGGGTGCAGAGCACTGGGGTGCACCGGTGAGACAGCGACGATGAAAGCTGGATATTGGTTCATCCAAGAAACTCGACCTTGAAAGTTTCAGAATCAGAAATGCTTTACTGATTGCAGAGGGGAAGTTGCTTCCATCTTGAAGTATAAATGGAGTCTTATGTTTCACCTGCATGTCTTTCTGCTTGACACGGCTCCATCACCACAACGTCACTGGCCCTTCGGATCAGTTCGTTGAGTCTATTGGTGTCCGCAGCTCTCAGTCCACTTCCCCTGCATTCAACATGCTCTGGCCTTTCCATTACAGGGCTTCAGTATTAGCTCAGATAGGTAAGACCGGAGCAAGCAAGATATTTATTGTCATAACTTTTGGTTTCTTTGATTTCCAGAATACAACATCTCAGCAGCAGCCATCTCCATCTTCAGTCTGGCCTTCATGATCCTCGGGTCTCTGTGTTTGGTGGGATCATGCACTGGTAAAGGCAAAGGAAGAGACTATCTCCTCAAACCCGCTGGCATGTTCTTTGCATTTGCAGGTAGGCTTAGTTAACAAACAAGTGGAATAATCCCTGCTGGAATTCAAGCATGGGAATTTGCAATGAATAAGCTGTTACATACACTATTTCACGTTTAAATGTGTCTCCCCTTCCCAGGCCTCTGCTCTTTCATCACGCTGGAGGTGATGCGTCAGTCTGTCAAACGAATGATTGAGAGCGAGGAAACGATCTGGATCGAATACAGCTATGGCTGGTCCTTCGCTTGTGCCTGCACTGGCTTCATCTTTCTATTTCTCACTGGCATTGCCCTCCTGATCCTCTCCATGCCCCAGATGCCCAGGAATCCATGGGAGACCTGCATGGATGCTGAGCCAGAACAAGGAGAGTGATAGGTAGACAGACAAAGCGCTGCAGGATGAGTGACTGTGTCTTTTGTTTTGAGTACAAATGCTAGATTCATTTCGAGAAGAGGAACTGGCCACAACAGGGTAAGGATGACAGGCAGTGGTCTCTGGTGTGGGCGGACTACAGCTCGATGGGACATTTACGTCCCAATAATTATGCATCAACCCGAATGTAGGCCTTCTGTCAGAGATCTGAATGTTTGCCTTATCCTGTGTATCCTGTAAATAGACAAGGCCTCTGTAACACTTTTGTGAGGTTTAAACCATTCATGGCAGAGACCAGTGGTCAAATACGGCCATATTTGAAAGTATGAGCAGGCGTAGGCCACAAGGCATTTGCAAATATCTGACACCGAATGTTTTCATTTTCCCCTCATCATTTACAACTCATCTTTCACCTTTGGTACATATTGAAAAAATGTGACATGATCTAGTTTTGTCTCCCATGTCATCATCATGCACGCCTTAGTTATAAAATCATTAAATCATCTACATTTTTACAACAATAGAAAAATCACAGGAGTTACTTAATTATATGGGCTGCATTATGTATGATATCTTGTACATATCTAATATTCAGCTGATTTTTGTATGCTGTTGCTCAAGGAATCACTCACTTACAATAAACGCTAATTAAGACAACTTAAGATCTATATGTAAAGCTGTATATTTATAACGAACCAATAACAGAAGAACTTTGTGGGTAAAGGATTTGGAGCAAAGCAGTAGCACAGAGCAGATTTATGTGTGCACGGCAGGCTGAATGCTAAACACCCACACAGTCACTGCACGGCGCTGATCGTGCTGGAAAAGGTTCAGTTCTAGCAGGTGCACATACTAGGCCTTTTACTTTTTGTCGACAGCTCCCGAACCAAACGGAAACAAAAAATTCTCTGTTCATTTTCATGACCCGTTTGATACATATAAAAAAAAAGCAGTTTCTTACATTTCTGTCCTTGACCGATAAATGATGTAAACACATGCAGTATAAAAAAAAAATATGAAATAGCTTTTTTATCCAGCAAATATCATAGATAAGCAATGCTGCAGGGCAAGCGGGTCATGTTTTGATAACAAATGCAGTGTGAATTCTTTTTATATTTGACTGCCTATAGTTTGAGATGATATTCACCAACAAATAGCGAAATGAAAATATATCGCAGTGAGGCAAATCAAAGTTTAAACATGCTAAATGTGCAACAGTGCAGTAATGACAGTTTGAAAACTTTAGCAAAACGGGTACTGGGGTGGCTCAGCAGGGCGCTGTGAAGTTATTTAGAATAAAACCTTTTCAAGAGGATCCCAGACGTTTTGTACCTAAAATGCAAAATGAAGTAAATTCTCATGTGTTTATCACGCGCTCCCTGTCTGATCTTGCAGTGTTGTGTCATTGCTGTGGGTACACACATATTTGTCAGCAGACGTCTTTACACTTTGGCTAACTGACGGCATAATGGTTATCGTTCCGGCCTCGAGCAGATTAGGGGTTAATACATTCAACCTTTTTCTGCAAACCTAGTCCACTCAGAGTACTCTTATTCATGGGCAAAAGTGCATTTAGTAGAGTTTTTATTTTCTCTTTCACTTGACTAAATGTCACTTGTTAAAAATTTTTACTGAAAAATGCAAAAAGAAAAAAAAAGGAGAAAAACAACAGCAGGTAAATTAACGGGCGTATGACATGAACTTTCGATCTTCTTATAATTTTGTCTTTTTTCATTGAACCTAGCATGCAATCAGACAATTTTTGGAATGCAATAAATTGTGTGTGTTTGTTATAAGCTGTTACTTTGTAACCAAAATTAAATCTTGATAAGCTTTGGAAAAGTGTGTCTAGTTTGCTTCCATGTACAAGAGCAAAATGGGTTCACACTTCACAGGTGTGAAAATGAAAGGGGGAAGCTGTGGCGGCATCGGCATTTGTCTATTTTCCAGGTAGATAGTGGAAAGCTGCATTTCAATAAGTCTGGCATCTAATTGTAGTTTTGAATATGGGAAATTCCAATGTGTATTGCAATCGGAAGATTAAATACAGATTCAAATACTGTTCATCTGCTGCATCAGGATTTGTCTACTGTTCAGTCTATAAGAGACTTTTGTAACAGAAGAGACTCAAGATTCAAGCAATTTCAATAAAAACACTTTAATAGAGAAACAAATAAAAAAGAAAATATTTGAAACACAGTCTAAATCCTTTATTATAACCACCACCAACTGAAATGAAGAATAGTAAAACAGACCTATTCATTATTTTGTACCCACGAGGGAGGAACCAATGGGACTGGGAGGCTGGGAGAACAGGTGTGCCATTGATTCACTGCAGCAAGGGGAGAACAGAGGAGAGCAAACAGACAACAGGAAGAGATGTGGCGGTAATAGAAGGCTGAACACAGTGCTCTCTACTGGCTGGGCAAAAGGTTGCTCCCTTAACATGTGCCGCACACACACACCGCGCCACGTTTGGCTTCATGTTCTTAGGATGGAAATTCCAACGAAAAGATGAATTCAGAAAATGTACAGCACAGTATTATAAGGTGAGAACATTTGAAATGCAACTTCAATTGAAGAGTCAGTACCCTTTATCTTACTAACAAAGATCTTGTCAGACTCGTGCTTTGAAAGAACAGAAAGATGTTTATTAAATATGAAAAATTCAAAACTAATTTGAAATCAAGAAAAAAATCCAAGTAAAATCCCTTTAAAATGTCTTTGGCTCAATCTCTTCTGCTTCAAATATAAATAAAAGTGTAGCTAAAGAAGCGGTGAAATATTAGTATTGCACAACATGAGAGATTAGCCAATGACTTTTTATGAAAAACAAACTGCCCAGATAATCACTTGCAAAATTTCATAAATGCATTGGGCACAAACCAGGGAGCAACCTCAGCTTTAGCCCTGAAAAAAACAAAAAACAAACAAAGAAAAAAACAAACGTACATGACCGTTACATATTTGATTGACATGTTAGTAAAATATTATAATAGTTTTGTTGATAATGTCACAAGATATTGTACACATCAAATAATATACCAAAATTTGACTGTGCAGACTGAACAAAAGCTTCTTTTTTTCTTCTTTTTTTCCATCGACAAATCAAGAGAAACAGAAATAACGAGGGATAAAAAGCAGCCAGGTCATCTCAACATGCATGGAAAGAAAACAGTCTTCACATTTAAAATAAAATCCATGTTGATTGTTCTACAGCTGTGATGTAATGAAAACAGGATAGATCCAGCGACATATACTTAAAATATGTATTGTACAGTGAAATAAGTCATCTGTTAACAGCTGCAACATAAACTCTACTCTTTGTCAAATCATCCAGATACCACCTTTAAAAAAAAAAAAGAAAAAAAAAAAATCTAAAAAATTACAAGGTGTTGCAACTACCAACTGGGTTGTTGTCCATTTCTAGAATCACTATTACGATTTTTTGTGAATTTGCATAATTAAAAAGGGCATACCTCTTCTTTGAACAGCTTCTACAAAATTGAGGCGCTCCCAAAGTTCTTGTTTGTAAATACCTATAAAATGCATATTTACAAGTATGCGTTGTTCTCCACCAAGTCAAAAAATCTGGACCTCTGAATTAAAATGTCAAAATTTAAAATAAACCTTAGCTTCTCTGCTGACGGTTCAAAACACAACACCTAACGTGTTAGCTGTAAAGCATTAGCCTTCTGATGAGGGGCTCTAACAGTGACTCACTGCAGTATGAAAGCCATACTTTTATTACCATTATACCAAATTGCCGACGGGACAGCGGTGTTTTAACATGACTCACGTGTAATGGGACCAAGCACTGCATGATGGTTTCCAATATTGCTTTCATCAAAAGACACACTGATAAATATACTGTATAAGCAGGTTTTCGTACTTTACTTTTTGTGTGTAACTCAAGAGGGCCTTAGCGTTTTAGCAGTGAAACTGACTAAAATACAAATATTAATGTTCCTGTTTGTGTGTTTTGTGGAGCCAGATAAAACTATGTGGATAAGACAGATGAAGAACATGGTCAGAGCATTTTCTAAAAGGGAACTGAATCAGTTCACTGCTGTAATATATGAATCAGAGCAGACTGATAAGGTGGATAATTTAATTCTCTAAATGAGCAGAAAAAAAAACACATTACCAAGTCATTCCTGTTATTCAAAGTCTAAAAACAAAGGCAGCATCAGTCGAATGTTTTTGAACAGCTCAGTGGATTATTTCTCTCACCAAGTTAATCGAGGGTCTTGGTTAAATCTCAAGCAGCGTGTTGAAACCGATGGACAACGTGCTCTTGTATTTGGAAAATAGAATTGATATGGATTGGGCTTTTTCTTTTTTTAAATTGTAATTTATAAGAAACGAAGTAAAAGCCGAGGGTTTATTGTTCACAGTAAGGTTCAAACTATTGAGAGATTGAGAAAAGATTGTCTCATGTAAAATGAAAAGAATCTTTGATTTGCATTTAGAAAAAAGCCAAAACATATTTCACTTAACACAAACGTTCAAATTTCAGGATATTTAGTCTAAAGTCCATAAACTTAAGACTTAATCCAAAATACAACTGTGCATGTTCAAAAACATTTAACCGACAGTGCTGATCACACCCTCAGTTTCAACTTACCAATCATGACACACCACTCTCACCACTATCTCCACTTTCACAAACCCTCAGAGTACTGCAACCTTTAAAAAAAAAATCTGTGACAAAAATAACAGAAAACAAACGTTTCATACATCCAGGTTATTGGAACAACATCCCTGGTGAATAATTTGTTGACTCCCCGCGTGATACGAGTTGAGAAATGTTATGACTGTGTCAAGAAAGGGAAAGAATAACACGAAACAGAGAGAAACCAACATGGCTGGGATAATCTTATCACAGGCAGATGTCTGCTGTTCTCTGATCCTTAAAGCGAACAGACGGGGGATGACACAGTTGCTCCTACTTTGACACCTTCACACCATTTCTATTGTTGCTGCTGAGACAATGGTGAAACAGACAGAATAATTATTACTGTGATGTTTTAGTAAACACATTTACTACTAAATCACTTAAGATGAATCCCGGGTGATGAAGTCCAAGAATTAAGGATCAGAAGCCAACAAACAAACAAACAAAAAAAAAAAAGGAATTCTAATGTAAAGGCTAGCATGATACAAGACTTTAAGGGCATGCCTGTGGCATACAATTCAATTCAGTCTTTTATTTCTTTATATGTACAGATTAGAGGAAAATGTATCTACTTCTATACACTGTTCCATGAAGTTTCTGTGTCAGTTGACCACTTAGCTTTTGTCCATTACCACGAATACAGTAGTATGAAAATCAAGACGCAACGTCCACTCAAAACTGAGGAATACAAAATGAAAGAACTTCAACATACTTGGGTAACCAACAAAACCAAATTCAGTAAGGAAGGATAAGCAGGTAGCTAAGTGGTCAACCAAGTCTCGTCTTTTTATTTTGTTTTTTGTTTTATTTTTTTTTTTTAACTTTTTTAGCATTACGTACATATACAAGTGTAGATAATATAAGTATATATTCATATATACATAATGAGTGTATGTATATATCAGTAATGCATTCATTATATATACTTATTTTCTTCACAGATATGTGAAACAGGAAAAAATTCATGTTACAAATAAAAGGTTAAAATGAAACAAAATGCAGAAAAAAAACTACTGATAGAAACAATTTGTAAATGCACTTTGTACTATTTTTTGGGGGTTTTAAGAACAAGTTTTTCCTTTTTTATAGTTTTTTTTTTTTTTTAGTATTATGTTGGAGAGGCGAAACTCATTTAAAGTAGGAATAGTACCCATTGCTACCATTTGAACTTCCTATACTCAGCTCTTGTAGGAGAGAGAGAGGGTCGCTGTTCTTTTTGACCTGTTCAGGACGAACAGCTCGGGGCTTGGGTGGGGCACGGAGAGCGCTCGCATACGACATGGTGGGTGGTTTGCTTAAATTTGGAGCTCCCTGGCTGGGCTCTGTGGGAGTCTGCGGAGGCGGCTGCTGCTGCTGCTGCTGCTGCTGCTGCTTGTTATTGGGCAGAAGAGGAGGAAACTGTCCAAGATGCTGAAGGGAGTTGAGGGAGTGTGGGTGTGTCTGCTGTGCTGCTGTGACTTCCGCCTTCACCTGCTCCTCTGTCTGACGATGGGCCTTGGGAGCTGCCACAAGGAAAGGTGACACCACAGTAACAAAACAGTAATTAAACTTGAATAGAGCAAAAGCAATAACTTCAAACAATCTAGGAGACTAATTAATAGAAGCACAGAAGTTTAAAATAATGCCTAAAAACTGCATATTTGTTGATGCCTACCCATAAGCTCCCGATGCTGCACAAGTGTGCCGGCTCCATTACACGGAATGTTCTGGAACGGGCCGGGACCTGCACCATTACTAGGCCAGGGATCATGTGAGGGATAAACGTAGGAGGCGTGTGGGTGCTGATGATGTGGTATGTGTGCGTGGGGGTGGTCTTGGTGGTCTGATGCACAGGGTATGGACTGCTGGGGTAGGGAATTGTGAGCGTTGGCTGGAGATGGTTCATCTGGGAAGCTGGAGGAGATGCGGCGCTGATAGAGAGGCCGACCCGGACCCCGGGGTTCATACTGTACAGACAGGAAGGAATAGATAATGAAAACTATTGAGGGAAATCGAGAACATCATATTAAATCGGAGGGTAGCAAATGTGAGCCAAGTCATTCATGTAATCCATCTCTGTGTGGCGTTTGGTTACACATCTTAATCATTCATTCCCCATTTTTATCAAATTAGGGTGACTTAAGCTCCTAATTATCCACATTTGCCTGTTGGCATAGCTTATTTTGATTTTATCAGGAACCGTTGAAAACTGTTTTTCATGCAACATTAGAAGCTTAATAATGGGGAAAAAAGCCTGATAAGACTAATCACAATATAATGCTTAAACTGTACCAATATGGAGACAATTTGGAGTGTAAGACAAACGTAAAAACAGAGCAGGGTTTCTCACTTTGGAGTTTTAAAACAAGTTCTTTTCAAATTATAACACAAATGAATTTTTATTTTATTTTATGAATTTTAAGTGTGACTTTGAAAAAGTACTTGCACTTTAGCCATTTCTATTTTAGAAATGCCCTGGGCAGTTGACCCAGTGTAGCCTTTTTATTTATGGTTTTATCTTAACAAACCAATTAATTGTCCATAATTTATCCTCTTTAACAGGGCCAATGTCATGACACCTAGTGATAGTTACCCTAAACAACAGAAAATGAATATGACACTGTTTGTTACTTGCAATAGAATGAAAAATCTGATTACTTAATCCCCAATAGTAATACAGATTTTTTTTTTACCTCATCTATACTGTGAAGGGCTGTGGCTGCTGATGCTCTGGGGGACAATGGGTGGTAGGACTCCTGTTCTGGACCTTGACTTTGTTGGTGCTGTTGGTGTTGCTGCTGCTGCTGCTGGTGCTGATGGTGAAGCTGCATCAGGTGAACTTGCTCTGATCTGCTGGGGTGAGCCATGATGGGCAGTCCATAAGGAAGGCCGTGACTCTGGTTCCCTAATGAGTGGCTCTGTTGTGGCGGGCTCACTGATGCAGCCCCACCGTGGGACCACTGAGCCTCTTGGAGAAGGTATTTGACCTGGGAGGAAGGGGGGCTGGCAGAGGGAGCTGGTGGCTGATGTGGGTAGCTACCAGTGTTGTAAAGGGCGTTTCCTGGGTGGTGGTGCTGCTGCAAAGCTGGTTTGTTGAGGAGGTTGTCATTTAGAACATCACGACTGGTGTCATGGGAGTATGGTCCTGACTGGTAAGGGCCAACATGGTTGGAGGTGGGAGCTAGTGCAGATGAAGGGTCACCTGAGGCACGGGACTGGCGATACTGGAGAAGACGAGACTGAGGTGGGGGTTGCATCTCAGCGGATTCCCTCGGTTCAGGCTGTTCCTGTGGGGGCATTTCTCTCAAGAGACCTGGGTACCTGGGAAATTAAGATGCTTAACTTATTATTATGTATCAAAGAAAAAAAATCGAGTCACATAATCAAATGAAAAGAATTTAAATTCACTACCAAACAAAACACACACAGGAAAAACAGTAACAGCTGGTCTAAATCTGATCACACTGATCTACTTCTCACAAAAATTTAAAATACATATTTAACCTAAGAAATCTTGCTATCGTGCCATTACAAACGACCAACAGAACATACTGGAGTTGAGTCTAACCTGGTAAAAGCCGGCCCAGTGGAGGCTGGTGTGACAGCTTCATCCTCCATATTGGCACTGAAGCCCCAGCTGGCTGCCCGGAGCAGCTGATGGGGAAATCGAGCCATGCCGGGCTGAGCAAGGTGGGCGAGCTGTTGGGGCAGGGGGAAGGCAACGCTGCCCTGGAGGAAAGGACTTGCTGCTTCGCCCCACTGGCCCAGCCGCGCTGCCTGCTGCTGCTGCTGCTGCTGCTGCTGGCTAAGGGCTTCTAGGGCCAAGGGACCCTGGAGGTCTGAAAGGACAACCATGTGATTAGTTCCACAGTATTCTTTGTGATTCTGTAAAGTCAAGAACCTTACACAGTTGAGATAGAACCCGCTATAAACAGTTTTTTATTAATTAAATACTGAGTTAATAATTCAAGATTGTAAACCTATCAATTAATTCAATATAACCAAACATATATATGATAGAAAACTATTATTCTTTGTGTTTGTGTTTTGTGTGTTTGGCACAATGAAATTCTAGTCAACTCTGAGTAATGAAGCTGAAAGTTAGTTAGTGGTGGCCGTTACAGGGTAAAAGTTACAGTGAAGGGAGGGATTCCTTTGTGGAACACTATTTTTACAGGTGTGTGGATTCCAAACTGTGTATCAAATCAATTTGCCAGAGTTGGACTCCAGTCAAGTTCAGACATATCTGAAGGTTAATTAAAGTAAACAGAAGTTTCAAACAACTGTAGACAAAGGTTTTACACGCTCTGTATCTATGCTGATCTTTTAGCTTTACTATGGTCACTGAATTGAAATGCCCAGTTCATGTCATAATACAGTTCAAAGAGAATGTTGATTACAACTAATTATTAGCAGAACCAATCTTTTATTTGGCTGCAAATATTGCTAATGTGAGCATGGTACCACATATGAAGATGGTTTTCTTTAAAACTCCAGAGACAAATGAAGATGAAAAGAGAGGAGAGGTCCAGTGTTGGCACAAATATCAGTGACGCGTTTATACAGGCTATGGGTCAAATGTCTGCACCAGCTGAACCAGTGAGAATAGTTAAACAACCCCATTGGTTTTGGTTGGTGTGGTTTTACTTGAGTGAAGAAAAACCTCAATCATCCTCTTGCCACTGTGCCCTAAAAAGATTTTTTTTTGGAGAAACACTGATTCCCATGAAAAAAAAATACTGCATATACAGTATAATATGAATAAAAATGAAAGACACAATGCATTAGACGGACATTTAACAGAAAACGTGGGCTGTATGAAACAGGGTTTTGCCGAGCATCTAAAAGCACACACGCCCATTTGCCTGCTTTAAATCCTCCGTACAAATCAGGACAGAGCAGCATGCTGCACACACAAGGGCTTTGTGCTCGGAGGGGTTTGCAGGATAAAGTCAAGGAAATCATGGGAGATTCTCACTCTGGCATTTTTGATCACACATACAACCAAAGATATTCTTTCTGCCGGAAACACCTGATACTTTGACTCAGGCGTCTTATCTTTTATTTCTTGGCTGCGTCTTGCACTGAATAATGTTCCCTTTAATTTAACTCCCATTTTAAATGTAAGCACTAAATTGGTTTTGCCCCTTACTCTGTCAAAATGAATTGCATTTGTTTTAGACCGATAGATAATGATGATGTTCCACTCACCTAGACCATCTCCCATGCTTCCATCCTGTCCGTCTTCCCCAAAGCTGTTGACCCTGTTATGTTGCGACAGGCCAGGGTGGTGGCCCACTGGATGGCCTAGTGAAGTCCTGATGGAACTACTTCTCTCCTCCACCCCCCCAGACTCTGGCCCATCCAAAGTGGGAGACTGGACCACCCTGTGAGGGGGCATAGGGCCACTGAAGAAGGAAGCGTTGTGGCTTCCACCGGTGTAGGCAGGACTGAGCTGTTGCTGCTGCTGCTGCTGATTCTGTTGGGCCATCCCTGGGTGTTGACCGACTCGATAAGGAAGCCTGGAGACTGGATACTGTGGGGGGAAGGCTCTTCCACTGGAGGGTGGAAAGGTTGGGTTGGGTGGTGCCAGGTGGTAGTTGATGGGTCTTTGGGCAGCTGGGGGATCTTTTCGATGGAGCAGTGTGTTCGGAAATCCAACTAGACCATCTGCCTGTGAGTCCAGACTCCGACTTTGGCCTGTATCTAAATCTCCCTGCACCAAAAAATAGACACCAACACAAACACCATAACTACAAATACACATAGCTGGTCAATTCAGTTTAGTTATAGTTTGGTTTTCAGCATCACACAGTTGGAACGTTTGCCCACTTGCCTTAGGCAAGAAGCCTATGCTCGGGCAAGAGGAATGCATCATGTAGTTGCCCGTTTGAGCAAGTGAAAAATAAAAGTGACGGTCAGGAGTGTTTCCAAAATGTTCATTTATGGGTGTCGCCCTCCCACACAAATTTGTGAAATCGTATTTCAACACAGAACTGCGTGCAGCATGTTCCGTCTTAAAGTGTTCATGATCTCATTTTAAGTGAACCACAGATTAGGTCATTATATATGTTTATTTGATAATGTCCAAGCAGTTTACCTATTTCACCTTATGGTCATTAATAGCGTGGATTCGTGCTATAAACTGTTCAGCCTGTTTTGTCATAACGTAACTAACTTCAACAGCCTGAAGAATCATTGTCTCTCTACAACTTTTATGGACATGAGCTGCAGCTGCCAATCAAATGTATACTGTAGTAGGTGTAACAACGAAAAATTACCAAATAAATCAGCAACTTGTTTCAGACAAGATGCAGTTTCTGTTACACTGTCACTTAAAAATCTTACAGTGTAGGCTCCACTTCATTTAGATATAATTAATGGATTTAATACCTCAAGCATTTATTAGATAACCCTTAATAAACCATGTCAGTGTTTTAAGGTACATAACCTATTTGTGAATCAGGTATTTCAGATTTTAGCTTGTTTTTCAATAAGATGTAGTCAGACTACTAAAGTTAAATTACTGTTTCAGATGCACATTAAATCAACACTTTATTTTTTCTAATGTTCATCTCATTCTCCAGTTTGGTCATGACCTGTGATTAGTAATAATGTTCCACTACTACACTGTAGGATTTCTTCCTTCTCAATCAATAAAACACACTGACACAATCTTGAATCCTTAAAATCATAGTACAAAAGTTCATCTAAAGACAAAGTCACTTATTGCTTCAAAATTAAAATACAGAAATAACACTTACTTTTTTATGACCCTAAAATCAGTGGGCAACCACTTCTACCAACTGAGGCAAGTTGGCCCACCTTTAAGAGTTATTTTTAAATAGTATTTGATTTGATTATTATTATTATTTGATAATAGATTATTTATTATTACCTCTCAATTTTATGTTTTGTCTATGTTGTTCTATGTTTATGTTACAGTAAAAATAATAGTGCTTGTCCAAATCTCAGTTTCTTTTATTTAATAGGTCTAGATTTTGAATTTTAGACAATGTTTGGTCAGATAAATGTTCTAGCCCTGCATTATATTAAATACATAACTCACTGTTTTTTAAAACACATTAAAAAATAACTACACAGAAACTTGCCTGTTTTTCCTTCATGTCCGTAGTTTTCCTCTCTGGCGTCTGAAGACGGCTCTGCTCTGATTTAGGACATCCATCTAATTTACCTAAGTCAAAACCAAAAGAAAACAAACCTTCTGGCTATTATATTTGTCATTTGCAGTTGCTTCTCTGAACTTTAATGCAGTGGTGTAAAATATAATACAACATGCTGTGTAAAATATGGCAACCATGTTGATTTGGGTTGGTATTTGGATATCCTAATTAAAAATCTAGACCAACCATTTCTGATTGGGTCCGCTTGCAGCTCCTTGTCAGGGCTTGGCTGGCCCATGCCTAGAGGCGAAGGGTGGGCCACCCCACCATAAGGCAAAGGGGACCCTCGGTTCTGGGCCTGCAGCAGATTGAAGTTGTAGGCCATGGCAGCCGAATGACCCATGATCCGAGGGTCCACAGCGAAGCGATTCTGGTAACCTGGCCAAGGTAACTTTGGATAATAAAAGCATAGATAGACAGATTATTGCACAATATATCATTAAAATGATTTCAAGCAAATTAAATACACAAAAATACAGATGACTGTCACATTACCAACAGTGATGTTTTAAAATTAGTACCAATAATTGCACAACATATAAACAACAAATTCTAATACACATGAATGAGCTACATAATAAGGCAGGTTAAATCTACAGAGAATGTCAAGTTATGTCATGTCGTGTTAACATGCCGCCACACTCCTGTTTGGCTGGAGCCTATCACAGGGAAAGGAAACAACCATTCATACTCACACTCACAACAACGTGCAACTTAGAGTCGCCCATTAACCTGACACGCATGTCTTTGGACTATGGGAGGAAACTGGAGTGGACAAAAGCAATAGAAAAGGAAAGAAATACATGCCAGCATGGGGAGAACATGCAAACTCCACACAGAAAGGCCACGGTGGGCCAGGGACAACAACCCGCGAGACCTTCGAGCTGTGAGGCAGGAGTGCTTACCACTCCTAGTGCTACCGTTTTTTACGATTAACCTGCCCTCACAAGGTGGGATAAATGTAAGTTATGACAAAGCATCCATTTTTTATGACAAAGCATTTTCCACATTTTCTCAGAGGTTCAAGCATCCACAACATTTTTAAGAACAGTTTTACTATTACTTACATGCAGGGGCACAGGCATGACCATGTTTCCGCCATACACAGCTGGCACGTAGAGGATGCTGGCGCCTGTGTGAGGGTCTATCCTCTGCACAGGACTGGGTGACTTGCCCATGCCAGCAGACGTGCTTCCCAAAGGTGGTGTGAATGCTCGAATAGGGTTTCCCATGAGCACAGCTGGGTTGGCTTGGACTGCAAAGACACAAGGTAAGACAAAAAAAAGGAAAATTGGTACTTAATAGTTGATGTAAGAAAGACACAAACTAAGGTATTTGCAATCATTTATAATTACAAAATGTCGGAAAAACTCTACAGAAGGAGTAAAAGGTAAATGATAACCAAACTCTATTAATCTTAAAATTAATGCTGTACATATCAGTCATTATATTATATTTTATTTTATTTAAGCTCATCTATCTGGCAGACAATCTAAAGTTTTAAGTGGCTGAAACAACCCCATTGTCTTTCCCTAGTAAACAACGTTCTAACAACTCCTTGCTGTGTTGTTCAAGGCTGCATTGCTCTGATGACTTCAAGTAGCCGCAGGCCTTCATGCATCCATCTGGGCCACTCACATCAAGCTGTTGAGATTTGGGTAGGAAGTCAGTAAAAATATACAATGAAAACTATTTCATCTGTTCTGAAGTTAAACCTAAAATTTTATACAGTTTTGGACTATTATACAGAAAAGCAGATGAATTGTTTGTACAAGGCTGTATGTGTAAATATTACAGTTTCATTGCATACCTCTGGAAATATAACAGTATTGTTGTGCTGAAAAGGACACACTGTGTCTCACTCAAAGTTTTTCCTGTTAAGTACAAATCTGTTTGTCTATCTTTAGAAGAGCCACTAACCACTTTTATCCCACAGGTCTGTGGATATTCAGATGACAGTGCCTTTAAAAATAAACAGATATACTTACATACAGAAAACTTAAAAGCCCGTAAAGAGTTTCCGTAAAACTTTTCTGTTGGAAAACTGCCACATCAACGACACTAGTGATTTTTTTTTTTGCCACGATTGATGGTAGATTATAAACTTGTAATATTCAGTCATGGTTGAAAGATTGTGAACCTTTTAAAATATTTTTTATTTCTGTGTAATGCATAATCATTTCTGTTATTTCTTTATTTGGGTTGCTTGATCTAGTTTTAAGACTTGCATAAAAATCTGATCATGTTTTAGGTTATATTTATGCATAAAATAAAAAACAGGTTTCAATAAAAATAAATTAACATTTTCAGGGATCACCAACTTAAGAATCACATCATTCTGGAGCCCGGTTCACATTAGATTCTGACATGTCCGAGTGAGGCGCTCCCAACATTATCAGGACTTTGGACTGCAATCCAGGAGAGCATAGATAATGTAGTATGTGACACCTTTATGTAGAGAGAATTAACCGAGGAAACCATGGACAGTAGCTTACACTCACCATATCCATCAGGTGGAAGATGGTCTGTGTGGTTTGCATGTTTTCCCTGTAACATAAAGAAATCATTAGGAAATCATAAAGCAAGACAAAGAAGAGAATCAAACAAATACAAGTATAAGACTTGCGGGAGACAGACTTACTGTCCCACATGTGTCACAACAGGTGTAGGAGCAACACATATATCTGGGGGACCAGGAATATAGCTGCCCCACAATTGTTAACAAACCATAATCTTATGCAGAGCAGTCAGACTTTTTTCCTTTAGGGGGACAGAAAACAGAAACACACTTTTCATTTCAAGCGCGTCATTTAAATCATTACCAGAAAAGCCAAGTGTTTTTAGAAAGTCACTGCATATACTTTGGTGTGCAGTTAAATACATCATTAATAAATGGAAGGATTATGGTGCAGGAATACGCATGTCTAGAGCAGGATGTCCTCAAAAATGGAATGACTAGCAAAGGCGGCAACCAAAAACCTCAGATTTTTGTTGTTGCAAGCTTCAGCAGTTGTGCATCTAACAAATGTTCAATTGCAAATGCACATTTCCAAATGCCGATCAGTGAAAAAAAAGCAAATAATCATTAAATAAATTATTTAATGTAAAAAATTCAAAGGTGAAACTTCCAAGCATGTGAATGCATTGTAAATGTACTTCATAGCCACTTTTAATTGCCACATTTCTCAGTATGACTGTCATTGGCTACCACCGTTGTCATGTCAATTACAGTCCTTCAATTAAAGTGCATAATAAAGTAAATCATAACACTGTATCGGCAAATAAATTATTCAGTAACAAACAGGACAGCGTAGTAAATGTTTGATCAAGATTTATTCATAAACTTTCTAAAACTCTAAAAGTGATTGCACAATAACGCTGCTAATAAATATGTTTATTCATTTCTATAAATATTTATATTCAAATATATAATAAACCTAATTATTCAGATGCTTATTTTTCTTTATTATAGTAAGTGATATTAGTCTGCTGAGAATGAAAAGTACAGCTTATTGGATTTAAATAAAAATACTCTGACTGTCATACAGGGAGGCACAGCTGACAGCAATACTGCAATATTTACCTTAACCATTTTTCCATTTAAGCGATGGAAAAAGGCAAACGAGGAGGAAATTGTTCTAGTTCAAATGGTTTTAGAGTTAGTTTGGTTCACATAGTTGCATCTGTCAGTAAAGTGCTATGGGAAATCCATGGCCGAAGGCTATAGGCTGAAGAGAAAAGTAGAACTATGTGGGAGTGTGATGGTGGCTCACACACACTCATATGGGCTGAAGAGGTCAGTTTGACTTACCAACATGAATGAAATCTGCACCTAATACCACCCCAAGGACCAAAGATTTGATTTGCAAAGGATAGTATATTACAACGATAAATTACGACAACTGTATTAAAAAAAATCAAATTAGAAATGACACTAATTGTTCTAAAGCTGAAGCAACAAAAGGGTTTTTAATATGAGACACGTTAACCACGAGCACCACAGTCTAGCATACTTTCACCACAACACCATCTGTGTCTGAAAACAACACTTCAAAATTAAAAAAAATACAACTATGCTTAATGAACATGCTGCATAGTTTGTTTTTTATTTTTTACAGGAGCATTTACGAATTTTATAGTCTTCTTTGAAAGCTTACTCTATTACAATGGATTTAATAAAGCTCCACTGTGATCAACAATTAAGCTGTAGCATCTGTACAAATTGATTTATTAAGACATCTCGTGTTACACAGTTAAACACTAATAATAATTAATAATTTGGACAATTTATTATTTGGAAATGCTCACACAGTGAGGTTAAAAAGTGGCATTAAAGCAGCAACATAAAAGACATTAATTAATGGTTCTGATAAAAATAAACACTTTAAAATGTTTGAATTACTCTGGTATTAAATGTTACCATTGGTCTAAAAGTAAATGTAATTTTTATAGAATATTTGTCTGCCCACCAGAATGAGTGCATTTAGCATGGTCAGGGGTCTCTACAAAGGTCTGACCTTTAAATAAGTAACACTCTGTATATGCGGGTGGAAACAATATTTCATAGTGGTCTGTGAGGTGTGATTCTCAGTTCCATAGAATGACAGTGGGGATCGAGAGAGAGGGAGAAAGAGGAAGTGTGTGTGTGTCTCTAACCGGCTGATGCTGCGGAGCTGCGGCTCATTACACCCAGTGGGTGAAGGCAGCAGGTTGGCAGCTGTGGTGATTTCGTTAACCTTTACCTCAGGGCAGGCAGGGAGGACAGACAGACAGACACACAAAGACATTTCCACCCAAGCTAAACAAACAACACACCCCTTCTGCCAACCTGCAATGTTAATCTCCTCTCTGTGTTGGTTTACTGGGAGTGAAATGAATGACCATTAAGTCATTTCCTGTGATAAAAATTCAAAACAGTCATTCACTGTTTTGTGCTTCCATGTGCAAAGTTGTCAGCATTTTTTTAGTCTAAAAGCAATTTATTATTCATCATTTGTTGTGTATTTCCATGAAGCACTAAGTTACTTATCTTATATTACCACAGAAAATAGGATTTTCTGCAGCTTTGAAAACGCTTCCTACCTTCCCTATTTAGAACTGATTTCTGCTTCCTCACAGCTCTCCTCTTTTCTTCTGTAGTTACTGTATTTACAGTGTTATCTGTTATTTGTTTATATCAGTTCATGTTTGTGAAAATGCTTCAGTCTGGTGTCAGGATTTGTACATTTCAAACTAAAGGCCATTTTAAAAATGATCGACACAGTTATTCCCCACAATGTGTAAAGAGCCACCTTACCTTAGGCGGTGACTGCTGCTGCTGCTGCTGCTGCTGGGGACCCTGTTTGTTGGAGGCGGGCTGTGCATGCTGAGGATGCATGTGATGGTGGGGGTGAAGGGCCTGTGAAGAAGAATGAAGCCCTTGCAGGGGCCTGAGGGCACGGGGGATGAATTCTGGGGCCAGTGGATTGAGGACGTAGGTCTTTTTAAGCTCCAGGGCCTCCAGCTGAGCCTTGATCTGCTCAAAGGTGATGCCATGTAGGCTTGAATTTTCATGGCAGATTGAGATAAAGTGCTCCCAGAATTTTCTGGAAAAAGATAAGAGGAGGAAACAATAGATGGGAGAGAAGTTTCAGTGTTATACTCTTGTTTTATTTCTTCCTGTTAAGAGCATTTCATTGATTATTTTTGTGAATTTTTTCATGCTGGCGGTGTAACAAATTACCCCTTTGGACTGACTACAAAAGATCTTTTTTTTCAATCTGCTTACCAAGTTTTAAAGAAACTAGAAGAAGGGGGGGGGGGGGGGGCAACAAAAAGATGAAGCACACTAAAAGGTAAAAAAAAAAAGCTCAAGGCAAAACATTTTGCAGAAATTCAAGAGTGAACAAGGAACGACTATAATGCTTAAGCAGACTGTCACCAAATGAGCTGTCAGCTTTGATGACTACAATCGCGAGAACATTTAAATAATTCTCAACAAAACTAGATGAAATGTAAAACAATGGAAACTGCTTACTGACAATAAACAATCTCAACTGCCAAAAACCTGAAATACTGCAATGACTACTGAAGACAAAACAGGCTGTTGCTATGGAGATGAGGGGAAATGGGTTGACAGCATCTCATAGCTATATGACAACAGATGCTGGCACCCAAAAGCTCAATTAATAGTGAAAAACAAACAAGTGTCCATGTCTAACCTGATATTCAAAACTAAACACTGATTTATTTATTTTGTAGACACACAGCCACTTTTTATGGCGCTCATGTGCACGACAAAAAGCCGAGACAGGGACAGTTTCAAGGTTACGTGATGGGTTAAGAGTGTCTTATACAATATTTACTAATTTTAAACTATACATGAGCATCTGTTTGCTTTAGATCGTTTGTCAGAAGTGTCTGCTTTTACCTGCATCGGCCAACGGAGCACAGTGCTATGGGATCTCCTACCACTGCAACCAGGGATTGTGCTCTTGTTATGGCCGTGTTAAGGAGCTTGTAGTTGGAAAGGAAGCCATAGTCAAGATCCTCTGTTGAGTCCTCGACCAACTGCTCTTTACGCTTAATCGCTGTCTGCTTGTGCTTGCAGGTGTGCCGTGTCCGTACCGTGCTGAGGAACAGCACCCGGAACTGTTTACCTGCAAATCATTTATTGACTATTAAATTCCTAAGTACTCTGAAAAAAGAAGACATTATTCAAAGAAGCAAATGCCATATACGAAGGTTTGCCCTTAAGATATAGGTTAGATCATAGCAATCTAAGCACTGATAAATGTGAAACATAGAATTTTCCCTCAGGGTAATGGAGCTGTAAGCATGATGTTTACTGTGGAGGCAAAAAGAAACATCCCTTATGTTTGCCTTAAATAAAGTGTTTGCGCTCTTCCGTATGAAACGTTAAATCTCAAAGTATTCAAACACCAACGCATTATTGTGGCACTAGGATCAGTGTCTGGGCCAGTGACTACACACCAACATCCACCTTTTCTCACCTTGGACATTAAGAACTCTCTCCACGCTGACCTCGTGCATTCTCTTCTTTCGAAGCTCAGCACGAATGCGAAACACCTGGTCAGCATAAGGTGAAACCACTCCAATGCTGCCCTCGTCCAGTTTGCCCCAGGCCACCGGCCACTTCTTGCGCAACTCCTCCACTCGCTCAACAATCTCAAATACCTGTGGGGATAAAGGAACAGCAGGAGAGAAATAAATGACAAAGAGCGTCAAATCTGTGCTCTCTTCGCACACACAAACACACACACACACCTGACTTGACAAGAACTGTGGGAAATCAGGAAGGGAGGGGTATTTTGCACACAGGTAAAAAGGCAGCAGTGAAGGAAAAACCTTTTAAAGAACAGAAGAGGCTTTTTGTAATGTATGGAACTCAACTGATAAAACAGAGACTTCTAGCTTGATGAAGTGCTGTAAAACTACTAAAAAGGCTTCATGTTTTATTCCAGACTGATACTCAATTATTAAAGACTGACAACTCCGTAAGTTCTAGGATTCTAAATAAAGACATTTTTGTTGACTATACTTCAGACATAATATGACATTTACAGTGTGACATGATTCCATAAATACTGCTAGACAGGTTTTTAATTAAATACAATGAAATTATTCAAAATAATGACATGATTCCGCTGAATTGGGGCAGTTTTGTCTTAGGAAGTCATGTCCATATGTCAAAGTGACATGGGACAGCACCTTGAATGGCGGCTGTGCCCCCATGGGTGTATGAGCATGTGTGAATGAGAGTAGTAGAGAAGAGAGAAGTATCTTGGGAACCGACAACATTTAGAAGTTTCCCCAACTAAATTCATTTGACAATTTATAAAGCCAAAGAGAAAATTCTACCTTTGAGATTTCATAATAAGCTTCACACACTATAAAATCACAAATGTGTTGAATCCAAACTGGCCTAATATTACAAAAAGAATACAGCCCCTTCACTGAGGAGTAAAAGAATCACTGATGTTACCAGTTGCAACAATTATGGCAAAATGTTGCAACTGTAATGAGAAGGTTCCGACAGTCTAAACAAGCTTCTTAAATCTGTGTATCTCAAAAGCTTCATGTTAGCGCTTTAAAAGTGGCCAAGCAATTGGTTACTGAAACCAGAGTTGGCATTTTGAAATTCTATTGTTTTTTTGTCAACATTTCCTGTTTAAGGCTTTAGCGCCGTGCCAGATGCTTTGAAATGTCAAGCAAATACTGCCTTTCCCTTGATGCTAAGCCCATCAAAGACATTTGCCCAAGACAAACAAATGGGCACACTTTTCGATGCAATTCTGCAAGATTATAATAATGTTGTTAACGCTTTGACATGTTTGCTTTACCACTCAGACAGGGGCAATTTCTATGACAGTGCTGACAGTTTGGGAGCAAAACCATGAAACGCCTTGATTTGATTGGTCGAAACATGTCTGCAAAGGGTCAGGGGTCAGACAGAGCCAATGACCGCAACCAAGTGATTTCACAGAGAAACCAATCAGAAGCTGTGTCTGTCAGCAAATCATACATCACAGGTGTCAAATGTAGCTCGTGGTTGCTCTTCTAATTAAGTTTATGGGATTCATCTTCAATTATGATTAAAACACAGCAGGTGATATAAATTATGGTGATGAGGCAGAAAGTGCTGATGAGTCTTATATAATTACTCTTTCAACTTCAGTCAAATAACCTCAACTGTGCAATCGTGATTAAAAGTCATTATAATAAAATGTATATATTATTTACATACAATCAATGCCTACACCCATGCATGCTGAATGTAGCACCATAAACTAAACTAAATCAATAGGTGGGGAAGCTCTCACTGGTTACCTTGACGATCTGCTTCCCAGAGGCAGGGAAGGATTTTGTGTTATAGTTTAGTTCTAGATGTGAAACACATCAAAAAATCAAATTTAACTGAATTCATTACAGACATTTTCCACATGGCCAAGAACTAGAAAATGCCTCATTAAAGCAACACACATGCCCACGATACCAAAACTGCAACTTTGCTTGTTCAACAATAGAGTGACGTACTCTAATTTCTTTTGTTTGTAAAATGTTTCGAATTAATACCTCAGCGTTATTGTAGTAGGCAGTGCTGTTCTTTTCCTGGACATCTTCGCCTCTAGCAGTGAAGAAGGTCAGAGGGTAAAAGTCCTTATGGGAGGGCTGTTTCCCACTTGCCATTAGCTTCCCATCATAGAATAACTCTGATGTGTAGCTGCAGAAAAAGTAGAAGTGGACAGGGTGAAGAAAAGAAATTGTAAATGAGATTGTTTTTCAAAGGGTATTATTCCAAATAAAGGACAATGAAACACAAAGAAACATTTTGTGGTTGGGCAAGTCTGTGTATCATTTGATACAACTCTCTCCATTTACGTCTGGCGTCATGAGAAGTTGGGAAGTTTATTCAACTCTGAAGCGAAGTTCTGTAGGACTGACCAGTAGCTGCTAATAAAGCATTTGTCTGTCATTACAAACTTTGAAGCATGGTGCTAAAGAACCACTTCCCTCTGCAGAACTGAGACGGGGCATTTTTATACCAATTTTAACCTTTTCTCTTTGTCTGACAAACCTTTAAACTGGACTAACTAGTTTATATTTGATCTTCTAACTAGCACTTTTAATAACACACCCACAATCATGTTTGCCCAACACCAATCCCCCTCCGCCTCGTCACTACAGTATTTCTCAGTTTCTCCACCCGTTTGAGCCCCTTATCCCACAGGTTCCACACAAGGCAGTGTTGAGGGCTCACACCTACTTGATGATAGCTTCATGGGAGCGGTAGTTCTCACACAGGAGGATGCGACAGGGAAATTCTGGGGGGTAGTGCTCATACAGTCGGTCCAGCAGTGACACATGCAGGTTGCGCTCCCGCGCAAACTCGCTGTACACAAATGGACTAAGCTGCAAATTGAGGGAGAGAAAAGAGGTGGAGGTAAAATGCAATTAGTTTCAAGGCATGACCAGTACCATTGTGCACATTTATCCTTTTATCTTCTATTAAACTAAATTTCAATTCAGTGAAGAGATTCAATGCAAAGTTGTCATTTTGCTTTAGCTGCTTTAACAGAAAGGTAAATAACTAACGTTTAAAAATCAGAAGGTGATAGAGGGCAGCTAGTTATGTAAAAGACTGCAAGTACTGTTTCTAGGTTACATAACAAAGATAATTTATTTAGCGTTTTGTGGAGCTTATAAGTTGTGCCTTATCCTGCTATAATTTGCTAACCCTCTCTCATCTGGTGTTTACATCCAACAAAAGCCTCGAGTCCCCATGATTAGAGAGGAATCTACAGTCAGTGATTTGATAGCAGTTTGAGAATGTATATGTATATGTGTTACATTTACTCTGTCGGCCTTAATTATAGATCTTATCCAATGTGCAAGGCAAGGCAGCATTTGAATGTTTGGCGTCAAACTAAAGGTATCATTCAATTTTTTTCATCTTGGATAAAACATCAAGGACTGCATGTGTGTATATATCAACCATAAACCAATGTCCTTGAAACAATCAAAACAATAAGAATGTAATGCCCTCTGATCAGACAGTAATCTGTGTGATATGTGGCCATCTTCCCAGTGTTTTTTAATCAAATCAGGCTACACATTGTGTATATTTGCAAAACTCTGCACACCCACACAGACTGCTCTGCTCACTGCAATGTTCAACACAAACAACAGTATTTGTCTTCAGCTCGAAACATAATTGAAGCTTGCAATGAGAAATGTCAACTAGCTTAATGGGGCCCCAGATAATAAAAAAGGCAAATGATCAATAGAGGTCTTAGCCTTCTTTGAGTTTTCAGCAGCCTTTCCCCCACTGAATGGAGGAGGGTCAACTGTAGTGGGAGCAATAGGGAGAGAGCAAGGAGGGAAAAATATTAATGTCAGAGTGACTAATGCAGAGAGTGGATGAAGGAACAGATGAGACAAAGTGATTGACAAATACACATGGGCATTGCATTTATATCCATTTTCTTTGCTTCAAAAAATAGCAAAAGCAATAAAGTAATTAAAGCAATTATTGCATGGCAGACTCTTGCCTCGTCTTTATCCCTTGCCTACTGGTAATCCTGTATGAAAACCAGGAGAGGAGCAAAGTTTTATTCGCTGTGTGGGCTTAGAAAGCTGTTAGAAAGTGTAATCTGTGGCTGAAATGGTTTCCTGAACCGCTGCTCTGAAGTGGCTGACATTTTGTATTTAAATAAATATAAAGACGAGTTTAATACACAAGAGTTTTTTTTCTTGTCACAACTATTATCTGAAGCCATGTTGAATTCCTTTATTTAGTGTACAACAAAGTTCAAACATCTTGAGAGAATGAACCATAGTGGGCACTTACATAATTCTGGTTCAAGAATGTTCAGATTTTTTTCTCAGCTTGGGGATGTTATAATTAAATCAAAACTGAAATAAACTAGATATTTTAACTTATAAGGTAAGTTTCAGGTCGGTTTTAACTTACCTGCATGTGGTCTCCGGCCAGCACGATGCGGGTGGCTTTGCTAGCTAGAGCAAAAGGCATGATGGTTTCACACTCCATGGCCTGGGCCGCTTCATCCAACAGGATATGAGTGAACAAACCTGCAAATACAAGAACAATACAATTAATGAACTGAATTTAATTTTATGCAAATATGTGCGCAGTACAGCTGTACTGCAGCAGAAATTCACCCTTCAGTGACCTATTAATAAAAATGGTAAGATACATATAATAGCAAAATGTAACAAAACTAATATACAAATTCAGAATATGGACTAGGAGTTCACACAAATCACTACTTTGTAGCCTCACTGAAATTGAACATTTGGGCTTACTAAGGAAATCATTTTTGTCATGTGTCCAAAGTAAAATTATGTAATTTTTGAGTGTGCAGTATGATTTTAATGTATTTATGTTTACAAATACACAAAAGTTTTTCCTTGTAAGATATGGCCTCAGACATTGGCCCGTGGTGATCCCCGTCCCTTTTGTTATATCGTAGGCTTCAACACACTTTATGAATTTGATACTGAGACACTGGCTGATATAACTGCACACACCATTTACCATGGCCCCAAATGTTAAGTATCAAACTTTCAAAGTTTGTGAACCCTCTAAAAAATATATTTTTATTCATTTATATAGAAAATATTTACGTAAAAATAGAGAAAAGAGCGCTTTCAAGTTTTGGACGAGAAATGTGAAATGAGACGTACAAGGACAAAGATGTTTATAGAAGCTGTCATCTAACCTGTGCATCTCAGTGTTGTAACACTACCTCAGAAATCACTTGATGAGGAACTGCTGACATTTAACTCATTGAGGTTAGGCTTAAAATGAAAAGAACATGGATATACTGAATATAACTCCATTATTAAATAAAACACAAATCAAAGTGTAGTGAATCTAGCTGAATCTGAGGATTCATAAAATAAACAAAACTAGTATTCTCAACATGTTTTACATTGTTACATCAATGCATTTATAAACTGGTTTATTTAGAAAGTTGAAAGTCATGTACATGCTCCGTCTTGTCATGTCTTTTAACCAGATCTGAAAGCTAAAGTCAGGGTTTTCTGGACATGTTGAAAATGACTGAACAGTAGCCTAACCCTGTTTTAAAAAGCTCAAACTGTGAGGAGAGGGGATGAAACAGCATGGCAAATAAGTGCTGGAGTGGGGAGGAGAGAGGCTGAATAACAACCAGCAAACAGCCTCTAATGCCTAAACACCAAATCACAGAAAACTATATGCAGATATAAAATTGGACTCTTATACCAAAATAAACTCAGGGTCTCTCAAAAAGTAACCAAACAAAAGAATTACTGCCAGGCAAAAAAAAAAGCAGAGCAGTTTCTTTTAAATGGGGTAAAATCATTTTTAAAAAGCTGAAACTGTTCAATGGTTTGAAAAAACAAAAAACAACTGCCCACTATAACAGAGGACAGGCTTACATTTACCATAAACCACATAACCACTTTGGAAAAGCATCGTGCACGGGGTAATCGCTGGAGCATAGGCATAAACTCCCACTTTCCCACACTTGATCAGTTTATAGACAGGTTCCACAGTTTGTCATTGCTGAGAACAATGAAATGCAGGTTAAACGGTGATAAAGCTGTTTTGACATTAATTCGCAAGCATTAAAACTCATAGTTTTTTTTTTATAATCAACAAACAGAATATTAACTGCTCAACAATGCATTCAGAGTTTGATTTAGATATGCAAACTCTTATATCACATATAATCATATATAGTTAATTACTGTTAATTGGTTGACCTGTCCTATAGCTTGAAGTCAACACAAGCCCTGCTGCTTCCTGCCTGCTCTTTTTCTTCAAACTACACGGATATGTAATGGCCACATAACGCTCACAGATGATGTACATGGGTCATTACAAAGCAGACATTGGAGGGAACAAGAGATTGTCTTTATGACCACCAAATAAAGAGGCCGGCATGAAGGAACCTGTTGCCTAATGTTACACCTGGGACAGAGCAGGCTGCCTTTGGGAACATGGCTGTAAAGGTTGAAATTACATTTCTGCAGCTGCTATCTGTCTGTCTGTCTGTCATTGGGCTAATTATGGTGTTTGAATTTCAACAAAACACTGGTAAGAGAAAGAAGGAGCCAGGATAATAGGCAGAGGTGATAGCGATCTGAAGCAAATTGTAGCAGGAGTGATTTGGGGGAGAAATCACTGTTAAATAATAAATGGCAACTCCTTCACCTCATCCACCGAGTCTCTCACATTCTCCTTTTCACAGTCTCTTTCTACCCTTTTCACACTGTGACTTACAAAATCTGTGATCTGCCAGTGTTAAAGGGTCCATGCAGATAACTCAACGCCATGAAGAAAGAAAATCTGAATGGAGAGCCCGTGAAAACTATCAGGAGCCAAAAAATTCTTGACAACAGAAAAAGTTTTGGTTTTGAATGTATATCACTAAGCTGTAATGTGTGGTAGCCTCCAGACTGATCAATGTTTGCCTAAGCTTCAGCACAAGTCTGCTGGAAGGTAAATAAATAAAATAAAATCATTGTCGAAAGGGTCCGTTTCTCCTGTACCTTCACATCAATTCACTTACAGTAGTTTGCTCATACAACGGTTTATATAACAAGTTCAATTCTTTATGGCTAGGAAATTAAATGTTACATTCATAATAATTGTATTACTGTCCTGTGATTCACAATTTACGAGAATGCAATTGATCATGACCAGCAGCTGGCAGTGTGGAAGACAAACACATTGAGATGAATACCAGTCACTCTGGTTGCAACATTTTTGAAAATTCCCCCACAGCTGAAGATTAACTAGAATATAGACTTATTTTTTACAAGCAAGTAAAATAAGCAGTAAGGTTTTTTAGTTTGTTTTTTGCAAAACCCATATACAGACACAATCCTAAGCATGTACAGTTTCTTCTTAACAGATCCCATATCTAGGCCATAAAGAAATAGGAAAATCAACAAAACAAAAATAAAAAAAAAAACCTTAATCATCTTTTTAGGGGTACCTGTGTGTTTGGGGTGGAAGATTTGTTATCGCTACTTAGTAGACTTGCTCGCTCCCAATTGCCTCGTTTCCTTGTGATTTTCATCATCGTCGAACATTAGAGCGGGAGAGATGAGACGTGGGGAGGAAGGCTAATGATGTAAAGTACATTCAAAAAAGGCAGATGGTGTTCCCAAGCAACAAACAAAGCCCCCTCCGCTGACACATTAGAGCCAGTTATTAGCCTGCACTGACAAATTGGTTTGTTTCCATGTCTTTAACACAACTTAAATGAGTTCCATCCCTCTCTAAATGGTGGGCCCCTTCCAGCACATAAAGCAGAGTCACTGGGGACGACCAAAGAACAGGAAACTGAACAGTAAATACTATCTTACCTAATTTTGTCACCTTTTTGTTTTTGTGCTGGCTTAATTTTATATTAATTTCTAAGCTATAATTATGTTCTCACGGTGTCAAAATTTCTAATCAAGTTGTGTCTTTTGAGTGTGTGCACATGTTCTTCACATGCTCACTGAACATTGCAAAGTTTAGTTTTTTTAGTTTCTCTTATACCTTCATGAAATTTCGATCATTAAGACCGCTACTGTCGTAAAAATTTACAGAACCATCTGCTGTAAAATCTATCTGCAACTGGTAAACCCAGGCATATAAAACATTTCTTAGGAACCCGATGTAATATCTGGCTCCGAGGACAGTTGACAAAGACAGTAAACTGCTGAGGGCAATGGCTAACCATCGTAAGACACCCTCACTGAACTTAATATATATTCATGTGACTCACCAGGCTCCAAGTCAAGCTGGCAGAGGTATTGGGAGGTGCTGAGGGTGACCACCACCACACGGTGCCTGAGGATGTCCTCCCTTGTGGGCATCTGGAAAGTGACCTGTGTGCTGGAGATGAGACAGTACTGCTGGACTACTGGGTGGACCGTCTTCACCCAGCGGTTTCTGAAGTATACCCTGGAAGGGGAGAGAGACAAGGGAACAATTATTAGAGACAGACCAAGACAGACTTTACCTAAGATAATTTTTTAAAAACCCTAAAACCTGTATTCTTTATGCTCTGAACACTGAGTACCAGAATGAATGAAAAACAATGTTGTTCTGCTTTTAGCTCTTTCTTTTGGCAAGTGTGTTTTCTTACCTGAGAGGTTTGGCATGTGGATTGCCGGCTTCAACATAAGGATGAAGGTAGTCCTTAATATAAAGGTCAGCTGCACTGTTCGAGTGGGTGCACATCAGGACCCTGTAGAGGCGAAAAAACAGACCATGTCAGACCTGAGCCATGAAGCTGCAGTACTGAGTTTCAGACATCAAAACACGGAGCCACGTCTCCTGGATCAGATATCATTTAGGACTATGGATGGGTTCTAATAGCTGGCTGCATCTTGGACCAATTCCCAAATTGGTAAAATGCCCAGATTTATTAAGCTTCGCAGCCAAACAAATCCATTACAGGCACTTTCATTCACAATCTCTGTGAGCATTTTACACTACAAACACTGGGAAGAAAAAAGGCCACTTGATGTATGCTAATCCATAAGAAGCCGCTGTTGTAAACAAAAACGGTGGACTAGCTTTTATAGTCAATAAAAAGACAGGTTGGGGAGAAACCCTTTGTTTAAAGATGTATCTACAATTCAGAACCCGTGGTGCTCCGACCTGTAACTATATCACAGCCTCCAGGTAACTTGTTTAACTTCTTTCTTCTTAGTTTGAAACATTTTCACTAAAGAAGAACTTTCGAAAATAAGTCCAGAAGGTTTTAGATATATTTTAATTATTAGTACTCAAAGAAAAAATGTTTAACACCATGCTGCTTTACAGCAGACATACATAACATACCAGCATTTATAGTGTTGAAGGGTCAGCAGTGATAGTTTTGTTCACATATTCAAATAGAAAGCTGTGCAAATCTGTATTTTATAGTTTTTAATTTTAAACACTGGCGAAACATCAGTGACACATTTGAAGACAAAGCTTTGTGCACTGAACATGTACAATAAGACATAATGGGCACTTGACCAGGGTGCATATGATGTCTTCACAATTTTAAGAATTAGCAGAACAGACTAGTCCAGGGGGGGTCACTTCCCCTGGTCTTGGCTTTTAAAATATCTATAATTCATCCTAAACATAGAATATTAAATGTATTCAGAGTAAAATAAGGAATGAATATTACATTGCAACACATTTTTCTTATCTTTCTTTTACATTACATACATGCACCCCACTCTTTCTTATTAAAACAATGTTAGCTTCTGTTCAGGGGACACTGTCCAAGGTACTGCATTCATTTTTCATAAACACCACAGAACCATTTATGTGTCTGGGCGACATACTGTAGCTGTGCTCCAAACAGAGAAGATGCAGATTTTCTTGTGGGTATGTGGACACGATGAGGGAGCTTTCAACGATGAAATATGCCAGTAAACAAAAATCTGTTTTATTGCTAGACAACACTGTGTAGTCCATTGAAGTGACATATGTCAACTGATAAGATGGTGGTTTGTAGGATCATCTGTTCCAGCAAGAAATTTGATAATCAACCAAAACCATGGGCCACAAACTCATCCATGCAGCCAGTACACGTTGCCTTCATGTGATAGCACAAATAGACGCCGAGTAGCCTGCACTCCAAATGTACAATATCATCAAACTCTCATATCCTGATATAATCCATATCGTGATAATGGTATGGTTCACTGAACAGCTCACTGGGTGTAAGTAAAAATTTTTCAACCGCAAACAAGGATGATTTTTCATTACAATTCAGATTATAGACTTGACAAGAAGGTACTTACCTGTATTTTACAACTTTTTTTTTTTTTTACTTAGAACCTTTGTTTCAAATATAGCAAAATTTGTGGCTCTCAACTAATATAACCAGACTAACATATTTATTGTGTATTGTGTAACACACATAACCTGTTCTGGCCTCCCATTACTTTCCTTTTTCATTTTTATTTACTACTAAACTGCTTGCATGCACTGAATGTGGTAGACAGCTGCCTAATACCCTCCCAAAAAAAGAGAAATAAACGACATAATATAAAACAAGAGAGACTTTTTTCAATCCTCATACAATATATGACGTCATATGACACAGCATAAGCATGCCACAGATTGGCAATTTGCAGCTCAGTGTTTTCTTTCCACTTTAAATGTCAAACTTAAGGCTTCCATTGCCCTAGGGCTAAAATTGAGGTCACAGCAATCCTGCACCCCCTGCCACCTCCATCACGCCCACTGATTGACCTCCCTTGCCACCTCCAGCATTTAGATGCAAACTTTATCCAAATATTTCCATATTTTGTATCTTTATCCCCTAAAGAATTTTACGTACAGCACACTCAATATGACTAATTACTAAAAACCGGTTAACATGTGGTATGTCATGTTCAGGCTGTGATGGTGTAAAATGTTCTGCACCGTGTTGGTTTTTATCAACAGCGAATACAAGCAACATTCTCGAATGATAACGTATTAAGGCATCATAAAACTGTGCACCAACACCTTTCAAATGCTGAAACAAAAAGAATATGTATAACTATTAATGCAAACATTTTGTTAGTGAAGAATAAAATGATTATTCTTAAAAAATAAATGCATGTATCAAACAGATATTTCTTTAACAGGGTTTTCCATCAGGAAACATTACCACAAGAGATACATGGTGGTTCAAACACATTCGGGAAAAAAAGAATCAAACAATAGACAGACCTGCTGTGTTCTTGGCGAAGGATGTGCTTGACAGCTTGTGCCAGGGTGAAGGTCTTGCCAGTGCCGTAGGGCCCAATGATTAGAATTGGAGGCAGGGGGATAGTGATGGGTGTGGTGATGGCCAGGATGGCCTCTTTCTGCTTAGCATTCAGACGGGGATCCAGCTGCTCATCCCACTGCCTAAGGGCGTAGGGAGAATGGGGAAATTATTAGAAGAAGTAATTAATCGACTTATAATGAATTTAGAGAACTGTTTGCCATTTTCAGGCATTAGATAAAACATTTTCCTATAAACAAGTAATAGTTTTAAACATGAAAGACAGAAAAACATTCGCTAATTTAATTAACTTCAGTGGGACATATAAAAAGTGAGAAAGAAAAGTCTTGCACAGAATGACAAATGCATGTCCTAACACAAATTTAAAAGGACAGAAGTTTGTTTCACTCAGGAGAACATGTAGTGGGTGGTTAGGCTAAATAATTGGATGGCAGCAAACGCAGAGAGCAGAAAAGGACTACGGTCAAACAAGCGATAACTGCCCAGGACAGCTTTTCCTTTGAGGGTCCTAATTTTCTGTCTTTTCTGTTTTACAGTATATGATGTATTTTTATAGACACGTTATGTTTCGCAGTTGATTGTATGTTTGACATTTAAGCCTCCGTCAGATATGAACTCTGAACATTGTCTGGAGTTGTATTTCACACAAGTGACACACAAAGGGAGATCGCTAGAGTCAGAAACGCTGACTGATAGAAAAGTCGTCAACATGTCCATTCACTCACTTTAAACCTCCCTGTCAACTCGGGACAGGAAAGCACTCTCTACACACAAGCCCAGGCACTCAATCCAGAGTCCGGTGCGTCTCACTCTGACATTTTCATTCTCACATACACCATCTCAAGATAAAGTCTTGAGCCCAGTCTGGATACCAAACACTGTGCGGAAAGAATGCTAACACATTTCTAAAGTAATGAATCACATCTCACATCTTCTCACCACAAAAACACAAAGTGGCAGCACTGAATATTCAAAAATACTTTAAAGAGATGATGTTCATATTAACTAATACACAGGGGTGTGTGTATGTGTTCAAACGGTACAAATGCGCTAGCCTGGGGGGTAAGGGATTTACATTTGTGATTTCATAAAAATGTTAGTTACTAGAGACATTGTATGTGTGTGTGTGTGTGTGTGTGTGTGTGTGTGTGTGTGTGTGTGTGTGTCTGTGCCTCCTAGCATCACTGTCTTCATTACAGGGATGACATCCTCTGAAAGCTGTGAATTCACTAGCACCAACTGACTGAGACCAGACTGACACACAGTTTGGGGAAAATAGAAATCATGAAGAGACATAAAAGAACTTGTCAACAACTTATTGTCAGCTATATTTTCCCCTCAAAGGCAAACAAAGTTAACCCAAACTAAGCAGCCGTCTTTGTACTTAAACATGCTGCGCTTGGGTTTTTAATTAAAAAAAAAATAAAGTTAAGTGACTGGTAAACGCAAATAATTGTTTTTGTGCATATTGCAACACTGGGTGTTTACCAATGTGTGAATTATTTACACTTAAAGTAAAATTTTGCTTGGTTTTCATTTGTACATTGACACAGCTAATTGGGACATATTAATTCTCAAACACTGACGGGTGTGAGAAGCATAGAATATTATTTATTATAATCATGCAGCCACATCTGGGTTATTAATTCAAAAAAGGAAACACTTTTTTTTGGTTGCCAAGTGCCTCATGCAATCAACTGTAGCTAAATTGTAAGGCAGTCCACTGACCACAGGGTCACTGGTTCGATCCCTCCTGCATGTCGAAGTGTCCTTGGGCAAGACACTGAACAGGTGGGTCAGGTGATCACCTTGTATGGCAGCCAATGCATCAGTGTGAGTGTGCGAGAGTGACAAGCAACACTGTAAAGCGCCATTTACCATCTACATCTTCCGCTATCACAGGTTGCTAGTAAATAAAACATGACGAGAAAAACATAAAGTTCACTTCTACACTCAAACTGCATTAGGATGCAACGGTTGCACACGATGAACCGTTTGGAATACGTTGGTGTTACAGTGTAAGGTGGGAGATCATTAAACACCACATGGGTCGCACCCTTCTTTACACCGATGTTAAAACCCTAAGCAAAGACTTTAAAGAAGTTTTGAGCTTAAACTCCAAAGGAGTTCACATCTTCGCCTGTACTTATCCAAATTCCAATTAAAACAAAAGCCTACATCAATCATATTGTGGAGCCTAGATAAAGCAGCAGGCTTGAGAATCACAGGGGATTATACAGTATTTGACTTTCGTTCTAGTCAATAAAGATTACAGCCTTGCTCTCCTCACCTGTCCAACTTCAGAGAGAGAGATCTGAAGCTGCTAGCAGCTGCCAGCCTTTCGCAATGGCCACCAAGTCAGCAAGACCGTCTAAAATGGATGTGGTGGCCTCTTCGGGAGGGTTATTGTTAAGTTAATATGAAGTGCAAGTATTAAAAAAGTTCCTGCATAATAAATGTGTTTAGGATTAGTAGCACTGTGCACATCCATCTTTACTTTTAATGAATTACCAGTCAATCATATACCAGTCAAGCTTGACTTCGTTTTTTTTTTCTATAGGAGTTGTTTTTTTATTGTTCAAAACCGTATCCTATCCATGTATTTATGGGTGAGACCTCATCTTAAAAGAACTCTTAAAGAGCTTTTCATCATACAAAAACATTTATGTTGTTTCAATACAAAACAAATCTATCTGTGAAAAAGTGAATAGTGCAAGCATGTTTGATGGTGGAGTACACACCTGTTGGGGCTCCAGGGAATGGTGGGGACAAGGCCAATGTCAGGGAAAAGGACGGTGTTATCTTTGATGCGATCCAGGGCATAGTGCATCTCACAGAGTGGCAGTCGGTTCAGCTGGAACTGGAGCTCCACCTGGAAAAGAGGAAAGGCCAAGAGGCATTGAAATAAAATGTTTGATCTACTTGATCATCTGCCCTGACTTACAGACCGACAATCCTTTGTTATGAGCAACATAATTTAATTCATTATAGTGCGAAAACCTTGAAACAAACGCTATTTTATATGGAAATAAAATATGTGAAATGTGGAAATCCTTTTTCTCTGGACTTTGAATTAGGGATGTCCTGATTGGGTTTTGAGGCTGATACTGCCCCTGTAAAACTCGCACTCAAAGAATCTCTCAGATGCCAGATCAGATACCCGGTAACCTCACATAGGTTAAGCAGGTAGGTGGAGTTGGAACAATGGCCGTAGTTCTGAGTTGTTTTAAGATAAGTTACTATTACAAAAGTAAAGCCGACTGCAAGCTTTCCTCTGCTAAAGTCTCAAGATCCAGGTATTAAGACTAATATTCATTTCATCATGTTTGTTATTTTCATCTGACACGAGTGACAACCGAGGGAGATCTAACTTAGCTTTACTACCTGAAGTTCCCTTTTTTTTTTACCTCAGCATTCCTCTGTAGATTCTACAGTCCATTTGTCTGTATCTCTCCATCCAGGATCTTCACCTCAATATATGTTTTGTTACATCTTTGTTTTTTGTTTCTTTTTAGCTTTGTTTTCAAAAAGCTTTTTATTGCAGTCTTTATTAGGGCAGAAGAACACGCAAGAATTTCCATGGGATTGCAGATTTGTCTACCCCAATATTCGGTCGTCGGGTGTAAGCAGCTGTGTTATTACGAACATTTTCTTGTATTGTCACTGGGCCTAGTCATCTTCAAAAAAAAATAACGGCTCCTAAGTGTCCAATATCTTTAGGCTGAGTGTGGAAAGTCGAGAGAGAGAGAGGAAATAAACAACAGATAAGAAGCAAGAATGAACACGGAGGAAGAAAATGGGGAAGACCAACAAATCAAAAATATTAAATAAACAGCTAATACAGCAGCAGGAAAGTCTGAGATATGTGAGGCCTAAAAAACCCTTGAGACAGAGTGGAATATTGTGCGAACTCACGGTGGAGATAGGGAAATGAAATTGTAGCACATAGCAGGCACGGGCAGCGTTAGCAGAAGAATAAGAAGATTATGTTCCCAGAGTGATAGAATGAGAGTTGTTTTGATAACTGTTAACACAGCGCCTTGTTTCCTCTGCCGACATTCAGGCTGGAAGGGAGAAAAATATCACACTGAATGAAGCTGCTGAAGGTAGCAGAGTTATTCAATAAAAGGGAGATTTCTTAGAACCAGAGAACCTCAGACAGAACACCGCACTCAATGCACACACTGACACAAATACACACGCAAGCTTTCTTGGAAAGATTGTGCTTCTGTGCTGTAATGTTATGAAAAAACGCTTATCAGTAGGTGAACCTTTCATTCTCAGCTTCCCAAGGCCTTGACATCAGAGAGAAAAGAACTGTGAGCCGGGTGTTAAGTAACATCTCCTAGGTTGTACAAAAATGCTTTTATTACAGGCAACAGCCACGCTGCAGTCAATCTGCTCGTCTCATTTAAAATGTGGTGGGAAAAACAGAAAAGCCTCAAGGAAAAGCCCACAACTGTGTCTATGTTCTTTTCATGATGTCAATACCTGTATTTCTCTGTCAGGCAGTAGCCCCAGCTCCTCACAGCAGTCCTTGCAGATCCTTAGGAAGATGTACTCCTTGGTCTTCTCCTCAATCACAGCTTCGTAAACTCGCTCCTTGACCCCAGGAGGTGGCTGACTGCTAACCCCTTCACGGCCCAGTGGCAGCAGCAGGACAGAATTTACCTTGGTCATCACTAACCTTCCAGCCAGTGTGTCCTATGTTTAAAAAAAAAAAAAAAGGGGGGGGGACAAACCAACAAAACAGTGCTCAGGTCAGTTTCAGGCTTAATAGAGAAAGGGCAGAAATCACTGTGGCTCGTGTGTATGGCAGTTACCAATGCAAACGATTCGGTTACCTCAGAAAGTGTTTCAGTGAGCTTGAAGCGTGCAAAGAGTTGCCCATTTTGGGCATACTTGGCTCCAACAGAGATGCCAGTCAACATAAAGCTGGTGACTAGCTGGAGGTTCACTTTGATGTTAAACCTGTGAAGACACATGCGGGCACTTAAAAATGAGAAGCAATCAAAATGTTGCAATGTGACAGTCTTGTGAAAGCAGTTAATCAGGATACCGGTTAACTACTAGACCATCAAGCTGCTGGTTAAAACATAATAAAAGAAGCCAATGAGACTGGCTTTGGCAGGTAGCAGCCCCACAACAACCACAGACACAGCCACTGAAAATGCATGATCATAGATTTCTTTTATTGCTAAATACACAATATGTGCCTTAGGCATCCTGACCATTGACCCGTGTCTCACTAATTTGTTGGCAGCCCATAAAAATAAATAAATAAATCTGATATACACTGTTAATGTGAGCACTGATAGTGCGAGAGATGGTCACATGCCCACTGAAACTGAAATTCGCAAGGTCTGCAGGAAATGTATAATTAAAGTGAGTTCAACAGCAATCACATCATATATAGAAAAATTATTGATTTACCATGATTTTGTAAAAGGGCACTTGAAAAAAAAATTGCCATTTAGGAACCTAAAAAGCAGCCAAATTATGATTTGATTTGTCAGTTGCAAAGGAAATTAAAAAAAAACTTCTGGCACATAGCTTGTGTCTGCACTTATTTAGTGGAAAATATAAGCACGTTCAGAAAAAATATCATATTTCCAGATTGTCTTGCTAGCCTCTGCTGGGTCTAAAATGATGAAATAGCGGGAAATATTGGAGATGAACACTGATGGATGACTGACTTACACAGATAAGTTAACACATTCTATATTACTATTTATTTATTTGCAAATAGTAGTTTTACACATCCAAAAGGACTCGAGAGGCTTTTGGTTATAGGTTTGCATCAGCTTTCTGGGCAAACTTTTAGATATGGAAACATCAGGCAAAAACAGACTTTAGATAATTAGCTATTGCCCTCCTGATAAAAGACAGGGAGGTTGGGAATGGGAGGATGTTACGGTCTTCTAACAAGTACTTTGAAATTTATAAAGGAGTTATTCCAAGACATTTTTTTAAGTTATGGGAAATGTTCAGCTGATACTAAATCTGCCATGGCAAGCATTAGAAACTAATGCCACAAAGTTTATTCATATGTATAATGGAAATACAAAGGATAAAAAAAGGATTTCACACCAGAGTTACAGAAAAAAAAAAATCAAGTTTATCAAATGACCCTGAGTCATGAGACAAGACCCAAATCAAGAGTAAAGTCAAAAGCTGAGACATTTAGTCTCATGAAGGGTAAGGGCACTTACACAGAATGTAGGACTGAATGTGGAACTGAATGTTTTCTCTGTTACTGACATTTTACTTGTAATAAGCATTTTACTTTGTTAACCCCGTAAAGCAGCAGTTAAGAATTTCTTTGGCACAAATCAAGAGTATATTCTAGAGTGTAAGTATCATTTCCTTCTCTGCCTCTCAGTAATCACCCTAGACACGTTATTAGACAGCAATGGCACTTTGAATCAAGCTGGGTGTGAGACACACACACACACACACACACACACACACACACACACACACAACAAATTCACAAGGAAGGTTGAGTCTGACACCTTGTGGTGGGTTGACATGGTGTGCAATTGAGCATAGGCACCTACTTATCACATTTAAAGTCCATATATTTTGGCTAATATACAAAAATATGTAAATGTAGGCATAACAATTTTTTGTATATTTTGTTCTCTTTGTGTTTTTATTATCATTTCTTTTTTGTACGTTATATTATTTCTCTTTTGTACGTAAATGGTTTGTTCCATTTTAGCTATATTTTATTATTATTCATACATTGTTAATCATATTTGTGAGGTCTTTAATATCAGTGTTGTTCAGATGAGAAAAAATCATGAAAACGCATGCACTCACTTGCTAACTTCCTTATATTGTGCAATCTCTTCTATGTAGAGCAGGTCATGCAGCCGCGCCTGGTAGTTGTCTTTGGTCAGAGTCTTGTCCAAGACTGACTGGGTGAAGAGCTGGTCAGCAGACAGAGGGATCTGATATCGGGAAAGAAGGCTGCGCTCCAGATCAGCCATCATCTCATTAGGACTGAATTCTACAATGGTCTTACAGGAAGAGTCCCATCGCTTTGCAGTCATCAAGAGCTGCTGCCTGGCTGCCATCAGGTGTTCTAGGTCTGAAAGGAAAAAGGATTAGAGGATGGGTATGAGAAACTGCTGGAACTGCTTAATAAACCAATCTTGGCCTAAGAGACATAATTATGAAGCAATCAACACCTTGGATTTAATGTACAATTTGATACACAATGTCATGTCACTTGAGTGGATCATTTGTTTTATCATTTCTTTGTACAATGACACTTAATAGGCTTCTTGAGGACCTCCTTGCTTTGAACATACCTTCAATAGAGGCAGCATCCACCATGATCCGCTGCATCAGGACAGGTTCTGAGCCAAAGTCAAAAACTACAGTCTGTCTGAAGGTACCAAAGATCTCTGTGCTGAAGCCCACTGCTACCTTGTAGATACAGTGGTCCAGGCCATTGTCTGCTGCCACTGTCAGAGCAGCAAAGTTTACTGTAAGTGAATTTAAACTTGCAACCATTAATGACAAAACAACAGATGTAACTTTAAAGATGTAAATTTAAAGTTTGCAGTTATCAGAGAATATATACTGAATTAGGACCACTGATACGTCATATGTATGTCACGTTGTACACATTAGAATGTGTTGTAAATACGACTTTTTAATTACCTTAAATTAAATGTTCTAAAGCTAAGTTATCACACATAATCTCTGGACAAGGTTGTTTAACACATGCAACAGCGGGTCCAGGTGACATGTGTTCTCACATGGGGAGCAGCCCTGCTTGATTTCAATAAGCTGGCAGTAGACACCTGCTGACTTTGTGCTAGAAACACTCTGCAGTGGGAAGCAGAGTCTTCAACATGCTTAGTCGATTTACTTCAGACTCTCTGGACATTTCATTGCTCTCACTGCACATGGGGTTACTCTGACATTGTTTTACAGGGCTCACAGGATAACCTGCATTATCACATGCCAGCTCCTCTGAGCAATGTCTCGAGAACTTCATGATTACAGTACATCTGTGAGAGCAGATTTTACAGCTTTGCCTATAATCTGCTTTTAGCAAAAATATGTAACATCGTGTAGTGATAATAATAGTTGGAGGGGGAAAGGACAAAAGATGTTTGAAAAGCTAGAGAAAGGGAAAGCATGCCCAAAATCCCATCCATGGATATAAAATATTACATACATGCTGTTTCCTCTCCTGGAGTCCACTCTTGGCAGCCTTTGGGTACAGCTTGGAGCCGCTCCCCACCTGATACACCTGTGATGAAGAAGTGTGGTCGGTGGGCATCATAGAGCAGGGCGACTCTATACAGCTTTCTAGGTGGCTGGGAAATGTTAGAAAGAACGAGATTACATGAATATTCACATACTAACAATATGATTGATGTAAAGGATCATCTAGCACTAGCAATAAAAACATGCCCCCATCTTTCTGTGTCTTAATACACTTCATCCTACCTTGCACAACAATGAAAAGGTCCAGGAGTGGGAGGATTTTTTGGTGGTTACAGTAACAGAGAGGCTGGAGCTGGTTTCAACATTTACTCCTTCCAAACAGTCGCTCAGCTAGAAAATAAAACATGTTTAGACAGAATCTAAAGTTGTAAAATTGTACAACAGAAACCTTTTACGAAGTACCCTATGAAAAACTGGTGAAAGTGGAGTTTTCCTAATGTAGAGCAGGCTGCAACCTTTTGAAGCATCACAAATTGAATAAATAAATGAATCTCAAAGGTTTTGCTTCATTTTTATAAAGCGGGTGCACAGAATAGCAAAATAATGGAGGGTGTATAAGTATCTGTACAGTTGATCATCCTCTGGACAGAGCAAAGGCATTACAAAACTAGTAATTGTATGCAAAAGCTACTCACTAGTTTAAACAAGGTGTTGATACTGGCAAGTATGAGGGGATTTAGAAATTTTGAATAGACTTAAAAAAACAAAAAAAAGCACCCTTCCTACGTTTGTGTTGGGTAGCCCTACTAGGAAGTGAATTGTCACACTGGTGCAGTGCTTTTTCCTGTTTTCTACCCATTGAGCCACTTTAAGCTTGACGGCCCTACAAGCCACTCACCACTTTCTCTGGAGACAGAGAGTTCATCCACTTCTCTATTAAGGTCTCCATGTAGTTTTCCGTGAAGTGTTTGCTCTCCTGCTGCTGTTTTAGGCGGATGAGGCGTGACGCATAGCGCTTCTGCCACTCCATCAGCTCCTCCTGTGAGTGGGCTGATGTACATTGTGCCCCGTACCGACACAGACCCTGCTCCAAGTACCTACAGCAAAGGCAAACAGCATTCTGAAGTGGTGGTGATTAGTAAAAAAAAATAAAATAAAAAAATTATCTCTCAGCTAAGAAAACCAAATATCTACTAATTAAAACTTCCCTAATGTAGGAGTTAGCTCTATTTGTTTGTTGTATTCCATATTAGATGAAGATACCTTTAGATATTTTGACTAATGGTCAGGATTAATAATAAAATTAAAGGACAGATTAATGATAATAATATTAATCTGGAACCTAACCTAAAACAGACAGTTTTTATGTTTTTCAGCATTTCTTGCGTAACAAAAATTGTTTTTGCTTCACATTTCTAATGGCAAAACTCTTTTCATGTCAGTTTATTTCCCGAAAGGAATGAAACAATAGACAGGCTTACAATGTGCAATGCAATGTTCAAGACAAGACCAATACGAGCTTGATATAAAACCAGACCAATATAGCTGCCTAACCTTTTTAGTAAGTTGTGGTGCTGCTGCAGATTCATATCAAACAAGTCTGTGTGAAAATTTTGTAATTCTGAATCTTTTTTAGGAACTGGTAAAAGGATTCCTTCAGTATGTAAATGGTAAAATCCAAAGTTATGCCGGTTTAGGAGAGTGAATCACAGTTATATAAGCTTTTATTATAACCAAATACCACTGTTAATTCTTTTATTACTAAAACATGTCTGCTATTTATCAGGCAGTGTGTGTTACCTTTTACAGAGGGTGTACTCTTCACTGCTGGTGACTCCTCGGGGAGGAGGCCGGAACTGCCAGCCATCTTGGACCTCTGTCAATACACACAGCCAAGTTGTCAATATAATACTGAGCCAGCACAACTATAAAAATATCATGGTATGGGCTTCAGCCAACTCGTAAACTGGTACTTAAATGTGTGTATTTATTTAGGTACCAAGCTTAGTTGCAAGTTCATTCCTTGTTTTAAGTTTAGAGAAAGTAGTGCTACAAGGTGGCTCACCTTCCTCCTGGTCATCTGTGTATTCTGGTGCCATTTCCCTATTTATAGCCTGACAGAAACAGAGATGGGGTGGGGAGGATGCAGGTATATTAGCAAATTGTCAACTTCTAACTTCACCTCATACAAGCAATTAGTCTTTTAAAATGGAAATGATTAAATAATAAATCCACAACAGCTATGAGCTAGGCAGGAGAGTTCAAAATAATTAAGTTAGCATTGGAATAAGGCCATTACTCATCTTTATGATGCTCGCCCGCAAGCATAAAACCATCATCCAAAAAACCAACAAGTACCAAAAGGCACAACAAATGAGAGCACACTTACCTCTATTTGTGAGAGGAGCATTTTTAATGTGGTCAAGTCCTTTGTGACAATGCCGTTCTGCAAAAGCAGGTGAGAAAGAGATCTTTACTGCAACAATCTGCAATTACTGCTGTCAGGTCATATTTCTAAAACGGATCAAACTTAACACTTTTAAATAACATTGCAGGTTCAACTTACTTCTAGTTATGTCTTTTTCTGATATCTACACACAGGACTAAGGCATTTTCATCTATAGATGAACTTCATGATTTTTCTCATATGACTGTATTAATTAAACTCATGGGAAGAGCAGATTTCAATGATACTCCAGTAAAGCATCCTGTGTAAACATTTCAATATATCTGTGACAGCTGGAATCTGAATTTTAAGCAACAAAAGGCACACTGTTTTTCAATAGTGCATTGTTTATTGTGAATAATTACTGACCTTATATAGATTTGTTTTTAAATGTATATACACAGAAATATAATCTCATTCACTGATTGAATGAAATCTAAGCAAAACAGTGTACAGTTGACTACATTCTTGTGTATCACCACCAACAAAAATGTTAAGTAAGAGAGAAAATCTAGAGTTTGACCACAAAGTATAACTTTATAACTCCTTAGCTGAAAAAGAAATTGAGGATGAGGAGAAGCTAACATAACATAAAACAAGAGAAGCTTATGATGATGAAATGAACTGAAAAGAAGTAAGAGTAAAAAAAGAAGCAGGGCTGTCAGATGTGGTAAGATAATCAGTCTAAGCTGTCCCAAAACAATGTTGTTTGTGTGCATTTTTAAAGTGTCCTACAGAGAGAGTTGTAGAGAGACCTGAAGGGTAAAAAGGACTGTCCCCACTTGAACAAAATGTTGTAGATATTAGGGCTAATCTCCACCACTAAATATGTGCTTGAGAGTGTTGCAGTGAGCAGGAAATGGTTGCAAAGGAGAACAGTGGAACTGGAGGAGGCAACTTGGCAGCAAAATGGGTGTTGATGTATGAAGACAGCACTGAGGATAAGCAAAGGCAGTCAGAGTGGAAAAAGTAAAAAAATATAAAAAGTCACCCTGTGGGTTACATCCAAAAAGAAAAGAGCACTTTACTCCACACCACATTTGAGTCCTGAAGTGAAAACCCTCCAATATTATTTTAGAGAATCTTGCCCAGTGAGATTTTCAGATCAGTTTGGAATGAAAAACTCTGACAGCCATATCATTCTAGCCTTCACATCATAATTATCACCAAAATGATGGCGGACTGTCTATATGCATCAAATGCATCCACAGTTCATTAATCATACCATTTGCTCTCCATACAAGGCTTTAGTAAGGATGCTGGCCACCTCCTGCAGGCTGCCATCCAACAACATGGAGTGCAAGCTGGCCTGAAGTGAACCCCTGGCAATCTCTTCTGCCAGGACTAGGACAGGACAGAGAAGGAACAGGTAAAGACAATTCAGTTACATTTCTTCCCATAGATGTAGAAAGACATTAAAAGTACCTGATGAGCGACGTTTTGGATCGGGCAACCTCAGTTCAAGTGTCAGCGACTTATACTTACTATCTACTACTACTACTTACTATCACTGGGGTATAATGTTTTGACTCTAAACATAATCTGTCTTAAAAAAATACTGGCAAAATGTGAAGACCTAAAGATTTGCTTTCTTTTACCAAAGACTTGAGTCCATGACATTACTACCATGTGGGTAAATACTTTGATCTTGACCTCTTAATCCAGTAGAAAAAGGAAATAGGTTAGATTCTGTATACGCTGAAGGTTTATTATACTACACTAAAACCAAATCATGGTAAAGCTTTTTTTTTTATTTTGTCTAACAAACACATGTACAGTAGTTTGTTCGAGTTTAAACTGCAACTCACCATGTTTGCAGTCTTCATCAGCCCCATCATAGTTTTTCTGTCGGGAGACAGAAACAAGTAGGTAGAAAAGTGGTAGTCATAACAAATAGACACACTTTGTACTCAAGGCTTCAAACTACACATAACTCTCAAAGAATGGCTCTCTTTGCCTCACAGCACATTCCCTCACACTGTTATTATAGAACTTAAGACCTAAGATTATGGAAACGACTTAAGTAACTTCTGTAATTTTAGTGCCCTGGAAATATGATAAAACAGTACTGAGGAGGATAAAAGTAAGATTCACTGTAGATAACCTTTATAACACTTTCTTCACATTAATATACACACTTTGAAGATAGATTAAAAGATAACCACACTCAAGCTACATGGGGATAGCACAATAAAACCTCACCAACGATGATCAATATGCCATCACTATGAAAAGTACTGTGTATGCAACATGGATTTGACATAGAGAGATGTAATTTAATGGGTATAAGTAAGTCATTTGCACGAGATTATGGCCAGTTTCATCAATGGTGATCGTCAGTTTCAGATATGCTCTCTCAGTTAAGTTTACATCGGCTGCATGGTCAGAAACAATTTATCTGGTTAAGTACTGACGAAAAAAATTCCAAGATTAAATTCTTTTTATTGTGTATTTATCACTTGAAAAAATCTAGATGGCAGGTTTCCGAGTCCCTGTTAAAAGTACCTGCCCAACTCAGCAGGATTTTCTCTTGAAAAATGTAGTTGCACATAGAAAATATATGTTAGCCCCCTGATTCATTATGACAAGCAGCTACATTACCACAGAATCTGAGTTCTACACTACGCTGTTAACTCATGCTCGATACCATCGCTTTCCTCACCAGTTGCAGGAAGGCAGCAATTCGGTACAGTAGCGCACGGCTGCGGAGGGGTCCAGTAGTGACGAGGGATGGAGGGCTCGGTGGGACAGGGGCACCGGAGGATGAGGCTTGGGGTGCCAGGCCCACCAGGGCATCCGTGCTGTGGCTGACTGCCGCCTCGTACTCCCGCCTGGCTAACGATCTGCTGGCTTCTTCACATGACTTCTCCACTCTTCTGTCTGCCATGACTCAGGGACAAAACTTCTGGAAGTAGAGAAAGACAGTTTTATTTACGGTTTAATCAGCCTAATTAAAGTAACAAAAGTTGGCTAAAAAGCGACACAGAGTGTGAAGAAAAGGAGGGCTTGTTAGGTCTACAAGACTGTATCCACGTCAGGGCCCAACACTAACGCTTGCCCGCGGCAAGTAAACTATGAGTTTCAATGTTTCCCAAACATTGATTTATGTGGGTTTCCTCGCCACAAATTTGTCAAAATCGTATTTCATTGTAGAGTTGCGCAGAGCGTCTTTGATCTCAGAGTGTCTACAGGCTGCCGTTTTTGTCAATTTATTTTTCATCTCATGCTGTCCTACCCCTCTTTAGAAACATCACCATAACTTTGCGAAGAATTAACAACTTTGGTCCTCGCTACAGAAGTGTTCACCCTGTTTTCTCATTATGATTTAACTTTCATAAGCTTTCTGAAGAATCACTGTGTACTTCAACAACTTTACAGACATGAGCTCCACTGTATACTGTATGCATGGACTGTATGGATGTGGCAAGTTATCTGCAATGTTAACAAAGGGTGGAAAATATTTATGGAGCAGTAGTAGTCGTGTGGCTGATCAATGCCATTTCTGATTAAAACACAACTGAACGGTGCATTGACAATCACACAGACACAGTCTTTAAACCTCTCCCCATAATTAGACCAACCTCTGCTGCAGTTTAAAGAAAATGCATGATTCCCTTAAGTAGGTGAATTTATTTTAAACTATCACTGCTACAGTTAATGTCAATGAGTTTTTTTCACTACAAATATGATGATATTAAATATGACTTTAAATTACCAATAAGCTGACTAGTAAACTGAAATGGACTCAATTTTCGCTCAATGTGAGGAAAACGAATGAGCAAAGTAAAACAGCTTTTCACATTTTGGTCTCAATTTTATGTTTTGCATGTTAATAAAATATAATAATTGTCTAAACTTCTGTTTGTTGTATTCATCTATTAATAACACATTTTTTATATTCAGCCAGCAGGTTTGGCTATCGAGCTAGTAAAACATCTCAGCTACTTCTCCAAAGGCAAAGTCTTTTAAAAATCTTAATGTCAAAGACACTGTCAACTACCATAATATATTGACGTTTGTAACAGAATGAGAACTGAATGTAATGGTTTTATGTTGGTGTATTAAAAAAAAAAAAACATGTAACAATAACCATACAATACATCAGAATGTGATGAATCATTAATCATTATGCCTAATCAGTTCTATGGACTCCCTCTAAAGATAGAGGGTACTCCCACATCTTGTAATGAAATGTGTCCTCATTTTGTTTACTTGATTTTTCAACAGAAACTTGGCATGTTATTCTTCCAACCTTTTTAATCTTACTTGTGAAATGCACAGTTTAAATTTAGGCCTGTAAAAGAATGTAAAATGTATTACACATGAATGTCTTTCAAAACATTTAACACTCAGTAAAAACTGCATATAAATTCATCAGGGCATAAGAATTACAAGAAATTAATTTAGAACAATTGTTATATTTATCTACAGTGGGAGACTGAAATGTCACAGAGGGTTTCTCTTTGTAAATGTCCCAAAACTGTTCATCTGACAGCCAAATGCCATTCATCCACTCCAGAAAAAAATACAAACACACTGATGCACAAAACAAATGTTGAATATTTCGGGACACTTAATGTAGAGCAAGGCCGCCTTCAATGCTTGGAAAAACAATAAATTAAAATACATATGCAAAGTAAGTGCAAATTGATTCAGACTGGATCGAAATATTTCATTTAATACAGTCACACTTAGTTTAATTTATCCATCATCAAATTAAGTCTCAGAAAAAATGCGAGTTAGTCACAGCATTCTGAATTTTTACACAAACCCGGGTGATAGCACTGGCTAAAACAGAGCTCATCACTACACTAAGCTAATAACAGTGTCAGAACTGAAAAGTCATTTGCAATTATGTGTCCAAATAATCTACCTGATGTTTGCTCTAACCCTATTAACACAGGTTAAGTGCCATCACCACTGAAAATGTGTCAACAACAGATGCTTGCAGAGCATGTGAATGAGACGTTGACTCCCACCCACCTTTAATAACAAATGTAAAATTTAAAACACTAGCTAAACTATTTGGACATGAAAATGGCAATTGTTATCAAATATCGTCTAAACAATTGCTGAATAGTTACAGATCGGAGTGGAAGCTCAATAATATAAAATTATGTCATCGTGTTGTAATTCATCATTTATATTTATGTTTATCATTCATAAAACATACTGAAGTTTCCTTAACTTCTGTAATTCAAAGGTTGACTGTAACTGTGTTTACAATCTGCCTCCTCACTGTCCAAATAATCCATTTGCTAAATTTTATGAAGGATTTTTCTCCCTACTGGACTCACAAATTTAAATCTACCTTTAATTTTTTTTATCTAAAACAAAGCATTTATTTAAAACTGTTAAGACTGTTAATAAACATGCATTCTGAAGACTTCATCTTGAGATCTGGGAAACTGTGCAGCATGTAATGTGACTATCTGCTCAGCAAGGACCTAAGTGCCAAAGCACTTGTCAAATGAGAAGCCAAAGCATTATAGGGTATAAACATGTTATTATCTCATGCTGTAAAGCCAACAGAAGTTGTCAAGTTAACTGTCTGGTTTCTTGTAACTGCTCATACTTACAGCATTATGACAATTGATGATGTAGAATACCAAGTTTTATGAAGACAGTATGACATGCATGACTGTATGCACAGGGGGAAAACATATGTTGTGGCACTTCACAGCTGCAGAGCCACATGGGCAGCACTAACCAAAATGCTCTAAAGGTTTCATCTTTCGTTTTGTATTTTTTTAAGACTGATTAAAATGACTCTCTCTAAGGAACTTACAATGTAAATGGTCAAACAAATGAAGCAAAATCTAAGGAATACTGCTGGAAAACCTAGTTCAACAAGAGAACTGTGACCTGGATAAAGATTTTTTTTCTAGCAGGACAATTACCCCAAGCATACAGCCAAAGCTACTCACAAACGGTTTAGAGAAAACAATGATAATGTTCTAGAGTGACAGAGTCAGAGCGCAGACCTCAGTCCAATTTGTGGCTGAACTTTGAGAGAGCGGTTTACTTAAAATGCCTTTATGAAAAATGAGCTAGAAGAATAGGAAAAAATTCCAGTGTCCAGATGTACAGAAAAATGAGACATATCGTCACATCCTTAGTGCTTTAATGGCTGTCAAATGTGCATCGAATAATTACTGACATTTTGTTTAATAGTTTAATTCATTTAGATTACTTTGCAGAGGTCTAATTTTTTATTTTTACATGAAATAGGGGCCCTGGTGGATCAATGGGTAGTGCTTCAAGTTAGTAAACAGAAGCCCTACCCGGCCTGATCGAATCACAAAAACCCATGCCAAATGTGGATCAGGTTCTGCTGTGGTGACCCCTGAAGGGACCAGCAGAAAGCCGTTGCTGAAATATTTTATTCTGTGAATCAGTGTAAAAGAAGAAAAAATAAATTCATTAATAAATCACACATCAAATAAAAGTTGGAAACTTCCAAGTGAACAATTTTAATTAGCACCGTGTCTGTGTCAACTAACTAAATCTTTACTGTGGACTGTATTTTAGAGCATCTCCTTTGTTTGACAGCAAATCCATCAACCTCATGTGTATTGATTGGTTTATTTAGTTTCAAAGAAACAAGATTTCTATTTGATATGTGGATCATCACAAACGTATATATTCTATTCTAATGTCTTCTTGTCTACTACATTTGGGTAATCAACATAACACATGCAAATGTATAAATCCAGGTGAACTCAGTGAGTCATGCACTGACAAAAAGCAGAGCTCGCGAAGCCTTGGCTCAAGAAATCAAAACACTCTCCATTCTCCTCTTACAACAAGTTCTGACAATTGCTGCTTACAGAAACAATAAAAAAAGGCCACGTTTGACCAGCAGCCTCTTCTGAGCTTCATCTCTTCATTATTATTTCTTTCAGGTCTACAAATCAAGACATTCAAAGTCTTGTGTGTCACTAACAAATTTACATCTAAACCAAACACACTGATATTCAAGTGTAAGAACAGATAGTCTGTGATTCTGTGTGGAGGAGGCGGCTGTATTTGGTTGTAGGTGGTGGTAGAAGAGTACAATGTTAAACTAATTTTCCACCCATTAGGGTATAACTATAACAATGAACTACATTTTCATATTTCCCACAAAACATTTTTTAAATAAAGAAACCTTGAAGCAACATACAACATTTTACAAAGCCAACTAAACAATGTGTGCAACTTTATTAATATTTAGTCTACCTCAACTTTTTAAAATACTTTAATAGCAATATGTATAGAAATGAGTAGAGACATCCTGATCTGATGCTTATTTTGTAATACAAATTGACAGTGATACTAAAACATTGTTATTCTTTCACTCACTAGTTGCTGTAATAAGCTAGTTACCTCATTTTTTTAACCTTTCATATCTTTAACCTTGTAAACTTAATAACTGTTATAGTTAATTAATTGTTATAATTGCTGAGAAGTACATTGTGTCAGGTTGCGCCAGATGTACACCAAACTATTGTAGGTAAATGCAAGTGTTGGATTTGAATCGGTATCAGCTGAAATAGCAAATCAGTTTCAGATCCAAAGAAATAATAAGCCAATTAAGTGTTGTTTTTCAAGATGAGTAGTTTGGAGTGCACAGGTAGTGGAACTGAAACCCCCCCAATTTTATTATTCCACTTTTTCACCTATTTTAAATTTTTCCAAAAAGGCAAAATGTCTAAAAGTGATCTCCAGTTCAGTCATTACTGGAGCTGCACAGTACTGGGGGGATTACATTGTAAGATATTTTTTCTTTGTGCAATTTATATTGCAATATGACTCCTAAAAATATTTTCTAATGGATGCATGGAATTGCTTAAGGACTGGTGAATGATCTGAGAGTGACGAAATACACATCAACTAGACAAAGCATTTGCAGCTCACATAAGCAGGTAAGTGCTGTAACTTCTCTTCTGAAATGTTCTTTAAGGTAGAAATAAAGGAGTTTAATACATTCGCTAACTAACCATGAAAATACTCTCAACAAAATTACTGTTTTTGGTCAACATTTTCTTTTTTGTTGCTGAAATAACATAGTTACATAGCGTCATCAATTTCTCTCACTATTAAATGGTTTGTGATATGAATGTCCACATCTCAGTGAAGAAACAATATATTGTGCAGTCCTAGTAGTTCCGCAGAATTCTGTGTTTACCCTCTTACCCTCATCCTCATACCAAAACCAAGCAGTGTAGCCGTGTCTGACCAATGTTAAACCCTGGTCAGATAAGAGTTTCATCCAAGGTTACTTGTTTGGCCTGAAATTAAATGCTTTTCCTTTTTTTCTGCTTTTGCCCCCCTTTATTCTTAAACAATATGCTTTAAAATAGTTTTACTCACAGCTAATACAAAACCTAGTTTTAGTTTATTGTGCCCCATAATGCTCAGAATTTTACTGGGAATCTATGGCCACAGCAACATTTCATTGACACTTCAGAAAAAGAAAAAAAAAGACTACAATCTATGTCGTTGAGGAATGCTGGGGAACACCAGAGCCAGAAATGTTCAACCTTGGCCACTAGAACAGTAACTTTTGATCTAATTTCCACCACACTGGTTTGAACAATGGCTCTGTAGCTGGGATGGCAGAGAAACAGTTCCATCATAATCATTATGTCCAAGATAACTTGTGTGGTAATAGGACTTCCACTACAACTTGATGATTTTTCATACTACATTTGTGACAGCTAGTTCTTACAAGCAAATTTGCAAGAAACTACAGTTTGTTTAAGCTGCACTAACATAAAAACAAATGACTGAACCTTACATCTTAGTAGAAAATGGTTTTCATAAAAGAACATCAGTTTGTGTCAATGTATGAGGATAGCCAATAAATACAATCTCCCCTGTTGACCTAATTTTGTAATAAAGAGCTTATTAATCTTAGTTTCTGAGCAACTTTTCAGACTACTTTTTGGGTATCGTGCAACAGGTGACTAGGAATCTACCAGCTGTTCTAGTCAAACTGGCACATTTACTCAGTCTGCTTGTTCTTGTACATTAAGCCAGTAATACAAACAAATCTTTCAGCTAAAAATCTTTTAGTGCAGTACATGAGGGAGCGCAAATGACAAAGACTAAACCTGAAGTCAGTGACTGTGTGCAGAATCCATCTTGAGTTGAAACTTTTTGGATTCCATACAACAAAAATGTGCAACACGTGCAATGTCTCAAATCCACAGTCTTGGTGAAAAGACAACACAATTCTCAATCATGTCAGATGGATACTAGTGTCTGACCAACGTGAGCATTTAAATAAATGGCACATGTTTCATGTGCGTATCTGGAGAATAATACTCTAGCTGTACTATTGTAATAACCTCATCTTTGCCACGCGACAAAAGTGAACTGCCAATGAGTTCACTTCCTCTAAGCATTCACATCAGGAACAATAACACACCTTATGAGCAGGCTGCATGACCATGTCACCTTGTATACTGTCCATATACTGTTCACATATGGTCACTGGAGAGATATGACAAAGCAGGCTATGTTGCAGCACTTGCCATCCAATTCTATCACAGATATCTTTAATGGAACATCTTATTAACATGACGGTCCGGTCCCTGTTTGCACAAGACCGATTCGGAGGACTTCAAGAAAGTGTATTTAAATTATAACTGCCTGGTTTCAAAAACCGTAGGTGTATATGCATCACATAATGTGGGCATTCATTTCATAGTCAAAATGGAAACCAAGACACTGTAATGTTTCAATTGTACAACATAAAGGGCTGACATAAAATGAATGACTGCAAATTTATGTGTCACATGCAAAATGAGGGTTTAACGAGTCTTAGCCTAGCAGCCAAGGTGTGTTGTAGGGAAACAGGAAAATGGTTCAGGATTTAAAGAAACAAAGGACCCACTTTAGAACCTATGTAGCGTCTCATTTACCTTCTGCAGCTGTAGTTACACCTTCCACCTCATGTCACTGCCTGCAAACCAGGCACCTAATGGAGCAACAACAAACCGTTTGGCGGGATCCAGTGGATGGACACCTCGCTGATCCGGTGGTGGAGTCGCAGTATTTGCTCTACACTTCCTCCTGCATTCATGTAATTTAATGTGAAGAGTGCCGAGCTGCTCTCACAGCTGATACTAGTAGTAAAATGACATCAGCTGCTTTCATCCTGACATAACGTTTTTTTTAACTTGACGATCTCGTTCTCGCCTTGTGTGGAAACACGGCGATTTTTTGCCTGATGCCTAACGGTGGATATTAAAAATAGCACGTAGCGATAAGCACAAGCGTTAGTGCTGATGCGGTCCGTCTTTGTGCATGCACGTATAGCAGCTGCTGGTCCGGAGAACTTGTCATGACTGGTGCAAGTCAGAGCGATGACGGCACCGTTACAAAGCCCAGAAAATGTCCCCATAGCGCTGCTTCACTTGCCGCCCGCGTTGGCACAGGCTAAACACTGTTGCCACACTAACCAGGCTGCGCGTAGCTAACAGTTAGCCTGCTAGCCACAACACGGCCTTTCCTGGCACCAAAGTGGCGAGCTCACAACAAGAATAGCTGCCTGGTTTGTTAACGTTAGCAAGCTAGCTAGCTAGGTTCGCCGAAACAAAACGGCTTCGGGCCTGTAATTTTGCCACCGCGTTTGGGCGCATATAACTGAGATGACATCATGTTGATATCCGTGCACGAACTCCAAGCATTCGTCATTATCCTTTTGATTTATGAAGGGAATTCCCACGAGTGGCTTTGCGATGAAAAAAACAACTGAGAGGGCTGAAAATGGGAAGTCAACACTTACCTAGCTTTACTTTCTACGCCATCTTGGATCCACTTGTCAGACCATCGCAAAGCATAGTGGGATGTAGTGATCTGAAGGTTGGGAGGACTGGTGTGTGTGAGTGTGTGTGTGAGAGAGAGTGTGTGTGTGTGAGAGAGAGTGTGTGTGTGTGTGAGTGCAGTGGGGTATATGTTAGACGAATTGTCAAAAGTAGAACACCTACTTTTTGTCAAATGTTTTTTTTTTTATCTCCAATTCAACTTCCAAAGGGTCTTAAAGTAAAAATGCTGCAGTCTGTGGACACACTCCATGTGTAGAGTTTACATGGACATTCAGCTTCATAACACTTCAGAAATTCCTTATTCTCTATTATGGACGACCCATATCTTTCTGATCCTATTTATTTCTCTTCACAGACAGATATTTAGAGATTTTTTTTTATTAAATTAACCCTGCCTCTTATTATAAGCTCTATTCCCATTATGATATCCTCTTCAACCATCTTGGAACCTGGTGGGTGTCAGTGGTACCAGGCTGCAGTAGTACAAATCCCACATGACTGCTGAAGTGCATTGCAACAAATATTCATTGTGGGGAATATGCACAGCTTGGCACATGGTCCAGTCCTTTTTTCCATATACATGCTTCATGTGGGTTGTCAGTCACAAAAATTCGTTTAACTATGCTGACGAGACTGGGATACTGCTCACTGGTACTGCATCTCGTCTCACAAACATTTTAAAGACCACACTATTTCTGTCACGATACGCATGACTGCATTTACAGTTGGCTGGCCATTAGTATAACTTCCTCACCTAATTAAAATACAGTTCAACCAAGGTTCAGCTGTTAATATCCTAAATGGTGCAAAGAAACATCCCATTTCACAGATCAACCCTAACCCTAAGCCCAAAGAGACTGTGACCCTATGACCCCTCTCATCCTTAGAGAGCTATAAGGATGGGAGGGGCCATCCTTTCTTAACAACTGTATTGTTTATATATATATATATATATATTTTAATCTTGTGTTTATGTTTGTGTCATGTATACGCCATTCGATTTTTCTACAATGGTATAGTGGGTGGTGTGGAGTACTGTAACCACAGATATCTGGTCACTGCAAACACCAAAGCATATGATTCACATAATTAAAAAAAAAAAACCCAAACCCACTGTAACAAAAACTGTACAGCAATATAATTTGTACAACAGGTTTGCAAAAGACTCAAACACCAAAATTTGTTACTAAGCTTTGAGCAGGCTACTTTTTTTTTACTTAAAACACCAAACTTAGCAGGGGCACCTATAGTATGGAAAGATGAAGATAAACGTGCAAAAAAGTATTATTTGTAGCAAAGTCAATGTGTGTTTAGCCCTTAGGTTGTAAACTGGGATCACCACTCTCTTACAACCATAAACAGTGTTGCAGATTTGAAGACAATCTACGTAACTTGCCCCAAAAAATTAATTGGAATTTTTCAATCTGATAATTGCAGGAAGAATGCATACCACTAATCAAGATCTGTAACAGCACACACGTTCAAGTGTGAATACACTTTTCACATTAGAATGTACACCAGTCAGACTAAATATGAAATCTTCATACAACAGTTAACCAAATGTGAAGAGTTTATTGTTTACATTGTTGGGTATACAATTCAAAGAGTTTACAGCCAAGCTCTCGTATAGCAACAAATGCTTAAGCATATAATGGAGAAAAAAAAAAATGGTACTGGGAAAAGCATTTGATCACCAACACAGAGATGGAAATAGGGGAGGTGCTCACGTGTCAAAAGGTTTTGACACGTGAGCACCTCCCCTATGGTGCGAAGGTTTTGTTTACAGTTAAAATAAACACAATTGGGGGCTGTGAGTGTAATGCAGATTTTTCTCCAATTATAGGACATTGAAACAACACTGGAGTCACAGCCCACCAATAGACAGTGTACTCAAAAACCCCACAGAGGGAAAAACAAAAATGTGGACCAAACTCTGTGCTTTCACTGCAGATTGTGAATCATCTCCTCCTTGGCAATAAGATGCGTGGTCTTGTTGACCAGGGACATGAGTGAGTTGAGTTTGTGTGACCAATCATTGAGCAGGTCGTTGGGATCTTTGGGCCTTTGAAAGTTGATGATGCCTGCCAGCCTGTCAACCTTGGCATAGATGGTTTTGTTTACAACTAGGCTGGAAAGGAACTCCTCAGATTCCTGAAAACATATTTGATCAGAAAGGTTAGCATTTGAGTTTCATATTTTTCCTTCAGTGGGACCAAATCATACTAATTCTTTACTACCCAAAGTCACATTATTTAAATACTTCTCAAAGGCAACTTAATTAATACATACCTACGCAAAGATACACTCTGTATGCAATAATGCAGCACATTAACCGTTATACAAGTTATTTTATAGTCTACATATTTTGTAACTTAGAATATATTGTGTACCTCTCCAACAGCAAACACACTCTACTGGTAGTGAGCTTTAATTTGCAAGAGCTAATATATAAAATTTTTTGCTTACATCAATGGAAAGGTCAAGAAGTCCAGCCATCCTCTTCATTGTGATTCTGGTGTAATATTTGGCCATTATTCTGATGTTCTGGAGTAAATGGGAGAATTTCATTAATATACATAACTGCAGAATAACATCAGCATAATGTATTTGAAGTTTGAACAGGGTATCTGTCCAGTCATAGGAATAATTACAGGTAAAAAGAAAAAACAAACCAAAAGACAACAAGAGCAAACACAGCCATCCATTTCCAATCTAATATGAGTTTAGCCACTGAGTCTGCACAAAACTCCAATATCCTATTATTATTATTATTATCTTATTTTTCCCTATGGGGCTTGACTAGGCTGTAATAATCACTTTACTTCTGCTAGTAAACAAGCTGGGGTGATAAAGAAATATAGAAACAGCAGATATCTCAACTCTTCTTCCTTTAACCTGCTCTTGAGCATGGGAATTACATTGAAAGACAGTGAGAGTACAGAGCCTACACAGAAGCTGTAGTGTCGCTCTTTGGAGGGATTCAGGTATAATACAGTCAGTAGGTCACATTTGTTTCAGAAGCCTTCAGCGACAGGTACAAAGTTTTTTTTTTTTTATTGTTGTACAACCCCTTCTGGTGTTATACTTTACAATGTTTACAATATATACACAATAATAACAGCCTTGCTAATGCTTATTTATTTTACAAATGTTGCACTTTTTTCACCAGTTACTGTGGAATGGCATATAGTTTTACTGAATCAATCTTTAAATTATGATTAGTATAAATTTGAAGATAAGAAAAAAGTATCAAAAGTGTGACTGTTCACAAAACTGAAACATTATATAAATAAATATATAATTTAGTCTTAATATTGTGTTTGTGACCATATCACTAAGCCCTGTTTCAGACATACCAAAAATTACCAAAAAATATCAAAAACTATATGAGATGTTTCATAATCAAACAGTATCACTTTACTAATCAAGCTGAGTTTTTTCCAAAACAATGACTACATAATATGACAAACATTATGAGCTAAATAATTTATTTCAATGTCTATAGGTTATGGAAAAATAAAAGGCAACCCAGATGTTCTTTGCATGACACAGTTTCACTACTTTGACCTCTGTCTCTCTGCATCTAAACATTAAGATGCATTAAAACATTCTTCAATTATTCTGAATTTGTGTGTTTTATTTCCAAGCGAAAAGACCAAACTGATGACTGTAGCACTTACATGCTCCACCACTCTGTTCTTAAGATCTTTCCATCTTTTCTCCCCTTCCTCCGAATAAGAGAAGACATCTGTGGCAGGGCTGTCAGATGAGCCCTCTCTCAGCTCCTTCCCATAATCATCCACCAGGGAGGCCCAGCGCATCAGCTCCATAGTGGTGAACTGCTTCAAAAGGTCCCTTGGATTAGAGGAAAAATATACTGAAAATTCCCTGGTGTTACCTTGTTAGAAAAGGTATATCCCTGAGGCACCTGCCTCCCTGTACTTGCACAGTAAAACATTTAAAATTCTCAGTTTTATACAAACACATAGAGTACAAATTACTTCTTACTTGTATTTAGGAATTTCTTCTAGTTTCTTGTCCGCACTGATTCTGTGCACAAGGTCTGATTGCTCATTGTCATAAGGGGAAAGAATCACATACAGCACCACACTCTTCAGGGCCTGAAACAAATGCATTCATGCATTAGAGTCTCCACTGGAATTAAAATAATGTAGCACTTTTGTTATTTTTACTGCATTAAATATTTTATTAATCAAGTGCCAGTTAAATTAGTTGTGCTTTTCATCTACAGAAAAAAAACACACTCAAAATGTTTTAAATATGTGTAAAACAACATCTGAGTGTAACAAATTTAAATTGTATTATGCATTCAAAGATATTGTGGCTTTGAGAGAAAGCCCTGGTACCTGTTGCCACTTGCTGCTATCCTCCAAGATGCAGGGGGTGTCATAAATGGCCCTGTAGTGTTTGCAGATAGACAGGTATGAGCCCTCATGCTGGTCCACCTGAATCATCAGGTTGTAGTATTTTAGCTTCAACTCCTACAGGGACCAAGAGACAAAAGAGAAACGTTTGTTTTCAGTAACACTTATAAATTAAACTTCACTTAAACCCGCTTCCAAAACTCTGTTGTAAATATGAACACTCAGGCAAGTCATCACACTGGCTGTTAAATCAATCTGAGGGAGCATTACAGCATTTCAGTTATACTCAGTCACTGGCGTCTCTTACCTCAGTGCCCTCCTCTTGGAAGAATTTGGTGTTTATCTTCTTGCTGATGATCTGGGTGCGAATGTAATCTTTGACCGCAATACAAAGCCTCATCTGTTCCAAGATAAACTCAACCTTCTCCTTTTTCTCCATAGAGCCATATGTTTCCACCTGAGCAAACAAAGAAATAAATTATTTAAAATGTAACGTCCATACAGCAAACTGTGTGATTTTCTCTATTCACTTTAGTGTTTGCCTCTAAATAAAGTTACTGACAAAAAAAGAGGACATAGAAATTTAAGATCTAAATGTATCTAATTCGTTAAAACCTCTTAAAAAAAAAAAAAAAAAAAACACATTTGATTTGTACCCAGTTGTCCAAACAATGATAATTTTAGGATATTACCTGAAGTTCCTGGAGAATAGAAGCAGCCTCTTTGACCTCTCCATTCTGCTCTTTAATATTTGCCAACGTCTTTGTCAGTCTAGCACGCTCAATCTCTACATAGATCTGTGTGGGGAACACATTTAGTGTATTAAGCAAGGAGGGGAAGGCTTACAGGATGAGCAGAGTACTAAATACTTTATCAACACAGCACATCACTACACTTCACCATCCTTAACTTGATTATATCTAACCACACTTCAACATGTTTCTAGATTGAATCTCTGAACAGATAGTAGCTTTCTAGACCTTGCCAGCAGTAACGGTGCGAAGTGTGTCTATGAGTCTCAGCTTGACAGTCAGATCGGTCACCGTGTCCACATACTTGTAACATTCTTGCACCATTTTGGCAACAGCCTGAAAAGACCAAGAACACAACACAGATAATATATAGTTCAATCTCTGGACACCAGTGCTACAAAAGAACCACTAAGGAAAGAGATATATCAAACCTGTTTGAGCTGGCTCCTCCTTTTTGTGAGCAACATGATATTTTCATTCAGGGCATCCCAGTCCTTGGCTTCATAACACATCTGGACCACGGCCACAAGAATTCTGGAGGTGGACACCATGTCTGATGCCTGAGCAATGTTTGAAGGCAAAAGATTTGTAACAAATAAAAAGCAGGCTAAACATAATCAGTGTAAAATGTTCCTCTGTTGCCAGACTTTAGCACATTTACATTTTGCTATTACAAGGCGCTGCTTCGTGCCTTGGTTAAGGGTTGACTAGCATATTTTGCCCGATTGTCATTTTCTGACAATGTAATAACCACAAATTACATGTTTTTTTGAGATGTGTTTTCTTGTTAACATCCTTGTTAGACCAGGTGTACAAATGTAGCACAACACCACATTAAATACATGAACTCACAGTTCTGGTTTGCTTCTCCAATGACAACAAGCTCTCAATGGCCTCTTGTAGCTTCCCCTCCTGCAGCAGAAAAATACATACCAGTGATTAAAACATATTTATTTATAAATAAATATAAGAAACATTAACGTGTAACATTATTACTGGAATTGCAATATTGATTCTCTTTGCCTGGCTAACATTTTTGCTAGGTATGTTGCCGATGGCGGACTACTTGCATGCTAGTGAAATTATTAATAATCATCACGCATATGGGAATAACAGAGGAACGGCTAAGTGCAAGTTTTATAAAGCCATCAACCCCTAGGTGTAATTATTACTCAAGATATTAGTTATATGAGGTTTGAGGGGGAAGTCGGGTGAAGCTTTCGGCAAGTCAGTGTTAGCTTACATGCTAACACAACGATCTTAATGCACCATGACTCAGCCGGCGCTGGCCTCCTTCACACTTCTTACCTTAGCCATTTTTTCACATTCCGGGAGACGCTGATCTACAGTTGAACTGTAGTCGATCTCCATCTTCACAATCCTTCCATCAGACCTTTCAGATCTCTCCTCCGACATGTCTGCAGCGTACAAGCGAAGATTGTATACGGACCTGTCGTTTCTATCGAGCAAATTCAGCCTAGCACTATTTTGCTTGTCAAATGAACGAAGCGGAAAAGTTGGCCAATCAGAGAAGAGAGCCAAATAGTTGTCCAAGGTGCCCGAAGGACCCAGTGAGGACCCCGCCTGGAGGAATATTTAAAGCAGGCGTGGACGTGGACTAATAATCAGAATTAAATCATTATCTATCCATTATTTGTAGGACTTGTATAGACCTGTATATCGTTTCAGTATTTAGTGGAATCTGTCCTCAACTGACTTTTCTTTGTGATGGTGAGAACCAAATCTATATACATTTTATTTTAGAAGAAGAACCCTTTATTCGTCACATTGATCACATATACATTTGCACATACATGTTACAGTTAAAATTTCCTTGCATATTTAACCCATTCCTGTTTCGGGAGCAAGTTGCAAATGATATGAAAAGTAGATAGAAAATAATTAACATCTAGTTTTTTATTATCTGTAATTCACAACAATTGAACTTCACAAGGAGCCTTTTGTCTTTTCTCCTAAAAGTGAGGCATTATTCTCTCGCAATCAAACAAAATGACACAAGCTGTGAAAAACTAAGCAAGCCAAGAGTTGGAAGATGAAGAAGACACACATAAGACAATTATCCTGTGGTCTGCACGCACATAGGGGACTGTGGTACTGACCAAACTGAAGAAGCTGCTTGGATAAGTAGCAAATCCTGTAGAAAGATGTCCAGCTGACAATCAGTTCAATCTTTGGATGACTAAGGATCAGAAATTCAGAATCTGGGAGGTCCAGGATCACCTTTCCTACCAGTAAAAAAAAAAAAAAAAAACAGACAAAATTTGTCACTCTTTCAGACTTCAACTTTCAGAATGAACTGTTTTAAATTCCATTTTATTTCAGCCTTATTGATGTAGGAATAATCATGATTGTGAGGAGACAATCAGACCTCAAGTGCAATTCTAGCAATGTTTGGGAAGATGGTGATACTTATTATATGGTTGGAGGAGGTCAATGCTAATACGTTTATAGAAAAGGAAAGCAGCAGGTAAAGCGCAGCTGAATGCATCAAAGAAATAGTCTCAGTGAATGGAAAAGTTTGTGAATGGACATTATCGTGGCAATGACTATGAATGAACTCAGGGTGCAATGACCACAGTTTGCCAGTAGGTGTCCCACTGTCTGCTTTGTGCATTCCTGTCCTCACACACTTCAATGCGCTGAAAGACTCCAGTGCCCCCACAAATAAGCTAATGTGGGTCAGTGGTTTTCCTACTCATGGCAGAGAAAACCCCTAAGCCCTGAGCTAAAACTGTCACTGCACGCTCAGCATGGACCTTAGAGGCCTGATGACCTGAACATGACTGGGGTGCACTCACAGGAAGATGGGATGGGCTGTGAAACCAGAACTCTGATTGCAGTGGCATGAAAAGATTCGCAGTGCTTTTAGCTCGCTTTTCAGGATTTACCAACATGAGGACGGGGCCTCAAATGTCCACCGTCACCATCATGATTATCAGTATTGTTTTCCTCAATGTCACTGATGACAATAACAGGCTGCAGTGCTAAGGCCAAGCTCAAACAGGCATTTTAATGATTCGCCTAATGACATGCAGTGGCCACTGCTGTGAGAGTGGGACAGAGGTAGGCTTGTTTGGCTACGTCAGAGCTTACAGATTTCTGTGGTATTATTGACATGACCCAGCAGTTCAGATAAGATCAGGCTCTAATCCCATTTCTAATCAACACAGACCTTATTGAAATAGTTAGTTCATCATTAGCTCATGGCTCATTGCTTCAGAGATACCACTGACATGAAAGCCTGTTACTGTCCCCAAAGACTGTTGAAATGAAGTTCAGTAAAAGGCTGTTCCGTGTATTATGAATTGGAGAACAATAAAAAACAAAACTGTCTAAGTAGGCACCAAGTCGATGTTTAGAAATATCAAAAGGACAATGCACATTTTACCAAGGTGTGTTAAGAGCATATTTCTATCAGATATATTGATAAAGCTGCTGACAGTAGCATGACTGTAATACAGATGATGTCAGTGATGTGGGTACTCAGGTTTTTTTTCAAGTGGTTTACTTTTTTAAATATCTAAACTACTACTTGTGTTCCTCAATTGATTTGCTCGAAAAAAAAAAAAAGTATCACACAGCATCATCAGTGCATGATTGTGAGACCGGTATGCATGATTTTCCACAGCTACCCCATAAACTAATAAATAAGTTGGTCTAGTGCAATATGATGTATCTAAGCCTATATTTGTGCATAGTACTATATAGTATCAATGGGTTGTACTTGCTTGAAATTGAGCTCATGTTTATTGTATTTCTTTTTTAAAAGCCAAATATGCAAATTCAGTTGCATTGTATTGTATATCTTATGGGGGTAATTTTTGGTTCATAATTTATTTTGCATTTTGGTTACATTGCTTCCTAAAGATGTCATGAGGTCTCTGATACACTCTATTATGTAGTCTCTTTTGCAGCATAGTTTTTGATGCACTATTATGTCAGTTCTGTCACTAAAAATATGAGTTTCATAATTCACAATGTCTATCCATTGTGTTGCTACAGAATGATAGACAATTTACAGTAACAAGTATGGGGAAACCATATATGAAGTGCTGCTAGTGGGATTAATCAGTCTGGCTTAAAACTGTTTGTGTTTCCGTGTTAAAGATACAGGACATTTGCATTTATCACTTATAACTCAGTTGTTTCTTCTTCATAAGAACCAGAAACATATGTACAGTACATAACTCAGTGTGCATTTACTGTATTACAGTTGTATAGTTTGCTTGTTGAGTCCTGTGACCCACCACTAATATTAACAATGTTGCATATTGTCAAACTTCCAGGGAAATTTACATTACATGTTATACACATTTAATATCTACTATCTTTAAGTAGTAGTTTATATGAATGTCTTCATATAAAATACTGTATCTCTTAAAGTAGGAAGATCATGTTTCTGCCTCTCATGGATTATTTTGGGGATTAAGTGGAGATTTTAAAATTCAAATGCTGTTGCAGAGGGTTTGCCACCCTGGCATGTCTATATTCCTGTGCTGAAAAATGCTGAATGCTTGCTGACAGTGCAAAATGCTGTTTGTCAGCATCTTCGACGCAGAAATACGAGTGTGAATTTTGCTGAGTGGACCAAAGTAAATCAAAGACGTCAATGAAGCCAGCAATTAAAAACGAGCCCTTATTCATGTGTTTACAGTGTCCCCCTTGTTTTTTTGTGAAGACCAGCAGGATTCGAGGGGAGTAAGCATGACTATTTATTTAGGCAACATAAATCCGTCATCATCATAAATGCTGGCTTGTCGTGTGTGTACTGCTTGAATTTTTTTTTTCATGCTTACGTCAAAGCTCGAAACCCCTCTCAAGCCCTGGTGAACAAACGGAAACGTCAAAGGCAGCTCCAAACTTATGTGTAGAGACATTAACACATCTCATTTTAATATCTGTACTAACGTGCATCATCCAACGTAAACATGGAAACCAGAGGTAAAACATTCACACACAGCTGGGAAAGGATTCAGGCTGAATTTAATTTAAAAGCCCCCAGACTGCTGAAGTCAGACCGGTTGTCACTGTGGCTTTTCACCGGTACGTACGTGCGTCTGTCTGAGTGTGTGTGTGTGTGTGTGTGTGTGTGTGAGTGAGACCGAAAGACGCGATGTGAGACGCATGTGGGCAGCGCGGAGCAGTGAAGTGGCGTTTCCTGTGTTAAGCCTGAGGCGAGTGTTTCCACCGAGGTCCGCGGCGTGTTTCAGCGGGGGCAGAGAGGGGGGCTGAGCGGGCTCTGCACCGCTTCATGGGTCCGCGTTTACAAGCAGAGGAAGAAGAAGTCAAGGAAGACCGCTGCCTCTTTAATCCACGTATTGTTGAAGAAAACAATCTAAAATCATTTGTAATAAATACAGGAAGTTTTCTCAACAGCGTCTTAAAAACGTCTGTTCTTTGTGAGCGATTTACTTTGTGCGTTTCCCGGAGTAACTGTGAGTCGCGAACAGTATTAGACACTAGCACATCCGGTTATGAACCTTTCAAAATAAATTCCGCAGTGACGTTTTGTCGATAAGGACAAAACCTTTTCAAGATAAGATAATAGCCCAATTCTAGAAACGGGATGCTGAAAATAACAAGCGATGCCGCATTTCACGTACTTCAAACCGGAGGTGAAACTTTCAGCAACTCTTGCATAATATTACATAACTTTCTTAGTTCTGTATTCAACACTTATGTAAAGCAAAACAGCAAAACGGTATCTATTGTTTGCTTTTTCAACTTTAGAACTGATGCGTATATACATATGTTTTTCCGGCCTTTACTGCAGGGTCCCTCCGAGTAGCGCACCCCAGTCTTATTTTGAATTCCTCATCGCGGCGTTTCCGATTGTGTTTGGCGCAGTTTCGGTGGAACTTGACCCATCCCCCTGATAGGAGGGGACAATCCTGAGGCGAGCTCATTTTTTGCCCTCACGTACGTACCGCGCAGGAGAGAGAGAGAGAGAGAGAGAGAGAGTCCGCTGGTTCCGATGAGAGAACTCCGTCCGGACTCGGGCTGTGTTTCGTACGGCCGGCTGTAGAGCGGGTCCACATGCGCTGACACGTCTCCAGGCATCACAGACATCCCGTCGGGCGGCGGAGGGAACAGTTAACTCGGCTGCTTCAACACATTGTGAATACGCAGAGCGGACGCGCGCGGGGGGAAGATGTTGCAGAAGGAGTACAGGATATGCATGCCCCTCACGGTGGAGGAGGTGAGTTTCCCACCGCTTCTTTGTCTCCAGCTGCTGTTCACACGAGTCCGACCCGCTTCAGACATGTGGACCGGAGCTTAAGGCCACATGAAGTGTAAGAATTCAGGTGAAGTTTGCTCATCTGTCTCTCCGGTCCCTCTGTCACCGCTGAAAACCATTCTGCTGAGCCAGAGTTGACGGTGTAATCCCTAGTTTTTCTTTAAACACCCACACACACACACACACACACACACACACACCCTTGGGTTTAAAAAAAAACATCAATTATGCAAAACATAGGTTGTCCTATCCTAAACATTTCAAAACACAGCTTCACAGTGTCATGTCTCATGAAACACTTCATTAAAGTGCTGCTATAAATTTGGCAGTCGGTTTCATGTAAAATTAGATCATTATTAAATGATCAGCACACAGGAAGCCACACACTAAGGTGCACACACACACACACACACACACACACCATCACATGTAAATTGCCTCCCTCTAAAGTCATGCTGCTTCATTGGTTGCACATGATGACACTAACACAATGCAGGGCTATGCAGGAGTTAGGGCAGTTTCATACTGTTGCACTTGTGCTGCACTCATTGATCTCGGAGAGAAAGGCCCATTGCTTGCGTTCAGCCTTTTTTTTTTTTTGTATTTGGCCTCACGACTCAATCTAAAATTAGAAGGTGAAGATGATTGCTCTGTTGTTCTGGCATGTATACTGTACAGCAGGGCGGCACCTTTTTCAATTATCACCCATGTTGTCTTCGAACTCATCTCTGTGGCCTGTCTTGTGATGCGTGGGCGGCGTTGTTGGGTTTTCTTACAGCTGAGGGTCGTTATTCAGGTGGAATAATGGTCTCGCTGCAGAGCAGTGTCTCCTCTGACATCTTGTCAATTCAAATTGTGAGTTGCACACCCAGATGAGATTGGCCCTCTCTAAAAAAACATGACAAAGCTCCGACAAGCTATGCAGTGGCAATTATCATTGGGACATTTTTGAGTCAAACAAATATATTTTTAGGAATGAAAGGGAAAGATAAAGGCAGAGAATGACTGACTGCAATCCGATATTTTACTGGGCACATTTATTCCCATAAAGTCTCTAATGATGCTCTGAAAATTGGTACTGTCCTTCTCAGAGCTATTAACAAACATTGGACAAATTTAAAAAGACCACCATCGAAGAATGTGGGAGGTGATACAGCCCTGTTTTGTAATACAGGCTAATGGAAAGGGTTCACATCTCATAATGGTAATGGTGTTTTGCAAAACAATGTCTTTGCAATTTTTCTTGCATGTATGCATGATTACTTTTTTATATTTATTGGTCATCTTGGATCCTCAGAATGCTTGTAAGGCACTTGATGTAGTGAGACAAGTCTTGTTTTGTCCGGTGATGCTGTGAACAGCAAAAACTGTGCAGATAGAGGCTCAGTCTCTAATCAGTCTCTAAAAGGCTTGTCCCACCTCAAACACTGACAAGTAGATCACAACTGTCTTTAGCTAAAGGTTTATTGCATTTGTAATATTTAGAAACTTTTGTGTGATTAGTTCTTAATCTTCCGTTACAATGTGCTGAAACAAAAAACATATTTTTAATTTACAAATAAAAACCCAAGCATACTTGTGGAGACATCCTATTCATATGACTCAAAATAATACTTTGCACCTTCTTTAACAGTAAGGCTGGCCAAGTCAGCACCTGCTATTCTAACTTCCTGTCACCATACATTGCTACCGAGGACAACACTTCCTTTACCATGTAGACCCAAATCAAAACCGCTGTATGAATATATTACAACTACCGTCAATGAAAACAGGATACATTTAATGCTAGAAATATCATTTGAAGCAAAGAGCACACATCTGTGAGATAAAAAAATGCAGCATATCAGCGGTTTACGTTTATATAGAAAAATATGCTTTATCTTTACATATTTCATCAGACAACAAGTAGGGCAGTTATCAATTGTTCTGCACTTATCTAGAATACAGCCGTGTTTGGATAAATCCCAGGAAGCAGGTCGTCATTGTCCATTGACATGCCTAACTTAGAAAGAAGCTTACCCAGTGGTCGAGAGGGAAATGTCGGGGTTGTGGTGGTTTGTTCTTATCGTGGCTGCACACATTGAGCTGAGGGTCATCCCTCGTCTCCTCAAAGTTGAGCCAAAGTCTCCTGCCTGTCTGCAGGAAAGAGGACGGAGGGAATGACTGATGGTATAGAAAAAGAAAGGGCGGAAAGGATGGATGGCGAGTAAGGATAAAGCACCGGGGACCGAAGGGGTTAGCAGGAGAAGGAGGAAGAGGATGGCAGAGAGGACGAACAAAATAGAGGGACGAGTGGGGGTAATGCAGGAAGTTGTATGAGTTTGTTCTTTTTTTTTTTTATTCCCCAGGGTCACGAACCAATGCATGCTCTCTGTGTGTGTGTGTGTGTGTGTGCGCACGTGGACACATGCACTTAGATATAGAGTCACGGGGACATGCAAGGTCACGGTCTTTCTGTGTATTGTCTCTGGGAAGAGATTGCTGTCTGCTGCGTGGCTGTGTTGCGTCACAGCCTTACTACAGCAGATGTTGGACTGGCTGCTGTTTATACAAGCTAACAAACACTGTAGACACCAAAGAAATCATTTAGCAATACCAGAGTAGAAGTTGGTCTGTGAGCCTGTGTCTTCTCAATCATCTATGCGTGTGTACCTGCCATATTACGTCTCTTTTTCCCAGCCTTTTCCATTTTTGTCATTCGTCTACAGTATCACACTAGTAATTACGCCCATGTTTCCAGTTAAAGGTCTTTTGTGAGGCCTAGCAAATGTAGTAACTGGAAATGTGATGTATTGTTAAAAAACATCCGAACAGCACTTATTAAGCTTTAATTTGTCAAATTTGTACAAAAATTTAAGTAAAGTATATGTGATTTAAAACAGCCTGAGCTGGTTCACACAGGATTCCATATTTGCATCACAGGCTATTTCCCGTTGGATGCGGGCAGCTGAGCTAGTGGCTCATGAACACTAATTCCATGTAACTTTCAAAGCATGAAATAAGAAAATCTAGTTACTTACTCGCCTACAGTATGTGCAGTCCGTACGCTGCCAGCGTGGACAGTTTGTGCGGACACCCGTGGAGAGTCCACTCTGACCCTCTTAGACCTGAAATGCAAAAACATTTACATCACGGACACTGTACATGGACAGATGGTGTTTGACATTTGAAGACTTATTTGACTGATATTACAGAAATGATATTAATGATATTACAGAAATGTTAAGTATCCAACCTTGAATACATAACAAAATAGTTATGCAGCCTCCAGGTCTATGTAAGTTTTGAGACAGTGAAAACAACTATAAAAAATTCCGTTTTAAGAGTGAAAAGAAATTCAGGTAACTCTGTAACATCAGCGCAGCTTCTGTGGCGGAGTACTGGCTTAAAATTCCATCTCAGAAGAAGATTTAGATGTAACTCTAACCCGAACCACTTAGCCAAGAAATAATCATTTTCCCTTTCCCAGTGCCCCGGGGATAACGCTGCACTGTTCTTCTGCTGTGAGCACGGCCGTTCATCAGCCACTGCGACCATTTTTTCATTGAGGGGACACAGATGTGATGTATCACGGGGGAAATGGATAGACGCGTCACTTCTCGTGCTTTGTATCGCCACCCGTCCACCTTCGTGTCTTTCTTATCTGCTGTAGCAGCTCTTGAGTGCTCTTCCCTGTCTTTGGCTGACATGCCCCTTTTCAAGATCACGAGAAATTTGCTGACATCACCCGGGGCGTGAAGCTGATCTGAGACGCTGTGTGCCTCCAGCAGTGCACCTACTTTGGGAAACTGTACTCACAGTACAGCTAACATGGCATTGGTTCAGGAAACTTTTGATTACAGTTTTGATTTCACACACTGATAGCTCTATCTGCATGCTTAAAAGAACATCAGAAACTTGTTTAAGGCCTCAGAGGAGCCCGAACATATCGCTAAAATTGGTTTTCATTGGAATGTGTGTACTCTCAGAGGGAAAAACATCTGAAGCAGGTAGGAAAGCAGCCTCTTTTTGTCCATTATCCACAGTGACCTTTGACAAAGGACAGACAAAGACACCCATTCAGGGCTCCGCATGTTTTGGGTCCATTTGAGGTAGTTTATAGATGGCCCTACCCATTGGCTGTATGCTTGTTAGCTCTGGCAAAAACTGAAGGATTATAGCACCATCTGATTATGAAAGACCAAAATCTGCTTTGAGACACGTGCTGGGGCAACATCTTCTGCCTGCATTAGCTGTAATACCCAGAGTAAAGTCAAATTGTGACTACCGCTCTTTACTATTAAATTACTGTTAATTTAATAGTAATTACTACTATTACTATTACAATTAAAAAGGCGGTGAAGTTTTACTTTTTCAGCAGCCCTTAAAGCAGCTGGTTCAACCCCGTGTTAAAGATAGCTCCTCTGCGTTCACTTTGTATGTGTGTTCAAGTTTTCAATGAGCATTAAGCAGATAGCATGGGGAATGCTTAATCCCCTTTGAGATCCTGTAATGACTTTTGGAAAGAGAAGTTGCTTGTTCAGGTGCTGTTGGCAGGCTGGGAGAATGGATTGGTTCAATCATAGATGGATGACTGCATAAATGGGGAGGATGTGGGGCTGGCTGGTTGAGTGAATGGCTGGATGGATGGCTGGAAAGACACCCTGGTTGCTATCTCACGCCAGCATAAGCATGTCTGCGAGTCCCAGTTAAGCCAGAATTCATTAGAGAGAATGAATAAATTATATTGTAGTACACCACACACTTGCCAAAAACACTTAGATTTCATTCATTTTACTGAAGCACTACTTGGGCCCACATCAAGTGGTGTAACCTGCATCTGCACAGCTGATATTATTGAGATATTAAAACAGACACCCTACAACAAGCATTTGTCTAAAAGCAGCTGGCAAGCAAAACTCCAGTCAGCACTCAATCGTAGTTGTGTAAGTGTTGTACAGTAATTGGATTAGAACAGCTGTGTGATATTATCCTTTCGCCCACAAGGGATTTTCAGTCATAGATGTACATAGAATTGTTCATGTTGTACAGACATAGCATCAGCCCTCAAGCATGATTTTATGCATCAGTACCTTCCATGACATTGTGGGAATGGAAACAGTTTTTTATATTGACAAAAGTCAGCAGAAGGTCACATCAGTTTTGGCAATAGTGTCTCTTCCCCCTGGTTACTTCTTTCACATTGGATGAAAAAAACCCTCTGTTATGGCTGGTTTGTTAAAACCCCCTTTTAATAAGGGCTCTTTAACAAGATTGGTTGCCATTGTTCAATCCGGGAGCATGTTTCCATGACGCCAGCAGTTAATTTCATGTGTCCACAGGCTTGGGAGAGCTAAAAAGCTGTGAGAACAAATGAGCTATAGCTCAGCGAGGAAAGGGAGGCTTCTTTTCAGGCAATTCCAGCTATTTCTACTTAAGCAAAGTAATTCAAGTAGACATTGTCCGTGGAGGGCTTGATGTTTGTGCATTTAGATGGGCTTATGCAATGAAATGTAACAAAGTTGTGTAAAATGAGAAATTATTGATCACTGCGGGGGAATTCTCCCCTCCTGTCCCTTTTCACACAGGAAGGTCAGCGCTATGGTTAATTAGGCTACATGGGAGTTTCAAAATTGGACTTTGTGTTGAACTGCGCAAATGTATTATCTTTTTCTCAAGCATTTTTTTTTTCAGAGTTATTATTTTCTGCTTTCCCATCCATTCCGGGCTTCGTTTAGGAAGTGGATCCTGTTAGATGCTGTTTGTTTCTTTGGTGTCATGGTAAGGTGCAAGGCCTTCTTGCCATCTGGTGTACATGACAATGCTGTGATTCAATCAACATCCCATTTACTGCCATTTACTCTTCTAGAGGAAACCATCATGGGTTGTGATGGGCCATTATCCATGGATGAGGCCCATTCTCATTTCCTAGATGGCTGTGTGTGTTTGTGTGTCCGTGCATGTGTATTGAAAAGCTGTTTCATAACACAAGAGCTACATGAGATTGTCACGCCTTTCTGACAGTGATACTGTATAGAGGGTCTGTCATACTTATCTTTGGAACAGATTCTGTTCTCTTTTACATATCCACAAGCGGTCCCATTGCTATTGTTTAGCAGCAGCATGCTCACACTTAACAGCGCACATCATCCCCTCTTTGTATTCTTTTAAATACCCAGCATCCAAAAGTGTAGCCCTGAGATGCTTAGTAGAAGCTAATGATGACCCAGATGGGCTGACGAAGTGGACCAGTGGTTCTTGACATACTGAGAAAGAGCAAAAGCCTGATGATGGCTTTTTAGATTGTAGCTAGATATGAAGGATAAACTAGATTTCTTTTCCTGGAGCTTGATTATTACACTATATTCTATGTGTTTTCACTTGAATATTACATGGCATGATAAGCATGATTTTATTTCCAGCGGTATTTTTCAGAGAAATAGGAAATCTACTAACGTGATGACCAGTTTATCCATTATGAATAAATCCTCTCTACTGTAGTTTTAGGTGTTGCAGCCAATTTTTGTCACAAGTTTTGCTATAAAACTGCCTTGTGTCAGCATGGAGAAGAAGAGGATTTATTCCACCATCTCTCCCTACTGCACCAACAAATCACAGGGGGGATAAGAGTCATTTTCTACCAGCGGCCACAGTCTGAAGGTGGCTGCTAAATGTGTGATGCGTGCCTGAAAATAGAGACAGAGCAGCTGATTCTTTAGACCTAAGCCTCCCTTCTTGCTGTGGTCAGTGTGGACTGCTAAAGTGTTTCTGCTGTGAGTCCACACTGCAGTGTTTCTGTTTTCATCCCCACAGGTTCCTGAATGGGGCTAGTGTGAAGCAAAGGTGAACCTACTACACACCCACTAAATGAACTTTGTGTAGGTATTGCACTGTTTTGATCAGCGATCAGAATATGAATGAGACCATTGTAATTATAATAGTTTGGGCACAAAATCTTTTTTGTTGAAATTTCTAGGCGGATGCTTCATTACGTTATTTACATTACATATGATAACTAACTTGTGATGACAGAGGCGCAAACTTAGTCTAAACTAGCACGACCTTGCTGCCCTCTCAACTTGTTAATGAAATAACATTTTAATTTTTAGACAAAGGACTGGCTCGTGGTAGCACTGTGAATGGACTGTTATGGAAAAAGGTTGTGAGATTGGTTAGAAAATGAATGGGAGCGAACAGAATTAGTGAGAGATGAAGCACAGTCTCATTACAGTCCTTGACATTACAGACATTCATCTGCTGCGCTCTACCAAATGCCTACAAATGGGTTTGTGCACATGTGTTTTTCATTAAAAGTTTCACAGCATGTTGCTGAGAAACTCGTAAGACGACAGATGACAGAAATTACATGGAGCATACATAGCATATTCTTTGCCAGGATTTCTTCTGTCTTGTACAGTAATGTAGTATTAGTAACAGCAAGATCTGTGTAAAACTAATTCTAATAGGTGACACTGAAATTATATGCTGTTGTACGATGACATTTACACCTTCACAGTGTATTAAAAAAAAACTGAAAAAGTTTTGCACTTGCTGTTTTCTCTTCACGTGTCCAATATCATAGTAAAGCATGCATTGATGATGCTGGGTGACATTACGTGTTCGGTGCCTTTACGGAAGCCCCATGCACTCCAGCATCCTAAATATACCATACAGCTTTATATTGTTATTGTTCATTGTTCCTTCAGCCTTCATGCATTTTCACTTTCTTATGGGACTCCACACCTCAGGTCAGTCCACAGAGTGACCTTCCCTTGAAGAGGTTGTGGAGAAACATTATTGCAAGGTCCACATTAACACATTGTGGTGCTCCAAGCCTGAAACAGGTTCGTAATATCTCCATTACTTCGGCAAATGTTGCATTGATAACACTATCACTTGAGCGTGAAAATAGCTTTAAAGTGGCCTGGTGCTTATTTGGCTACACTATCAGCGGCTGCCTATCTGCTGGGTTCTGTGTGCTCTGACTCTGATTAGTTTTTGGGCTGTATTGTGAACTGTTCGCTTTTATTTCGGACTAGAATTTGCCACTGGAGGCTATAAAGTCTGAGTTGTCTTCTGATCAAATTCAATTTAATGTTCTGATGGTTCTTTCCCGCCCTCTGTAGTTTAACTTGTGGTGAGGGTGTGTTTGTATGTGGACGTCACAACTGTGTGTGTGTGTGTGTGTGTGTGTGTGTGTGTGTGTGTTTTTACAACTCGTATTTGTACATTAGCTGCTTGTACCTGCTTTAATTCCACAGACACTCAGACATTACAAAGAAGAGGAGGTAGAGAAGAGAAATGGAAAAGAAATGAGTCGCTCTTTCTTCCTTCGTCTGTCCAGTGATGCGAGGGGACGATTTCCTAAGATTTTCCAAGACAGGTTGAGAGTGGACAGGAAGAGATGTTGATAGAAGGTTCGGCAGACAATAACGTGAGGTACTTACTGTAAAGTACAATATGTAAATGGGAGAGGGTGAGAAATAAAACATTTAGACACGAGTGGGGAGAAGCTTGAGTGGTCGTATAAAATATGAAGAAGGAGGGACGAGTTGAGAAGGAAGTCATCTGTGCTTTAATGCAGCCAGTGGTTTCTGAGACACTCTTCACCTTTGTCAGCAGGATTGCGGCATGTTGACAGGTGCATTAAAATGATGTTGCTCCAGGCCACGGCAACAGTTTTAAAGTAAATTTGGACAGGAACACATTTTGTATTTCCCAGTTTCTGCTTCAGCACAGAAATAAAACATTGGGCACAACATGGAAGTGCAGTCTCTGCTTTTAGGTACGCAGGTTTATGTCACTATTGAAAAACTTTGTGTGTAATATAACACTTTTATCACATAGTGCTCAAATTGCAAGGGTTAAAAATGAATTTGCCAGTGGCTACACCTTAACTTTGGGCACTACTGTATTGATTTTCTGTATTGATTTAAACCTAATCAAATTAAAGTTGGAAATTGAAACTTCAGTGTGGTATCCATTCTTTTATTTCACTTTGATTTATGTTTTGTCTGGAAGCACAAAATTGTGTAAACATCCAGAGACTTGATCACACTGTATCTTAAGATCATAAATGTTTATGTCGTGTTTTTGTGACTTTGCTTTCAAAAGCTCTTTTACCTTTTTACTTTAGTTGCCTCTGAAATCAAACCACAACCGGCTTATGGGTTTATATGGAAGTGATTATGATTCATGACTGCATCTATTTTGTACTTGCTAGAAAGTTCTGAAAGCTTTGCTTCCTCTCTGTGTTACCGAGGTTACTTTTACACTCAGGATAAGAATACACTAGCGCACACTGGTCATCATGCTGTGTTTTTCTGTGCCTCCTGCCCACACACAGGTGCAACGCATCTTTGGAAGAACAGCTCAGCCCACACACACACACACACACACACACGTGCTTACACACACACAGACATACATATTAGACGAGCTATAGATAGCTATATGCTGACACACTTCGTTATCATCTCTCGTTTCTATGGTAACTACTGCTATCCATCCCTACCATTACCCCCACAGCGGTGTGGATTATAGTGATTATAGTGCAAGACCATTCTCAGGATAACTGTCAAATAATGAGGCAGATGATGTAGTCTTACCTTCCCTCAAGGCTGCGATTTAGCACCACTGCCTTATTTGCAGTGGTGTGTGTGTTTAGTATTTTACAGTAAATAGACTGTGCTGATATTCCAGGTAAACAGCGTAACTGTTGCTTTCAGGTTATGGAATGTCACTCACGGCAGTTATTTGCAGCAGTTTGATTGCAGTAGGCTGTTAATTCTCTGGAAATGCGACACATTCTACCAAACGTAGCAGACGTGTCACACAGAATTGCATTTTTTCTCCTTGACAACAACAACAGTCAACAAAGCAAAACAAAGTATTGGAGAACCCAAATATTTTCTCTGAGAAGTGTTTCCATTGCATTTCTGTAATGTAATTAATAATGGAAAAATAGTAGTAGTTTTGAGAGCCTGTACCAAGAGTCCTACAGATTTTCACTTTCTTCTTTCCAGATGGCCGTGCCTTTGTGAAGAAGGTCTCATATTGGAATGTGCAAATGTTGTTTGGATTAGAAATGAGAAGCCTTCTGTGTGAGTCCTCTTTACGTCCGTGTTTATTTCCTTTTTTTCTTTTCGTGCGCTGATTCACTAAGGTGAACCACAAACCTGCCGACAGGAGTCACTAGACTAAAGCCACGTGTGTGGGGCACACTGCAAAAATATAGGGCAACAACAGCAGCATGGTGTGTCACGATCGTTTATTAATATTTGTAAGTATAACTTCCCCACCCTTCCAAAAGACGTTGAGGCATTTCCATAAAAACTAGAGCTGAAAAAGTTACCACACTGCTGACGTCAACTTACTAGTACAGTTCAGTCTACATGTTTTATGAAACACTATCATGGATTATTGTATCGTCTTTCTTTCTTTTGCACCCGTCAAAGATTTTTCTTCCTAATTAATCCAGTGCATTTTACCTATTGCTCTAAACAACATTTGAAAACTGCTGTGATTCATCCTCTGGACACCCTGAATTATGGTAACATAAAATCATAATAAAGAATTTAATAGTTGTTGAGGAATGGAGGAAAGCAGTGGCCAAAGTGAAAACACCTCTGCAGCCTTGCTGGTAGCACCTCTGAAGATAAAGCCAAAATAAGGAATTATCACTAGCTGTGTTCATTAAACCTTGTGGGGGGTTAGGATACTGTGAGCTCCTCTACCAGGATTCCTGTTGAGAGGAAAGGAAAAAGTCCTTGCATTAGTCTCAGCAGCATCAATGTTTGAAGTTATTTTAATTTGAAATATTTCAGCTCATAAACCTTATATTCTGACCTCAGATGCCTTTGATGTTAGATATTTTTTGCTTTATTAAACTGGCAAACATGAAAAGTATTTTATCACAAAGGCTGTAGTAAATCATCTCTTTTTTTTCACAGTTGAGCCATATGTATGATATGTGTGTGTCTATTTCTATTACTGCATCGCAGGATTTATTGTGTCTCTTGTTAGACAGAGAGCACACGGAATTTTTTGCAATGAAATTTCTACAAATAAACCTGCCTTGCTGTCCGTCAGGTTGAGGGCGTCCTTCTAGATTGGAAATGAAAGCCCACTTGTCCTTTGATGGATTAAAGTGACAAGTTTGATATTTAGTGTGGTGCGTCCTGTAAAGCTAAAGTTAACTGTTTGAGTGCCGTGTTTTCCCACCATACAAATGCCTAATAATGGCAATTCTATGGGAAACAGAACAAATTCTGAGCCGTGCTCGTGTCACCTGCAAAACGGGCCAGTAGGTTAACGTCCTATCAGATACGAAGCTTTCGAGAGACAGCAGTTTTCTACAAGCCTGTGAAAGATTTTATCTGTCTCCTCCGTACAAGGGGATTGTGATACAGAAACACCAAGATCATGACCTCACTTAATATCTGCTGAAAGAAAGCCAAGCCTTCACAATGAAAATGAATGTACAGTCTCTGCAAGTGATAGGAGGACGACAGAACCTGGATGTGTGTGTGTGTGTGTGTGTGTGAGAGAGAAAGAGGGGATGTCAGGACAGAATAACTGTCACTCGGGTGATTGCAACAAAAAGGGAGATAATTTCTCAATTTTTTGTCTTTTTCACCTGACTGAGTTTTTCTCCACAGTCCCTGTTATCTATTAATTTTCAGTTTATGTTTTCATGCGTATTTTAACATCCTGTCGTGTTACATTTAAATGTACAGGTCTTTATTCTCTTATTGCTCATTTTTAGTTAGCTAGTTAGGCTGTGTATTTTCACACAGACAGACCCTGATGCGTATACCACACATGAAGGGATTTTAAACTAATGCAGGAAAAGTTGAATGTAGACATTTTCATTGCAGTATGTAACATAAGTTACCAGGACTATGACTACGGGGCCTCAATAGACCACATGAAGTCTGTATGTTTTATTTAATTTAATTTAATTTTATTTATTTACAAAACCCTTGGAGGGAATGTTGAGGAATCAAAAAGAAAACAAAATTTAACCCCTAAAAATGTGACAGATACATGTTGTCATATGTTTGCAGATAGTTTGTAGATTTTTTTTTTAGATTCTTTGAGAATTTCTCAAACAGATGTTGTTTGAGGCCACTGACATGCGACAATTTCAACAAACCGTTTGCAATTATGTGCTGTGTGTTTCATAGTTTCCATAACTACAGTGTCTACTTTCTTGGTAGCCATCTTAAGTGTACCAGCAAGCAGAACGGGCAGAAAAACACTTGAGACAGTTGATTTGTATGTATAAATGTCATTGTGTTCATCTGAAGCCTGTGGTGCAAACACTCACTGCCCATCTCGTGAAGACTATCTCCCCCTCTTCCATCACGGTTCACTCTCCTTTCACTTTTCAGGTTTTACAGCCTTGGAAAGGCAAACAGGGGGCAGATGTGGCAGCTCTTTAAATAGACCTAAAGAGGTCTTAACAAGCAGTCTGCTTAGCTCCAGTCAGTGTGTTGCTGCCCTTCACAGGCCCTTAGAAATTCCTGAAATCACATCATTTTTGGACGTTGTTTTCTCTTTTACGGCCCTGTTTTAGGGTCGTTTCTTTTAGCTCTGTCGTTCATCCGCTGGAAAACAGCTGCTCTCATTACTAAGAAAATATTTTTTTTGCACGAGCAGAGGGGTGCAAGTTATGAAACATGCTGATGCTGGAATCCGCATGTAAATACACTTGTGCAGGCTAAACACTCGCACATAAACAGCACAGTGGAAAAAATGTAATGCTGGCCGAGATCCTCAGGTGTGAGGACACACGGTGCATCACAGGTGGCTGCGTAGCTGCACGCCGGTCAGGGTGACCATGCCGAGCCCCGTCCACCATAACGTGAAACGCTCGGGGCGTAAATGCTGTGGCTCACTGGTCTACAGTACATTAAAAACTGTTCATTGATTGAACACGGGTGCAGCAGACTTGACAGTTGTAGTGCTCGTAATGGAATCACTGCCATGGTTCACCCCCATCGAACACCCTGTGCTCGGTTTTTACTCCCAAGCTCGTTACTTTCTGACCTGAATGTACTGTTTCTTTGGTGATAACATTTTGCTGATGACTTCCCACACATGTTTCTTTTCTTAGTGTGCATGCTTGTGTGTAATTGTATAAGTATGAATCACTTTCATCCCACCATCTTTCTCCCATGAGGAAGACCCTGTTCAAAGCCCTGTGCCCGTCACAGAATTCACAGGGAGAATGGAGTGTGGTGGGTGTTGAGTCCTGTTTTTATGCACAGCATCCATATGCTGACACAAATGCATCCCCTTCCTGCCTTTCCGCTCATATTGAGCTCTTTTTTTTTTTTTTGCGTAGACCTTCCTTTATGGATGTTTGTCTGGGCGTGTGTGCACATGCTTTCCATTAGTAAAACATGACTCAGTCGGGTGAAGCTACAGATGTGACGGAAGAGAGATGTGACAAAAACAGGAGTGAGATGAGAAAACAAAAACCTTTGAAACAAGAGTTTCCACAAGGCTTTATGCTTTGTTTTGAGGGTCATATTGCTGAGCCTTTGCTGTGTCCTGCTTGTCTTTTGTGGTCACTCCGTGGCTGCTGTTCAGGAAAAGTAACGTGGTCACAGTAGTAGCAAAATTTATATTCCTCACCACAGTCAGGAAAGTTACCCGCTTTTCTTCCTTTTAAGGTCTATAGTAGTTCTGTCTCTGGACAGCTGAATCCAGCCATACAGCATGTGCCATTTTGTTCTGAGATAAAGTTGTAAACGCTTATTTAAAATAATTCACAGCAGCGCCGCTATCAGCTCGACAAAGAAGGACCGAGGCTGTAATAGAACTAAGCCACGCCAGCGTTTAACCTTTCTCCAAGGCCTGTTTTGCCGGGTAATTAATATGATATGGCTCTGCCTTGTGTCTGTCTCCAAACTCCAAACATCTTCTCCTTCCAACTTCTTTCCCCTCTGCACCCCTAGTGATGTCATCACACACAGCTCCTCACACGCACACACACAGTATCAACAGTGCAGATATTTCGAAGAAAAAAAAAGAGTGACTTTCCTTGAAATAAACGGGGGGGGGGGGAAGAGAGGCATTGCTGCTGGGCTGATTTGGCCTTAATAGGGCTTTGACGTCAGTGGGAGGTGAAACTGGACGGAGGTGCTCGTCTCTGTGAGCCTCCCTCAGGAGACCTTAATAGACCTTTTACATTTCCCCGTTTTGCTTGTATTGTGAAGTTGATCACGCTTGACACTGGGGTTGTGGGGTTTGTGCTTGGCGAACGTTGGTGTCAGTGTGCAGTGAACCCAGGTTATTACATTAGGTATTTCACTCCCTTAAATGGTAACCGTGAATTCAGTAACATTGCGGCAAGTCATTTTACGTTGGGTTTATCTGATGGAGTTTAATAGTGGTGCAAAAAGCAGCAGTAGCATTTTTTTCTACTAAAACTGTCACAATACTTGATACACAGATTTCCAATGTTTATAAGAAACCTTTTTGTTGTCATTGTGCCCTTTTTTAACTGTATCTGTTTCAGGAATTGACCGTAGTCATGGGCGTGTATGAAATAAATTTGCAGTGTGTTTGCAGATGGAAGATGCAAGCAGTTGGTTAGGGCAGTGGGAAGTGATCCAGAGGGGTGAGCCATGCGCTGAGACAAAACACCAAGTTCCCTTCTTTGCTTCCCTTTCATTTGTTTACCTTTCTCCCTCTTTTACTCCGTGGCCTCTCTGCTTTGAGCGAAGACATGTGGAGAAGGAAAGAAAGACGCAAGGGTGGACAAAGAAAGTAGTTCCCAAGACGATATACACAAATAGGAAAAAAAAAACAGACAAAATGAAATGTGTTCCAGCTGTTCTGAAAATGCTGACAACTGCGAGCAACTAATTTGTTGAAAGCAGCGCTGGTGCCAAAAAGGAAGTTGGCCTCAAATACAGCATAAACTGTATATGGGGAGTGTGTTTCTTACCTCTGTGTGTTGTCTTTGCACAGCTGAAAGAGCAGCAGCTTAAAATATTTAAAGT